>CM032060.1:27502658-28712285 GCA_018831715.1 Matsumurasca onukii
TTTTAAGTCCGCCTCTATGTAAACTTCAATGAGGTACTTAAATTGTAAAAAACCTCAAGTATTTCCCACTGGTTGGCTGATTTAGCCCTTTGAGATCACGTTTCGAGTAAAGGTCGATAAACACTATTTCTTTTTGGACGCTTGGATGTTCATTAGCCTATAGTTTGCAATTGAAACAGTCTCTGATGTGTAAGGACTACACTACACTAAGAGCACCTTGCAGAGAACACCGAAACTACCACTCTTGTATTTGTAATAAAGGAAACCATCTACCACTGGGCTGTTTGTTTTGGGCTGTCAAACCCAAATGTGAGTTGGCGACGTGACTCCTACTCACATGCTTAGGTCTCTTACCAGCAGATTTATAGTGTTAAAGTCCCTAGAACAAGTGATCAAAAGTGATGAAGTGATCAAAAAACAGTACAATTCAGGCCGTTACTGACAAGCATACAAGTTCGAGGTTTTTCACCTTGGGGACTTTGGCAGGACTGAATAAAGTTAAATTCTATTGTTCGGAACCCGAGGACAGAAGAGCCTTATTGTGCTGAAGATTTAAGACGCCCTTTCATCTAATGGCACGTTGATCCTATCTTCCTTATTGTACTAATTGGTCTGTTCCAAGGTAAACTCCAGTCCCTCAACCCAGGGCGATGGTCCGAGCATCCCTCTGAAGGAGCCACTGATGCGACGACGGTGATAACGTTTCGCATCTTGGGCATGTCGAATTGTTCGTCCCGTCAACTCGGAGCTTTAGCTCCTCTGGGGAGGTCCCTCTGCCGCTTAACGAAGTCACAGAAGTTCCTCCTCACTTTTCTTCTAGTTTTTCTTTTTTCTAGACAAGCCCTTACGCTTTCTCCACTGTGCCGTGGGAAAGTTTTTGTTGTTTGAGAAGCTTCTTTTCCACCCCACCAGATGGTTCTTCTGCTCGTGGTCGCTGGTCCTATCCCCAGATGAGTAGAAAGATACTGCCAGAAGGCATCCCTTCTGATCTGGCCGATTTCATTTCCCTGACGAGACTCTCCGAGTTCAGATCCTCAGTCAGTGGTGGAGTCCTCACTGTGAGTGAGGTTGAAGTTTTGTTTATATAAAGGTCCCACGAGTCCTCTACCCAACCAGGGCCCTTATGGCCGCGTAAGGCTAGGTTACTACAGGGTCGCCTGGAGGCTTCGTTGAACACGCAGTTGGCACCCCATGATTCTTTAGGGTTGAGGAAAAGTGGGGCAAATAAGAAGAAGGATGCCTACGAAACCTACACTCCCTACGATGCCTACACTCTCTGGCAGAGGAGGAGCGACTCTTGACCCACCCTAACAAACGGAAAGTCAGCCCCCTGGGTCAGAGACCACCCTTACCTGAATAGTATTTCATAAGAGGTTCACTGTTTCGGGACGAAACAGAGAATGAGGTCGCTTATGGGAGTCATGAGCCCCCGGACTTGGGACCGGAGTGAAGGGTTTTGATCTTTGGGAGGCACTTAACCCCCGCGCCAAGAGGAGTGGTTCCTGGTACTATGCACCGTACCAGAGATAGCAGTTTTGCTTACAAGAAAATTCAGATTTTAGTACTTATCATTTTCGAAGGCATAAATAGTCGGGCCAGCACATTGTGTTGCCACCGGGTTCAAGTCCCGAGTCATTTTGTCCTCTCGTTACAAGCAATATATAAACACAAATCTTTACAAATGTATGTATGTATTTATGCATATGTATATAAATATGTACAACATAAGTCTGGTTGCAAAAACGTTTTCTGGGGGTCAGGAGAGTCTTATACCATGACGATGGTATGAATATCTCATTTTTCCCACGGAAATTCGATAAGAAGTTTCTAAAAACGTTGAAAACACGCGGAACGTAGTTATTAGGCCTACATATAATTAGAATAATAAGAATTTAAGTCAAAAGTAAAACTACTTAACAAACATTGTACACAGGCTATTAAAAGTACAGTCTTAATAGGGCACCCCTAGGGTATCTTCCTGAGGAGGGCTAACGTACAGTTTCGGTGGGAGGGGGGGTACGGAATAACCTCCCCTCAGAAACAGGGGCCCAGAAAAAATAAACAGATAAAAACCTATGAAACACGCGTTTATGCGTTCCGAAAGAGACATTTACCGTATTAAACCCTTTGAAGTCGCTTGTCGAGTACAGGTTTCCAAACGCTATTTCCCTTTGAACGCTTGGATGTCCAGTATAGGTTGTGATTGAAACAGTCTCTGACGTGTGAGGAGTACACTACACTAACGGCACCTAGCAGAGAACACCAAAACTACCACACTCCCACCCTCTGTCTGTCACAGTGTGGGTTTGAATCCTACCCGGGTGCGCTCAGATACGGTACATTGCTTGTCATTGAATCCCCCCGGAATCTTTGAATCCCCCGTGCTTAGGAATTTTTTTTAACGTTCCAATATTAATTTAAAGGCTAACATATCTTAAAAACGTATTTGGTTTGCACACTTTTTAAGTTCCGCCTCCATGTAGACTTCACTAAGGTACTTAAATTGTCAAAATCCTCAAGTATTTCCTACTGGTTGACTGATTCAACCCTTTCAGGGTCGGTGCCTAGGGTCCTCAAGGTCTAGCCCTAGGTCAAGACTCAGGGTCGAGGCCTAGGGTCCAGCCAGAGGGTCGAATCCTAGGGTCCAGCCCAAGGTTCGTGGGCAAGGGTCTAGCCCCGGTGTCGAGCCATGGATCCAGCCTCAGAATCCAGGTCCAGGGGCGAGCCTCAGAGTTGAGGCCTAGGTTCCAGCCTCAGCGTCCAGCCCCAGGGTCTAGGCCTGGGGTGTAGCCTCAGGGTCCGAGGCATGGGGTCCAGCCTCAGAATCCTCGTCTAGAGTACAGTCTCATGATCCAGGCCTTGGGTCCAGCCTCAGGATCGAGGCCCAGGGTCTAGCCTCTGGGTCCAGGCTCAGAGTCCGATCCCATTGTCGTAGCCTATGGTCCTAGGTCCAGGGTACAGGCTCAGGAGTCGGGCTCAGGGTCCAACCTCAGGGTCGAGGCCTAGGGGTTAGCCTCAGAATCCTGGTCTAGGGCTAGCCCCAGAGTCCAGTCCAGGGGTCCAGCCCCTGGGCCGAGGGGCCTCCTGGTCCAGCCTAAGGGTCCATCCTCAGGGTCTAGCCTCCGGGGTCAGGCTCAGGGTCCAGTCTCAGGGTCGAGTCCTCGGGTTTAGCCTCAGGGTTCAGTCCTAGAGCCCAACCACAGGGTCGAGGCGGTCCACCCCCAGGGTCGAGGCTTTGGAACCATCTTCAGAGTCCAGCCTCAGGGTCCTGGCCTAGGGTCCTAGCCCCAAGGCCCAGGCCTAGGGTCAAGCCTCAGGATCAAGGCTTAGGGTCCAGCGTCATGGTCCAGCCTCAGGGGTCTGGCTAACGGTCTAGCCAAAGTTCGTTGCTTAGAGGCTCTTGGGTCTAGCCCCAAAGTCGTGGCCTGGGGTCTAGCCTCAGGGTCGAGGCCTAGGGTCAAGCATTAAGTTCAAGGCCTAGGGTCAAGGCCAAGGGTCTAGCCTCAGGGTCTTGACCCAGGGTTGAGGCCTAGGGTCCAGCCCCGTGGTAGAGGCCTAGGGCCAGCCTCAGGGTCAATGCCTAGAGTCAGGGCCCAGAGTCCAGGCCCAGGGTCGAGGCTTAGGGTCACAGCCCCACGGTCGAGGCCTAGAATCCAGGCTCAGGGTCCTGCCGCAGGGTCCGTCCGTCCGTCCGTGCCTGTTATCCAGCCCGGGGCCTACGTAAGCTACCGGGCCCTAACACACACCCCCTCCACCCGCGTGACGTCAATAGAGCAGGTTATGATTTCGTGCCGCGCTCCATAAGAATGCATGGGATTCACGAGACACGCGTCACTTCAACCTGTCCTCCTAGACACAATTATCGACAGATATTTAATTGACGCACATCAGTGTAATCAGCCTTAGGGTCGAGGCTTATGATCCAGCATCAAGGTCCAGCCTTAAGGATTAGGCTCAGACTCCAGCCCAAGGATCGAGGCCTATGGCCCAGCCTCAGGGACCAGCCCCAGGTTCGTGGACTAAGGTTAGGACAGGGTTAGGTACAGTCCCAGGGTTGAGGCCTAGGGTCCAGCCTCAGGGACCAGCCCCAGGGTTGAGGCTAAGGATCCAGCCTCAGGGTCCAGGCCTAGGGTCCAGCCTTAGGGTCGAGGGTTAGGATCCAGCATCAAGGTCCAGCATCAGGGATTAGGCTCAGGTTCCAGCCCAAGGGTCGTGGTGGCCTCGGGACCAGCCCCATGGCAGCCTCCAAGCCCCCCAGGTGGAGTCCAGCCCAAGGTCTAAAGGTCAGGGTCCAGCATAAGGGTCCAGGCCTGGAGTCTAGGCTCAGGGTCAGGCTAAGAATCCAGCCTCAGGGTCCAGGCCTAAGGTGGGCCTTAGGGTCAAAGCTTATTATCCAGCGTCAAGTTCCAGCCTCAGGGGTCAGGCTCAGGGACCAGCCTAAAGGTCGAGGCCTGGAGTCCAGCATAAGGGTCCAGGCCTGGAGTCTAGGCTTCAGGGGTCAGGCTAAAAATCCAGCCTCAGGGTCCAGGCCTAGGGTAGGCCTTAGGGTCAAAGCTTAGGATCCAGCGTCAAGTTCCAGCCTCAGGGGTCAGGCTCAGGGACCAGACCCAGGGTCGAGGCCTAGGGTCCAGTCTCAGGGTCCAGCCCCAAAATCGAGGCCTGGTGTCCAGTCAAGGCAAGGGTCGAGGCTCAGGATCTAGGCCTAGGGTACAACCTCAGGGTCAAGGCTCAGGATTCAAGCCAAGGGTCCAGGCACAGGATCAAGTATCAGGGTCAGGCTCAGGGTCAAGCCTTAGGGTCGAGGCCTATGGTTCAGCCTCAGGGACCAGCCCCAGGGTCGAAGCTAAGGATCCAGCCTCAGGTTCCAGGCCTAGGGTCCAGCCTTAGGGTCGAGGCTTAGGATCCAGCATCAAGGTCCAGCCTCAGGGATTAGGCTCAGGTTCCAGCCCAAGGGTCGAGGCCTATGGCCCAGCCTCAGGGACCAGCCCCAGGGTTGAGGCCTAGGGTCCTGCCCCATGGTCAAGGCCCAGGGTCCAGCCCCAGGGTCGAGGCCTAGGGTCCCCAGTCCCAGTGTCTAAGCCTACGGTTCAGCCTTCAGGTTTGATAGAAACGCTATGCTCTCTACCAAACTCATCTGGACAATACAATGTGGAGTTTTACAGAATGGAACGTGTGGAGGACAAAAGTGAACGTGAAATGTGTTGTTTGCATGTACATCCAACATTTCCAACTCCGCTGTGTGCAACTTCAGTTCTTCGCAATAACATACATCAACTCCTCGAATGGCACAGTTTTGCAATAATATCTTGGTAAATATGTTGTTGTAATGTATGTTATGGTTTCTCAACTATGATCGCAAACTGTACACAACTTTCCAACAGATATACCCGATATTTGCTATTGTCTCGTTCCCACTGATGGTATTATATTCACCTTTTCATTATTATTTGCCTCTAATATTTTTATCGTGTATTTAAGAAAACATATTCTAGTCACAGTAATACTAGTAATAGAGTAGTCACAATAATACTACAATTTCAACGCGTTTACAGCGATAAGAACACAATTATTAATATTAAGACCATGAAAGTTTTCCTTCGGTTTTATTTGTAGCTCGTGGTTTACTTAGGCAAGGTTACAACCTGGTTACAGCAGCAGTAGATTATCTGTGGGTTATTAAGGACACAGAGTATAAAACGTGCTAGGGTGCAACAGCTGCTGCAATATGCAGCGGATAAACACCTGCTTAGCATTACACAGATTGCACTTTACACTAGGATCTATTTACCTCCTACACAACCACACTAAGCTAACAATATTGTCTTTCATGCAATCCACCTACTTTAGTTACGGATATTATAGGTTCCTTTAACACATTTTGAAATAAGCTAAGAGGTTTTGAAAGATACGTAAAAAAGTCCACCCCACCTTCAGGTCTTGGGAAAAAAGAAATAAACTGATAACTCAAACTTGATAAGATATAATGTGTCTGCAGATGTTGTGTTAATAACATGGAAAATATAGTATTGAACTATAGATGGTAATTTAAGACTATCTTATTTAAAGGATAGTTGAAAGGTTATGTACGCAACATGAAAGAGGTCTGCCCCTCCCACCAAAACTTAAACAAATGTAGAGTATATATAATATGTGGGTGTGACCACACTACAGGATCTCTCTTTTTGTCTGATTCCAATAATATTCCGTAGAAATCTTCCTTTTGTAAATGTATGTTTTTAATTTGTTAACCAACAAAATCAGTGTTGCAGAAGTTATCTTTGGGGAAAAGGAATTTCCACTCAAACATCAGTTTTAATGCTATGATTCGATTTTGATTGAATTTTTTTATTTTTGGTGAATGTGTTGGCAAATATAAATCAAATATGCAGGTGCTTTGATTATTTGGAAAACAGCTTTAAAAGCTTTTCTGTGTTGAAACAAGTCCAAGTTCCTAGTAGGATTAAAATAATAAACATCAATTTTAAAGCCAACACTAGTTATTTTGTATGCCTGTTCCATAGTGACTCATTCAATAAGGTAACTACAAAAAAATACCATTCCCTGAAAACCCCTGTTTTAGGGTGGGGTAAAACGTCTCAATACGTCAACATGGTTTTTGTGTATCCTATTTACAGTAGAAAATTCAAATTGTACTTGAAAATCTATCAGTCGTCTACAAGTTCAGATGTAATTAAGCGCACCTTACAGACTCACGTAATATCAATTTTAGCTGGCATCCGACTTAAAACTGAATATGTAGCCGACTCATACATACCTGGCTTAATGAATGCATTGTTTGAGTAGGTAGGTGAGTGTATTGATTACACTTGGGCAAGACTCATGCATCTTCATGCCAAGTTCTCAGCACAGCATTAGCCTACTTCTCGCATCTTAGCAGTACATGACGTTCAATGTAGTGCGTACACTACTACACACTTTCCTATACGGTATACACACTCTCCTTGCCCATGGCAGCTGGTACGGAGTTTATCCTTGAAGCGTTGCTTCGTGAAGAGAGATCATTATTTGACTATAGTGAGGCTGATACTCCAGAATGGCACAATCGGTCGAGGCGAGCACAAAAAAGGAAAGGTTATTGTATTATTTAATGAGGCGAGGTGAGGAAAAATGATGTTAAATTAAGGAGAAAGACAATTTTCCAGCCTAACAAACCATAAGCACAAAATTGGTATTGAGTTCACAAACCATTGCTGATTTCCGACAGTAACAGGTTTGAAAGAAGGCGTAAGATTTACTTCGCGCTACGTGTATTTAATTATTAATTGCTTATGTTTTGAAAGTAGTATTGATTAAAGGAACAATTATAGTTGACCAAATCAATGTAAACAATGCGTATACAGTATGATAATAAATAAAGGATGGTACTAAGCCCTGAATTGATCTAGTTTATATAATTTCGTACTTGTTTAACGAAAGTGTGTTTATACTGTACCATTTACTCGTCAATGTGACTTTTCATAAACCTGATAAATCATAAATCATCTAATTAAGGGTTTTGTCAATTTCATTTTGGTTTTGTTACCCCTTGCCAACAAATTATATATAATTATATTTCACGTATCAGAATAAATTTTGTATTTTAAGGCTTTGAACTAATCTCACTGTTGTATTCCGCTCACAATGGTTCCAACACAGATGAAGGGGAGAAGTTATTGACCGTAGAGGTCCTTGTCTGGAAAGGCTGGATTTGCGGCCCATTCCGCTTCTTCTGACTGGAAACACCAAATGACTTGGAATCCCTTTGTCTACTCATTCTACTCCATTTTCTTCGTTTCCAGTTTTGATAGTTGTGAATTCAAAGCTCGTCCTGACGCAGGTCAAGATCTTCACGTCGACAGAGTTAACAGTTTGTAGTGAAAAGAGCTACTCGTATATCTCCATATGAACAGCTGTACCATTGTTTGTTATCATGTGTTCAGTTGGGATCTAAGCAGGTTGATATATGAGCATACACTTTACTCAGTTCTAAATAAATCTAGTCTTTCTAGATAAGTGAATAAGCCTATACTTGTTATGTGCTTTCTATCTCAGACCTTCTTATTGATCTGTCTTTCGGCGGTTAAGGTGTATAAGAAATGATAAAAGAATAATGTATTGCGAAAACATGTTTACACGTTGTACAAGTATATTTTCTTTATTAGCTGAAATTGTTCATACATTCTGACATCAAAATCGTTTCGAAAACATTCACTTGTTCTCAATCATTCGACTCGTCTTTCTTGAAGTTTTGCTTTTGTCCAAACAATTTTTTTGGATAGTAAAAGCTTTGTAAAATTTTGCGTTTGAGCAACCTTCCTACATAGCCAACCCAAAATATCCCGTCGTCAGCACATGAACTAGACATATTCTAAAAGTTACCTTTAGCAATATGCCTGAGGCTACCTTACCGTAAAAGCTACGTGACGATCACTAATCAATCCTTGATCAAGATGCATGATAAGAAATGTTATCGAGTAGACTTTTCAAATTCAGTATCATCTAACAAGACTATAAGATTACTATCGAAGACCGTCTGTCGCAAAAAATGAAAGGAATGTAGATTTGATTGTTTTTGTCGAATTAGCTCATTGAAATGTGAATTGCACTATTCAACTCAAAACATCACGTGTTCGAGTTTTGAGAGCACTTGGAAAGTGAAACTGACTGAAAAGGTTTTCTCAAACCAAACTCAGGCCGCTCTCTTTTTCCCGCCTTTACAGTAAGGTGATATACTTTCAATTTCGGTGATCAAGGATTACAAAAATACGTACACATATGCAGCACCAACAAGTATTCTTGCAAAGTAAAACATTCAGTTAACTAATACAAATAAATTGGACTTTTCTGTCTAAAGCACCTTTCTGTTGTCCTCAATTTTAAAGCATGAGAAAATACACGTCTTTTATAACATCTGAGTAACTGCGTTTCAATATAAGGAGTTTATATAACGGTGTAATTTAAATATTAACTACATTTTCCTCTATGTATTGTACTTATAAAAATCCAATGATCTGTACTGTACTATTTAACTAGCTTTCATAAATAGGCAAGCTTGACTAAGTGTAACTTTAGGGTTAATGTAGACCACAGAGTATTTATTATATAATGTAGACCTTCCCCAATGTTTAACTTCCTTCTCCCCTTCCTCCGTATCCGGTTCTATACTGCTTAACGTCTTCTATATATTTAGAATAATATTGACAAATGCTGTAAAAGAATTGAACCAGGAGTTGTTATTATTGTAAAATAACTCACATGCAAAATTAGTTTAATTATTTCATAATAGTGTTAAATATCCGTTGAGAATTTGCACATGTTTAATTGTGTTTCCTTACCTGTGAGGTTTAATAAAAGATCTGAATAAGGAGATTATATTTTTTCAGCTCGAACTACGAGTAATATTGCATGATAAAAGCATTTTGTATTTTAAACCACTTTGTTAAGTTTTAAAATTAAAAATGTAGTCGTTTGAAATACTAAATTATAATATCATTACTTATTAATAAATACCACAAAGTAAATGGAAATAATATTATAAAGTGTTATTTCCCAATACAACAACAACACGACAAGAAAATCACGTTTCAAAATCTGCAATATGATGCGGCCTTAAGGTGAAAGGTCACCTAAAATGTGCTGACTAACTAGTCAGCGTAAGCCTAACGCAACCAAAGCGCATGCAGGTGGTATAGTAAAAAAAGGCTACATTTTGTTTTGGTTGTGTTAAACTGATTAGCTTATGCTGATTACCTTTACTTTAGACTATCCCTTATCTCAATATTTTGTCTCGCTGTTTTAGGTTACGTTTCATAACAAAGTATGTTTATCAGTTTAAGTATACAATTAGTATGCGTGATCACGTGCTGCATGAGGCTGAGTAAGTTGACACAACAGCTGACCTGGCACGAGATCAACCTGTTGAATTGTGACACACAAGAGTATCTTCTACAAGTGGCATCCTATTGAACAAAGCAAAACCTACTTTATAGAAGCATTTAATCCAAGCCCCACTAGTTCCGATCATTTTTTGTTAAAGGTACTGCTTTTTATTAGTTATATATTTGATACCATTCATTACAAAAGTTAGAGAACGTTAAAAAACTAAATACTACAATCTATTCGAAGCCAACGGTTATCGTCACAAATTTCATGGATGAGCAACTATGGGTTTAACATTTGGTTAATTCTAAGATGGTTTTTCTAATTTTTCAAATCTTTAAACTCGTATACCCACGATTTACCAATTGTGTGGGATGAAAACTTGGGACAAACAACCACCAGTGCTATTATTCTCGAACGTGAAGATTCGATGATACTAATTACTTTTAAGTGTAACTAACGGCATCTCAAGTAAACAAACTCATCCGCTCTTTTTTGTTTTAAAACATTTTGTTACTTGTGTTTTAAAATTTAATAAAATCATCAGCTGATATGAAATAAAATCCACCTCACTGTCAACAATTGCTAAGCATCGCATTCAAACACAGCTTGTCTAATTAATACAAAGTTTTAAAACCAAACTTTAATTTTAAACGTAGTATTCCTACAGTCTACACACATTTGTAGGTTGTACATAATTTTATAACTATCCCTGGTCTACCAACATTTGTTTTATTCTTGACATACTTGCCATCTAGATTAAAAACGATCAATAGGTCCGCTAGCAGAAAGTCGGTGGCAGTGTAGTTGGTAAATCTAACATCGTGTATACAGAGTCTTGAATTGCTTCACTTACTTCACATGTTTATTTGTATGAGCTTCTGTGAGTTTTAATATAATATAAGCACTTTAATATACTCAATCAACCTTAGTAGTAAATAGGTTAATAGTTTGGTTTAAGTTTAAAAAGGTGTTCAAAAATAAAATATATCTTTAGTAAGTTATTATCTACGACGAGATTATTAGTTTAGCTTAAGACTTAATGATGTTATGTCTTAAAGGACTAATTACTCTTGCTACCTCCAAGGAACTGTTAATGTTTCTGGAGGAAGCTCGCTAATGCACTTAGACCAGGCTGAACAAGGCCAAGGATAAACTCTCTTAACTTTAGGCATACAGTTTCAACAGATGAAATATGTAGTCATGACGACAGTGATGATTAATGGCTTGGAACTATGTTAGTTTTCAAGTTATGTGAGTAAATATTTATTGTGGCGGGTTATTGAAAGTGATTCTTTTTTAAATTGTAGTCTAGGTGCAGTGAGGAACTTAGGTGTCATAGAGCGTAATACAACCCTACAGCTGACACCTGATAATAATATACCCTTGTACAGTGTTGTCACTTTCAATATAGAGTGCCTTAACTGGGCTTACCAACATAAACAAGGTTGTTTGTTTTTCAAGTGACGTAGTGGCTTTCCTCTAACTATATACTATACATAGCAGTGTAGCGTATGGCGTACCAACTGTTTGAAAAAAATGACTGTCACTTCTCCATTTTCATACTACAGTGTATACACAGAAGAATGTGAAATAAAACTGACGACTTTATTGGTCCTAACAAATAATAGAATAGAATAGAAATATCTTTATTGCAGGACTCAAATATGACACAAAACTTGTTTACAAAAACAGTGTCTTGAAGCTAAATTGAATCTGTATATGCTTATTAAATAAAGAACGTAACATTACTAATTAAAACCTTTTATCAAATTCTACAAAAAACAGCCCTTACAGATAAAGATCATTAGTAACATAAAAGTAGACATTAATTTGTAGTTTATCTACGGTATAAATAGTACTTTAAAATATACAAACTAGTCAAATAATGTATGTGACTCCTTTGACACCTTTCACACCATCCATTAACTCATTGTGGCATCTCGTTTTATAACTCTCTAATCTTAAAGTAGTTTGAAGCACGTGTTGTGTAGTGATGGAGAAACCGTATTTCAATCTTGGATTGAAAGTAAAAAGCAGCAGACACAACAACATTGGATTCCAATGTGTAGGAAGTAAAGTTACTCCTCTGTCACTCTTACATTCCCAACCCAGAGAGTGAGGTTATATTCAACACATCACAGGGCAACGCTCTCCTTTCATGTGTTTATTATTACATTTCAAAATATTCTCCCCTCTCCCCATCACCCCCTCGCCCATCTTATCATGGAGAAATAGGTTCAAAATAAGCCCCCTTTTTTGGATGTGTTTGTAGAAAGAGATATAGATGTCCTTAAGACAACAGTTTTCCGGAAAAAGACAAACACTGGTCAGTATCTAAACTGGTTGTCCAACCATCAAAAATCCGATAAGGAAGGCTTATTTTATTTTATTTATTTTATTCATTTAAACAATAGCTACAGTTTTCACCTTACAAGCTATTTCGACATAACAAAATGCAAGATATTCATTAGTTTATACAGCACAATGAAAACATTTTTTATACAACAAAACAAGTAAATTAGTCATACGAAAATAAAATAATCATCTGCACACATTCAGAGTAGGTAATATATACAAACCAAAACTAGAATAATGGGTTACATACTAATTTGACTAAAATGTTATTCTGCTTGTTTGACGTAGAAATAGGTTTATATTTTTGACGAAATATGTTTATATTTTAGGAATATAGGCTTATTCCTAATTTGATAAAGTAACGAGCTTGTGCTCAGATCAAGAAAATTAGATGAAGTAAAAAATTAGAAAACTTTTGGCCAAGACTTGGTCTTCTCAGTCAATTATTATAAATGAGTGCAAACAGCGTAGAGCTAAAAAACAGAATCAGAAAACTAGATCGTGGAAAATCCCGCGTTTTCGTCAATTTCTTATGTGCCAGGATTATCAGAAAAACTCAGAAGGATAGTTAGAACATAGTCAGAACCGCGTTCAAATACACTTAGACTAAGTCTCGTAATAACCAAACCCAAAAAATGGCACTCAGGGTACTAGAAACTGTATTTACAGTATTAAATGTAGTTTTGATAGAGAGTACAAAGGAGAGACAAAAAGAACATTAAATGTAAGAGTTAAAGAACACGCGAAAGGGTTTAACAGAAAGTCCAAAATTGCCCAACATTGTTGGTTTTATCTGGAACCTCACTTTTCTAAAAGAAAGATTATCGAGGCCTCATGCATAAAAATAGCATGGACGATCAGTCAAGCTTAGTTGAAATAAGGCCCCTCTGGCTACCGCTCATTAAAAATGAATTTGAACGTAGGGGTAACCACATAATCTTCAAGTTAACTTTCAGCAAGAAGCAACAACAAACAACTCATATCATGGTATTAAGGACTCAAAACAGGCCACAGAGAACTTTGCGTGAGGATGTTTTGCGTTTCTCGGTTACAGTTAGCCAGCCAGATGCTGCGTCTGATTGCGTTTGCCACCAGCCAACCGACGTGTTCAACGATTGGATGGTTTATCCGCTTATGAGCAACAGCACCCGCGAATTCAGCACCCACGCACATTATGTGGATTTTGTTTATTCCATTGAAAGTAATGACGTTAAAAATCTGCGCTTTTATGCCTGGGAGAAATGCTTTCTTTGATCTTTTGCTCTCAATACAAAAGGTATTTTATAATCTTATATTATTATAAGGTCAAAATACGTTTCAATGGGTCACTTCACTTTGATCAATAGTTAGTAGACTAGTGTAAGTCTTTGTCTTTTAAACTGCCGTATATAAACCAGACTACTCAGATCAAAACCTTCTTTCATTTAAGCTTTTTCATAATAAACTGAAATTTACTTCCCGAGCATATTTGCAATCAGGCAGGAAGTAACATTTATCACTCGTTTCTGAAGTGTATTTCTAAGATTAAGAAAATAAAGAAAAATAGGTACAAGGAAGGTAGTCTCAGTATTTCGTTTTTAACCAAGATTTTCGAAAGGAAAAGCCTATTGGCATTTCTTTTAAATGAATTCAAAGCCTTTATTTCGGACCCAGTGGTTAAATATAGTATGATTATTATTTATCAATTGTTTGAAATATTTACTAACAAAATTATATGATAGCTACTTAACTTACTACACTAACTAAAAAGATTTTAGCAAGACTCGTCAATAACTTGACGATGCACAAAGTAGCTTTGGAGGTGAGGTAAGGGTTAAGATTATACTCGTACAAGGGTATATCCCAAGCAAGTGTTCACTGACAGATTCCATTTCATATTCTATGACACAAAGTTACTCGCTGAATTGATAATCAGCACTATCAGTTCTCCCAAGCTTGCTACCTCATACACAAGAAGTATGTAAGTTTTGTGAAATCCACATATTTTCTCTATAGTATATACAGTACATCTGTGGGGCTATGTAAAGAATGTATAATTTTAAACATCACTTATTACACTTAATATGGTTCAATTTGTTGAAAAATATGGCTTTTGTAGTACTACAAAATAATCATTAACAATAAAATTTGAAGACAACATATTTGGACAGAACTGGTACTTGAACCATGGATTTCCCCTTCCCGGTCAGGTATAGTGACCGTGACACTACACTACACAGGTATGTGGTGGTGTAATGCCACACAAATAAATAATGTTTTTCTCAAATATATTAGTATTTAATATAAATTTGTACCTCTAATGTGTAAAATATTAAAACGTAAAGTTTGTCTTGTTTAACGAGGCGAAGTTAGGATTACAAAGTCCACTCTACCACAAAACCTTGATCTAGCATTACTGCGTAATCTTTTAGTTAGTGGTGACCACAGAGAATGAACTCGCGCCACCGTAGTAGTTAAATAAATAAATAAAATTTCTTTATTACAAGCGTTTCTCAATTTACATTGCTTTACAGAACAACTCATAGTCACATTAAAATAATCTATAATTTATGTTCTTATGTTAGCAAGAGTGATCTCGCCACGGCTCCACTAATGTGTGATTGTAAATACAATACAACAATCAACAAGCTCTGAGTATTAAACAGAGTTAAATACTATTTTCAATACGGTCAAGAAAGGGTCTACAAATGTTTGCTTCTAATCTCTGTAGAGTGAGATAATATTAATTTAATCTCAAGGACCAGAGAGAGCTTGCACTTCTTGGTATTGAATTCAGTTTCGTCTAAGTGAATGCATTAGCACGCTTCCTCTAAACATTAACGGTTACCCTGGAGGTAGCAAGAATAATTAGTTCTTTAATCAGAGACATTATAAACTAGTTGAAGTTAAACTATTGTAACTATTTCACGACAAATTTAAAAGGCATAGGACCGTGGACAAATCTATAAAAAACTTTGGTTTAATCATAGTTTTGCTATATTAAAATTCCTAATAAAATTAATATACCACTACCGTAACTGACGGTTAAAAACGAATTAGAATATGCAATTGAGGAGGTAATGTAGTGTAAAGACATATGATTGAGACACTATCAGAAACTTCAAAAGAAGATTGTATAAAGCGGAATAGTTGAGGTAAGCGTTATAGAACTCAGAAGAGCTGTTCTATTTCATGATTCAATCACTGCACTCAGCAGTATTTCAAAGCGTATAAACCTTTCAAACCAAGTGAGGTTTTACTAGCCACTAAACAGTGTTTGACAATAGTTAAAGAAGAAACACGGAAATTTGTTTACCATAAAATAAAAAGTAAACTATTTACAAGCTATCCGGTACATTGTTCAAAACTCGCTTTTATCAAGCTCACATACTTTTTTGGGTATACTAAAAGATTGTCGTTTCCATCTTATAGTAAGCCTGAAATTGACTATTAACGGTTTGATCTTAATTCAAATAGTCTTACAAACTCTTGGAAAACTCGTCACTTTTATAAAAACTAAAAAGACCTAAAGCAATAAAGATGACCTTTAATACATTCAAAACTATCAACAAACCTTACTCTCAAAACTTAAAATGTTTATACATTTTTATCTACTATACAGAGTGAGTTTTATATGCCCCCACCTTACCTTTTAAAAAGAATCAAAATTTCGAAGCCCTTTGGGCAATGTTTCATGGGATTATGAAGTTTGTTTTGACATACTTAGCGTCACCCCCCCTCCCACTAAACCGGGGGGCCCATAATCGAACTCCTTTCCCGTAGATCTGAAGTTAATATTGATTTATGGAATTGACTGCAGCTCTGATACGGTTCCCCAGGACACCTAGACTTTTTGTCGGAGAAGGTACATAAACCTTCACCCTTACATAGCCCCAAAAAAGAAATTCACGAGGAAATCACAAATCTACGATGAAACTCTCGCTGAAATTAACTTACTGGCTTTTTAAAAATTCAAGAACGCAAAATACGAGTATCTTGTGTTGAATGGGCAGTCATTTGTTGGTAACTAAAAACGGAAACTACTTCTCAGTATATGTAAAAAAAACTTTGAAACTTCTTCTTTGTTTAACGACATGTAAATTATTCATGAAGCACTCATACTATGAAAGTTACAGAAGAATGAAAATAGGCCATTTTGTTTGAATAACCTTGTAGTGCATTTTGCCTGCATAAACAATACGTAATTAACTAAACTGGATGTTAGTTCGGTTCTTGGGTTTCAAGCGTGTAGAAGTTACTTGTGTTTGCCACTATCCAACAGAGTGTTTACACTGCAAGAATGTTTTAGTGTCAGCTTAATCAGCCTTATAATGTAGCTCGTGACCTTGCATACTAATGTTGTACTCAAACAATACTTCCCAAGTATTTGACCATTAAAGTGCATTATTCAGTTTGTACAAGATGTTGTGTCATTAATAATGAATAATATACCGATAAGATGATTCTTATGTTTTCAAGGTTTTGTATCTTACTATAACACGAAGTATAAACCGTTGCTCTTTCATACGGTTAATAGATAAGGCATTGTGTTGTAGTTTAAGAAGGTGTCTAAAAAAGCTCTTTACTAAAACTGGGACAAAAGCTGACTGAATTTCTGTCAAACAGACGTTCTGGAAGGTGATTCATTAATTTATTTATTGACGATAATACATTTTTCCTAATGTCACACACTTATTTATGAACGCGATAGGCTTATTTTGTGCACTTGCATAGTGCACAAATCTTGTCATGCCAAAAGTATACAACACATTTGACATAAAATTTTGCTTTTTAACCTGTTTTGATTCAGTAATTGACTAATATAAAATAACACTAGGCCGACACGAAGGTAAACGCCAAACCGCCGCTTAAAGTGAATCTAATGTCCTTTGCAATTTGTTACTCTAATTCAATCCGTTCAAAGCCTCGCTTCGACATTCGGTCATTATACAGGGTCATCGAAAAAAGTGTACGGGATTTGAAAGTGAAATAAAAATGTTAATATAATTTGTAGAATTTTTATTTTTACATCAAAAGACACAGCAAATCTTAAATTAGTTATGTAATTAAAAAAGTTTCACGTGAGCTTTGAACGCTTTGCAATGGGGTTGCACGACACACATCTAGCCGATAGTCAATCTTCCGCCAGGTGTTTTGGAGCATTTCAGGAGTCACCGTTGAAATGGCTACGTTGATTCTTCTTCTTCTCTTATCTCTTCCGTCAAGTTGAAGAAATTGAAAGGGGAAAAGGTATTAATGTCATTTTCCAGCAGAATGGAGCTCCATGTCACTACAGTCTAATCGTCCAAGAAGCTCTCAACAACATATTAATTTTCCTGATCGTTGGATTGGGAGAAATGGTCCTGTTTTGTGGCCACCTAGGAGTCTTGATTTGACGCCTTTAGATTTCTTCTGTTGGGGTTACATTTAAAACTTAGTTTATGCTGAAAAATACGCTATCTTCAGCACCTGAGAAGAAGAATCAACGTAGCCATTTCAACAGTGACTCGTGAAATGCTCCAAAACACCTGTCAAAAGGTTGACTATCGGCTAGATGTCTGTCGTGCAAGAGGGGGAGCTCATATTGAAAAGTTTTCAAATACATTTAAAAAATGTAAGACCTTTTGTGTCTTTTGATGTAAAAATCAAAACTCTACCAATTATATTAACATTCATATTTCACTTTCAAATCCCGTACACCTTTTCGATGACCCTGTACTGTATTACCACGTGCACTACGAGGCTGTTTGCTCCGCTAACAACCTTGCATTGGCCTTCCAACTCAGACCTATGTATTCTTGTCCTGCAAGTTTTATAACATATGTTGTAGCGTAAGCACATTTCAGTTTTCATTCAAATATGACTATTCATTTCGCTGTTATAGCGAATAATCACTTTAAAAAATTCAATGGACTTTCATAATTTTAATATTTTGGTATATATTGTTAAAGTACATAATTATTTTAAATTTCATAAAAATCTGATTAAAAGACAACGGCATTAAAAACAATTTATTTTTAGAAAATGCCCCCTTAAGGGGACTTGCTTTGGTCCGATCTTTCTGGCAAACAAACTTGACCGAGATAATTACAAAAGGGACATTTGAATAAAAATCATACAAATCGGACAAAAGTGTGACCTGTAGAGAGTACACACATTCATCTTTAATTCCGTATAAGGGTAATTAAATAAAGTGCTGTATGTTAATATAATGTTGGATTATAGTATTTAACAATGTATATATTACTGGGACTCGTGGCGTGGTCCTGTAATCCAGCTTCATGGAAGTCAGGTTTTGAGGATGGTTAGGTCTAAAGTGGGTCAAATAGTCTCAGTGATCATCTAATGATACCCGCATCAAATCCCACCATCGTTTAGACATATCAGACCATCACCTGCGTGGTTCGGAAGTCACGTAATGCCGTTGGTCCTTGTATTTCCATTGGTCATTGGGCTATTAATTAATGACCCATTCTAAGGAAGAGTCGGCATTAGTTTGTAACAAGACTACACCTCATAACCCATTACTACCACTCATCACAATCATCCATCACCACACATTTGCCTTAAAATACCCTCATGAGAGTGGTCGGCATCTCAAATAGTGATTTAGTGATATAAAGTGTTGAAAAACTGCTCAAAACTTGTTCTGAGGGTCAGGATTGGTGCTCACTTTAAGGTTCCGAGTTCGGCCCTTACCATGCTGACGGCATGAATATCTCATGTTTTCAAAGAAAATTCGATAATGGCTGGTGAAAGTTTTAAATTTGTTGGTACTGCTTTTAAGCCCAGATTTAGCAAATCTGTTACACTCCTCTGTTCAGACTAATCCATGGGTTTTGTGAATATCAGTGACCAGCTTTGGAATGGAGTTGGTTGACACGTAAACCCTGTGTTTGGTTTTTTCTTTTGAATTTCAACAAATCCTTTAATATCCGTTCATTTCCAGGGTGTGAAATCGAACACATCTGATCAATACGTGATGAAATGGAATATGCTTTCAAGCAATAGGAGTTCAGGCCTGTCGCTAAAAAACTCATAAAAAGAAATATGTAATTTAAACACATTATAATAAATATGTGTTTAAAAGTTAAGTATAAGATAATACAGTACTTTTTAGCCTGAGATTAACTAAATAAATGTCAAAACATACTTTCTAGTTAGCTTTTAACGTTTTGCTGGACCTCAATCGTAACTACATATGTATAATAATGTTTTCTTAATTTTATTTCATAAAACCTTGTTGTCCTATGTGCTGTGGTATTGTGTTGTCTTCTCTTATTATGTAAACAAACCTGTTTTTGTTAATTTAATAATAAATACTGATATACTGTACAATCAACTCAGTTTTAACGGCTACAAGTGTTTGGTGCAACCATACGTTTATACACAATTTAAAACTAGTTTACACTTTTGAATTATTTTTGGGTTTCGTTTATAATACTTAAACAGGACGCCTTAAGTGAATGACAATCAATTTGAGTTATAGCAATAAAAGTGTGCAGCGAATATTACCTAATTATTTATTTTAACAAAAATTAATAATTTCTTTTAAACAATGTGTACTGAAGTTAAATCCGTTTGTTATTTTGTACTTTTGTAAAAGAATCTATCTTAAAACGTTTGACCTTTTAGTTGAAAGAAAACACAAAACGTCACAATCGGTCCGCCTTGATTTCGCAGCTCAAAGACGATTAAGGTCAATTGCCTTTTCAATTCAGCCTCTTCTTTTTCTGCCCCAAATGAAGTGGAATGGTAAACCTTCCATTGTCATTTCTGAATTCATTTCAGCGGTACGCTAAATATTCAAGTTACTAAATTGTAATATGGAAGTTGACATTTACAAATTGTACTATTTTTTATGAAATATTGTATTAACATATTTATTTTATTAACAACATTTTTAGTGGATAAACATTCTAATTACGTTAAGATGGATCGTAATTGATTTCTTCAAATTCATTAAGCATGTAATAAAAAACTAATAGTTGGCGTGAAAATAAAACAAATCAATTAACAGTTTTGATTTGGCTTGACACCTACACTTTTCACAGAGATGTTCTAGAACTAACTTGTGTCTGGAATTTCCATTTTAAAGTTTATTAGAACCGGCAAAGTGCAAGGAAAGACACATCTGGAAAGTATAGATGTGGCTGAACCTGAAATACAATCCAAGCAAAGAACTGAGGAAGTATCAAATGACGAGATTGGAGCAGGATGTAGCCAGATTACGGAAGATGTGTCGAATGATATACGAGAAATACAGTCTAGCCAATTGTCAGCCGATTTGTCGCACCATGCAAGCACTAGTCTTGTCAACAATCTTCATCACACGAGTCAATTAAATACTGATACAAGCACCGCAAAACTGAAGAAAAGAACATTGAACAACAAACGAACCAACTTAGTGAGAACCCAACAGCTGTCAGCATTACAGAATACGAAAGTGGTAAACAATATTTTCTAGGCAAGAAAATGAATACGAGGATTTGACTAAAATAATGAGCCAGCCTTCCAATGTAGTGGATTCAAAGAATTCGTCAAAAGAAATCTCATGTCTAAGAAAACCCATAGGTTAGAAGAAAATAAAAACGTAACTTCACAAATAGCGAGTTATTTCAAATTTGTACCTCACGAAGATTTGTTTAAAATACAAGTTCAGACATCTACTTCAATGATGTTGATCAGAAAGTTATATCAGACACAGAAACTACTAATGGTAAAAGAAGACGACTTAAGAAAAGTTGGTTTTAAATTCTGATAAGTCGGATTGTATTGGTTCAATTCACAATAATGTCGACTTGAATCACACCCAAGATGGAAAACTTCAACTTCAGTCTGATAGTTTTGAGGAAAGAATTATTCCAGACAAGACCATTGACAAAGGACTTAATAACTCTGAAAGCCAAATCAATAAAACAAAGTTTCAAAGTAAGATGATCTCCTTGTTTTAAAAATACGGTTTTAAAAGAGTCATCAGATTCACCAGTTGTAGGTTTAACAGAAACAAGTAATCAATTGAAAAATGAGAGAAAGACACAAACGTTGTGGATATATACTTCCAGCACCAGTTTCTAGCGAAGCGGAGATACCCACAGAACCAGTTACTAGTGAAAGTAACAACTACCATGCCAGAAACCCGCCAAACTTTTAGTCAAGAATCCATCAAGAGTACTTACTTAACATCTGACCAGTCTCAGTCGTCAGAACATCAGACTGGTAATCTCGTACATCACAGGTCATGGGCACTTCAGAAATCGCCTAGCCAAAATGGGTCTGTACACAGGAGTTGTAGGTTATGTGAGCGTACACCTGAAACCGCAAAACATATTCTTATCGAATGCGTGTCCCTTGAGGCCAGGAGAAGGGTCTTCTGGGGTCTCGTGAGTGGCAGGAGTTACATCCTTCTGAATTGGGTAGCGCAATCCTTGAGCTCTGTAAGCGAACGGGGGTGGGGCTGCCTAAGTAGGAGAACAGGGAGCCAACACAATAAACTAAAGGTCTACCCTGTTGCAAGCCATATTCCCAAGTAATCTAATCTACACTTTCCAAAGTAAATATAAAGTACAAAATACTGTTGATTTAATTTACATATGAACACAACCATTGCAGAACGTAATGGATCTTTTAGGAGTAATTTAAAGTGGAATGAACTTCTTCGCTACTCTGACGCAAACTGATGAAACAACTTCTGACTTGTCTATGAATTGATTAAATTAACTCAGTTTAGTTAACTTAGTACAATACATGGCATTCTCTAGCAAATTTGAAACTATGAGGCCTGTAATGGCTGTGGTTTTAACTGTTGTAAATAAACTCTTAATTAAAATCTTCAATTGAACAATGAACTAAACAAATTATTCAACTTCATTATTGGGACAGTTTAGTAATTTACCCGTAGGAGTGTGTTTGGCGACGCAGTTTAACCCACATTTTTAACCAATTCACTAAAACAATTGAACCAAGATACCTTGTACGAATTCAGAACAAAGATTTTTCTCAACTATAGCTGGTGGCCGTTGGACTCAAAGTGGTATAGATATACCTCGGCTATTTTCAAACATGCCAAATTAAGTGTCCGCCTAGTCAAACTATTAACCGTACTTACGTTGATTAATTCTCAAAAATTTTCAATTGACTTTTTTCCTTAAACTCAAAGAGTAAACTAATGAGAGTAACTAGAGAGTAGATAGAGAGTAACTATAAGAGAGTAACTAGAGAGTAAAAACTATAATTACTTAGAGGGTGAATGTTTGTCAGCTGATCTCACTGTGTTTCTGACTGCTTGACGCTCACGCCACTCACTGTCTGACAGACTGTTGTTTCAATACTGATTTGTTACTACATTTGATCACTGTAATAGATTTGTCAATCTAAAGTCGTCGAAATTGGTGTTCGTTAAATCGACGTATAAAATGATTTTATAGAGTACTAAGGTGGATTACAACGTATAAGATAGCAATAACATGATTTCCAGCACATTGAGTTGCATTTACCTTATAAGTATTGCTTACAATGTGCTCTGTTTACTGTCCAGCTTTAAACTCAGATAAAGTGTTCTTACTTTAAGCTTCGGTGTCCAAGATTTACACTGTATGATTGTACAGAAAAGCTAACCAAATAAGCGTTTGTAACACAACCTTTCTTATCGTGTTTAAAGGCGTTTATATTATTTGTTTCATACCTATAAGCTAACAAAAAACCACGCTTCAGGCTGATTGTGGATAGGGCTATTTACCGGACACAACAATACAATAAGCATTCAGCTTAAAGTTGGAAAAATCTACACTCATACACAATGTATTTTTAAATCCAAACCTACATTTATTTTTTCAAGTATAGTTGTGAATAAACCGTTGTTTAAAGTGGTACTCGTAATATGTAGTTAAAACTTCTTATGTATAATTGTATTCAGAACTTATTTCGGAAAAGATTCCATTTTACGTTATTTTGAGTAGTGTCATATACAATTATACTGAAAACCAGTGTGCATGTGCAAAATGATAACAGGCATGAAAATACTTTAACAGGTCGGTTTTTAACAGGCATGAAAATACTTTTTATACCAGAACTCGTAAATAATTTGACTTCTTAATTTAATCTCATTATGGAAAGTTTAAGTCAAAACAAATTTTAAATACTGTGTAGAATTCTGAAACTGTTAACAATACGAAACCCACAGCAGATTTGGTAAAATTTGGGACTAATCCAGATTCACTTTTCGGAGACCTTTAAACGATATTGTTATCTTCAGGGTTTCCTTAAACCAATATATTAGTAACTGAAAACCTTTCCAGAGTTGCTGGTTATGTGGTGGTTTACATGCGAGCACATAGAACATACGGAAAGTTAACTAAGATTGAAGATACGGAAGATTAACTAAAGCTACAATAACCTGTCTTAAAGAACGCTACAATTCAATCAATGTCTTTAAAACGAACGACCATTAGTTTTATTTTACTACTTTTAAATCATGTCATTTATTGAAAAAGTGAACTTGAACGCCATTACGTGGATGTTATCATAAAAGCAAGTTTTAAAAGCTAAAGCTCTTGAATGGCTATTTCATAGTCAACGGAGGTTAGGCCTACATGCAATAAAATTGAATTACAACTCAACCTCTGACACGGGTACTCGAAGGAGGAAGCTATAGCAAAATAAAACCTAAACTGTAAAGAATCGATACTTCATTTAATTCGGTGTTTCGTCGTAACGACCTTCAACAATTTGTTTTGAACATTGGCGGCGGTAACTAAAAACTTATTTCATGTCAAATTAATATTCAAGGGACAAACAATCAATTTTATTAAAACTCCTCTAAATGCTCAACAATAATCATATTTTGAAATTACGTATTGCTGTAACTGTTAAGTAACGTAAAACATAAAGGAAAGTCAACAGCAATAGTAATTAAAATCAATAACTGGTTTAAGTACAGTGGAAGAACACTGTCTTGACATGTTCCAGCTGAAGTGTTTACAGAGTGACGTCACGAAGGAAAGGTGAAAGTGTCACGTGACTTGTCTACGTGAGACTCGAGTCACATTTAAGAAACCAGTCTAAAGTTAGTTTCCATCAAATATTCAGGGTAGTTTTCAACCTGTTAGCAACTGGTTAGTTGTTTACAGTCTGCAAAGTTTACAATAATTTCACGCAACGTTCAAAGTATCGAGTTCTTGGAATAATGAATTTAACATGTACACATTTCTAATATATCAACCAAAATCAAAACAGACAAAAGTCAACTTAACCTAAAATTATACATTGGTTGGATCCGTGTCCTTTGATACTAGAAAATTCACCGCTTAACAAGACAGTGGACGTAACACAATATTTAAAGGTTAGACAAAACAACTTTTGACATGTTGTTTTTTAGTTATCAAAGTTATTTACCATCTTAAAGTATTGAGTGTTAATAGTTATTTACTAGTGTAGTATTTTAATATTAATGACTCGTTTACTTAGGAAAATGTACAATTTACATCGGTTTGACCCATCATTGAGTTCATCGATAAGAGATTTCACGTGTCAACCAAAGTAAAAAGGCGAACCTTAAATATTCATACAACATTTTATGACAAAACGTCGGATTTAAAAACTACCTGAGTGTGCTCACACATAAATTTATAAACTCGTTAAGTGTATAGAATTAATGCTAAAATCGTGTTTTGGGGTCAGATCGGTGATAAATTCATGGCTCTAGGTCTGGTTCTTACCTAACGGCATGCATATATCGTTTGTCCAATGGAAGTTAGCTAACTAACATTGTACCAAAATTGAAAGGGCTTTTGACTAAAATGTTTAGCTCATAGAAAATGTAAACGTACAATGTGATCTGTAAGTTACGCGCAGGTAGTGCTATCAAACCTAGTGTTTGTGCGTGTGTTGGAGTTTACAAACTACACAGCAACTCACTTATAAGACAGTTTTCCTTATTGAAGTTCATACGAGTAGTTATTGAAGTTCTTAGTTCCGTGAATTTTATCAACTACACTATTGCTTTGCTTCTTTAAGCTACAGGTTAAATAATTTTTTGTTATTTCTCTTCTATATATTCTTAATTTAACTATAACCTAGTTCTGCCGGTTAAAGCCGTGTCAAAACCTCATTATCATTGGTTTGAAGTTTTTCGGTCTTACTGTGAAGTACAATCTTCAGTAAATGATCGACCAATCACTGATCTTGGAGTTTCAGCCACACAATCACTGAAGATATCACTCTACAGTGAGAGCGAAATACTCGTATGTCACATTAATAATCCAGAATAACTACGGTGTGAACCAGAATAACTGAATTATAGTTCTGACACCGGCCGTGTCAGACAAAGCCAACAACTTAAGTATACGAGTTCGCTGATTGTTCAGTGTTTTCGTATGACATTTCAATAGGCTACTGGACAAAACTCATTGTAAAATTGGAGCACTTATATTTTCTTTTGACGATCAAGCAGCTAATAAATAAATACCAACAAGGGCTGACGGAAGAGCAAACGGAAAACGTAACATCGCCAATACTGTGTTGTTTCGCAAGTGGAATATTTTAATTGCTGACTGAGATGAGAGAGATTGGAAATAAAAGTAAAAACGACAGTAGATGACGTGTTGTTAAATTTACGTAAACGAATCAATTATTGAATACTTATCTTATTTGGTTATGTAAAAGTCAAGATTCATCACTATATATGCCATATAGTTTTGCCTATGGGGCGGATATGCTCAATGCGGTCCACATATTGAATACGTGGCTGGAATACACATCTCTCCTGGACCATGACATGTTTACTTGGAACAGTGTTGTACTTTGCTTGCCCGACTCAATGTTGTATTGACTTTCGTTTTAGCAGGCATTTTAAATACTTTCCGTTTAAATGTCATGTTTATAACTAATCAAAAACTAAAAAAAAACACACAGAACAAAAATGAGCCAAGATTTCTTTCGTTCATACAAAGCATTTTGAAAGGTATAAATAAAGTAGTTTTTTTATATAATCAAGTTATTTAGCCTTTTTTTGTTTTAAGTAGTTTAACATCGTGCATAATACTGCGCTTGAAGTGGCCAAAAAAAGCCTTAACGCGGGAATAAATTAAGAAGGCATATACATTCATACGTGCTTGTACATTTCAACATGATATAAGGCTATTAGAGCACTAATTACGTCAATCAAACGTAGTATCAGAAACCCTATGAATTTAAACAACCGTTTCCAGAGTCAGAAGCTTGATTAAATAAACAAAAAAGCAAATAATGAAGGGTATTGAATTTGTTTTCAAAATCAAGCAGTAAAATCTAGCTCTAGAATCCACTCGGCTTCATCAATTCTCGACAAACTAGTTTCCCAGCAACGCTTGTAACTGATGGCGGTTCTCTATTAAACGATCCATTGGCAGGATTTTGACCTTTCAATTCCGAGACTAATCCAGGACCCGTAGTTTAACCCCAGTTGAGCTAGTCCACGCTGGTTCCTTGCGGTGATTGTTAAGGCTTTTTAGTAGAGGTTATGACCCAGATGGTTTTAAGGGCTAGTAGTTGAGTAAGCCCAATGTTTTAAGCTTAGTGTTAAAATTGTTAATCTATGTTTACATAAAAATTACGTTAACTAAAAGATGAAAATATTAGATACGGATGCTTTTAAGCTGTGCTGAGTGGGACAAGTCCAGACAATATGATAAGATCGAGGAACAAAGAGGCTCTGAGGTTTGTAATGAAACCCAAGTTTGTTCACTTGATAACTCCTCTGCCAACATAGTTAGAAACTTCTTCCTTAACGTCCCTTTGTACAAACGTACCTAAAATGTGCGCTTTAAATGTTACTGCATCTCTTATCTACATGATTTACTGTCCAGCTGTTTGTGTGTGTGTTTCACTTTAGATCATAGACATTTTAAATGTATTTTAATGACCATCAATTTACTAGAAGTGAGCCTGCATTGTGTACAAGTATAAGACATGTAAATCTCGTTCAAAAACCTTTAGTTTTTCTGTATACGAGTTTTAAAGAATCCTCCGGTTCCAAAAGACCGTGATGATATACATAGTTCTATTTTAAATTGACACTATACCATTTGAAGCTTTATAGGCTCACTACTCATACATTATTTTAAGATAGATAAGCTAGTTCAAGTACTAGCCATTACCATCTTTAAGATTCCTTAGATACTTAGTAACTACGTATAAAATTCGCCAACGTTCGTATAAGTCTGTTGTGCCGAGGCTTACATAAAGTAAGCCATTTAAAAATAATTAGACATCTAGATTTACCGCCTATTACCCTTCTTATTAACCCCAAATAGTTATGAAGACAGTTTTAGTTTTTGGAGGTTCACAACTTTCTCGGTTGATTCATGCTATATTTAAATTGTAAGATTTAATATCACTTATTGATTTCCAAAACTGTTCGAATGCAAAGTCGTTCGATTAAATTCTCAAAACTAACTATGTTGTTAACTTTCATATTTTAGGGATATTTTAGATTTTAGGGACCTTTCGTACCTTTCATATTTCATAGGGATATAAGGCTTGAGCTTCTGATCAAAGCACGACTTACACAATACAACTGACGGATTGGTGCTTGATTGGCCTCAAGGTTAATCTTGTATTGGTAGGTTCAGTGATTGGAAATGATATATGTCAGTGTTAGTCAGTCCAATAAGCAGAACAGTAGTGGAAGTAAAGTGGTTACAAACCGATTAGTTCATCTTGACAGTTGGCAATTGCTTGGATTACAGCTCCATTGTCAAAGCATACAACTCACAGCTTCAGAGTTGGTAGATTTAATTTACCATTTACCATCTTTTTACTGTTACCTAAATAAGATAAATCGCATGGTGGTTAAAACTGTAAACGCCCAAAGTACAAAATAGGGGTATTCGTGAGTCACAGGGAAACAAGTAGATCGGATAACGTAGGATCTTAAAGGATGGCGCACACAGTCTAACACTAATTTATCGCTCTAAAAACTCATTTAACAAGTAGACACTGTCTACTAGGCAGACTTGTTAGTCTCAGCAGGGAACGCAGACCGGCAGATATCTTCTTTGGGTAAAAACTTATCAGGCAGAATGCAGACATTTGCGGTTACAAGGGAAGCCCATCAGCTTAATGTTCAGATGTTTTGTAATGAACCCACAAAGGCATTGAAGAAAATTACAACGGCAGTTAAAAACAAAGCATTTTACCAAAATAAAAACAAAACATACTATTTTAAAGTCAAAGGTTGCTCATTCCTGCAATATTATCCTCAGAATGTAAAGAGTCTTTTTAATTATGTAGTAGTTAAATCTAATGTAAAATCTACATTCAACTTACTTGAGTTAACGAAGGTGCAAAGACAAAGATGTGAATAACAAGAATGTGTGAAGTCAACTCACTCTCCACTTTATGTGAACAATTACTCGGAACAACAGCTGTTGTGTAGCTCAACTGTTTTCAACCTACGATGTACGTTTCATACAACATTTAAATTAATAACGTAAAAGACATTAAGATACAAAAGGTATAATAATTTGTGTTTTTTTATACATTTCACATATGTAAACTTAAATAATGGAATAATATGGATTGATTAAATCATTTTCAATTTTTAGTTCAGTTGTAATTATTTTAGTTTTTTGAGATTTTTTAGTAAATTTTCATTTGAAAGTCTAATTATGTAAAATATAAATTAATGAAATTAAGGTGAAACTCAATAAGTAAGAACAAGTGAAAGGACGTAAACGACACGTAAAGGAGGAACGTCTTTGAATTTACGTACTTTGTTTCTATCAATTCAAGTATATCACGCATTCTTAACTATATAAGTAGTTCGCTTATCGAGCTGGCTAACTTTATTTTAACACTGATAAATTAGTTAAAAACGTTGTATTTAGTACGAGTAATTTATTAATCAATTAATTAACATAAAAGGTAGAGGTTGAGCTTATGATTTAATTAAAGACTGAATCTAAGTATAGACCGAACTTTGGTGTGAATAAATCACTGTTGTTTCCTTGCGAGCAGTTTGTCTCTCTGGATAATTAAATTTCCTGTTGCAAATGAATCACTTTCTCACACCTGCTTTAATGAAATAATCTGTTGAGCCTTCGTTTAGATAATACGAAAACACATAGGCATAGTTTATTTTTAGAATATACCTGTTAGGTTTTCTACTGTTTTTCATGTTTTAAGTCATACGTAAGTAAGTAAAGAATAAATTCCCATCACCTCAATTAAATAAGGGTTGATTTGATTATATCTTTTGTAAACATTGCGTGCTCAGTCGGACCGACTTATATGATTAAGTTATAGTTTCTCTTTTATATAACGTTTCAATAACAGTTTACCTCAAGAATGAAGATGTTTTGGCTGTATATTTATAGAGAATATGAAACCCCTGGGTCATTCTTTGGGTATAAGACGCAAAAAACCAAATGGATTTTCCAACCAATAGTAAAAACAATATTGGAAACATCATATATGGACTGTAAATTCACCCAAATTCAGCAAATTATAGCAAACCCTCACAGACAATAAAACCTGTTTGGAACAACTTTTCGAAAGAAAATTTAAAACTATTAACATACATACTATTGGGACTAACTATAGGTTATTTTTCTATGTTTTTAACCATATGATTTTACATTATTTTTGTGGTTTTATGATTGTTTTTATTGTTATTTTGTTGTAATCTAAAGAGGGTTTCTGTCAGAGACCGAAATATAATTTCAAATTAAAAATAGTTTTATTTTTATTTGTGGAGGCTTCAATAATAAAATAAAGGAATTGCAGTTTCCTGTTTTCTACTGCTAATTATAGGTCAAAAGGGTCGATAAAAAGTGTAAAAAAATAAATGTACCCAGTTAGTGGTGCCAAACATACCTAAACTTAAAGAGAAACCCGAGAGTACGTCAACAGTTCACTAGCCATCATTCAGTGCTGTAGGTGTGAGCATGGCACGTACATTTTAATTCTTATCTCATTATTGGAAACATTGTTCACTGGGTATTCAAAAGGACTTTACAACTTTGAACATTGTAATATATAATACTATATGTGTGAGCTGCGACAGCTTTATAAAATCATTGAATAATTGATGTCATGTAAATTGAACCCCTTTTATTAATTTTCAATTTTCATTTTTGAAACTATCAAAATGGAATGTCACCACACTTTTCCAACCTTCACTCTGTTGCCTTTTGAGGCAACTGTTCACCGGCGTATTTAATTCAAGAGTATGCATTTTTGTGTTAGAGGGATTTATTAATATTGGTAATTGCTTCACATGAATAGACAGTCTTGCAAGTTGAGTAAAAGGAAAATAAACATTATTTTATTAACTTTAGTATTTAGTAATAGCAGTAGTTTAAATTTGAGTAATATACTCTGAGATACCTTTTAGCTATCCATAAGTAACTTGGTCAACTTCTGTCAAAATAACGTAATTTTTTGGCTCATAATGAAGAGCACAAAACGGCCGTGCGAGTACAGTAAGTAAAAAGTATTTGAGAAATGTGTCACGCCTTTCCACGCCAATCACGCAAAGGCCCGGTCTGACCAGGCGAAGTATGTCAACTCCGTCATGAAAAGTTAGTTTTTCTTCGTGCCCAGGCTCGCTACATCCTCTCGGAGTTTCATCAGTTCAGACTACTCCTTTCCCTTAAGTAACTCTCCTTTCCAATCAAACAGTGTTGTCTAGATGAGCTTCTATCGTCAATGTCTGTGTTTTTGACCTGCAGTGTACGAGTATATTACAACCACTGTAGAACTGTATTGTCCCCTACAGATGTGTGTGCAATTACAGAGACTGGAAGTGGACAACAGCTGAGGGCTTAACCACAATACTGGACCGGAAACCAACTCTGCCGGAAACAAAGCGACCTACCCTTAGTCTAAGTGCACGCTGAATAATAGTTATTGCATTATACTACTAATCTTGCATAAGAACTGCAGTTGTGCAGCCTTATACAAAATTGTATACAAGTTTCAAAATATCTTTTACTTTCAAGACTTAAGTTGAGTATTCGGTTTGGCTGTCTTCTCCGTTTTAACGATTGTCCCTTTGAATCTAAAATTGTATTCCCACCATTGGCTATCACTTTTCCTCTGTTTCACTTTTCGTTTAAACTAAAACTGTGAGTATAGTCTAGTTCTTCTGGTTCACACCGAGTCAACAACATCATTAAAATTAGCTTGAGATGGTTCGGTCTATAACTGTGGAGTACCATGTTTAGTCACTAGTTGGCTGAAACTCAGCTTTTTGCTGGCTGTTATCCTATTGATGCCAGTCAGGGCTGTCAACCGTCCATTGGAGCAAAGATGCCAACTGTTGATGTTCTCATTGGCTGTGACACTACTGAAAAGACTTCTTCAGGACTGGTTGCCAGCTTCTGGAAGTTTTGATGTTTTTTTTTTTCAGTTATTATCATTTGTAATTATTCAAATGGATGAACCTTGGGTAATAAAATAGAAAATGTTTGCCAATACTTTGCCTTTGTCAAACTCTACTGCATGTTTCGTGTTGTAACTATACTTTCTGTTATGGCCTAATGTTCAACGTCTTCGGTACTCCACAGCGAGTCCAAAATATCTCAAACTAATTATTATGATGATTTATCGCGGTGTGAGCGGGAAGAGCTAGATTATAGCTAGTTGTGACACCGGCTGCGAAAGCCTAAGAGTATTGAAGAGCTTGATCCCGGTTTCCTATCTTAAACGTAACTAATAATTTCTTTCTGTATACGCTGAACACTGGCGCAACATCAGGTTCTCTGCGGCTCTGAAGTCATTTTGGTTATTTCACTTACTGAGTCGTTTAGTCTATGTTAATATTATACTGAATTACGATCAACATTACTCTACATTTCACTTACACATTTACACACTCACACTTTACATTTCCTTTGAATGGTAAAAGCTTAAGTATGAACTTAGATAAATTGAAAACTCGCAAAGTGGGTACGGATACACGCCAGAGAAATGAGTTATGAAATCGTCAACTTTGTGCAACTTAAATGACTCCGAGAGAACCGAGCTATGAATACTTTATTCGTTATGTCAAACCGCTCGTGATTTTTTGTTGCTCTTTTGAAACACTTCCGGTGAATATTTGATATTTAGGTGAATACTATAGCAACGCGGGAATAAGTACAGAAACTCGATTCCTGGAGAGCTGAAGCATAATTAATTAATTCAACTAAACCCTTTTCATGTACCAATGTTTTAGTCACTAACTCAATCTTTACCTGTTAATCAAAGCGTGTAATAGCTTCAATTTATTTTCCAGTCATATTTACTCAACATACAACCAAAACTATATAATTATACAGATTATAGACAAAAGTTTAATTTAATTATAACTTACTGATTTACGAATGTTATTTGTTTAATCACCAATAAGAGTTATAGGTTCATTTTAATGTTTTATTTTCTTTAAGTCTTTACGCCACTGAAGAAATGTTGTTTTGGTGCGTACGATTTAGCATAAAAAATAAAATATAACGATGATAGTATGACCTTTTGTAATCTGAAATCTTACTGTGCCTAATTGTGTTTTTTGCCCATTCACGTCAAATGTAACCATTATAGGTTTTCAAATAACGAGTGTTAGTTGTAAAAACCAAACGAGTAAATTATTTCTTGTTATTTCTGAGTATAATGGCGTGGGCTAGTTACGTACCGTTCATAGGAGGTAAACCCAGGAGATGTAAAGCTTTCAAAAGAAAAGAACATTGCGTAGGAGGAATTCTTTAGTTCATCTCTTATAATGAGCTTTTCCTCAGAGCCACAAGAAATCGTTCAAATACTAACAATAGCATCGATATAACATTTCAGGTATTCATAAAATAATTATGCGGGAAAAGAAAACTGAGCAGCTTTTTCCTAAAAATTACGACTGATATCGGGAGTTGACTCATCTTCCTGAGTTCCTGGTGGTATCATTACGTATATTTCTTAATTTTTTCAATAACTAATTGGTAATGTTGAGTAAACAAATTACAACATTTTATTTACACCTTATGTTAGCGTTGGTACAGAGCTTAATTAATGAAACTAATTATATAAATCCGTTAGCTGTGAATCAATCCTGTTTAACATTAAACGTAATTTTTCTTTGTTATTCCATTAAACTTAATAAACACATACAGTGAGGATTACAAGTTGCAAGTAAACGTGTAAGTTGAGTTTGCCGCAAAGAGCCAAATCACTAATAAAGTAATAAACAAAATTATTTTTGCAAACCACTGTAACTTGCTACGCAATCGTCATTATATTATTTGTCGTTAAAGAATTTCCTTGCATTCCGATATCGAAGCCCATTTCAACATATATGTTCAAATGACACCTACAGGCAAATTCAAAGTACTTAAATTAAATATTTAAATTACAAAGTAATCAAATAATAGAAGGTTTCTAACAATTCCAGACAACTGAATAGGTTTCAATTCAACAGTTACACGACTTTGAAAACTGTATGTGGGATTGTTGAATGAACCAGAGGGTTTACACGTGTCTTTCCACTTACACATTTGTTTGGCTCTGAGTCCACATCCCACATAGAGCAGCACTGTAGTGTTTGATCAGCAAATCAGGAACATCTGTTCAACTTCCGCTGCAACCACCAGCCACAATGCTTGTACCACTCGAGTACAGGAAGTTGCTGAGTTTAAGCAAACATTGGTTTCTTGTTTGATATACGGGGTGAGTTTTAAATGCCCCTCCCACCTTAACTTTTGAAGGAAATATATTTAAAACCCTTCAAGGAATGTTTAAATATAATTTTAAATACGTACTTTGCGTCACCCACCCCACCCAAAAGCCGTGAGGGGGACAAAATTTAAAAATTCAACCCCTTGTGGCACCACAAAGGAAAGGCAATTTTAATACAAATTCAACGACGCAAAGAAGGTTTTTATTTAGACACGTTTTTTGTAATACAACTTAAAAGATTACAAGAAATCAGGTGTAAAATTCCATATTTCACATAGAATATTTCTAATAAAAATATTTCTTGAAAATCTTTTGAGAGAAACATCACAACCCTATAACATAATCCCATACAGGATTATGACAAAAAAGTGTCATAAAATGTTTAAACCTGGTAATCTTTAATAAAAAGAAATTAATAAATCTGTTTTAAAAAGGTATAACAAAAAACTAAATGAGATAAAACTTGTTTTTGCGTAGTTGAATTTGTATTAAAATTCCCTTTCTTTTGAAGTGCCACAAGTGGTTTGTATTTAAAAGAGACCGTCTCCCCCGGTTTTCTGATGCAAAGTACGTCAAAACAAACTTTAGAATTACACAAAAACATTCCCTAAAGAGTTTTTTTATATTTCCTTTTTAAAAAGTAAGGGGAGACATTTAAATTTACCCCGTGTCAGGTTTAGGCTAAAATGTCCAGTAATGAGAGACGTAAATGTAGTAAAGCTAAATTGCACTATTCCATCATAGTTTTATTAACTTTTGTTAACGTTAGTGAGAGTTAACATAAATAAACTTATCAGCATACAACAACGCGTCTGGTAATGTTACTGTGGAGAGCTGTTAAGTTAACATACTTGTACCAACTACCACTGGTTAACCATATACCTTTTATCATAGATGAGATATAGATCATCCTGACCTAACCTAAGCTAGCTTATGGCAAGGATGTAAGCAATTTCCATTAGCTAAACTACATTAGATTTATAGCCTCGATAGTCTCTTTGCATTTAACTAACTGTGTCCATATGCATTTGTAAGTTTCATTTGGTTTTAGATTTAACAGGATACAGCTTTAGATTCATTTTGAAGATTTAAGACTTTACAAATCAGTTAAAAATAAAGTGTATTCAACAAATGATTGATTATCAGTGCAGACAAAATGAGAACAAAGACACAGCGAATGAATATGAAATACTTGACGAGAATCTTTAACAATTCACAATACTCACTTGAGAAAATTCCCTACAGCCAATTTTATTTTGTTGAATAAGTATTAAAAAGCCCTTATCCTTTAAAAAATCGAAACGACAATATGAGTAACACAGATATGTGTTATGAGTAACACAAATAGCTCCGAATTAAAAGAGATTTTATAAAAGTGAATAATTGATTACTTAGGGTTGATCTCTAGGTATAGTTCATTTTAGTAGTAAAAGTATATTATCCATATTGGAAGAACTAATATTTCTGATAATTCTTTGTTTAAAGTTTGTTGCTGGCAATGGGAGAATTTCAGAGTTTAAACTATTATTTCGGACATTTTCCATCGTTAGTGAGCAAGATGATCACGACGTTTCGGGATCTGCAATCTGATCCCGTCTTCAGGTGAAAAGATCCCGATTCAGCCTGAAGACAGGATCAGATTGCAGATCGCAAAACGTCGTGATCATCTTGCTCACTAACGATGGAAATGTCTCGTAGTTTTAAACTATGAAATTTCTAATAACACAATTTTGTCAATAAATATAAAATTAATAAATATAAATAATAAATATCAATTAAAGTCAAGTTTTTTAAGTTTTCTTTGATATATTCAGCGTATTTGAATAATCTATCAGCTTACGCTAACTTTAAAGATGTGTGTTGAGTATCAAAGAACAACCCAAGCAAAATAAACAAACATGATTGAAGTTCACTGAATTCATTTAGCGTCAAATCTTCTCTCCAGATACGTCTTTGCTATAGAAGTGTTGCTTTAATACACGCGGTAATACCGGGTGTCCACAAAGTCCTTGGCGGATAAAAAGTAAATTTCTACGGGTTTCCGCTGGTAATAATCGATGATGTATACATCATTAAACAGCTGATTTCTTAAAGTTTTACTTACATAGATAGATTGGCAGCATTTTTATTCTAATCCATTTGCTAATTAAACAACAATTAGTCATTCATTGTCAAATCTTCAAAATGACAAATAAACAAGAAAAGTTCAACGTGGTTCTTTGGTTTCATGAATCCAACTCAACAATAACAGTTCTAGGACTTTTCATAAGAGGATTTAAAAGAGATCCACCAGCCATTAATACCATCAAAAGTAGTTTTGGGTAGTTTTCATCAAGGTGGGGCGCCACCGCATTGGTCGACACAAGTTAGAGACTATCTTGACGAAACCTTTCCCAACCGCTGGATTGGCCGTGGTGGTCCAACATCCTGGCCTCCCCGCTCACCTGACATCACACTTTTGGGGCTACATAAAAGATATTGTGTATGCTTCTCCTATTCCAGTCATGCTCACTTTAAGCACAATAATGACTGAAGCAATGTAGACAGTTACAAGAGGCATGTTATCGAACACTTGGAGATACATAGAATATCACCTTAATCTTCTTCGGGCCACCAACGAGGCGCACGTGGAGGTCTGCTGATAATGTTTTACATGTAAATAAAAGTTTGTTCATCACTTTATATAAAAGTGCAAATATCTGACATCATTATTTTCATTTTATAACATTTTATAATCCGTCAAGGACTTTGTGGACACCCGGTATGTGCAGACGTTTAAACGAGCACCGTTTGCATTATCACTACTGTAAAATAAATACCACGGCTAAAGCCACTGTGATTTAACGGGATATTCCAAAACAGAGACTAGGAAAACGCATCACAGATTTAATATTGACTAACTTAAATGTTAATTCCTTGTACTGTTATTTTCTGTAAGGTTATACGTCTCCTAATAGCTTGTTATCCCATACAATCGCTTAAACGATAACGACTTAAATTATATATATCTTAAATTGTATACACGCTAAAAAGTTAATTTATTACTAAAGAAATTTGAAGACAAAAATGTTTGGACCGAACCGTGACTTGAACCCGGGTCTCTCGCTTACCGGGCGGTTATGCTAAACCACTACACCATCCGGCCCAAATATTTTCTGCCAATATATATATATATATATTGTTTCTTCTATTTACACTAAAAACTAAGACACATCACATAGCAATAGCCTATGAATTTTAATCTTGATCAAGTTTGTATGGTTTCCAAAGAAATACACGGGTTTATAAACTATGTTAAAATTGTAAGATACTACTCGTACTAAGAAATTTGAAGACAAAAGTTGTAGGATCTAAAGGTTGCTAGCAAGACCACGAATGTAACCGTTTCCAGTTATTACAATTTACTTGTATTTTAAAAGATAACACGATATAATCGTATTATTCACTCAAATCTGTCATAGGTAAACACACACTCAATCTTCTCATCTGTTACAAATGTGTGTAGGTAAGCTGTGACAGTACAGAATTCTTCACTTGATCGTCTCATCTGTCATGTGTGTAGGGTAACCGGACAGGGGAATATTCACTAAATCGTCTCATCTGTCACTAATGTGTGTAGGTAAGCTGTACAGTATAGAATATTCACTCAATCGTCTCATCTGTCACTAATGTGTATAGGTAAGCTGTACAGTATAGTATATTCACTAAATCGTCTCATCTGTCACTAATGTGTGTAGGTAAGCTGTACAGTATAGTATATTCCTCATTCATCAATATTACTCGTCGACTCATCTGTCACTTCAATGTTGTAGGTAAGCTGTACAGTACAGAATATTCACTCAATCGTCTCTCTGTAACTAATGTGTAGGTAAGCTGTATAGTATTATTCACACAGTCGTCTCATCTGTTACACTAATGTGTGTAGGTAAGCTACAGTATAGTATATTTGGGTCACTCAATCGTCTCATGTCACTAATGTGTCAAGTAGGTAAGCTAAACGTGAATGCTCATGGTGTCAGTTGTATATTTCACGCTCAACATCCTCCTCATCGTGCCACAATAATTGTTATTGTTAGGTAGCTCTACAGTATGTTGTATATTCACTCAGTCGTCTCATAGGGTAAGCTGTGCAGTACAGAGTAGTATATTCACTCAATCGTCTCATCTGTACTCACTAATGTGTGGGCCCAGGTAATTTGCAAGCAGTATGGATATATATTCACTAAATCGCTCTTCAGCATCATCTAATAATTGTGTGTAAGGTATGTACTGTGGTATAGTATATTCACTCAATCGTCTCATCTGTCACTAATGTGTGTATGTAAAGCCATGGTATCCAGCCCAGCATCTGCTTGTGTATTCAGCTTGGTGAAGCAGTAGGATTGTCGCGACACGAGCGCAAATCTGCCTTAATGACTGGGCTCAAGTCCAGCTACTCATACAAATGTGCCCCAACCCCATCTACACTTGAATATCACTACAATCTCATATACCATGATTTGTTTAATATGTAACATAGTTTTGTTGTGAAACATTTACGTATATCTCGTATTATATAATGGAAATATCTTAAGAGTATTGCATTTAGTTTTAAAGGAAGATCAAAACTACATTATTCTGCCAAGCTTTTATTTGTATGATTGTGGATACATTAAAAGCATAACATTTAAGATTACGCCTCTCCTCATTTAGATTTTTTTTTTTGTATGAGACAAAAAACTCAAACGAAAACCTCTTTAGTTCTTAAATTCACATAATATACAAACTCAATACTTTCCAATATTTTATAGAGGAAACGAAATGCATGTATAGGTGATAATGACTTTTCAACTTTCGATACATATAACTATAGGTATCTAGTGGCTTAGCTGAATATTTATAAATCACATTAGATTATAAGACAAAATGCCAATAAGTGGAAATAAAACGAAACATAAATAATAACGAAACACCCCATGCAAAATATTTTGCTTATAAGGAAAAGTGTCTTAAATTCACTAAAATTCTGTGTACAAAATATTTTTAACCAGGGGTGAACAGTAGTTTATATTTGTATTCTAATTGAATACCTAAACTTCCGTTCAAATTTTTATAACAAATTTAATATACTTATGTATAATTAATTTCAAACATTTTGTATGATTCAATAAAAGTATAGAGTAGTCAAGTGAATGGACTTGTTAGTAAAAATCTACACTGATGTTATATTTTCCATACAAACTTAAGATTGCTAGCTGGTATAATTAAAGATGACTCGCCAAGTGGCCAGCAAAATCACCAGCAAGTGAAAGACCCGGTTCGGCCCACACGTTTTGTCTTTAAATTTCTTTAGTAACGTATAGTAACTTTACAAATATGAGTGGTGACTGTGGGGATCGAACCCGTGCCAATGGAGTGATGAGCTCTGGAGTCGAGTCGATTCCAACCCGCCACGGGTCCGCGACCCAAAGTAGTTCTGAAGACAGCCAGCACAACCCTGTGACAATAATGTTATGAAATAGAAGACATATTTTCCTTTTTAAGTGTGTTTTTTTAAGTAAAAGAGATGGCTCGGGAATCACTAAAAGATTGCTTGCTGACGTTTCACCACAAATGTAATTGTTTTGAAATGTCAAATATACGCGTTCCATGATCAACACAACACTAAATATATGTCCCTCGAACTCAATATATTTACTATAAAACGTACACACAACGTTTGTTCTACAATGCAGACATCGCCGCATACAGGGTGGCTATCATATCCCTCGTCATGGGGATTCCCGTATAAAGCTTCGCCATGTCTGAACGGCACATAAGGAGTTGACGTGGATACTTCTAGTTGTGTTTAGAAAACTTCCTTATCACCATCATACGAATCAATTTTGAGTTTTGATCTTTTGAGCTGTGACCACCCTAAAGGTATGATGACGTTTAGTGACCGCCGAAGACAAATTAAGTAAAATAATTGTAGTAATAAATAATTTATAGTATTGATATTAAATACTAAAACTAGTTTGATATGTCTATTTGCAGCATGAGTGTTAGGACTTTAAGTTAAATGATAATTCATTGTAAATTCGATTATACAACTTGGGTGTTTGACATATGTTCCTATCTCCAATTTTTACAGTAGGCCTACTGAGAAAATCATGTTTTAAGTTATGGTAAAGGTCAGATAAATCAATTTAATATTCTTCACTAAAGATAAATTAGGGTTTGGTTTGACGTACAAAACTAGCTATACCCTCGTGAAATAATGGTCCTTAAACCTTTGAATTTTAAAAAAACCTTAACTTGATGACAAACCATTTTTGTTCATTACAGTTGCGGTTCTAATGCATCGAACAAACCTTTACTGGTGAAAACGATCTGGCAAATATTAAAAGCTGTTAAGAATTAACTTGAATTAGAAACACTGTGTACCAAAGGTTTGATAGCAGAGAGTTGCTTAGTTGATAGGTTAACATGCATCGAACAAACTCTAAACACAAAGATCTGGTGTACGAAGCGCAGGATGTTCCATACTGTAATTGAAGTTTGATAGATAGGTAGATAACAAGAGTAAGAACAGTTGCTTACTTGTAGTGTGCACAAAACTATATTCAGTGAATCATCCTACGCTAAGGTTTGATAGCGGTCCTTTTAAACCTAGAACCATTGCGAGGGTTAGAACGAACATGACTTGTTTTTTTAGTCGAAATTTATTATCATCCTAAATGCTTAGTACGAGAGGTTGAACATGACTCTTTATAAAGGTACCCTATGTATTTACTGAGGGTTGTATAATAAACTTTGTTTTAGGTATTTATAGTCATCAGAGGTACACGTAACGTGATAATACGATTTACTCAGCTAGTTGATACATAGTTTGTACTTTCGGATTAGTAGTTTTAGCTAGATTGTAATCCTAGCAGTTTTGACTATTGATTCTTGCTCTAATTTCCTGGTGGACTTATTCTTGAAGAACGAGTTGTACACTTCAACTAATACAAAATCATAAACACTACAGTTGTTTTATGTTAGGATGCCAAGGCCTAATGATTTTGACATTGTATACGTGTGTATACGTCAACTTATATTAAAATTCGTATAGAAATGGCGAAACTTAACGAGGAAAGCTTTATCACCATTGATACATTTGCCACCTTGTATCAGAAGACTGCTTTACCTCTAAAGGTTAAGAACTTTAAAGTCAATGCTCTTAAGTAAAATTATCTTTTCTACTAACAACTTACTACAATAAAATACCTCTCGTACGTAAAGATAGGATGAATGACGTATGTTAAGAGAAACCCTCTAGATATTGAAATATTCCCTTGAGTTAAAACAACTAGGGATTGTGCTATCATTTGACGCCCAAAGGTCTTAATGAAAACTGTAGAGGAAGCAAGTTCAAAAGCCAAGAGATAACAGGAAAGTCACAAGAGAGGAAACTTGAAAGGTTGTTCTCAATTGTTTCACGTCATCAGCTCGTTATTGCGTTTCTCAAGGTCTTGAAGTTGAAGTTTCACTGGAAATGGAAAACTTTGCTCGTTATTATAAGCAATCTTCACTTCATACTTGAATAACAAGGAGAGCTGCAGATAACAAACACTTGCTTATCGTATTATGCAACGCCAATTAGCTGCTAAATCGTGTTAATTATTATTTATGTTTATTATTTTATTATTATCCTTTGAAAAATTAGATATTCATGCCGTTAGCAAGGTAATATCTAGACCCGAGAGCACTGGTCCTAATTCCCAGAACACGTTTTGAGCATTCTTTCAAAACAGTTTATTCATATAAATATATACCCGGACCCCGGGAGCCAAGATTTATTACAGATGCAAAACCTAGATGTCAGACTGCACATCAACACGTTTTAAAACAGACAACCAGATGGGCTGCATAAGATTCTTGAAGAACTCTTATTAAAGCATGTGACGTATAAATATTGTTTTATTTTGAAAAGTATTTTGTATAATTTTTTGTTAGGCTAGAATTCATAACGCAAGTTGCGAAATATAAACTTTATTCGTAGACTTGTTTTATATTTTATAATTTGTATAAGAAATATATATATATAATTTTATATTTTTGGTTATATATAATATACATATTGAGTTAGAAATAAATATACTAGTCCTAAGTATATATATGTTTTATCAATATATATATACAATTACTATAATAAATGTACTTATATACGTATCGATCCCCAATTCAAGTTAAGTTTTATCCGATTTTTATCAAATGTTGTAAATTTTTGTTTTTTATAAAATCCACAGACAAAACGGCTTACGCAAATCCCCTTTTGAGAAAGAGTATTCACCAAAAGAAAACTGTTTTATTTACCTAAAAAAAGGTTATACGCAGTGTTTGTTCGTTTTTTATTTTACTTTTGATACAATGTGAAAGCTTTAGGTTGAATATCAAACAGAATTGTTTGCATAAGAACAATGCTGTTATCTGAGAGTAGAACAGATTATAGTAAGAGGCAATGATATACACTGCTGTAATACCAGACATAATACCAAGTATCGACAAATTAGTCATAGGCTCAAGCTAACTGAGACATTGACTAATTGAGACATTGCCCTTTGAAGTAAGATCCGTTCTTGAAAACATCAAAAACTGTGTGTTAAACTCTTCAAATTAATCTGGTAAAAATTGTGCTTACTAAAAAATCGTATTTAGAACCGGTGTAATGAAATATTTAAAGTTGACTTTTATTTATTCATCTATCAATAACAAATAATTACAAATGGTAACGTTATCTTCAAGAAATTGTTTTCGCACTTTACTTGGTCAAAAATTTTTTGACCGTAACTTTACATCTGTACATTGCCGTCTTTAAAGGTGTACGAGGTGTGGCTGGAAAAAACCAGTTTGCATAAAAAATCATTTTATTTTTAATTATTTACAAACTTTTACATTACAACCTTCAATATACACTACTTCTTGATCCCTAACGTCGGGTCATGTGAAATTTTCCACTGTTCAAAACAGTTAATAAACTCGTTTTGGAAGACGTGTTCATTACCTCTGTCGCTTTTTTGTTTATTCATCTAGCTTCCACACTATCAAATCTCGTTCCTTTCAGTTCGATTTCACTTTGAAACATAAAAGTCACACGGTGCTATGTCAGTGGTACGATGGATGCTCCATGCAGTAATCTCATGTTGGTAGCCAAAAATCTCGTGACCGATACATTGTGAGCAGGAGCGTTGTCTTATGGAGAAGGCGACTTGTTTCTCAAAGTTCAGGTCTTTTCTTCTTACTCGTTCTGAAGGGTTGTTAAAACAGGGTACAATGTTGGTTTAGTTTTGACCTTCGGGCGAACAATTTACATAAACAACCCATGGATAATAAAAAACACAATCATCATTGCTTTGAACTTGGATTTGCTCTTCCGAGCTTTGTTTGCCTTGGTGATGGGACTTTCCAATGCATTGATTGCCGCTTCGTTTCCGGTCGTACGGGAAAAACCATGAATCATCGCATGTTATCCTCTTTCTAAGGATGTGGGGTCGGTTCAATGGTTTGCAAAATTCAGAACAAATGTTCATGCGAGAATCCTTTTTGTTCATCAGTGAGAACCTTCGGCACCATTTTTGAACACACTTTTGTCATGTTGAAATTAATTGCAAGTTTTTCACCGATTCTTTTGTCAATGCCGACGATCTCAGCAACCGCACGATACTTAATCGACGATCTTTCCGAATCACATTACCGATTTTGTTGATGTTTTCTGGTGTCGTCGATGTTAAAAGAATCGTCCTGATCGTGGGTCGTTCAATCTCATCTCGTCCCTCTTTAAATCGCTTATGCCACTCAAAGACCTGTGTTGTTTCCACCTATACACCTGTTTTAGCAAAGAATGAGTTTCTGTTGCAGATTTTCCTATTTCACAAGGAATTTCACATTAATAAGTGCTTCTTCAAAACACTAAGCATTGTTATTTCGACAAGACGCACATACAACACCCTACTAGAACGGACGCCAAAGGTCGATTGAACGCGTGCCATCTGTCTGAGTTGCATGAATCGGTGTGTTATGTCACGTGACTGCACTATGCGACATTTAACTGGCTTTATTCGCGATTTGTGCCTTCGCCAGTCTAAAGAAACCGTTTAGCCACACCTGTATTAATATAATGTATAATTAATTACTTATCGTAAGAGATAATGTAGAAATCATAGTTCGTTTGTTACTATTTGTCTTACCTTATTTTACTTAATACTCGTACTCGTATATTAACTCAATATTTGTGTTGTAAAGACAAAATTTAGTAAATAAATGTATATTTAAAATGTAGTATAGCGAAAGTGTTGAGCTTGTGTAAAGGATTTCTGAGAGGGTGAGCAATTCCAAACTTGGAAACATGCCAAATATCTTCAGCATTTCCCTTTTTCAAGTTGAATTGAATTCAGACGCGGGATTTAGAATCTTTTAACGGTAAAGAGAAACAGCTTACGCTTACAACTCAAAAGGCTACTTTAAAGATTCAAGTATTTCCTTATTTTAGCTTAAGGAATTATTTTTGTTCATACACAAATATGAATCACCCATCAACCATTGTTTTAAACTCGTTATGCTTGTGTGTGTATCTTTGCAGGTATTTTTTACCTTATTTAAAACAACTCATTGTTAAAGATTACATTATTTAGTTGTAGTACTTGAGATTTTTCTTTAGGCAAAAGATTAAATTGTAAGATATACGAAACCCTTTTAGGGTAACCTAACTCTTTTATCACGTTTCGTTACTGATATAGTCATATAAAAGACGTTTTTCTATTGCAAAAAAAGGAGTGATATCGGAAAACTGTACGGCAGTAATAGTCATAGTATTTTATCAAAATAATACACAAAATAAAACTGTGTTACACGAAATAAATTAATGAAAATTAGTTAAACAAAACTATTATCATAGTACTTTACAAAAAGTGAAAATAAACTGTGATAACATTAATGTATCAAATCAATAGGCTTTTTGTAGAATAATAAAAGTTTTAAATTACCCAAAATATTACAAACATAACAAAACATGTCGATTTCATGTAGTATTCAATTATAGCCTTAAAAAGTGTCGCAGCAAGTTGAAGTTTTATATATTTTCAAATTTTCAATTTTACTACAATATCATTTTAATTTGACTACGTAGTTTTTTTGAAGGGTTTAGTCTATGGGTTTACAGTCTATACCGAGAATTGTTTCTAGGAACTTAACTGTCAATATCATTACATCGAATAAAGGAAAGTCAAAATAACATGAGTACCACTGAACAAACGACAATGACTGATCACATGACCTTGTCTTTCTAAATCAAATCTTTGATGTTTTGGTGTTAACGGAATAATACCGAATTTGCTATGAAAAGCTTACTGTCGTTTCAACTTCGTTTCTGGCATTTTTATTTTTTGGCGTGTTCTTAGTTTTCAACCACCAAAAGTATTGAATTTTATTTTTTTTAACAGTGTGAATATATATTTTAAAGTCAAAATTTATATCAGTTATATTTTAGTGGTTCTAATGGTTAATCGTAAGTAATATGTTGTTCTGTAAGTTGATTAGAATTTCCTATATGTTACAATAGGTGCCATCACATGTTGTCTCATCTTTATAACAATATTTCTCTTTTAGTTTTCTTAGCTTTTCATTGGACTACAAATTACGTTTAACAATAGCGTGAAATTTTCAATGTTAACAGCGTGGGTGTGTTGTTGTCTTTACTAGGAGAGCTAAGTAAACCAACTTAGGACACAACACCCAATGTTTACTGTCTGGATTTACACGGTATCCATCATTGCAAGACAAAATGTAGAGTCAGACAAAAGCGTGTACAACTACATTGATAGCACGGGGTCTATGTGAGACCACACGAACCACTATTGCTGTTTGCTAGTCACACGAATTCAATCACTAAAATACAAATAGCGTCGAACATTAGCGTACAAACCTGCTACATTGGTGTCATTGTGGGTGTGTGGTCTATGTTTACTCGTACTCTCAAGTCCCAAGTCCAGACCACACACATTTTCCTGCCGGAATTTTACACGGAGCTCTGCATTGGAATACACCAATACGAGTACATTTCAATTGCAGTAGAGCAGCCGAATTAAGATAACAGCTCTTATCTCGAGCCCAGCTGATGGCAAATTAGAGTTCAAGACGCGCCTGAATTTACCCTTTCCACGTGTTTGTTTGGTTACGAAATTATTTTTTATTTGTACTGCCGTCGTACTTGTGTGTCAGGTGTGAAATACAACTTGCTGTTTCAGAATAACGGCTCTTTTACAAATATAACTAAATGATACTACAACCTAAGCAGCAAGAAAGCAATGTCTTTTTTAAAGAAGTTTTTTTATTCAATTACTAAATCAGGTATCAATTATGAAACTTAGTTCCGGTTTCAGGTCCTATTTGAAATTAGAAATCCCCTTTTGAGTAGCATCAGTACATCTCTACAGGACCTTCAAGTTACTAAAAGGTATTTCTGATATAAAAATATGTTGACAAAATTAGTTCTGACAAATTAATACCGAAAAACTATCCGCAGTTTATAGCCATTGAGGATGAAAGTTTAATTTAAGTGTGTTTAGCAAACTATTATATTATGCCATGTTGTCTCAAGTTATTAACATACATAATCATAATCATGACGTGCTCGTTCACTGGTTACAAAAATATCTCTTAAGAGGAAATCACGTATGGTTTCATTTCCCGTCTCATCAGTTAGAAACCAAGCGTAACCCAATCAAACACCAATTACTCCAGCTGATTTGTTTCTGACTAGCTTCCACTTTCATTTCAGTTTATCTAGCAGAGCCGCTTTACGTAGTCTTTACACACTGGGTAAAGGTAGCAGTTTTGTTCTACATTCGTTCTACATCCAACCAAAGGAATTCAAAATCCATAAGTTAGTTCAAAATATTTACCGGTACCTAAAACAAAATAAATAAATAAGTGCTTTATTGCCGTATACACATTAAAACATTAACATATTTAAACGATAAAACATTTAAATAGTGGCGACTTGAAGTATAATAGTTTTAAGCTTGAGCTTGAAGACCACCGTAGCTTCAATTGAATGACAAAACCTTTGGGTGAGTTTTAATTAGCTTTATCCCCAAAGTATTATGTAGCAAACTTTTAATTTCAACCGAACATTGAAGTCACAGACCTTTTTATAAATATGAACATACGGCTCATAAATATCCATAAACATTACGGTTAGGTAAGGTTTCTGGCGCTGCTCTCTACCAAGAAATACATAAAAATAAGATAGCAAACTCAATAGATAGCAAACTCTCTGTTAAAATTACTTTTCGAAAAATAAAAGCGGGGAAAGTTGGAGTGTTGCAAATGCTCTACACAGTATCTGAAAGGGCCTAAGTTGAGACTCCAAGACCAAAGTTGAGTTTGAAATCAAATCTAAAGTCTTACTTTCTGGAGGCCCTGATCTCAATCGGTTCACTTTGTCCAAAACCACTTTTTCTAAACTTAAATATATTAGTCGTAAACCCCCGCCATTTTATTATAAACTTCCTGAAATCTATAATTTTACTTAAAGCCCCTCGGCCATTGCAGTTTTGTCCTATGAGAGCAACGTATAAACATCATTTTTAAGACAAATCACGCTTACAGTTTTCATCAGTTTCTTTTTCAATACATTTTATTTAAAAGTGCTAACTTATTAATATAGCACCAGAAAAGTTGTAAAAATAATAAAGATTCAGCTCAGCAATCGTCTATATTATATGGTATATGAGATTAAGTTTACCTTCTTATTGCGACAACCGGAGTAAGTACTTGAAGGCAGAAATAGTTGGGCCGGATGGTGTAGTGGTGAGCATTACCCCCCGGCAAGCGGGAGACCCGGGTTCATATCCCGGTTCGGTCCAAATATTTTTGTCTTCAAATTTATTTAATAATAAATTAGCTAATTAGCGTTTATACAAATTAAGATCTATATATACAGGGTTATTACAAATGATGTTCCTGGTTTTGATTATAAATTTTACTGGGTAGAATTGCGCGCAGACAATTTTAATTGGTACCATTGGAAAGAAGTTCCACTGGTTTGGGTACGTATTTCCTGTTTTCTAAGTCAACTGTTGTAGGTGTTGTATAATGCTTGAATTTGAAGACAATTTGTTAAGAGCTGCATTATCCCAATATTTTATTAGTTCCAACCACTTTTTTGCCAAATTTAATGAAATTAGTAACCACTCTATTCACTAGTAGTAATTGAATTTTTAACAAATGGCCGCATCAAAAAGATGTTACTAATCTGCCTGGGACTGGGCGCGGAGGTCTGAATGATGGTCCGAATCCAGTTCCAGGCAGTCATTAGTAACATCCTTTACTAATGCGGCCATTGTTTTAAAAATTCAATTACTACTAGTAAATAGAGTGGTTACTAAGAGATTTCCATTAAACCTGGCACTAAAAATTGGTTACTAATAAAATATTGATTAATGTGATAATCCAGCACTAACAAGCACTTCAAATTCAAGCATTTACAACAGTTGACTTATACGTACCTAAACCAGTGCAAATAAAACTTTTGAGTTTTTCTTTCCAATGGTACCAATTAAAATCTAAGAGCAATTTTAGTAAAATTTATAATCAAAATCAGGAACATCATTTGTAATAACCCTGTATATATATCAAGCAAGATGTAATTTAGATACCTGATTAATAACTTATAGATATACTTATAAAGTATGAACTTATTTTCAAAATTTATTTGTTAAATCTTAAATAGTCTTAAATAGTATAGGCTTTAAATAGTTTAGAAGGTGTTATTGAGTACTAAAATACTTTTTAGATATTTGCCTCTACACGTAGTGTATATGAAATCAAGTAAACACTATCCAGCTAATTAGGATGTCTAAGAGATACATAGACAAGTTTAATGTTTTAATGGTTTTGAAACTTGCAGTAATAACACAGAGTAGCATTTATTCTCCTTTAAACTGAGATGTTTGAAGGGCTTTGAACTCGTTTGTTCATAACAAACCTAAAACCATCGTAAACATTGCTGGCGGCTATGTTTGAACGGTTTCTTGCAAAGATATGAATCAGTGAACAAACAAGTGGGTTTATTGCAAATTCACAGTGGTAGCTGTAAGGCGTTTCTCTGTGAAGGTTTTATCTTTTACTAGCTGATAGAACCCGCGCTTCGCCTCGGGGCTTCCTCAACATAGATGTGTGTATATTTTAATAAAACTGAAAATTTAAAGTATACAAAAAAGTGTCCTATATATCCTTAGAAACACCATTTAGTTTGCCTGTTAGAGCGTGCAGCGGTGGAAGATCGGAAGTGTTCGTGTAATGTCGGTTTGTGTTCAGCGGTGAATCCCGCTGGCCATACAGTCTTGTACCTGGCGCATCATGAGACTGTTTCCCACGCTGAAGCAAGCTCTCCGAGCAAACGGTTGAAAATACGACAAAAGTGCTCAGGACCATTTGTGTAGAGAATTCAATTTTAAAGCTTGTATGAGCTGTCAAAACTTAAATATCTGTTACGGGTTTTCTAGAATTTCACCTGACAGTATTCGGCTTATACAGGTTCACATGTCATTGATGGAGGTCTTATCAATGACTGCCATCTTAAAAGCAATAAAATTATCAAACATGTTAACAGCCTATGTGCTGGCCAGGTATATAAGCCACATTCCTGTAAAATGTCATTAAAATTGGTCCAGTGGTATTTGTGTGATTGAGGAACAGACAGACACACACCATCTCATTTTTATATATTAGTATAGATTTATTTTAAGCATAGGCCTATCGAAACATTATATTTTTTGCAATGTATTGGTATTTTGGCGCAAATAGCTATTACCATATTACTTGAAATAAAACTTTTGGATTAACCACAATGAAAATAGTATTTAATTAACACAAAACGTTTCGACTATGCTGTGATAGTCATCATCAGTTGCACAGAAGAGAAAAATAAAAAATAAAATAATTATATACATAGAATAAAAATGATTTTAAAATGTATCTATGTATATAATTATTTTATTTTACTCTTCTGTGCAACTGATGATGACCATCACAGCATAGTCGAAACGTTTTGTGTTAATTAAATACTATTTTCATTGTGGTTAATCCAAAAGTTTTTATTTCAATTACATGTCAAACCACATATGTTTAAAATCTAAATTACCACATTACGTTCAAACAGTTAACTCAAAACTAACTAATTGCGTAGGTTTTATTATCATTAATGTTTCATGAATTGCTCAGCTCGACTAGGAGAAGGTTAACCGAAGCTAATCCCAAAGCAGCTTCCATTGTGGGAAGACTATATTATTCTATTCTATTTGCCCGTTTGCTTAGATATAGTTCACGCAACAACGTTTGTTTAAGGTTTGTTGCAGTAAGCTTAACAAACAGACCTGCTTAACAAACAAACTGTACTGTATTTGACTGTATGATACACTGACGTAGTTGCAGATTTAGTACCTTGCCCCTAAGATTATAATGTAATCATTACCTTTGTTAGCACTTAGTTTTCAACTAGATATAAAAGATGACCTGTATATACTTTAATAGGGTTCAAACGTTCTCTACTACTAACAGTTTAGAAACAAGTAAAATTGTCCATTTTACGGGAAGATTCTGCCAGAAATGTAATTCCCGGGGGTAAACATACAGGGGAAGGATGTTTCCAGAAAGAATCTGATTCAAAGACTTTCTACTCTTCGGAATTATTTCTCAATAAAATCGTTCCAGAGTTCAAAATATATTATAGATTATACACGCTTCTAGCTGGACGAGTAGACGTACGGTTTGGTTCTGATTGCGGCCGAGACAGATAATTGTTTTTAGCGATTAAAGGTGAATGTTTAGACTAGTTGATTCCCCAAATCGTCCATTGTTAATTTATTGTTCCAATATTTGTCATAATGATAAAACTATAAACAATCACGCATCACCGCAGAACAATCTAATTTTACCGAACTCTTAACCATCAACCGAAACCTAACCAAATTTCTAATATTTGAGTCTTATCCAACCTATATTTACGTTAGTTGATTTATTCAATTTTTTACACAATTAGAATTCAGGTGCCAAAACAGTAAATTAGCATGACTTTTGTTGTAAAGAGAGAACAGAGAAATACAAGGCAAATAAACTTTCCTTTGATAACGTCTTTAAGTAGTTAATTTAAAGTGAAAGATTGATTCGTAATTTCTGTATATGTTTAAACACAAATATTTCATTGTTCCATTTATTATAAAATTTATTAACTTTTAAACATTTGATTTATAAAACAAATAACTGTTATGGCTTTGAACCTTCAACACTCTCGTTATTTATGACCAAATGTTAGGGTGAATCGTTTAGCAAACACTGAATTTTACTAGATAAGAAAATATAACACTGGTTAAATGTAGTTTGTTTTGTTATCGTGCTGTATATTTACATGTATTTTACATTCATTTGCATTAATTTAACATTTATATACGTTTGATTAACCTTTTTGGTAATAACGGGTCCCTAAACTGTGGTTCAACAACTGTACGACAAACTACATTAACAAACAATTACAAAAACACGGATTGGCCAAAGTATTAGTAAAACTACTTTAACAACTACTCAACTGGCAAATACCACTTACAAAGTTAAACATTTGATACTAATCGTGTTAATAATTCTATCCCGAATGTTTCTCTGCTAGGTTAGCAAGTTACAGATGTCGATCCATGTCATCTCAGTTACTGCTCGGTTTGGGGAATTAAAACTTGCATCATACGGGATGATAAGGAGTGATGTCCTTGGTGTTTTTGTGTTTATCTACTTTAATTTAATACTTAATACTTTCATTAAAAGGTCCTTGGGTATAGTTGTTTTACTGCCAAGATAGCAATAAAGTACGGTTTAACTGCACGTGTCTGTGTGTCGTTTGCTAACCAGTAGCCTCCGGGGTATCATTTGATCCTATGACAACTTACAAAATGTATATACAAGGTGAGTTTTATATGTCCCCCCACCTTAAGTTTTGAAAAAGGAAAGTTTTTGAAACCCTTTGGGGAATGTTTTTATAAGATTATGAAGTTTGTTTTGACGTACTTAGCGTCACCACCCCCACCCAAAACCCGGGGGAAGGCCCCTACAATACTTAAACTGCAACCCCCTTTTTTGGCACCTCAAAAGAAGGGAATTTTAACACAAATCAAAAGACGCAAAGAAAGATTTGTATCTCTATTCGTTTGTTTGTAATACCTGTTTAATGATTGCAGCAAGAAATCACCTTTAAAATTACACATTTCCACATTCTGTACAATTTTTTAATGGCAAATTTGTTTTCGAAAATCTTTTGAGGGAAACTTTACAACCCCTAAAATATATTGTCATAGGGTGTTTTGAAGAAAAATGTGTTATCACAAATTCTTTTTAGGTGATATTTAGCATTTCAAACCTTTAAGTGATTTTCATGTTTATTTGTCATTCCCTTTCTTTTGAGGTTAAGTGGGTATTATATGTTTGACAGCAAAACAATTATTGAAAATACGAAAATTTTGCCAAACTTTTTAACGATTTTGTGGACTTTTTTCTCGATAAATCACTATGTATGGGCCCGTCGTTTTTTATTCCTTTTCTTTTGCATAGGTTTTAACATTTAGGTAGTGCAGAATTAGAACAAATTAGTGTACAATTATAATATTTGTTCAAATTAGTACAATTATTGGGAGCCCAGTTATTTATACATACATAAGCAGTATTAAAAATAGTAAATATGTCAATGATAGAAATAATCTCTTGATGCGAATTTTGTCATTGTTGTTTTTCTGAACGCTGGACACCCTGTTTTGAGTACCCTGGTGTTCCTCGTCTTTCCTATGGTAAGACCTCTCATCGCTAGAGAAGAGGTCTTATGTCAAAACAAACGTTCAGCATAATTCTCGTATTTAACCGTATATTAAAAGTTCATTCCTGAATTTCCAAAGCTATGTGAAAATACTTAAATACTCAATTACCTGAATATTCCAACAATTGCTTTTACATTTTCTCTTACTTATATAAATACCACCACATTCCAATATGTAATTTCTTAGTATGCAACTATTTCCATAAAATTCTTTTTAAAAAAATCTCTGGTCAAAGGGGCTCTATTTTGCTAACAGAGTATTTTTATATAAAACTCACCGTGTTTTATATATGGACAAAACTAATCTGACATTGAATGACCATAAGTTTACTGTGTTGCGGTGCTTTAGACTTTCATTGAGTGAGAGATAGAAATTTATTTCAACCAATACCGGTTAATGGCATAATTAGGATATATCTTAAAACAGTAAATTGAGACACCTGTTTGCAAATAGTCAAAATTATTTAACACGGCTTGTTTTGTGGCGTATTTTCATTGTGCTCTAGCGGCGTAAATATTGGAGAAAAAGGTGTGTGGTAAATCTTCTTACCTTTAATTTAATATTATTGGGCACATTTTTCGATAAAAAATCAGGTGATTTTTGTCGCAAAATATCTGAACCTAAATCGTGTTCAGCGACCTCGAAACACATAAAGATCAAAAGAATTAGACTGTGACTGCTCCTTTTTCAATTTTGTGCCTTAATAGTGAAATTCAGAGCGAGACCTTGAAAACTGTTGTTTGATGAAAAAGCTGTCTGAAAGAAAAGCTACCATAATAGTGTCAATTTGTTTGATATCTGTTATAACGACAACGGATGCGACTTGATTATGGTATGTTTTTGTATCTAGTCAAGGATATTTAGTTTGTCCAAAGATTTCATCCAATTTCACGTATGGAATGGCGGCCATTTTCCGGAATTTGAATAAAATTTGACTAAAGTAGGGGATTCACTTGCGATATTATGGAACGCTGTCAAGACTGAAGTACTAAAAACTAAAAACATAAATACCAAAATCTCGAAAATACGAATAGATTAAGAAAAACTGTAGGTAAAACCCGAACCAAGGGTTTTGTACAATACTTGGCTTCGCCCGTTTTGGAAACGCTTCTCACTGAAATTCAATGGTTTCTTATAAAGATTTAGTTTCATTTCGTACTTATGAAATTTATTTTATTTTCAATATCCAGTAACTTTAGAGAACCTTTGGTTCTTTACCGTAGGACGCTGTTTAAGAATATATAATTATATCGAAATTTACACTATTTCTTTTTGTAAGATCCCCTTCAAGACCAATAACATTATGGGATACCAATTTTTAAACAATAGGCTAAGCGGTTGCATGTATGAATAGTAGCCTAATTGACAATAACTATATGGTATTTATCTGATGAAACAAGCAGTTTTGGAGTTATTTTTAACTTCAAAAGCCCACGATACTACTTACCTAAGTTCGGCACTCTACTGAACGGACACTCTGTGTTATCCTGATGTCTTCTTGGTGCTCTTTCAAGACTTGAATAAAGAATAAATGGATTTACATGAGTAACAAGATACCGAGGTGAGACCGTAAACTACATTAACCTGACTGACCTACTTTCTATCAGCCTTGCCCCTGTGATCTACTTAGCTACTTTCCAAGTACGTATATACCCCTAGTAGCTAAACGCATTTTGAAGGATATGTTCAAATATTTGAGTATTTGAGCTAACGTAAGTTTTAAAGGCTTCACTATAAAGGAATTATATGCCAATAGTGTTCACAGATTTAAAGAAATGTGAGGTGAACAACTGATAATGTTTTATTCTTTCCATTTAAACTTATACAGTAGCAAGTCTACTCAAATTTAATTTTATTTAGCAAACACAAGATCTCCAACAAAGCAGTGCAACCTTAAAAACAGTAACATATGGAACTGTTTTCAAAATAGGGGATTGGGGGTAAGCCCCATAATTTTCATAGGGAATGTATGCGTTAAAAGGTACTTTTGTTTCCTCTCATACAATGTACCGATTTTGGTTGCGCTGAAAAAAAACTGGTTAAATAGCTGTTATAAAGGCGTTTCCACACTTTTGCCTGACCCTGTATAATGCTACATGTGAATTCATCCTAAGGGTGGTTTTGACCAAAGCAATAGCTGTATTTTCAACTTCAAGGGAAGACACGAAGAATAACTATTCTATAAGTACTTATCTATTTTCCGCAAGGTTGGTAGTTTCCGCTGCTTTGATCACGTCACTGCCAAGTCTACCGCAATATTGTCTTTCCAAACTTTGAATATTTATAAATATAACTTAAGTACGAGTATAAGTATTTTTTTATATTAGTAATTATACAATAATAATAACATGCCTACATTAAGTTTAACTGAAATTATTGAAAACTGCCCGTATAAACTACAACGTTGATTCTCTAAGACAAATTTGGTTTTATTTACGGGAAAAATTGGTTTGTTTAAAATATTCTAACTGACTAAGTTAAATAAGAGATCACACAGGTGCAGACACTAGTATTTCTTACTACACAAAGCGAAGCTCTAACTTGTTGATTGCTTGGAGAACTTAATCCAACAGATAAGCCCTTGCTTTCCTCGTCTCATGGCTAGGCCTGGTATCCAATTGCTTTGTTTGTCTTCTCTCATCCATTCTATAAAAAACGGGTTTTCATCGAATGAATTAGACATCAAATGCCCCTATCAGAAATGCATTACAAGGCAAATGCGTAGAACGCGATTTCATTACGTTGCTTCCAAGGAAAGTGTTTTACTTAGCTATAAAAGTTTGAATCAGGAAAAATACTATATAAACATCAAATCAAAGTAATTTCTGTCATAAAATACGACTAGGTTGACATACAGTTAAGCGCTAAAGCACGACTGACGTGAATGGCACACATTTATTTTGCAACTAATTGCTTCTATTCGCTATGTGCAACTTTAGCGATCACTATTATCACATCTTTTGACATCGTCTTCGGCTTTTTGTCTTTCATTATAAATCACGGGCGTTACAATTCGTTTTGCTCGCAATATCGCTTTGCCTAAGGGCCCGCACATATGTTTGCTAGATTTTAAATTATGTCATGAGATGGTGTTAAATTTTGATGGCTTTGGGATTATGGATTTTGTTATTCTTTATTTAGTTCAGGTATTAAAACTAACTTTTGAACCAGCACAAAAAGGGGGAACAAGGAACACTTATACATGGATACATTTTATACCAACTTTAATAACTTCCAAATGGCATCAGATATCGTTGCTAATTAATTGAAGTTCTGTACAATGCTTAGCTATTCTACGTGTCCTTGTAGACTCTTCGTTCAAACAACGTGTAACAGGAGAGAAGGTAGGAGTACGTATTTCTCTAATTGCAACATATCATTAACAGTAAGTAAACGTCATATGCAAAAGAAGCGGTGAAAGTATAGCATGAATGAATCTGCCCCTTTGATGTGCTTTATATTAGTTTGAAACTATCTCCACCAGAATGAAATGAACATTACTCTGAGGATTTTTCTCAGCGCTCAAGTTTGTTATTAGTTATGTTTTTGTGAATGTGAGTGTTTATATTTGACATGTCAAACACTGTGGTTTGTTTAGTGTGACAAGTCGTATAGGATTGATATTTAAATTGAATGGATAACTTATAACGGGTTGAACGCCACGTGATGTATTTTCTCCTCAGTATGGTAGAACATTTATGTGCTGTTTATACTTGAAAAGTAGCATCATACGAAGTTTAACGTACCAAATTTGAAATTTTGAAGTCCCAATTTCCCTTTGAAATTGGTTTTCCAAGTTTCAAACATAACCATGCCACAAGTGCTACTGTGAGTTCTACCGAATTTCTTTGTGGAAGTGTTTTTTGAATCTATTCAACCAAAGCAAGGTATTTGTTGCCACCACCGTGGTCCAGTTTTTGGATTTTGTTAAGTTTTAGTACATGATAGATACAAATGCGGTGCTATACACGTGTATATTAAAATTAGTCAAAATCATATCATACAAAGCAGTTTTTGTAACATAAAAGGGGAAAACGCCCCTTCCCCCCCGGCCAAGGAAACTTCCACTACACCGATTTTTCCGGTTATCTTGAGCTAGAGATTGTACCGAAAGATTTACATTGGTACCAAATTTCATACACGTAAAAACCGCTAAAGTTTAACTTGTCATATGCGTCGTTTCTCTACCATGCACATTTTATATACATATAACATGGAAACTATTGTAATCCAAACATTCTTTTACCTCCAAGTGCAGACTTGTGGCGGGTTGTAATCGTACGCGACTCCGAAGCTGATCACTCCGCTGGCGTGTGTTCGATCCCAGCAGTCACCACTTACATTATTGTAATGTGACAATACGCTAACGCTAGGTAAAGGTCAAGGTTGAGTGGCAGAGAGCACTTTAGTCCTGACGTTACCTCGTTAAACAAGACAAACTTTACCTTTAACTTTTACCTATTTGGATAGAACAAAGATGGAAATATCATTACTGTATTAGCTGATAACATGTTGTACGTTTATTTTAATGTCACTCAAGTCATTAGAAAATGACAACCCTTAATACAAATCTGTATTGTAGAGTTTGCTAAATGTTAATCAATAGCTCAATTGCAACTAAAGAATCACTAAAGATTAACTAACTGACCAACTTTTATAATAGCTGTTGTTTGTATATTTTTAAATAAAAGCATTACAAAATAAATTTATATAAATTCAAACCAATCCACAGAGTAAATAGAACGAAACTTGAAAATAAATTGTAAAACATTACGAATGCTTTATGTAGAACAGAGTTTTGCATAATTTAAAAAATATAAATGAAGTCCTTTTTATTTTATTGGAAATTCACAATAATTCACAGACTACGTGTCGACTATGGGTTTTGTAGTTTTATTTAGTTTTAAAATGAGTTTTAATTGTAATTGGATAAATGTTCAAACTTGCAGTATAAGGTTGTTCACTATAACTAATTGATTTCCATTGTAAATTAGAGTGAGCCACGTTTATCTATGACAAAACTGCACTAAACCGGTGAACGTAGCATTGTACATTAGCGTCCTATTTCAAACACTTCTTTGCTAAGTACGCTCTTTATGCCCTCTTACCTTAAAGCTTCCTGTCATTACTCAAATTTTCAACACAGATTTTTCCTTACTTCTTTCTATTACCTAAGAATAAAGGGTATCCTCTTAAATCAAATGCTCAGGTTAAAAATTCAATCAAGACGGTTTAACTAAATGGTACATATTTTGCTACTTGCTGTGGCATTTCATTTACAGCTGGAAATTCGTTTAAAACATTAGGCAATAACAGTTGATAGGCACAAAGAGTTTAAAGGAGAAGGAAGTTCGCTTAGTATTAAATAGTTATAAATAACCTAGTCATTAAACATCGGACCTGTTATGACTGAGCGCGTAGCAGTGTGTCATAACGTCCGTAATCAGAGAAGGCAAAGGTTGAGCAGTGAGTGTAGCGATATTATACAAGTTGAAAAGTGAACGCAGGTTGTCATGGTTTATATTTGTGTTTAGGTGTAATAACCAAATAGACAGTAGCAACTGTTATTGTTATAAACGCAAAGACTTATTTTTAAACGTTCTTATACACTAGCACTTTACTCGTATAAAACTAAATAGTTCTATAATTTAAAGGTTATACAAAATTATATAAATGCGAAGTACGATTATCTTTAGCTTATTTTCAATGTCCATAAACATATTTTCATAGTATATACATTCTACTAATCCACGCTTGTGCTTATTATGATTATTTTTATGTTGTCAGCTACGAAGCAGTGAGCCCTATAGGACGTTTACCTCTTGAAGCTGTTAAGTTCAAGAGAGGAGACAGTCTTAGCAAATAGACGCTGAGCTTAAGTGGATTATGTCTTCTCTGTGCTTTCTACAGACTTGGCAGTTTTTCCTACAATCCTACTCGTACGATGGTAACCAAACTCTTTTCTATATAAACATAAAACTAAAATAAAACTATATTTTAATATGAGGTCTGTAAATAAAGTCATGAGACTGATTTTTTTATGTACCTACGTACTGTGAATACAGTGCAACTGTAACAAGAGAAGATAAGTTTAGCTGAACAGCTGTTTTACATTGTATAAATATTTTTTTGCTTATTGTTGCCCAGTGATACTTAAACCAACTTTGAGTAAAACAAGTTTCCATTGTACGTTCGAAAACGATTGAAACAAGTTATTTTGTAGCGAACTGAAAGAAACCTTGGTTTTTTACATAAAGAACAAGTACAAGGGATTAGTTTAGGAAATTTGAGTTCGACCCAGGAAAAAACATAAGCTGCGGTTTCCAAGGACCACTATAGTATGGCCGTAATATGATGGTGAACTTTTGTTTTCAATGTAATCATTCATATGGCCTATGTCAGTGTTTTCTTTGAGAGTGGTGGTCACTTCTATTGGTTCCAATTAAAGCAAAGGTTCACCGTCATATTACGGCCGTAATACAGTTCGCCACCTATGAAACAATAGCTATGCCAACTGTGACCGACCAGTTGAAGGTCATTTCTTATTTTGAGTTCTAGCAATGTAGTGAAGAGTGGTTAACCCGTATAAGCGTTGTCTGGCTTCCAATCTATTACTAAGGAGACCAATGTCCATGTTTGATTATTATGCAAATAAACAGTATCATTACTTTATTTACAGGCCTAGTAAGCTTCTTGCCAGATGGAACATATCTTTATACAACTAATTAATACATATTTTCAAATTAATTATCACTCAGTACAGCAGCATTATACAGTAGGCAGAGGCTGGAAGTATCGTACTCAAAGAGGGCACAGCTGATTCTACTACAGATCTACTGACCACACCGTGGATCTGCACGAGTGCTGAGTAAATCAATCGGGCCAGCCAATGGGAGACCACGTGTGACAAGAGAAATTAAAGGAGGCAAGCAAGATACATTCAACAATAAGTAAAGATCACTGATTACGAGTTTTAAACTCTTAATTTCTCGCAACCAATTCCGTCTTATTGATTATGCAATTAATGTACACAAAAGTGAATTACGAACGCTATCCGACGGGTTTAGTGAAAGTGTGCGCTTTGACTAAATGGTTCTGGACCTTTGGATTTCTCTTCTCACGCTAATCCAATATGTTTCAATTTTTATCAAAAAAAATTATAATTTGTTTTAAATTCATATAATTTTTATTTAATTACTGTTTTTTCTTAATATGTATGTTATTAATCCTTCTAGTTAAGTAAAATGTAATGTGTTTTATTACATTTCAAGCCGTAGTACTTATTCAACCTACTCATCCAGTAATCCAGGGTTCTTAAAATAAGTAAAACTTTGGATGAAAAGCTCTTAATCATGCTAAGTTTAATTAATAGTTTGGCTGTTTTATAATTAATATTTTGTTAACGGGGTAAAGAAAATAATTGGTTGAAGTATATGATACTACGATAATTCAAAAAATTAGTTCATAAATCGTATATAAAATTTTGTAATATACGTTTACATGTGTAATGTAGGTATTGAATTGTTGCTGATTTATAAGTTCTTTTAGCATTACCATTACAGTTAGCTTCAATTTACAACTTTGATATCGGTAAAAACCACTTAACGCACAAAACTAACTTTCCCTTGACTTGGAATAGTAACCATGAAAGCAATATGTGAAACGTATCGACTAAGTGAGCATATGGTGGTGAACAAAACGTATCATTGGCTGCTAGTTGACAAAAACAGAACTGAACGGCCGACAGATATCAGTGTGTTATCAGCTCTGTAACATCGGAAAGCACGGTGATATTCAACGATGATACCTACCGTTACTGTGGCAACAGTCAACCCCTCCTCCTCCTCCACCCCCTCCACCACAGTGGCAGTACGTCGAGTGACAACAAAATTGTTTCAAATATTGTCTAGCCATTTGTTTTTATCAAATGATGTTGAATGACCCCTAAATAAAATTAGCGTGTAACGTTTTCAGTTTTTCTCAAAGCAGTCGGTGAAAAGGCTCATGATTGGTTTCTACTAATTAAAACACAAATTAAAGGTTCCTATTTAATTTTTAAATAAAATAATATTGTTACAAGACAAGATTCATTGTACCAAACGTATTAAATTTTACACAAAAGGCACATCAATTTTAAAACTTGCGGTTTAGTGTTAAAGTTAAAATAATGGGCTATTATTGTTAAATGATTTGTTGAAACTTTCGAATTGTAATAGGTCGTAAAATAAAACAATTATTTTAAATACTTAAATCGTTCACCAGGAATTATTTTTAAAGCACGCATATTAAAATAATGTTGACGGTATATTCAGCTGTGAAAGAGAGTTTCATCTAGACGAAAGGGAATTTCAGAGTTATGAACCGACACATTGGTTACGTCACTGCAAACTATCTAAATTATTACCTGCATACCTGACATGTTCTGCGTGTACAACAACAATTGCCTACTACCTTGCACTTCCCAGTGTTCAACTGTTATTGTAACATAGACGAGTTCAGTGTATGTGCCTACTGTAGTCTGACTGACGTGTATTCGCCGAGAAGTTTAGTGCACGTGAAAATAGTTATCAAGTCATATACACGAGATTTACACCACAAACCATAGTTGAGCTGGAGGTAGAATTTTATAAAAGGTGCTCCCTTTATGTAATATTAGGTTTTGTTTCTAGGACTAAATGAAGCCAGAAAACTATAATAATTAAAGCTGTTACGTAATAAAAATATAATGCATTTTTAATTCAAAGAAATGAAATGCGTTTAGATAATTAAAACCCTATATTTAATAACCCCCCAAACCAAAAGGCAATTACCGGTGCTTCGATTTGACTGGCTTCCAAACTTGACCAGTACGTATACATCCAAACGTAAGTCAAATTTTTACTATCGAAACGTGTTCTGGCAACCAGGATCGAATCTCATTTTATAGTATCAGGTCTCGGTTGGTATTTGGTCAAAAATATCAAAATCCTAACTTCACATAGAGTGAAAGGGCAAAGCTAAATTAATTTTATTATCCGGCTATATTTATAGTTGAGAAAATACTCGAATGCCTTTTAAAGATTTTGAAACAGCTTTGTTATTATTCTGAAATTAACATTTGTGAATGTGCATCAAAAAGAATGAAAGGGCTACTGACAAATGATGTATTCGCGTGTTTCTAGTACATAAAGACTCTGTATACACACATGGGCGTTAACGTAGTCCCCATTCCCCGTCTCCTTAATTAGTTTGATGTTAATCAAAGTAACATACAGAAAATCAGATCGAGGATCGGAGAGTTCTCCATTATAATTTATTAATATACTAGCAGGGTATTGCTCGGGTACTGCATTGGGGCGGATCTTGTGATACACCGAGCTTTTGTACTTGAAAGCACAATACTGAAAGTGGACATTAAGTGTCCTATTATTACCTCTTTTGCTCCAAAATATGTCATTTAGAAATATCTGTTATAATTTATTGCGTTATCCAGAAAATTTCTGACTTTGGATGATGATAGGTACGAAGGCTATGCAAAGATTCAGGATATTATGTATGGGGAACGTTTGACCTTACTATTACTCCCACAATCTGTAAACTTATCAGTAGCATCAGTAAACTTTGCACTACTTTTTCGTTTTACTTGTGAGTTGAAGGGTTTGAATTTTGAGTGAAGCGGAAAACGGGAAGATCGACATCCATTGATGTTGTTAAATTTGGTGTACGCTGTTCATACACTTTAAAATGGCCATGTATGAGAGGCCCCGTAAATGTCAACCCTTTAACCTGGACCACATTCCCATACGTGGTTCCAGGTTGAAGAACTACGAGTATTTTCGGGTGCAGTAAAACTATTGTTTCCAAGTAATCGTCGGAATATAGGTGTCGGGAGTGGAGTGCACATTTGTTGATTTTCAAATAGACGATAAAGTCATAACAATCGTTTACACTATACCTTTCAACGGATAAAATCTAATCTACCTAGTGGTGCCAGTAAAGTATTTTGCTTTTACATGGATTAGACTAATCAATTAGTTTATTTCTTTCTAGGTTTTTTGAACATCTTAGCAAGTAACTTTGACAAGGAAGAGCCTACTACCAAGTACCAACCCACCTTTTTGTTTGTGATATACACCTTGGTATTAAATATAGCGTTGATTTGTCGTGATTTTGACTAGGTTATTTCCTAAGTATACGTGAGATGTACTTTCTTCATTTCAAACCCATTTTCATTCTTTGATTTATAAATATTGACTTGCGTATAAAATAAAAATACAAATTTGCGTAAATTTTAAACAAACTCTCCTAAAATTTTTAACTACTTGTTTCTTTGACATTCGAATTTTCCATCTGATTGAAATTCCGATCTAAGTATTAGTTATTACAACAGAAAATGTGATACAACACTTTACACAGTACATTTAGAGTTATAAGTATTTAACATGGGAAATATAATGTCCAGAACTTACTACGTTACCTTGTACAGTTGTGTTGTTCTTTTAAACAGGAAGTCAAAGAAGTTAACAATGCTGTTGATAATTAATTAGTTATTGCAAAATACTTGAATATTTTTTATTTCATAGATTAATGCGTAAATCCAAAGGTTTGTAAGGTGAATCAGTTCAAGTTAGACTGGTATTTTGGACAAAGACGTGTTGTGTCGTTATTACACAAATATATTCACGTACAAAGGTATGCCCATCACTCGATTCTCGATGCAAACCTACATACCACTGCCATAATGTTAGATATGTGCGTGTGTAATACGGTCATGCAGACTCTACAAATAGGAGGAAACACTTTGTCTGGTATTTAGTGTAGAACTCAAAGTAAAATTACTTTATCACGTGGTTAACAAATCGTCTGATTAGTTGAGCTTTAAGTGCATATAATTATCAATTACCTGAGAATCTTTATGACATATAAAGATATATATTATCATAACAAATAATTTATCATGCCAAATGTTATATAATGCAGTAAAATCCGTTCCAATATATTTTCAACGTATCTTCTTCATTATTTATATTTCCTTTGTGTTTGTGATAAATATTTTGTGTAACGGCTATAAATATACACGTTATGTGCGAATAATTTGACAAATATATTATGTTTTTAGTTTCATTGGTATATATCTATTTAAATATTTCCGTCATGATCAAAACGTAAATGTAGGTAACAGTTTTGAAGATCAAACATATACAGGGTGTTTGACAAGTAAGCAACCCATTTGTATTTTAAACCACGTTTTAGTTTTATTTTTTTCGTAAAAGCTACAAAACACATAATTTTAATCCTAAATTTATGAGGTTTTTGATAAAATAAATCTTAAATCTAAATTTTACCTTGAGCGCCTGTATTTGCAGCGCACTTCCGTAGACTTCTTGGAACATCCGCCACTGCAGCCTGTAGCATTTCTACAGGAACGTAGAACACTTCCCGAATCCTGTTCTCCAGTTCCTTAATGTTTTCGGTCTAGTTCGGTAGACCTCTTCTTTAGCCCAACCCCACAAAAGAAGGCACATGGGGTTAGATCAGGACTTCGAGCTGGCCACTCATAAGGACCACTTCTGCCGATCCATTTGTTTGGAAACCCTTATCAAGCCAATTCCTTGCATCCATTAGAAACTCCGTCTTGCATGAACAACACATTTTCTGTTTCTTCCCATTCTGAAATTACTGGCCAGATTTGTTCTTGCAGCATGCTCAAATATCGTTCACCATTCATTGTGTCTCTAAGAAAAAAAGGACCAATAATTCTTGAAGATGTTAGGCCAGCCCACACAGTCAACTTAGGCCGTGATTGCATTCTTTCGTTTTGGGTTGTTTAGTGCCCAGTAATGGCTGTTATGCCTATTTACGAATCCTCCAACGTGAAATACTGCCTCTTCACTCCACAAAATGTTATCAAACAGTTTAGGCTACTCTTCATGCCATTGGATGAAACTTTCAGAAAACTCCATTCGACGATCACAATCATTTAAAAAAGTTCCTGCACATACTGAGGTTTCCAAGGTTTGAAAGAAAGATTTTTTAAAATATTTTATGGATTGTGTAGCAAGTAAGTCCAGTCTCTCTTGAAGCAACCCGCACTGACTTTTTCGGACTAGGAGCAAACACTCCACGCACTCTTTCAATGTTTTCTTCTTTAACTGGGGATCTTGGGCGTCCAGTCTTCTTTTTGTCAAGAATACTTCCAGACTGCATCAATTTTCTATGACAGTTTTTTATAGTTTTTTTATTTAAAGTAGCATGCAAACCGTTTTCCCTCCTCCACCACCTCTGTACAGCTACAATCGAACGAAACACTTCATATCTAACGGAAATCTTTGCCCTCTCTTCGATACTCAGTACGCCGAGCATGTTTTTAACTGATTGCAGTACGTTTCCAAAACAATAATCAGCTGTTTTATATAAAACCTCATGATATTACCTTTCATTGTTACTAAAGATTGTGCAGCTGTCACATCCAGTGTGGCAACTATAGCAAAATAAAATGGGTCAGCTACTTATCAAACACCCTGTAGAAACACATATAGAACACATTATAGAGAAATGTATAGTTAACTGGTCCAAAATGTTAATCTGCTGTGATGTAACGGTAAATATAACAGTCAGGCTAAAGTGTTATTAGTATGCAAGACCACGAAGTACATTATAGCCGTGATTCGAGTTGACGCTAAAACCAAAATTAGTGGTGAATGGCTTTTTATTACACCCGTTGATAGCAATCTCAAATACAGCATTTTTAACTACTTGGTACTTTACTTGTTAATTACCATTACTGGTTGGTTTTAAAGACAATTTATTTTGTAGTACCACTTTGAACCAAAGTGGTCTAGACAATACATTTTCCATCAAGGGGATTGTAAAATGCCAAAAGCGTTTTCATAAACACGTTAACAGCTTTGTAAAGGCCTAGGTAAGACATATGGATTATTCTCAATGAGTCATCTTGTAAGTTGTTGGCGTGTGGAGGGTTTTAGGTTTTGCATTTGGTTGTTAAGTGAATATTTAGGGTACACACGTTTGGTAAAAAGAGTGTTTAATTTGGAAATATAACTTAAGTGTCATTTACGTTCACTTACGACAAATACCAAATTAGATAAATAGTTTTTTGAACGGTTATTTTATATAGGTAACTAGTTTCACACATAGATCGGCAACAATTTAGTATTTTAATTATATGTAACATTAAACTGATCACTGTTTACTTTAGAGCTGAATTGGTAAAGTATTAGTAAATGAAGTTCCAATCTAATGTTTTACCAATCTAATGTTCAATTATTGAAGTCGTTATCAATACTGACTAGATAGATTTGATCCCAACATAGCTTTCACAATTCTGTATGTTTCACGACACAGGAGCCACATGCAGCATTTGCAGTTACTTATGGATGCAGTGAGGATCCCAGTATCAGAGAATATGAAATGCAATCTGCCACTGAACCCTTGCTCAGAATACTCTTGTAACCTTAACCCCCTCAGTGCTTACCCACTAACCTACTTGTCTTGTATTCTCCTTCAGATGCAATAAGTTGGCTTTCAAAGCTGTGTTGGTGTTTTAACACTTTGAATCCTTTCAGATATGATTTGTGTTTCGTGACTTTTGCTATGGTCACCTAAATGTATATATATAGCAAGTGCAATCCTAAGTGCTAGTGACATTGTTGGCTTAAGTCTTAGCTCACTCGCATGTATTTTGTAAGGACTGTCATCTCATAACATAGGAATGGCTACAGCCGCAAGCGCTAGCAGTCGCACGCGTGCAGTACTCGAGGTCGTTCTCGCACACTTCAGCTATGACGATAGGCGATAGGACAACTTCGGTGTATACAACTTGCTCTGACACTCATATATATTGTATTTTCTCAGAAAATAGTAATATTCACAATTTGGTTAATTCAAAGACTTCTAAAAGCTGTGGAGTTGTAGTGCTTACCTGGAATTCCAAATTGCATGTCACAATCGACTGTTACAGTCGAAAACGATAGCGACGTCCAATTTTTGTCGATAAATCATAAAGTTGATAACAACCTACAAGTTTTACTTTGGTTTAATTTCGTATGTAATAATTTTACCTCATGACCTAGTAAAGATGAAATCTTACATTAAAGTGAATTTTGTGGCGTTTCACCGCTTTATTGAACAGTATATTTCATCACTTGGTCTAAGAGTACCAAGTAACACCTCGGCTGCGCCTCGAGTTCACTTGACCTCGTGTCAAAAAGACACTTTCAGGCCGAGTGATTAACGATATTTTTGTCATGATGCAAATAATAATGAGAAAGAAATGCCAACAAATGTTTTAATATTATAAACTATTAATTAAGTAAACATTGTTTTGAGCCCAGCAGTCTGAATTATTATGTTTTTAATAAACAGCTGTTACACTGATTTACTACACGTCAGTGTTAAATTTCAAAACAATCAAAACAAACTCGTTGAACCAGCTGATGTCCATGCTACAAAAAGATCATTAAAATGATCTTTTTCTCCAAAAAAAGCTTTTTTGCACTGTTGTGAATATCTACATGACTTAACTCTCGCAACAAATCAACATTTGAGGGATCGGTAGAAAGGATGTTAAAATGATAAGAAAAATACTCTCAGATAGTAATTGTCACACCATTGTAGAGAACCAGTTTTTATGATCTTGAATGAAAGTAGTTAGTTCAAGGGTTGTAAATCGCTAAAGAACTATTTTGAAAAAAAACTAACTTGCATCACATTATTAGTCTGGCTGAACGAATATTGTTGATATTTAATACCCATTTTGGTACGGGAAAATACATTTGTTCCCTAAGTTTTCGAAATCAGCCCATAAACGCAGTTGTAGAGCATAAAGTCAATTTCAAGCGGAGATACACCTCCCAAAATCAAATTCGTTAGGAGTTACTGAAACGCTTGCTGTTATGGGTTGGCTAATTTTTCAACTAACTTTGGGTTTGATCAACTTATATTTAATTTAGTATTTGGATTAAGAGTAAGTGCTGGGTAAACAACAGTTAGGCAATGTTAAAATTAAACCATTTATTCATAGTGATAGGCTAGACATATTATACGTGGATGTATTTATTTCTTCAAAAGGAGGCAATTCAGCCTAGCCGGCGACGTGGGGATACCATCTCAACTTGAAGTTCCAGTAGCACGCAAAACGCTAAAGAGTCCTTTGAAAATATGAAAGCTTTCAACTGCCAGTAAGAGTTGAAAAAAGGAAATGAGCTTAAGGACGATAAATCTGAAGTGGCGTTTCCGATTTTATAGATCTTCTGAAACAAAATTAATACGCACGATATTTTCTTAGGTTTTTTTAAACATACTTATTATAATGAAATAAACTAATGTATAAATTCAGAAAAAATACATTTAATCACATTTGGACGAGGCTTCTCTACATCAAAGATATTATTTTCAGGTCCTCAACAAGTTTTAAGATTTTTTTTTAATAGGCCTATTTAAAACATTGTCACACAATATCTACATAGTTTAGATTGTATAAAATTACCAGTTTTAAAGAAGAAGACTACAAATGCAATGCGTTTGGCCAAGAATAAAGGTTTCTCTATTTTTTACTTATTTATGTATCACATAATTGCGGTGTTTTCACAGTTAAACCACTGTGCATGAAGAGACTGTAGAGCCGATGTCACAATGAAACCACTGTGCAAGTAAGCGTACAGCTGTTGAATGTGTATAGAGATGGCAAGTATGACTGGGACTCGTGGCGTGGTCCTGTAATACAGCTTCATGGTGGTCAGGTTTTGAGGATGATGTAGGTCTAAAGCGGCTCAGATAGTCTCAGTGATCATCTGATGATACCCGCATCATCTCCCACCATCGTTTAGACATATCAGACCATCACCTGCGTGGTTCGGAAGCCACGTTAATCCAGTTGGTCCTTGTATTTCCATTGGTCATTGGGATATTTAATTAATGGCCCATTCTAAGGAAGAGTCGGCCTTAGTTTGTAACAAGACTACACCTCATAACCCATTACTACCACTCATCACACTCGTCCTTCATCACATAGTTGCCGTAAAATACCCTCACGACAGCGGTCGGCATCTCAAATAGTGATTTAGTAAAAGAATAATTTAATTTTAATTTAAAACACATGTTGAATTGCCTGTTGTACTAAAATTAATTGGCCTTCATTAGTTGCATCAGTACAGAATTGTCAGATCTCAGCTCGGACACCAAAGAGCCTCTTGCTGCTCAGTGGCTTTTTGGTGGTTTCACCTTTTATAGTACACAGGTTGTAGGGGAAACCACCTACATTTTCATGATTTATAATATAGAACTCTCAGTTATGTTTTATCAATGCTTTTCTACTTGTATGTCAATGGAAAAAGGTATAGGGTACAAGTAAAAGTACTATTCAAACTATGGAAACTAACGGCGCAACTAATTGTTTGAAGACAAAATCGTGCAAAAGCGTCTTCAGTCTTTAGTGCAGTCTTTCACAGAGCTTCCCCCAAAATAACAAAACCAAGACCTAACTTCGTATTTACGTATACAGCGGGTAGAAGCACTGAAGGTTTACTAGTAAGTTCTCAAACCAATAGATGACGCAGGAATTTACAAAAAGTCATAGAAAACGTGAATTTGTGGCGAAACCACTAAACCTAAAGAAATTAAAAGTAGTAAACGGAGTAAAATCGTTTAAGATTTAGCAAACAGATATTTAATTTAAATATTAGCTCATATAAAATTAAGTATTAAGAATCGTTTGATACGTATTTCCTCAGCTGAAAAGTATGCGAACGCCAAACATTATGAAATGGTTTCAGCAATGAGGTTTCAGCAATTTCTGACCGTATGGCTTGGTCAGAGACTTGTGGCTTCCAGTGTCTCTGGTCACAGGTGATTTAAGAACGCTTGCCTAAAAAATAGTTTTCTGTGTCTCTATAAATCTTGGTTAGTACTAATTGATAAGTACATGGTTAGTACTAAATGTTTGAACTGACCGGTTTTATTGGACACGACTTCGGCAAATCTGTGGCGTTCATGAAAAAGTCCCAATCGTGTTTTCCTGACTCAAAATCTTCACAAAAGCCACTTCGTTTGGCAGAAAAGTAAAACTCACAAGAGTCCAAAACCTCTTTATCCTTGCAGCGGTACATGTCCATTTTCAACTATAACAGTATGAAACAGTATAATTAATAAACTATTAAAGGTATGACAGAATAAAGAATATAAGTACAAAAGGATAAAAATAAGTAACAGGTTGAATACACTAGTGTTTTTTTAATATGTCTTATTTCATCCGTCTTGCATACTATGTATTTGTATTTATTTTAATACAACGAAAATGAATATCGTTAGTTATTTTACTTAAAACAAGACAACTATGCCATGGATCAGCAAAAAATCAGAAAACCCCCGGGGTATGGGAGCTCCAAAGGGTTAAATGGGGTGTTTTTGCTTTACGTGTAATTTAAGGCGAACCAGCTATTGTGTCCCAAACAAAGGTGTTCTAGCATTGATACCTAAAGGCGAGTAACTAGTTCTAATATTCTGCGTATCTGTTCATTATATCAAGATAAAATGATAAAGCGTTAGGTGAGAAGTATAACTTGCTTCCAGAAACAATACTTGTGCATGGAAAGTGATATACAAAAATGCTGATTAGGGTTTAAGATTCCAGAGTTGACCATCACATCCTGTCTTCAACGGAGTTTAATAGATTCCGTCTTGTTCATTTCAAACACGTTGTCATGCTTTTGTCCAAAAAGAGATTGGACGGATAAGATAGTTTAAACAAATTGTTTTTTAGCACAGCAACCTGGCAAATTATTATTTAATCAAAGTTTACACGTTTTATATGCCACTGCCAACTTGGCATTTGGTTATTAACATCGAAAATCGACAAATGAGGTTAATTGTTTGACCCTAATGATTTAAAACGTTTTTATTACACAAAACCTCAGAGGCAAAGGTTGCAAACGAATTTAGGCTTAACAATGTTAACTACTAACTTGCAAATTTATAGGACTACAAATTCCTCTCTGACACTCAACCTCAACCTTTACCTAGCGGTAGTGCAAAGTTTCTTTACAAATTAATAGTGGTGACTACGGGGATCGAACCAGTGGGTGATGAGCTACGGAGACGCTCACGACTCCTACCCGCCACGGGTCAATGACTAAACCATTGTTTTATTCATCTTGGCTAAAACATTGTCTAAAGAAATCGAATATTGTGAGTTTTATTGTTCATGATGGATTATTAATGAGGTATTCATCATATCATTAGTAAAGTATAATTAAGGTGATAAGATATTTTCTTAGCCTCTACTTTCATACAATAAAACGGCCCTTTAGTAGGATCTTAATATTGAAGCACGCCACCAATTGACAATTCTGATAGGAAGTGCTGCAATAACCCAATACCTTTTCAAAATAGTGAACTATGTCATATGTCCTTAAAGTGCCAGATTTGGCGAATGGTTTTTACCATGAAGTGGTTTTTAGGAAAATATATTAATGATATATTTCGACAATCTTTTAATATTATAAGTAAGATTATTTAAAAAATCTATTTTAGGTATTTGTAGACTAATAGTTGAACTATTGTTCAAAAGAAGCATTTTTCCCCAAGTTCCATAAAACCTAACTGTTTTCTCTCTATGTACATTATTTTTGCAAACAGTAAATATGTTCCTGCTAGTAATTTAATCAAAGGTCGAAAATTAACGTTAATTGTATTACTGTATTAAGAAACAAAAGCATTCCAACTTCCAGGACAATTGAATGCAAAGGATATGAGATAACATATAATAGCATAAAATTTCATAAGTTGTTAAATATTCGGAAAGTCCACATAGAGATATGTTTATTTTGTAGCCACATAGAGACTATTTGGAGATCTACGGGATTTACTTCTTCTACTTACGTTGAGGGGACCGTTTATTTGCTGTGTTACATTCAAGTTTCCGTCGAAGGTGTACAGGTTAAAGCTTCGCTTACTGACAATTATGTCTTGAAATATTCCTTGTTCTCTAGGATCGGAACAATCTGCCAGCCGTTCAATTTGCACACTTAGTTTGGGCTGAAAATTAAATAGAGTAAATGAGGATATCAAATACAGATAATTAAAGGCAAAATAAAACTAGTATAGTTTTGTAGGGATACAATGTACTTTTATGAGTTACTGACTAGTATTGTAGTAAAACCTATATTTTTAGGTTTCATAATGATGGGTAACCATTTTTTTCAACTTTCAAATGACGTAATATGCTCAAAAGCCGTTACATATGATACTTTCTACATTTTCTAGTTAGTCTTTTTTCTTAAAATTTACTAGAAAGTTGCATAGAGCTTGTTATGAGTAACAATCCTAAACTTCGAAAATAGAACCTTGGAGTCAAGTTGAAAGAATTTGACAGTTTTTTACAAAGTTACGCCTTAAGTATAAAAAATACCACCTTAAACCTCTTAGCAAAAGCTTACCCGTTTGAATAAGTTAAAAGGGCAGGTTTTCTTCCGTGGTCTTCTTGATGTTGATTTTTCTTCTTTAAATTACTCCATCACAATCGAAAGGAACATTTATGATGAAAACTGCTCTTTCAGTTACTCTCATGATTTTCTTTCCGAAACGTTGTCCCTAGGTTTGGGGTGAAACCAATTTTTGACATGTTTTTAGAACAACTGCACCCATATGCACATTAGCAACTGATTCCTCTTCTCAAAATAATAATATTGGACTAACGTATGTATTCAATCTTTTAAATAATTAGCCTTTTGAATGTATGTAGTTTGAATACAAAGAGTCCAAAGACTTGTTACTCACCCTGTACCATATTTGTTGGAATTTGAAAATAAAGACATTATAATTTTGATAAAGTATCTATTTGCAACACTAAAGCTTTATCAGGGCTAAGCTTGAACATATGCTTTTATCAGAAAAATCTTAAAACAGACTGACTGGCTCTGTTGCTTGTTGTGCTGCTAAAATGGAAACTCGTTGAACACTCTATTTACTAAAGCACAAATGTGGGTACAATTTTATAAACAGTCAATAGCTAACTCGTCTTGAAATTGTCAGGCGATAAAAAATGAAATAGGGAGTGTCTTTTCACTCACTTTGAAGCTATTTTACAAAACGTGATTTACTAACTTAAGTTAATTTTTGTAAATTTCAAACAATATTTGGTAATGCACCTACCAATCTATCAGTAATGGCCTTGAGAGGGTTGAAAGCTTCATCTGAGCCTATTAGCAGGTACATAGTCAAGCATATACAGCTCCATCTCACACCCGCCATGGCACACGCTGCTCCATACAATATAGCATCACCCCTTCAATCAGCCCAATTACCGTGTTGACAGATGGCCTTCACAATGGCGGCTCGTTAGTACATGATGGTGTGCTGATAATGGTGATCACTCACACCTCGCTAATACCAGGACAGCTACGTCAGTTTTGGGAAGGACCGACTTTCTTGTGCTGCCGACTAACAGGTACTAACATCTTATTGTTTTGTTCACTTGGTTTATGCTAAGTTTAGACGTGTTTAAGGGTGCATTTTAAATAGTTGTAGGTATATATGGATGGACGAGGAAGATGGAGCCAGCGTTGGAGCCTACTAGTATTAGTTACAGAAGTATCACACTTTTCTTCGATAATCAACTGCCTTCTTTTTAGTAATAGAAGTATTTTAATAGAAATGGGGCTGTGTTGGTATAGTTTCCGGAATTTTCGCTTGTAAAAAAAGACTTTTATTTTATGAACTGAGCATACTGTAAAAAAAATAAAGACGTAGTATTATTATTATAGTTGCATCACAATTTTATTAACAAAGGTGTATCATAATCGCTCATCTCTAATATGAGCTTTTAAAGGTTATTTTAGTGTAATAATATATGATGTTCTAGAGCTTATCTTGATAATAGCTAAACATTGATTGTTTTTAAAGTAACAGCCTTATAGTTACACTGCAAGAATTGAAAGTACTCCAACAATTGGTTTTGTGTATGTATCTGAATTTTACAGAAGAGGTACTTGAGCTTGAGAAATAGGTTATCCTCAAAAATAATCCTCCGTGATATAAAGATTTTTAGCTAAGTCATATATCTTACCGAAGAATATTAACTTAGTTACCATTCTGAATAGTTGCCATTATTCAGATTAGATAACTATATACTGATAGGTTTAAAACGTCCAACCGCGAGGCTCGTATCTTGGTGACGGAAATATCTTCCTTCTTATAACAAGTTTTTGTAACTACTGGCCGAATGTAATATCACCTGTGTACTTGCAAAGGAAGATCATAGCTCAATTCACCGAAGTTTTTTTGCCAACCGTGTCCGTATTGTAGAAGTATTTTAAGAACAACAATTGCACATTGTATATTTTTAGTGGAAATATACAAGAAAGCGTTTGATTTAATATCTAATAAATGTACACCTTAAGTTAATAGATTTCATGGTTATTTTTTTATTTTGCTATCTTTTTACTTTGTTTTTATTTGTATTTTCTTGATATTTTTTAGATTGTATTGTTTATTGTTGTGTATTGTTTAATATTAATTTCAATATTACAACATTTATTTATTTATTAGATTGTTCCGCTGCGGTACACCTCCAAGAAATCAGTAAGGCCACTGAGCTCGTAGTTCAACTGTAATAAGTGCTTTTTTAGAACATGATAACTATGAGACAATTTATTTCAGTTTCCTTTAATTTACGATCACATAAGGTTTTCGAAAGATAGATGAATATAATTTGCCCTATAAGTAACGAACTAAATAATCAAAAACTTGACGAGAAAGGCTGTAAGAAGTATACGTTTTATAACGAAAACTACGATGAAAGATAAAACACAGTGTGTCTAATAATTGATATTTAGACCTTGGCATTCAATATCAAATAAAATTAGCCTGCGAACCCCTATCGATAAGGATAATTTATGTTCTATTGCAATATACAGTCTTTTTAGTGTAAAAATAACAATTCCAGAACATGTCGTAGTACATAGGTTACAAAAAATCGACCTGTCAACCCTTGGTGATTATCTATTAAGATACATTTTGGAGTTTGGATTGAAAATTACTTGCATTATCTATCAAACAACTGATTTTAAAGCCTTTAGAACTCCAGATCAATGTAAAATTATTGAAAGTAATCACTGTACTAATGATAGTTTAATCTATGTTTAGCTAGATGCTTCTAGGCTATGCAAAGATTGAATTTCTGAAGTTCCATCAATAGAGTCACTCTAAAATAAACTGAACTTGTGAATAGCTGGTCTATATTACTGTGTGTTGTATTGATGACACATATTCAACAATTGAACTTAAACATGTGCAATAGCAATACTTTCAGACAGAAGGGTTGTATATTGACTTATAATACTTGAAATATTTCTTCTTATTATAGCTCGAGGTTAAAATTTTATTACGGACGTTGTCCATCATTTTTGAGTGGTAAAAACGATATCGGGTCATCGTGCATAGCATGTACTAGTAAATTGTGGGGTACCCCCAAAAGTCCCCTTTAATTCATAGGGTAAATAATATTTATATACCATAGGTATAAATCAACGATATTGACATTTGGAAATATTACTCAATATGCTCAAATTGAACTGAAATCGGACTACTCATTCCACTAATAGAGCTAAAAAAAATAACGTTTTGGCTACGACTCAACAGAATTTCATCATTGTTTACTGTTTTAAATAAGCTTTTTTGATGGAAACTGCCCTGAAAATTTGATTTCAGCTTAGGAATTGAAAATGAAGTAAACAAACATGTTTTCAGAAACAATTATTCCCCATTTCATAAAAATCGGACAAATAATGTAACCTGTAGAGTGGTTCCTTATATATATAATATAAGTCATATGTATACAAAGTGTTGACAACATGTTCAAAGCGTGTTCTGGGAGTCAAAACCGGTGTTCATTTCATGTTCCCTTCCCTTATCATAAGGAAATTCGTTAAAAGGTCTCCTTGTATACCTGAGTAACATCTTAAAATACAGTTAAAGGCGATGTGTCATTGCTGTGCACTGGATTCCGGCCAACTCCACTTGCAAAACAGGCCCCGCATTGTCCCGGCTTGATTCGTATTGTGGTCTATATTTCTTCTTGGCTAGTAGAGGCTGTTTTTCTTAATTTAGACAATGATTTTTGTTCATGAGAAGCGTCATTCCATTCACCTAACAAACTAGTCTCAATCTCACCAGTGTTATGGTTTTTACAATTTTTACTCAGGGATTCGATTTAGCAGAAGAAATCTCGCTGCACGAAGTTCTTCAACGGCTTGCCGCAATAAACTCAAACCTGTCGAAGCCGAAGCTGGAACTCTGGTTAGATGAAACACGGTTCTATAGCGAATTTCTTTTTCCTGGGTCTGGAGAAGTCAAGAACTTTTAATAACAATAATATTTTCATGAGTGATTATTTTAATGCATGACTTACTTTGTTTCTCAATTGTTTCAAAGTATATAAATATGTTGATAAAGGCAGATAAGAACTACTGGTATTTTATTGAAGAATTGTAAAAGTGTTTGTAAATTAATTTAACGTACAAAATAAAAAGGAGGTTTGACGTATTTTCTTAATGTTCTTTTTATACTAACCCTACACATGTCCACACAGTCTTAAACATTGTGTATTTAGACAAAACTAATGTTAAAATGTATGCTAAATCACTGTTGTAAAAGTAAATTGACGATTTAGATTCATATCAGGTGGATTGGTAAGGTGCATGACTCAGCAACGCGGTCTGTTACCGGAAGTCATAACCTAGATTGATCGCCGGAAGCGGAAACATTTGTTTTGTTCACTATTTGCCAAATAACCAGTGCAGATAACGCTGCGGACAGACACATTCGTCAAGCGTCAGCTGACTGATGACTTCCAACAAAACAAACATTCACAAGTCTTCATTTAGTCAACTCATATTTTAGTTTCCTTATTTATTTAATATTTTAAAGCCATACATACGTTTTAAATAATAAAAGCTGCAAACAGTTATATTACGAGCTTGATTGTATTACTAAATTTTAGCTTTCACTTTTGCTATTGGTTTAAACCTTTATTATAACCCTCTTGGAGCCGGTCTTATACACTAGTTAAAATTTAACCAACAGCCAGCCAATAGGAAAGCTAAATATTTTCTGAAAGTGTTACTTTGTTTGTTTATATTTTGCATTTTAATGTGACAGTTTGTATATGTAATCTATATTTCTACATGTTAAATTTAATACAGAATGGGGAAAAATACCTTAATTGGATGTATAGTATTTAACCAATCAATAAATTACGTGGAACGCTGTGTTAACATGTAAACAATGCAGATTGTTAGCAACTTAACCTTTGGTTAACAGCTAAGCACCGGTTAAAGTTGAACTTGATAAAACGGCCCTTTCCTTCATTCGGTTTATGTTCTCTACTACTTGCATGAGTAGTTTTAAATCATTATTTCAATGAGTTAGTTATTATAAACTGTTTAATGGTTTGCTTTTCAACTTAAGTTTTATTTATATTACATAAGCCATAACCCGGCTAAACATGCTATTTTAAATTAAAATAAAACTTTTGAGTCAACCACAATGAAAACCCTTGTTTAATAACACACAACGTTTCGATAATTTTACGATTATCATCATAAGTTGTATAAAAATGAAGCAGAGAAAAATAAAATAAAATAATTATATACATAAAAAAGTGAGCTAAAAATAATAATTTTAATTATTGATTGAATTTTCCTAATATTACAATTTTAAATTATTATTTGTTTTAAACCACCATTTTTTTCCTTCTGGTTGACCCAAAATTTTATTTAATTTATAAGGACAAACCACATAGGTTTGAAATCCAAAATTCTACTTTGAACTTAATAACACTTAATGTATTGAAATGCATCTGCAGATTGTAAAAATATTTATTAAGGTCATAGACGATAACAGATTAGTTTAAACTGCTTCGACATTAAAACTCAGATCTCATTTTAAGTGTAAATTCTGATACCAAACAAAACATCAGCTTATCACCCTTGTACATTTTGTTTATGAATCTCCAGTAAGAGTCAAAGAAAGGTACCATCTTCAGTGGTTTCAAGTCTATGGATGCGCCATTGATTTTGTATTTTTCTGAAAAGTGGAAAATAACAATTAGTGCCATGAACTTACAGACTAGTAATTTGCTTTTACAATAATTATTAACTCTTAGTTCATTTAAATCATGTGTTTGAACGTTTACTTGAATATGGAACTGAATACAGATAAGCTTTCAGAACAATATAGTCAGATACTCACAGAGAATAGATAACAAAATTGATATATACAATATTGTCCACTAATTTTATATAAAGGTCCTAATTCGACGGTTGCCACATTGGTACCTCAATGGTGTTCAGTTATGGCGACATCAAGATGGTGGAGTCCCATGTCGGCTTGCACTAAGGCCTTTACCGAATACCCTGACCATTGGGGCCACTTAAAACGCATTTTACACTGTTAACAAAAAGTCATTTTCACTAATATGTTACTCAATGGCACACTTTACCGGCTAGGTGAGAATGATCTTAGCTTGACAATTTACCACGGTAGAAGTTTACAGTGTCTATATCTCTTTACTCAACATAGACAGCCCAAACTCCACAGATTTTTTTGTAATGGAATGATCACATTCAACCTAATCCAAAGTTGTGCTTTAGACAATACCAAAAAAGTTGTTTTGAGATTAGTGGCGTTGGCGTACCGGTATTGTAATCACGGTGCTGTTTATGCACTCGTCGAGCAAGTTGGCGCTCCAGGGGACCAAAGCTACAATGTTAAAAGATTAAATACAGTTAAATTTTAACTACCGTGTTACAATCTGTCTCGTCCCAAAAGTATCTTTCCGGTGCATAGCAGAATTATTTACCTGTTCAGCTCAGGGCCGACCCAGTGGAAGAGGGCAAGTGTTACAACATATAGTAGTAATTGACGTCAATCTGTTCTACATTTTTCAGTAATTGACGTCAATATGTTCTACCTTAAGTAGTTATTGACTTCGATCTGTTCCATATTAAGTAGTAATTGATAACAATCTATTATTCTAGCTTTAGTTGTAATTGACGTCAATCTGTTATACCCAAAGTAGTCATTAACGTAAATCCTAAAATAATTAAAAGGGCAAAGCCGAGTAAAACTAAACAAGGAAATATGTTTAAGGTAATAATTGAATAGGGGAACACTCAATAAGTGCACCAAAGACATGAGAAACACCCAAAATGTAAAGTACAGTAGTTAGGCTGAAGCCAAACTAGGGCAGATTCCAGATGCCAAAACCGAAGGCCGAGGTTGACAAAAATACTAATATAAATTTGAAACACGCAAGATAATCGTAAGACCAAACCAAAGGAGAAGCCCTCAATGCAAGTGAGGCATTAAATAAAAAACTGGTGAAAATAGCTGTTTTGTAAACAATGCAATGAGTGGTTTTAAGTTACCTCAATGTACACCTCAAGATTCTGACATGTGAGCGGAAATCTGGGTGTAATAACCCCCCCACCAACAAAGTCTACAAACTGTAAATACGAAGGTGTTTATGTTTTATATTCATCAATGGCTTTGGAACTATATTTATTGAATATGACACGTTTCTAACAGTTCCTCAAAAGGTGACATGTAATATAAAAATTGATTTAAGGCTCTCTAATTCCAAAACTGTCCAAAATCTAGCCCTATTTCCCTTGTCAACCATTCTCCAAGAATAAACCTGTATTTACTCAGCTCTTTATTGAGGGACCCCATCACTATACAGGCTAGGTTTATAGCCCCCAATTGGCTTGGTTAACTAAGCCCCGTATTTATCTTAGTTTCACGCAACCTTTTTTTTCATACACCGGGTAGGCTCTCTGCATCTTGTAATAAACATTACACACGTTTCAAAAAAGGTCAAGCTATAGTTTTTCTTTTGGTCACTAGGATACTAAATAGTATATAGGAATTTTAAAATTAAAATATTATAGACAAGTCAAGTTACTAAAATCAATAGCTTATAAAGAAAAAAACATTAAGAATTTTTCTTAGAATAAAGCCCATAAACACTATTTTGACATATGGAGTAAATATGGTTTAGTTTGATTTGTCTGTTTAATATGATGGTTGTTACTCTCACAGGTGGGAAGGGACAGGTCCTCGGGAGGTCCGTGCCGTTGGTAAAGTTCTCCCAAGTGCCTTCGTTGGAGTCCAGCAAGTCGCAGATGTTACTCTTCTTGAAAGTGAAGTAATATTCACAGTCAGTGTCATCCTTGTCTCTGCATTTGTACATCTCAAGCACCAACTACAAGCAAAGGCATTTTCAGCAAATGTGATATAATCGATCATTTATGTCGATATTCAAGCTGGGTTTTGTTCTTCACCAAGTGTTTGTAAATTGAGCCAAGGTTGAGGACTTCAAAGCGTTTAGGTAGTAAATGCTAATGTTGGTCTTGTTAACTATTTGGGATTGTGTGTCGATTCCGGTTTGAGGTAGCCGTTTTTATAGTTGCAACAAAATTATACAATGCACAACATTGTTAAAGATAAACGTGTACCTTTACAAAGGTATTGCGTATTTTATGACGCTTACTAATGCAAAAGTAGGAATTCGAATACGAGTACTCTGTTTTGTTCGGCAAATTAGAAATGCCTCTTCAACTAGACTTGCAATCCTGGGACCTGACTTTTCCAGTATTTTCTATAAAAATAGAAACTTTGCACCAATTCGAATATTGAACTTAATATTTAGTTCAAAACTTAAACTTTCACCAATTTCAATTTAAATATCTACAAGTTCGCCCTTACTATATTTAAAAGTGATGAGTTAATATCAATGAGGGCTTCTTGCCATTCACCCAACTTACCTTGACAGGTCTGTCGAGAGATTCTTTGATATCAATCTCGCCTTGAAACTGGAACTGGTTGAAGCCGATCTGGTTAAGCATCAGGTTGTTGAACATGATGGGAGTATCTTGAAGCTCGGGACAAGGCGTCAGTTTTTCGATTTGAGCGTTTAACTTTGGCTAATAAACATAAAACTCACAGAGGCATTTTGAGAACAACATGGCTTCAATAAGTATATGAAACTGAAATTCCTAGGTAGCATAACTACTACTGATATAAAGAGGTACTTACTATACTCGTTTACATAACTTTGTACACATTTCACACATTTAAACGTTAATCCTTAAAGGGTTTGCAAACTGTCTTGTTCACTGTTAATGTAGCTTTAAGGGTACCACCCTGTACCTTCTAAAATTATAGAACTAATAAATAGATGCTAAAGTATTGTGTATGGAGTCTCTTCACTAACCTTTTGTAATACGAGTATGTTTAAAGAGTGACATGGAAATTGCTTAAGATGGGATATTGAGAAAATTCAACAAAACATCAACGCCTTATATTAGAAGAGAGATACTTTTAAGGGGAACCACAGTGAAAAGTTTAAAAGCCAAACGTAATAGTCAGCCAAACTTTTACAGAAAGGTAACGGTAAAAATGTATATTTTGTCCTGTGTCATTCCTGAGGTTAACTTTTAAAATATCCCTCAAATTTTCTATCGTTGCTTAACTCTTGCTGAAGATACATAAAATTTGAAAGGTTATGATGTACTGTAGTCTATTTGTCGTCTATTTTGTTTGAAAAGCCTTATTGTTTATTATTTTAAAAAATAATGAAAATTAAAAGTCAAAGTTTAAATCTATGTTACGGTCTTATAAATGCAAGTTCTTATTCGCCTACGAGAACTAGTGTATTTACAAGAACGTCTAATCGACTTAAAAATAGAAGACATTCCATGGAGGTTGGCGAATTTTGTCATGTGTCCCTATGAAATGTACGTTTTACTGTTGTCCTTGTAGGAAATAGTCCCAAATCCCTCCTTGTACTAAGCACTCTAATGATACTAATATTGAAGTTTAATTTCACGACTTAAATTACAACACACTTTAAAATAAAAATAGCTAACTATAATCATGTTTTTCTTTTACAGATTTTCCAATTTATAATTATGTACTTTCCTCCATCTGGACCGTATAGACTAACATAATATTAATTACTTACTACCTTAACCTTAAAAAAATAATAGAAACAACTACGCACACATATTTTTAAACACTAAAATCAAAATAAATTCTGCCAATAGTACTTACCAATCTACTAGTGAGCATGGTTAGAGGATTTGCGCTTTGGGTAGTTCCAATCATAACATATAATATACAGAGAAATGTAATGTACATATAGCAGCTCATGATAGCAGTCATCACTCTCTATTTGAAGTTCGGTGACCATGTAGCTACGCTCGCTTTGTGTTCTGATGATGATGAGCTTATAATTTAAATTGTGTCTCCTGTGTTAACATGTGAAAATTACCGGTTTGCCCTTCACATTTCAGAGGCATGTGTGTGTAGAGTATCAAGCCTATATTGATAGTGTTGAATAACAATTCAGCAGTTAGTTTACGTAAGCAAATGTTAACATAGTGGCTATTAGTTTGGGTATGGTTTCACCCACCTTTAATATACGTAATTATTTCGGACACGTGAGTCCTTTAAAAATATAAATATAAGGTTAATTGAATTCGTAAATATAGTATAACTTATTTATATTAAAATTGTATTTTTGTACAAAAATTCATCGTTTTACCACTTGAACCACAATAGCTGTATTTTGACTATGTGGATAGTTTGTATGTTTAATAGCCCGGTGTAACTTTCGTACTACTCGTAGTGTAGATAAATCTCTGATATAGAATATACGGGTTAAAAAAAGTATAAAAATGTGCGTTTTCCTGGAGTCTAACAAAGACCACAGTGGTCACATCGTTACCGAAAATAGAACCGATTATTCGTGTAGTCCCTGACCAGCTACCATCTTTGATAAACAGCTTCCAAGAAAACAGTAGTTTATGTAGGGATCAAATTATAAATTACGAATATAAAGATCGAGATTTCAAATTATAAATATGCAACCTTCATGATTGTACAGAAATTCGTTCAATAAACTAAGAGCGGAATTTACAATTAATAACACCACTTAAACCTCCCTTACTTAAATGTTTAAACTAGAATCTTCAAGCCTTTTTAAATTAAAGCAATTTTTCACAGGCATACAAGCATGAAAGCAGCACACGTAAATGTAGCGATACAATTAATCAATGTAAATCTCAAACTGCTATCAATAAAAGCAACGCAAGGATTTTCGATCTTCGAATATTAAGAACTGTAATTGGTCTATACGCTATATGAATATCTGTTGTATATCTCTGTACTTGAGTCTCTGCCATTAACACTGAATATATTAATTGTAGTAATACACGTTTTTTAATAACTTAATTGTGTGTAATTCCAATGACTTATTTGCATCTATTGAGGTAAACGTTCGTAATTCTAATACTCTCATTCAAATTTCAAAGGACGTTCATACTTTTTTTAGTAAAATAAGCTGTATTGTTTAAGTGTCAAGTGACAGTTAAATAGTTTGAAAACCAGTTATAAATATTAGATTTTTTTGTTTTGAATACTTCAATATTTATTTAATATTAGATCTCTCAAGTAGTTTGGAAAGGTACCTCTCGATTGAGTAGCTCTATTAAGTGAAGTTTAACTCTCACTTAATTTGGTGTTTAATGAACATGCCTTAGTTTACCAGATACACCAGGTAGTTTATATTTCGTTGCTCAAACTATTTGACATCTTGGAAACCAATCAACTGAGTTAGTGAGTGTGACTGACATGTATCATAGTTATCAAACTACTGTGAACTGTGTAAAAAGAGCCGCTCGTGTTTGAAAAGTGGTAATTGACGTTCTGGCATTGAAAGCTGACTTGGCCAGCTGGTTAGTGTGGGACTCACAGGTAGAAGCATTATTGGTGTCCGTGCAAATGACGCCAATCTTGCTTCCCCTTATTTCACGTACAAAAGAATCCTAGAGAGAATGCTTGAACAAAAAACGAAATACACAGCAGCACCGGAAATGGGAACTTTTAAAAGTGTTGTAAATTATACCATATGAATTACGTTTTGGCCGCCATTTTGAAACGGGTTAGTCAACAAAACTTTCACCAATGTTGTCTCCGTACATGAACCTTTACAACGATGTACAATACGATATGGTTTAGTATTTGAAAAAAATTAGATATACATGGACTGTTTTCAAAATTTGGGGTTTTGGTGGGTTTCGAAATAGCATGTTGTTGTATATCGTTGAAAGCTTCATTTTTGTTTAAAAATATTAATGAAAATACAGGGGTAATTATTTTACTTTAGATTTTCAGCTGCCATTTTGTAATGGGTCAACAAAAACAATTGTTCTTTGCCATTGTTTTTTTTATTTAAAAAGAGCTTTAGAGTTTTGTATACTATGACCCCCCTTTATATTTGAAAACTTCGAGATTTGAGCCCATGACCTTAGGTTTTAATACGCCCTGAGTACTAAAAATAATTTTCCTGAACTCTTTGAACCAGTTTAGACATTGTATTTACAACAATTTAATTATCTTAAGTACATATTGTGCCTTGTGCCAAACGTTAAAGTTTGTAGGAATAATAACCAAGTGCCTTAATTTCTTCAAATATTTTGCTGTATTGTGTATATAGTCCTCACCCCATAAAGATCATGTAAATACTAACATTGTAATATCAGCGACTACATTATAATACTAGTGTTTCAATAATTATTATAACTTGTATACAGGATATAATATACTCTGTTATTCTCTTGTCAATTTGAAGTGAACATCAGTTGTAAGGCAGAGAAGGAGTTTTCTGTTTTGAAAGGCTTTGCTCTGGATCCGAAACTGACCATTGAGCATGGGAAATAGTGGCATGTTGTCCATATCCACTGTGACGTTCTTTACTGAGTACAATCTCTGTAACATTATAGCAAAGAGTTTATATGTTCAGTAGACGAGTAGTTTTGCACAATAATAGTGTATTTCATCACTAGGTCTTAAAGTGGCACTTGTTGACACGAGGTCAATCAAGTTAACGTCTGAGGCGCACCGAAGGGTCAAAAAGACACTTTCGGGCCAAGTGACGAAAGATACCTTTTGTCATGAAGCAAAAATAATAAGAAACAAATGTTTAAATATTATTTAAAAAAATATTAAGTAAACATAAATTTGGACTCAGCAGTCTGAATTAAAATGTTATGATGAAATTGCTGTTTTACTGATTTACCATAAGTCAGTGTTAAAATTCAAAACAATCAAAAAAGCCAGCTATGTGAAACAGCTAATGTATATGCCACAAAACGATCATTACAATGGTCAATTTCCTCTTAGGGAGAAAAAGGTCATCAAAAAATGCTTTATTTACCTAGTTGTAAAAGTGACACTTTAGCACCTATACATGTGTCTAAAGCAGCTGTTTTCATAGCAGAATGACAAAAAAACAGTTAGGCTATTAATATGCAAGCTCTCCGTTATCAATCTTTCTTGCATTTTATTCCGTAAAATAAGGTATATAAATACATAAAATGTTTTTCTAACACACAAAACGTACTGAATAACAGTCTGACCTTAACATAACACGTAGCTTGTATCTTTTTACACAACACTGGCCGATACGCATAAAACTGTCATTTTATCATTCCACATAAAATTGAATAAATGAATATGAATAAATGAAGTTTATTTCTCAAAATATTTACATTTTATACATAAATGTTTATAAAGAGAAATTGACTGACCAAGATTTCTAGTAGTGAGGTCAGTACAACAAAACTTAAAATAACACTTAAAATAATTACGAGCAATCACTATGAAAAATTACTGTTTTAAATCTTGTTTACTATCAGAACATAGTATAAGTTATACAGTTACATCTTAAGCACAATTTATAACTTTATAAGTTTATAACTTATAGTTTAACTCTTAAATAATTCTGACAATCTTTTCGGTGCAATTACTCATACTTTTCTTTTTGCAAAGACTATTAATTTGTATGTGTTTGACTTAGGGTTTCATTGAACCTTTCTTTTTACTGCACACACGTGTGATTTTTAAAACTTTTTCTTTGACATAGTAAATTAATAATTAAATAAATAAATTAATAATTACATAATTAAATAAATTAATATGAAGAAACAGCAAATGTGTTTGTTGATTACCATCTTTAAGAATCAATTAGCTTTTGATAAAGCTTACGCGTGATGTACATTAATTTAAGGTTCTTAATAATTACAGTTACCTTGGTTGAGGGCCTGTAGATCCTACGGTGCAGGTTGTAGTCTATACACGTGTTTCGCAGCGCTGCTGCATCATTAGTAGACACATTAAGTCACTATTTACACTGATATTAAAACTAAACACTATTAAAACTGCTAGACACAATTATTTTTAATTTTATTATTATAATTAAAATTTTTTCTTAATTAGAACTATTTACATGGTCCACGGCACTTGTTTAATAGTGTTTAGTTTTAATATCAGTGTAAATAGTGACTGATGATGCAGCACAAGCGCTGCGAAACACTTGTATAGACTACAACCTGCACCGTAGGATCTGCAGGCCCTCAACCAAGGTAACTGTAATAAAACAAGGTCCTGCAACTGGGAAAATAGATATTTATTCTTAATAATGTTGTACTATCAAACTTTAAGTGAAACTAGTTGATAATACTTACTGGCTGAATAGGACACTTGCGGGGAACATCTATTTCGGCTGTGTATTTTAGCACAATATCATCATTTCTTTCCAAAATATCACACAGATCAGTTTTGTTGAAGTTAAAAATAGGCTGGCACGTACCGGTTAGTACAGTGTCACACTGAAATACATCTATCACCACCTAAAACCGTTGAAAAGTGTGTCATTATCCAATTTATGTTAGAGTATATTAGGGTGCATACAGTCCATCAGTTGAATGATTACTATAAGCAATCGTGGAATGTTGAATGATATCTGCGTTATCTCGATCCAAGGTTTTCTTGCTGTAAAACATTTCAAAAACATTGAGCTCTTTCCTCTTACATAACTTTAAACAAACAAGAGGCTATAATCTTTAATTTTTAAATGTTGAGCCTAGATATCTAAATTCCTTTTCCTGTTAAACAATATTTACCTGTATTAGATTTAAAATTGACGAGTGAAAAAAAACTTGTATCTATTTGAATAAATTACTAGAATTATCTAGTTGTTCCAGTTCACCCTAAGTCAAAATATCATAGTAATAAATATTAGCGTGAAATATATCGGTCTCGCTGTGCAGTACCGGTCTTCAATCACTGATTGGCTGAAACTTAGCTACTTGCTGACGATGAAGATTGTACTCCTCAGCAAATCCGAAATATTTCAAGCTTGTTTTGATGTTTTGGCGCGATTTGAACAGGAAGAATTATATTATAGTTGTGACAACACCTGCGAAAACCTAAGAACTAAGCGAGCGGCTTTGTCTTTGTCTAAAAGTTACAAACAAAAAGTAAAATCCTATATTTAAAGATTGTCCAACTGTGTGTAAGTAACCATGTGTATAATACAAGACAACTAGTTACCGCTACAGGTGTATCCACGGTATTTGTTACGGTTACATCTCCACTCAGTGTGTACTTGTTGGGCGCCAAGTTCTCCACATTGAGGTTCTGGAACTTGATTGTATTTTTGTCGTTTTCATGGCAAGGTTGAACTGTATCGATATATACTTGCATCTTGGGCTGAAATAGAATAGAACAACATTTTAACACACAGTGTGTTTCAAAAGTCTCCCCGCATCTTCAACACGCTTCCACGCATTTAATCATCTTAAAGCTTAAAGCACACCCTCCAAAACTCATTGAGTATCAAGGAAAATCCTCAACCATGTGCAACGGTATTGCTATAGTGCATATTGTATGGTATTCCATATAGTTATTACTCTGTAAATCTACTCGTCAATATATACGTACAACCACTCTACAAGTCGCAATATATTTCAGGTTTACGCAAATTGGAACAAAAGTTCCTTTTATGAATCCCTAGATTAGGTTCATTAAGCAGCAAACCGGTTCACCGAAAGTGCCTTTTTAGGAGGGCATTTCCTCGTAAAAATGGTGTGGTTCCTTTTCGTTATGATGCAAATAATAATGAGAAATAGATGTCAATAAATGTTTTAATATTATAGAGAATTCTCGCTAGGGAGGAAAACATCTGAAAACATCAAAACAATACTTTATTTACCTGGGTGTAAAAGTGGCACTATAGAACTGTCAATACATGTGTCTGAAGCAGTTTTTCATAACAGAATGACTAAAAGGTTATTTTTATATCAATAAAAATATCAGTATGAACTTTATTGAGGTGGCGGCAGTTGGACTTGTCAATTGTGTACTACCGACGCTCTCTAGCGGCATTGCCCGGGCCGCCAAGTTTCCGTCAGCCGATTAGAGCCGATTTTCCTGTACAATTTAAGAATAAGAATGTATTTATTTTCTTGATTATTTACATAATACATTTTACTTACCTTCTTACATTGCACCTAATAGTAAAAATTAATGAACAACAGTTGTATCCGACAATAATATAGTAAAATACATAAGATGATTCATATACTAAAATTATGTTATTGAATATTAGCCTCACGCGCTGTCAAGTGCGATTGAATGAATATACTACTCCACGCAGGCCTCTAAATAGGCCTTACATCTTGCAAACCAAACAGTTAAGGATTAATAAAACTGTTTGTGAATAAAATAATGTAAACCGATTACAATTTTATATAACATCCACTTTTATTGGCCAAAGGACACTAATTACTAAGGCTTAAAAATGGTAATTCATGCTTGGTCTATATTTACGAGTAAATTTGGTATATGGTATGTTGTATTCATTGTAAACATGGTATATTATATATAAATGGGAATAGTAAGATATAGAAAATGTTAACAATATATTTTTATACTATAATTATAAATCTGAATAATCTAATAATAACTATTATTATATAATAATTTGTATAAATATATAATAATAATACCAAATGAATTTTAAAGTTGTATTAGGTTTAAAATATATAAAATAATTAAGTTAAGCTAATCGAAAATGTTATGGAACAAACCACACGCATGGAAAACGAATTAGGTCACAAATCTTCAAACCGAATGTTTATGTGTCATAAGGTAAATTTAAGAAAAAAGATTATTTCATAAAACCATTGAAACAAAATGGTGAAAATGCTAATACAAAACAGGAAAAGTTGTATTTTAATTTTACATAAAGATACAAACTATTTTTTTTTATTTACAATAACGTTTTAATTCTTACGTCTTTTATTAACTGGTATGTAATAATAAATTTTAACCAACGTTATGTGAACAAACACACTTAAGCATAGCTTTGGAAACGAATGACGAGAGATTTGCTGCGAGTGCCTAACGAGTAGAAACTATATAACTAAAGAAACTGCTTGAAGTCGAAAAACGGGAACAAATGTTCAGATTTCAAAAATGTTAAATATACTGTAAACAAAACAAAAATATTTTAAAAGTTTTATTTTGGTATAAGATTGATTAAACAAATGTGACAGCATATTGGGGTGATTAAAAAAAAATGTGACGTTAATGAAGAATAAGAACACATTTTCATAACGCCTAAAAAGTTAAAAAACACTCCAGTTTAAACAGGTTTTGTACAGACATGGTATCGCATGTAAAATACAGGTTAATTAATGTTAGTGAAGCACAGTATACTCATAACTATTAACATAAAGTAAATAAACAATTATTACAAATTGATAATTTTGCCGACATATAGTTTAACAAATAATTATAATAATAAAGTAAAGGTAAACTGAATGAATAACAAGAACTGTGTACCATATTTCAATACTTGTTGAGGTGCCTCTAGACCTTTTGAAGTTTAAGTTCCCCATTATTGATCAAAATTACACCATCAAGGAGTATTAAGGAGTACACTATTAGCGTTTAATATTTACAAAACACTATTTTCAGTCATGCCACGTCCAAGATGCTGTAAACTAGTGCACTAGAGCCTAGAACGTGAGGTGAATGTAGTGTGTTTAGTGTCTTGTAAATACTGTATTGCAATAGTGTTTTATGTAAATGGTAGGCTACACTCTTTCCCGATACGATGGAGCAATTGTGCCCAAAAATACACATCTCAAGCCAAACCTCATTAGGTCTACAGGTGTCTCAACAGGTATTTAAATATCTGAATGGGACGTGCAAAATATTATGTCTTCAAACGATACAGAAACAAAATGGCGGCTGTTTTAAATTTCAAATTGAAAAATACATTAATTACAAAGAATAAAAGTGAGAGATCTAAACCTCACGAGATCATATTTTTAAAAGTACATGCAGAATCTTGGTTAATCTGACAGAATTTACAAAACCTCTCAACAAATTTAAATTGAAAACCTATTTACAAAATAGTACCAAATGATGTCTGTTTATCTAAAAGTTGTTTTATGGTTAAAATATATGTTAACTGAATCATAATAAAGTTAAGCTAACTATTCTAGAAGGCGTTATAAAACTCACCACACGCATGGCTTTGGAAAGGAATGACAAAGGATTTGCTGCGAGTGCCCCGGCGAAGACAACGGGCATAAATACTAAATGTAAAAGGACCATTGTTCCTTAGATTTACGCACCTTCAGTTCTCCAATACAGTACTGCATTCGTTTTATGTTCTAACAACGTTTTATAGGCGAACGTAATATCAGCCTTGATATTGACGCCATCAAAGTCCTATTACGATTTGTTAACGGAAAGATAAAAACTAATAAAATAATGTCCTTTTCCTCACATTCACCGGACATTGAGGACACAACTATGAGCAAAGAGGAAATGGTTTTCTTTCATCAGTTAAAACTAGATTACGTGTTTTCAGTCTGCGGTTTGATGGCTGTGTCGAATTGAAAGAATATAATTGATTTTTCGATATTGATCGATACTACAACTAAACAAAAGTATAATAAATTATCATATATTAGAAAATAAATACATAAAATAGAAATTATCTATGATTTATCCTTTGTGATAGATATTGATTAAATCGTATAAGAACACGATATAGCTTTCATAAATTTGAATCCAAGAAGTGTTTTAAACTGGTTGAACAAAAATATTACTTTTTTGAAAACTTCGCTAAGCTAAAGATTTTGTATGTTACCGGAGTTTTATCAAAACATTATTGTAGTTGCACATTCAGGTTTCGTTTACACTTCTCTTCCTTTTTTTTAATTTCCAACACAATCTAACCTAGTTTTACTGTACGGACTACAAACCGAGTTATTCGTTTTGAAAATGCGTCTAAGATACTCGCACATATTGCCGTAAGTTACCAAGTAAATGAATACAGTGAATGGATCATCTGATGAGTCCGGCGTACTAGTACCACGCAAAATACAAGTAAACTCACTGTTGAGCGTGTTTTGGAGGTTTGAAATGAGAGTGCCAAGGAAGCTCATAATGTTGTGTTGTAAATTATTCAATATTGCCAAGTCTGATGGATGAAGGCAGAGGCATCACTCGATCAATCAAACCTCTGATCTTTTACATTTTGCGCTAACTTTGCTTTTACTTTAATAGAATACTCACTTAATTGTATAAATTTCAATATAGCATTTCCTATATTATAATGTTACATTATTTAATAGATTACGTTGAGAATGCAGTCTGCTTTGATTATGCTGATTTTCATAAAGAACATACTTTCGGTTGATAGTTTCAAGCGAAAGTTTAAATTAGCTTAGGCTCACTCTAGAGTCTACTCTAGACCAAAATGTGTGTGAAAGCCCAACTTTGGCTGTGTAAATCACGGTGACCTTCCGGACCTGACGGCGCCTAATCGGCGCGAAAGCTTTTGCAAAGATTGACAGCCAGTAAAATAGTGCTTGTATGTAATGGTTATACAGGGTGCTTCATACCACCGGCGGTGCAAGTATGGGTCAAACGAAAAATAAGATGTTGATTCGATTCAAAGCCTATTCAATACTTCAATCTTTACAAATTTAGATAATCTATAATTGGGGACACCCAAATTGGCCCTTTTTGGAGATAAGAGACTTGTTCAACAACTGTCAGACACATAGGCCTACCTATATCGTCTGATACCTCATTTTAAAGGTAAATACTTCCAAAACCTTTTACGGCCAATGAAAAGTCTCTAATTCTTCTTGTATATAGGGTTATATAAAATGTCTGAAATAAAAAGTTTGTACAGTAAAATCTGTTGTGGCTCCTCTAACCATGCATTTGCGGCAAAGCAACATTATTTCCCAAGATTAACGAGAATATATCCATGTCATTTTAGAACAAGTCAAAACAGTTTAATTTTAAAACTCGCAATGTATGATACTTTTTTAACTAAGACTTTTCATTAACATTTTGCGTTAAAATCACCTAGGTTTTCAACGTTAACCTTATGTTCAAATATTTATGTTTTAAATACAAAAAGGTTTCTTTCTATTTCGAAATTCAAGTGACTTTCAACTAGATATTTTTGTTTAATACTCGTGATTCCCCAAAAACAGCCCACCCAAAAGTAATAATTAAAGGAGCTTTTGGAGTCGATAATAGTTTTCATAGATGTGTCAGGATCTGAGTAAGGAAATAACTTTGATAAAACTGTATTATATTTCTTTTATTGACCATCATATGAGCCCGCATGAAAGCACTAAGCACATTTTAATAACACATGTACACTTTCAGTCTGCTTGTTACATAGTTTGCAGCCTTACCATGAACTTGGCATGTAAACAGCGTTTAATTTTAACACAACAGAAACTAATATAACTAATACAATCAATCGAGGGATAGGTTTTAATGGTACTAGTTTTATGACACCAACGAAACATTTAATTTTATGAGTGTTTGATAACGCTGTTTTGTTTCCGTTAAATTGCAATAACTCATCGAGAAGTGACAACTTACAGTGAAGTCAAAAGTCGTTATTTCCAAGAACAGATTAAATAAATAAACTTCGTTCGAAGCAATTTGTATACGTTTGGAAGCTCTCGATGAAATGGTTCCACTTGACAAGCAATTAAATTGTATTTTGTTTATTGCTGCACTAATGGCCTTAGCGCTAAGAAAGGTTTAAACTGAATACAAGTATTTTATTTTACACAAACCATTCCATTCATTGGTAGTGTAACGACGGTTTATGGCAGACCTATGACACAGTATAGGGTTGCCCAATGTCCATTATCGGTTCACCGTGAAAGGTATGGTTGGTCGCCAGCCCATTACTTTAATGAGTACCATTAGATAAACAAACTTCAACTCTTGTACTACATTGAAAAAATCTAGACCACCTTTAGTGCGTGGGTGAAACGCTGAAAGAATATTGCGATTTCTGTTATAGTAATTGCGGATGAGTTTGGATCATTCTATTGCAACTCATTCGGACCTAATTATAATCTGGTGGTAGGTAAAAGCTTTTATTTATCATTACATTTAGGTATAGTATCCATTTAAAATGGAAGAATAAAGATATACGAGTATATAACTTAATGAATCAAGAAAGCTTTTGAATGCAACTTGATTGACGTAGTTTTTCAAAGAGTTATTCATTGTGTAACCACAAATTACTTTTTCATACAAAAGATTAAATTAAATATTCAAGATTTAGAAATTGGTACGCAATTTTCTGTACATTACCGGAAATTCAACTATTTGAAAATGACACTGGTCGAAACCGGTAACAGAAAGTAAAAGTCATGCCAATTACTAAATCTATAAACATGTATCTTGTTTTTTAAGTGTTAAATACAAAACCATTGTACTATGATAAAATGAATCCAGTTCATAAAATATATAAACTATTTTACAAATGCATCCGTTCAAACAATGTTGTTTTCTTACAATGTATTCAACAGATAGAGCGAGATAATGACGCACAGTGGAGTCGGATATTTCTGTGATTATAAAAGTAACATCTGTCGACACGGGAGTTGACAATGACGTCACCGTCACAGCCAGACTGTCTGGTAATGGCGTCATTAGTATACATGTCCTGCCATCACTGCCACTTCAATTCCAATACCGCAGAGTACACGTTTCCTCTGTGACAAGGACGGCGGACATATTATGCTCTACCTCCCCACCCCGCTCCTCGACAAATTTCCAATGAGTAATGTGGTAAGTTTAGTTAATTTTATTTGATTACCATACCTGGAATCTGTGCCTGTATTCTATCAATTTTCAGAATATTTAGCATTGCACTTTGAAAAGGCTACTAGTCTATTTAATAGTATGTTATTATAATCATTAAAAAGGTGAACCCAAGGAATGTAATACAAGAAAACTAACACATTATAGCCGCCAAATTTAGAAGGACTTTTTGAAGGCTCGAGTAGATGCATAATACTGAAACGGTAAGAAGTTCCACCCCCTTGGAAGGTGTATTTAAAATAACCGTATACGATTCTAAACCTAATAACCTAATAGGCCAATTTGATTCTACATACACAGTAAGTATTGTATTTTTATCAACTTTATATTTTTGGACATATTTTGTAAGCTTGAAGTGTTAAGCGTTAGAATTCGCAGTTGGCAAGTTGTGGTGACATATGGTTTTCCACTCATATGAAGTAATTTATTTAAAAACCATCCCGGTGGAAGGATGAACGTCAAGGACCCAAGGACGTTGGTGTGTCGAGGCCATGATCGTTTTTATTAGAATATTCCTGGAAGTAAAGTGTTGAATGTTTCTTTAAGTCTGCGTGCTTCACTAATTGTGAACAACAATAACACATTACCTCGGCCCTCACAGGACTCCTTAGAGAGTGTATGCCCCCATTGAAAGATAGCCTAGTAAATAAAATCCAAGCCACTTTATGATTCGAGCATTTAACTACTGTAAGAGGTACATTGTAAATGTGACCCAAGTCTGTTTGAACTCATTTTTGTATACGTAACGTAATGTAATTAATCCTTTAATCACTTCAACGTAACTTATTCCTCTTGACAAAACGTATAAACACTACACTTTAACATTAGTGATTTTAATTAAGAGTTAAGGAAACGCTTATTGAATAAACAAGTTTCTTCAAGCTACAAACAAGCAACAATAAACAAGCTTCAACAACTAATCTAGAAACAACAGTTCAAATAATCCGATTATACAAGCGTTCCTCAATATGACAAACAATTGCTGTAGCATTGGTTAGGTAAGCTGTGACGTCACGTCGTCGGTAAAACTGATAAGTGTTTACAAGCTCTTATCACCTTATCAGGCTGGGTGGAGCCCGTCTCGTGACACTGTGGCTTAAAACCTGCAGCGCGCTAAATAATCAGTTCACTGTGCCACTCTGTGCAGTTAGGTTCCATCATGTTGAACATCAAGGCGGTCTGCAGGTGTGTGGGCACGGGTCAAGAGCTGACCAGGCTTCTAGCCTTGGCTGTGCCCGCCTCCCAGCAACAAGCCCGGCACCAGCACAACATCCCAGAGAAGCTCAAGGAAGTGCCCACTGCCGCCAACCCCAAGTTCTTCGACATGGTGGAGTACTTCTTCCACAGAGCCTGTTCCATTGCAGAGGACAAGCTGGTGGAGGACATGAAAGGCAAGATGAGCGTGGAGGAGAAGAGGAAGAAGGTCAAGGGCATCCTCAAGGGTATGGAGGCTTGTGATCACATCTTGGAAATCACCTTCCCCATCAAGAGAGACAGTGGAGACTACGAAATCATCACTGGATATAGGAGTCAGCACAGCACGCACAGGACGCCCACAAAAGGAGGTGAGCGTTGATATTTGGCTTAGAAACTGCCACACTTATTTATGCGTTGGCTTTTCAGGCTATTTTATAACTTGATTATATATTTCGGTTTGAACCACCTTCAGTAAAAACATAACATTGGTAAATATGCTACAGATAGACGAATAGATAGTGATCTAAAAGCTAGACAAATATTAGTTCACATAAAAACACTTTATCCAACTGCCTTCAAACGTGGCTATAGAAAAGCCAAGTTAAATTAGGTAGGATGTGAATCTTCAATGCGCAGGTTTTGTATGGGATAAGAATCATTCTGTTTGTAAGTATAGTCTACACACTATAAAATAAAATATATTCGCTCAAACTCAATATATAATAAAGCTCCTGTATGGTCGTAGAATTTCTAAGTGCAAGGTTGATTCAAACCAAACACTGACAAAATAAATATATCAAGATGTCGTTTGAAGAAATTAATATTTTATATTATGTATTGCAAGAACTTTCTTATTGCAAGAACCTTAACATTACTCGACATCAAAAAAATAACAGTAAACTAAATATACCCAGAGAGATGACATAATATTTCTTATTTAGGTATCCGATACTCCGACGACGTGAACCTGGACGAGGTTAAGGCGTTATCAGCGCTAATGACCTTCAAGTGTGCGTGTGTGGATGTGCCTTTGGCGGCGCCAAGGCCGGGGTTAAGATCAACCCTAAGAACTACAGTGAACTCGAGCTTGAGGCCATCACTCGGCGGTTTGCACTGGAGCTCGCTAAGAAGGGATTCATTGGTGAGTGTTGTACGTCCGGCAGCTTTGCGTGGTTTGCTATCCAATAACAAATTTGAGAGTATTCTTATTGTGTAATTGGTGTGACGTGTCCTAAAAGTAGGAGTCATAATTTCAACCCTTTCTAACTTATAGTTTATAACAATATATGTTCTAAGGGAACATAAACGTTTTCATAAGGCTGAGATACAGAAATGTGTATAGTTCATTCAAGGAAAATGGTGGTCGTGTTTTCTTATTGAGTTTCTTTTCATTTGTATCCTTCAAAAACATGTGTTTGATTTTTGACTTATAAAAGATATGAGTAGTAACTCAACCACAGGCCTCTTTACAAAATATTTGACACTTTAATAGAGTTTCCATGCGAGGTTCAAAACACGTAGCTAAACTTATAAAACCAAGAGTGTTTACAAAAACATAAACCGCAGTAAATGGCATGTGTGGTGGTGAGAGGTTTTGCCGGATTGGTAGTCGGTCTTATCTACTGTTGTTTCAGGCGTTAAATTATAATCCTTTTCGCATTCTCAAAATACACGAGCTTCAACTTGAACGATTCTTGTTATCAAACAGTATTTCTTGTACATACTGTAAGAGGGTATAAGCCAAATGTTGGACTATAAACAGCAATAAATTTTTGTGGTCAAACGTTGCTATTTTATTCAAAATCACTATATGGGACAACCCACTGAATGGTTATAAATATCCATTCCTGCAACCAGCTGATTTTTTTATCAGATGCTGCAATCTACAACTAATTGACCTTAGTTTCCAGCACATAGTAACCTTAAATAAATTGAACATTTTTCACCACTTCACCAGTTCAGGAATATAGCAAAAATATAACAACGACGTGGTTCTAGTCTGCACACCTTATTCGTGTCCAAATTTAAAAAAACTACTATACCTTCAAAACTAGTAATGGAATCATCAGGTTAGATCGGATATTTCTCTATGCTAAGAGAATCCCTGTATTTGATATGAGCCTTAACTATATTTTATTAATTTGTATCTAAACTATGTCACCTTTCCTACAAATGGGGGACCCGATCATGACTTGCCTTTAGCCCGTTTTGGAGCTCTAAAGACCCAATCAAAGTTAGAACTCTCTCGTACCTCAATCCAAGACGGATTTAAAGTTTTACAAATACGGGTCTGTACCTTTTTATTCGTAGTTAGTTCTTATGATAATTATAAAGGAAATTGAAAAAAAAACTCTGCAGTGATAAACCATTGAAAGGTTTTTATAAACTGTTATTTAAAGAAACTCAACAATTTTGGATCTTGCACATGTATTTAAAAAACCATTATTAACTTTGTGTTTTAGTTATAATTACGACTTTTGAAATACTGCCAGATTACAAAAAGACACATTTAAAACTTGTAAAATTTAATGTATTTGGTCTTTACTAAATATTTTTAGAGCTATTTACCACGTAACAATTAAAGATAGAAAAGGCTTAAAATACAACAATCTTAGATAGTTTGTTGATAGATTTTTCATTGTATTCATGGTCCGAGAGGTTTCATTTGGAGTTCAGGTTCTATACCACTTAATATATAAGAAGTACCGTAACATTTTAACACTATCGTAGTTTTTTTTACCATTTTGCACAGGAAACATTTCGCATTAATTAATTTTAGGTAGTTTTAAAGCAAAATATGATAACAAAGTTTATTTCACGCTAGTAAATGAAATTTGTCATGTAAATTTCAACTTATATGTTGATCTTAAGTATTTTCATTAGACACGCGTGTAATTTAACGTACAAATCATCAGTGTTTAAAATCGTACTCCCATAATAGACTAAAACCTTGAAGACAGCTGTTTGAGTAAGCTTAAATGTCACTGATAAGAAGGCTTTAAACTCTTGAGATAAGAGTAGAGTGTATTAAAAATACCTTTTCAATAGAGGGACTTTATCTTTATCGTTAATCTGATGTGTTATTAAAAAATAAATACTCAATTTATTTTTAAGCAATAGTGGATTCAAATAATATTAAGGTGATTTTCGTCAACCTATATGAAATATTAAACATTTCAAACAAAAACTACGTGTTGTAGCCTCGCCTTACAAATTTTAAATCATCAATTATAATGCAAATAACTTAACAAACAAAAAGTTTGAAAGAATATAAGTAACCTTTGAGCTGGTCACACTTTCCGGCATCAAATGTGTAAATATGAATTCGTTATTCTAAGACAGCTTTTCTTTCATCTAATTTTGGTCGTATAAGAGTTTTTAACGATACAAATGACAATTTAAAACTGTGAAACGCCTTCGGATGATTACATTTGCTAACCTGCATTATTTTTCGGATATGAGCAACAACAGTGAATTATATAAAAGTTATTGTCTTGTAAAAACCGTTTTGTTTAGATTGGGTTTCATCTTAGTGTTTCAAGTTTGGGAAAGTTTAAGTTTTTCTTAGAGGCGTCGGCTTTGGATGAGTAATGGGTCCAATCTTTATACATTCGCTTGGGTTCGCAGCAGCCAATCGATTTGCCTCGTCTCATACATGCGAATATTCCAGTTATTTATGCTACTGATGAGGCGCTTTTCCTGGAAAAGATGGTTTCCATTATTAGCTTCCGTAAATTTGATACGATGAATCAAACTAGTTATCACTTACTGCGTACCATAATATAAATAATACAAACTCTACTTTTCAACTGCAATCAAGGAATATAAGAGTATATAAAAACTATATACACAGTAATTACTGAACCATTTCTTCTAAGTGGTAACATACAACTACTCAACAATAACAGCCGATTGAAGAAAATCTAACTTCTTCTACATCCTGGATAAGTTTGTGTGGTTTTACTTTCACAAACAATAAGTTAATTGTTAATAGATGAGTGTATTACCGACACCCTTCCCTACTAACGATGGAATATCTCACCTATCATTATATTGTGAACAGGGTACACCGTAAAACTTGAGAGACTAAATTTGTATAAACTCTTCTACGTTGTTAGTTTTAATTCGAGAGGACATTCTGTAGCTAACAAAACGCATACACTAGAACAGACTACAAGTTAAGATAAGGTTGCTGTAATCAGTGAAGTGTTCACATGAGTTATTATCTTACTTTTGAAATATCGATGTTACTAAGACGTGTGTTCCTGATAGTTCTACTCGTGATAAGTCGCTCAGGGCTGACACACTTGACCTCTTGGATGATCTTTCATATCCTATTATGCAACTCAAGTATTTACCTTTACTTTATACGTCACGCCAAAAAATATAGCGCAATATGAGTGCATGATTTTAGTGTATTACACTATCACACTTCTTTGCCAAATTTCTTTTATAAAGACTTTCGTTAAATGTCTTTTTTCAAAGAATTTTATGCCATATGATAAATGGTATTACACTGTGAACAACGTTTATAAAATATCTTTGATAAAAGACGTTTGGTGGTGTTTTTTTTACAAAGTAATAACTCAAGTTCACTGCAATGTTTAAAAGTTCAACATGGGGATTCATCTGAAATTTTTAAGTTACTACTACCATGGTACAAAATATACAAATTAAAGTAAAACAAAATATAAAGAGTACTTTTTCCTAACCAATAATGTTTAGGCACTCAATGAGCGGGTAGGAATAATCCAAACACAAAAATATGTGTAATGTTCTGACAAAGACTTTTAATTAATCTCAAGGACAAAATACTAAGCTACATACTAAGCTAATGCCGTCTGCTTCGATCTAACCTTAAATACTCTTGATTAGGTTATAGAGCACGTAAATCTGTGGCCGAAAGCTGAAACGAGTCTGTGAGAGCAAATAACAATCAAGCTCTCAATCAATCTTTACACGCGACTAAATAGAGCGTACCCCTAGTATTATAATTTCTAAATTACGGTAAAAACCCTTAGGTGAGTCAGTTGAAGCCGGAAGTTAACTCTGGCTTGTTTAGTTACATAGTGTGAGGTTATCAAGGAAGTCTGCAGTTTATGTTTTATGTTGCAGGACCCGGCGTGGATGTGCCTGCTCCTGATATGGGAACTGGGGAGAAGGAAATGTCCTGGATTGCAGACACGTACGCCAAAACCATCGGTACGTGAAAATTATAAACTCATGTATGATATCTAGTGTAACAGTTAATATGTGGCCGCAAGGTACCAATCATATACCGTTCCAATAAGTATTAGAATGAACTCTCTAAAAATAGGAAATGTTGACTTACAAAGAAACTTCAATACTTTGGCTAACGTTATGCCATTACACTTTGATTTTTCCTTAAACCAGGCGTCAAAACAAAAGAACTCATTAGGGTGAATGTAAATTTGAGTCAAAAAGCTACCAAGGGTTTGGTTGCAGAGTAAGCAGCAAGAACTTCAGCTGTCGGTTGGATATAATTAATGATTCACTTGTGAAATACAAACCTCTAGCGGGCACAATTTGTGTACAGCCGTCATTAGTGTGTTCTGGTCCTCTTCGATATCTGAAGTGATTACGCACAGTAGAAGTAGGATACACGTATTTATAGACGCGTTTTAATCTTTCTTAAAAGCTGATCGCGTCAAGGACCCTCGTTAAGGAATTTATTTTAGTTTAACTTTAACTTGAACGTTAGTTGGTTTTACTAAATAAACTTATGGTAAATACAAGAATAAGTGCGTATTCGCTTTGTTATGCTACATAAAAATAAAATAACTCTTAATTTAATTTTAATTCGGACGTTTTATTTTATATACATCAAGTCTTTAAGTCGGACTACAGCTCTCTCAACTGGAGAGTGCTGGGTCGTGCTTACAAAGGAATTAAGCGCATGATGTTTTACGTTTTCGCTACTTGTGTAGTATGCTTGAAACACAAATGCCGGTTTCAAACTAGGTACGTTTTAATGTGATCCATGTTTCACTTATTATTGTTATCACAAGGTTTTTCCATATTGCGTTTACACAGAAATCATCGTCAAATAAAACATCGTCAACTATTTTAAGCTTCTACCTTCAACCTGGGTTGGTTTGAAGTTTCAAACAATTTACATGAAGATGGTAGAAATTTTTTTCAAAATGTATGACAATTCTTTTCAGATGACGAAATTTTTTTGTTAGTTTTAACAAAATGGTTAGTTATTACAACTACAACTACGTAAAACTTCTTTTATGTACGATGTTGTCTTCTTTGAAAGTACCAAATATTTTTTATTTACTCGAGTCATGCAGTCTAATTTACTAAGTAAATCTTTTTCTTATTTGGTAACAACGTGGGGATGTTCTCCAGGCTACAAAGACCTAGAGGCGCACGCGTGCGTCACAGGCAAACCCATCAGCCAAGGGGGGATCCACGGGCGTGTCTCAGCCACAGGTCGCGGGGTCTTCCACGGCATCGAGAACTTCATCAACGACTCCGGCTACATGAAGATGATTGGGCTCACTCCCGGGTTTGTCGGAAAGACATTTATCGTCCAGGTATTGTAACTGTTCGGTAACTCAAGTAGCTTTGGCACTTGCAGGGTTCCAAGACATCAACTCGCACGCATGTGTGACTGGCAAGCCTATCAACCAGGGAGGCATTCACGGCAGGGTCTCCGCCACTGGCAGAGGCGTGTTCCACGGTATCGAGAACTTCATCAATGACGAGGCGTACATGAAGATGATTGGTCTTACTCCTGGCTGGACTGGCAAAACCTTTATCGTGCAGGTATTGTATTTTATTGGAAGAAACATAAGTATCTTTAAGAATTATTCAATTTGACTCGCAAGTTAAGTCTGAGATTTTGCAGAAATAACATGACTACGTTCACAACTCGTGTTTATCTGTTACCTATTCTTGTAGGATAGTTCCACTGGATGTGAAAGCTTAAAACCCGTTCCTGTAAAGAAATCTGCCAAAACCGTCGCTAGCTGTTCTTCCTAGTAGTCAAACCAAAGCCAAGATTACCCCGCTACCTTTATTTGTTTGATGGAGAGAATAATCGAAAATCACCTTGGTTACTTCCCGCGACTAATGTGCTTGGCTTATACATTAGATGTTTATGTTAATTGATAAACTCGAATGGAAATCTTGTTCGTTTAGTTTTACCCTTGAGTTGGTAAATAAAGAACAAACTATACAGGGTGTCCAGTAAAATCTTACACACCCTTCTATTTACATCTGAGAAACATATGTTAATAAAGGCTTGCTTTAATTTAATAAATAAATCATTGTGAAACATTTACATGTTACAATCGTCAAAAATTTGTATTAAAATTTTCCTTACATAGACATCAGTCATTAAACATAATGTACAGGCTTCAAAATTGATAGTTTATAGTTAGTGTTTTCCACGTATATGTTAGTTTTGTATTACCAAATAAAGTTTAAGGTTTAGTATAATTTTATTACAATTTAAAGCTAATAAACGTTCATGAATGTGTTAATTACTGCCATATTGAATACAAGTGGAATTAAATGAATTGTAAGAATATAATAATTACATTTTAAACTTTTTAACTATGGTAAATTGCTTAAAGTTTATACTTTGAACAAAAATCCTTGATAAATTTGCATTTGAAAGACATGTTAACTGTGGAAACATGTAGATTACTTATAGTCATAGATGAATTAAATAGACATAGAACAGTGTCATGCTAATACACTGACATAACAATATAAACTAATGCGAATCGATAGACCTTAATTTGTATGTAACATGAATATTAAGGATATTGTTTGTTTAGTTATTACACATTATTGCAGTACAAACTTGGTCTTAAATGCTAAAACAAATTTGCTAATGATTAGTTTTGTATTACCATTAAGGGTTTAATTACTTTAGTTTTAATACTGCCTAACAAGTGGAAATTGTCAAATTATTTTTTTAATATTGTTAATTATACTAACAAATTTGCAAATGAAGTATATACATACCTAGATAAATAATACTTAAAATAAGATAACGTGACGTACCTACTTCTTGTCTTATAAATTGCCCTTTCAAGATGAAATATTTCAGGCAATTAAATAGCAGAAGATCCTGCTGTTCCTTGGTTAATATCTCAAACACTTGTTGAAAACTCTAGTCTGGTTAAACTTAGTTTCATCGTTGTTCCATGTTGAACGTAACAATTTTACTTAGAATAAGCCATCATACTAACGTAGTGCAGTAATTTTGAGCTGAAAACGTTCGTACCACGTTCAAGATTCAAATTATCATATTTAATTTACGATTTAACGTTATTTAATAATCTTACGATCAACAATCAACAACAGTTAAACACGCAATCATGTTTTGTTAATTGCCGGGTACACATAATTCATTACAGGGAGGGAGGAAACTGATACATTATTCATCCAATGAGGTCAATGATAAATATTGAAGTGTCTGGTTCAGCTTATTACGTCACGTGTTTCATTGAAAACAGAACCGACGCGTGACCACAAGCGCTACCATGAATCCTAGCGAATTTCCATTGACTAGAAGGGAGAAAATTTACTCAAAAAGTGGTTTCATACTTTTAAATCTGCATTTATGGTCAGATTCCATGTACTCGTATCTCACTGTAAACAACAGGTGTACTAAAAATCAACCAAATCCAACCATTAACCAAGAGAGGCGAAAAATCTTTGTTCCGGCTGAAGGGTTTCTTTGTTTTCTACATGTTTTTGCTACATTGACATACATGTTTTTACTAATCACCCCAATCAAATTATACATACAGTTTATAAACTCTTTTGGGGAACAATTTTGCTGGTTAACGAACTGAACCTAGAAATTTTCAAAAACAATATTTGTACCAAGCTTTATGGAAATCTGACAAAATTTGCAATATGTAGATTAGTTATACGATATCTATAGAAAATTAAAACTACAAGTAAAAGTATACATTATATATGTATAAAGGATTTCCGTTTGCTTTTATGACGTTTCGACCCATATGGCCGTAAAAATAAACAGCTCGATCTTCTATAAAAGCTCGCAATTAAACGTTAATTACATTGTGGTATTAAATTTTACGTTAGGGAGCTGTCTAACACCATAATAATGCGTAAATAACTGTACTAAACAAGAACATGAATAATAAGTGAGTATGTGTTCTAGGGGTTCGGCAACGTGGGTCTGCACACGATGAGGTATCTTCACAGAGCAGGTGCCAAGTGTGTCGGCATCATGGAGTGGGATGGAGCTATCTTCAACCCTCAAGGCATCGACCCCAAGGTATGCTTGTATATCAACCCCTCCTGAGTGCATTCTACTACGTATACCTTCCATTCCATTAGCGTTACATGCATCACAACACGTTTCAGTTAATCCTTCATCGATTAGATTGAGTATCAAGAGTTGTTTTAAGCAATGAAACCATGTCTTCATATCGGTTTTAGCTTTTGAAATGCTCGTCGTGTCTATGCAAGAGACTTTCGAACTGAAAGTTAGTCAAAGTTACGAAGGATTTCAGACGACGCTTTTTGGGGAAAGAAGTGTAAACCCGCGTACCTGGAATCAAACTCCTGACCTTCGCTTTTGATGCCGCGAACTCTTCCACTGAGCTACGAACGCAGGCAACTTGTTAAACTGAAAGAAGTAGTTTTGAGATGGACCACTATAATGAGAGAAACCCAAAAAATTAAAAAAACACATTAAGAGACAATAACTTTTGGCTTTAAAATTAAAATACAGAGTATCCAAAAAACCATTTTGAAAATGTACTGATCCAAAAGTTATCATTGTCGAGATATGTTTTGGAGTAAGAATCGAAGACATTTCAAACAGTTGTGAAATTGTGGAATTGCGAGAACTGTTTCGTTGTTACTACAATTGCGGCTCTACATTTGCAAAATGGTGCAAAAGAAAAGCTTTTTGTGTTCAACGTTTTGCTAAGACTGAATATAATGTTTCAATTCAACATTCAAGTTCGTGATTTTTTCCTGTGGAGCTAGCTGTGTTAAGGACCGTGTATACCCCTCCCTAATGGGTAAGCAAATAAATATAATAAAAAAGGGTGTTATGTAAATTTTCAATAATTAATTAATTAGTGTATTTATGTATATTATACACATATGTTACTTAAAATAATACACATTGTTCCTTCAACCATTGTAAAGGCATTATTTAATCTCTCTCTCTGCCTCAATGTTTATAATTTAAACCTCTTTCATTATCTTTCTCCCGTCATACTCATTTATGTATCCTCCCAATAGCTTTCTATTTACAGTTGTTCATCTTTCTCTCTTGGTCCTTCGAATTTCTCCAATTTTAACTCATTACTAAACAGGGGTTCTCTTCTAATAATCATCACAATTGCCTGAGTTTGGGTTGAAGTATTTTGTCGGCTAGATATGAGCCAGCTAATAGATATAAGCGATTGTTTCACTTTAGCGTTTATGAAAAAGTACTTGAGGTCACTTTATTATTTTTCATAAAGCACTTTATTATTTTCATATTGTTGTTATGACCTCAACCATAAAATATGTTGCTGAAACTAGAATATATTTGCCCTTGCATTTATTTTAACAACTACTAGAACATAAAGAATGACAGTTAAATAAACTTGTTCATAATATGTATTGAACATATCAACTATCAACAGTATGCCGCATTACTTTTAATCTATGTGCTGTTTAATCTTAATCTTCAAGACTTATGAAGCTTTTAATATTCTCCTTCAAATCAAACGTGATAAACAAATATTTTTCAACACCACTACCTGCGTCTAAATCTAATTTTTAATGGAATAAAGTGTTAGGTTTATGATGAAGTTTTAGAATGAACCTATAGACAGCACGCAGAACAAAAAAGGAAAATATAGTTTATGTAGTATAGTATTGAATCAATACGATTCATAAGGAATGATATTCCTAGAGGCACACAACTATAACGACTACTATCAAACTAAAGCTGTAAACAGTGTTTATATAGTGTTCATATATTCACGTTTAGGCACTTGAAGACTACCGCATCAACAGTGGTACGATCACAGGGTTCCCTGGAGCCGAGGCTTACAAGGGAGAGAACCTCATGTTTGAGGCCTGCGACATCTTCGTGCCCGCCGCTCTGGAGAAGGTTATCACCAAGGAGAATGCACACAAGATACAGGCCAAGGTAACCTCAATATACTGGTACTAGGCAAATGTTAGCGTTACTGTTGAACATTAAATGCAATGACAGATTGTGTGATCATAGATACGTTGATATGAAGAATAGTTTACACTAACCTGTTTAAAGAACTACCATATTTCAATAATGCAACTACGTAAACCAGGCCGACACGCAACTAAGCGCGCTCCTGCTGCGCTGCTGCCATGAGGGTTGCGAATTGATTTTGCAATGTGTTAGCCTATTCTTATTTGCTATTTTTAACTCTAATCGCTTCCTTCTCAGATTTACTATCAACTTCAAGTCATGAAAAGAAAACTCATTTTAGAATTCATTAAAATCGGACGACTTATTCCACAGTAAGAGCAAAAAATCACTTTTTTGAAACGATTCGATGAAACAAATCATAATTTTTGTATAAAGATATTTAACAATAAAATAAATATTTATTTCAAATTTAATTAACGTTTTATAAAATGTCCCGTTTTAGCTCATTAAAACAATGTTTTTGGTAAAAAATAACCCCTACCTCTCCCAAAGGAAAGTTTTGGTAAGCCGATTTTGCTGGCTAACAGATTGAACCAACATATATAGAAAAGAAACGTTTGTACCAAATGTTGTGAAAGTCGGACAAAACGTGCGACTTGTGGAGATGATACACAAATATACTTAAGTAAATTAAAGGGTCGTTTGTTTTCAATTCAACTTTTACCGGTGGTTAGTTAACCTCTTGTTAAGTTGCTTAGAGTCTGTTATTTTAACATTTTATACAACGTTCAAAACACATCTATGAATAATTGAAGATTATTCATCAAATACTGTTCTTCCATCCATTATTAGATTTAACATGTATACATACCTTAAGCTAAAATAATTGAATACACTAAATATGACATTAAAATGAAAATTAAAAAAGACAAAGTAAAACTTAATTTAACATCCAGCTTTTCTATTGGCTGCCTGTGGATGGAATTTAAACCTCAATTAAAATCTGAATTTTGCAACTCTGACTTAATTATAAGATTAAGGATTACTGAAAAGTTAACAATAGAAACACTGGACATTTTTAGAGGTTATGTTTTACTTTGTCCGTTTTGATTTTTCATTCATGTTTCATAGTGCATTCATGTTTCTGTTATTGTATTAGCAGCAGTATAAATGAGTGTTAAATATATTAGTTGACGGAAAAGAACCGTCTTATTAACCTTCAAGTCTTCAATATTCCGTAATGTGGTATTGACAGCTGTTGTGTAACCAATGCAGAAATGTAAACAATGCAGATTGTAAACAACATAATTGGAGATAAGTTAACCTCCGCTTATGATTGGAAATAAAAATACGTCATTAGTGTTGAAAAATGTTCAAAACGCGTTCTTGAGGCCAGGATCGGAGTTCATTCCATGGTCCCGGGCCTAGGTCTTAGCACGGTGATGGCATGGGTCTCTCTTTTTTTTAGAAATTCGCTAAGAAGCAAGTAAATTGTGGTTGCACGCTTTAGTGGGGTGTTGTTATATTAAGTTCCTCTCGTTAAGGTATTCCGCCACTATTAAGGCTGTTATAATATTCAGCTTCTTATTAATGCAAGTACATTTATATCTCGATATTTTCTACAACTGCAATAATATTCAGTTTCTTATTAATGCAAGTACATTTATATCTCGATATTTTCTACAACTGTCAGACCTTTATTTGACAAACAATGTAAATAGTGTCTACTTTACTTTGTATAAACTAGAGTTATGACTGAAAACGTTGGAATCGGTTACTGATGTTCAGTGAAGCAAGTCTAACTTGCTATGTACATAGTAACCAAAGTAAATTTTGAGAATAAACTTTGGCTGTGCCAATGAAGTTTTTGTTTGGAAGCGTTGAATCAAGGGAATTGCTGCCAACTTCAGAAACCTGTCTGATCAGCGGCCAACTTGGAAAAGAATGTTGACTTAAGCTCTTCCATCATTTATGACACTTTCTTGTTTAAAGCTTCCTTGAATTTGATTTTACATTCATTAAACATTGTTTAGAACAAATATTTGTAATATGTCTCTAGAACTCGTTTCAGTGAGTTTAAAAAAAGGAAAAATGATCAAATACGATTTACTTATGAAGTGACATTTGCCGAAGATATGAATAAAGCCCAAATTATTTCGTTTTGGAGACCTTGATAATTTATCCTCTAATAGTGATGTTTCTACGTTTATATATATTATTAATATATATACGTTTATTTTGTATTAATTAGCTATTTAGCATTTTTACACATTAAGATCTAAATATATATATACACGATAAGGTGTCCTAAAGGATTACAGAATTACTATTAGAGCTAGAAAGATGAAACAAACTTTTTAACTCTGGAAATCGTACACGAGATTTCAGGAGAAAATATTTTAAGATTCTCGGTATACAGGGTGTCAGTACTGAAATAAGGAGTAAAAACTCGAGATTTTTTAAACAAATAAAAAGGTGGTTCCTTATTGTACATAGTTTTAATCAAAAGACAATTCTCGACATTGGCGTAACAATTTTTTGATATGTTGCAATTACAAAGCTAGAAACTATGAAAATGAGTCGCGTAAGCTTTACGGGACCCTACGGATAAACTAAATTCGATTAAAAATATGGCGTTTACGTATTATTTCTCAAATTTGACGAGCTTTTTTAATGAGCATGTGGTACAACAATATTTTAAAGATTTTAACCTCAAAATCGATGTAAACAGATGAAGTTGCTATTATCATGAATAAGTCAAAATATTAAATAGTAAGGTATAGCATGTTGCATATCATTGAAAGACCATTTTAATATAAACATTTTTGTATTAAACATAACTTTGTATCTTATTTCGTTTTAAGAGCTATAACAAAAACCAATTTTAACCTTGATTTTGGCTGTATTTTAGTAGTTTATACGGTCGTTTGACTTATTGGTACCCTAATTTAAAGAGTAATAGTGTAATAAAATAGTTCTTCTTGGTGAAACTCATAAAATGACAAAAAACAAACATAAATAAGAATATAACAATAATTGTTTGTAGCTGTTACTAGAAGCAGGTAGGAAGAGAAAACCAGTTGTCATGGTTATGTTATTGCGCACTTTGCAATATTTATCTACTGTGTTATATAGCTGATTGATTTCTCAAGCCTATTTGGAACGTTGTATTTCAAAGTGTTTATGCCGGTGGGAATGTTCATTTTGGTGACTGTGTAACAGTAATGATTTTAAATGCAGTAGTACCGATAATGGTGATCGGCTGATATGGCAGGCCGAGATTAGTATTTGCCGAAGTTGCGTATAACCATGACAACTTCCTGTTTATAATGGCGGTATTGATATTCTTATTTTGTTTTTAAACAGGTTTTTACAAGAATAGCTGTTTGACCAGAATGGTCAAATAAAGGTTAGCGCCACTTTGGTGGCATAATAACGGAGTACTTATATGCTACTATTGTGTACGATATTCGATAACGTAATGTTTGGTCTTTGAAGCGCACCCACGCTACCGATATGAATAAGCTCATGAGAATATGTAACGCCACTCAATTGAGTGACATCATAACTTACGCGATTTCATAAAAGCTTTCTTTTGACGGCCGAAATTGTTTTCGAAATGTAAATTCGCATATGTACGGCAAAATCTCGTTTAACCGGCTCTCTCCGTGCATTCCCTAATAACTTCACGGAACACCTTATCTGAGGAAAACTAGGCGTATGTGTTATTTGGTTTTGATCAAACAGCACATTAAAACTAAATTTGATCACAGCTTTCTTTTAGGTTTTAAAGTTAATTTCCTTAACGAACTAGGTCCTTAAGCATTGGTCCATTTCAAAGTGTTAGTCGTTCAAAGCTTTGTTAAACTATAAATAGCTAGCAATACTGAAAGTTTACGTAAATACCGTTTAAAAGCGATATAATAAAAAGAAGTGACGTACACTATTATGAAAATAGAGTTAGGGAGAGCTATTGAGTGAAAGACACAGAATGGTTGCTCATGCACTATTGATTTCTCAGGCAACGTTGAATTTGTCAACATTGTTCCAAATTCGATTACGTTACACTAATCTAGAGTATTTTAAAATATGTACCTGGTACGATCATTGAGTCTATTAGACGAGTTTCTGGAAATAGAATGAATAGATGTATATCCTAGATGTATAGACCTTTACTGAGTATGGATGTGTTGTTAACACCTACGAGTAAAAAAGCATACGAGTATGTTCACTTATTGAAACACTTAAAACCCGATTTTCATGCTATAATTTAACATGAATTTCATTTCATGTGTAAAAATGTATTTTATACCTAAGTGTTATACGATACGTTGCACAGATTATTGGCGAAGCAGCCAACGGGCCCACAACTCCAGCTGCTGACACCATCTTACAGAAGAACAATCGACTTGTGATTCCCGACCTGTACCTGAACGCTGGAGGTGTGACTGTCTCGTTCTTCGAGTGGCTCAAGAATCTCAACCACGTGTCTTACGGCAGACTCACCTTCAAGTATGAGAAAGAGTCCAACTATCATCTTCTTGGTAAGTAGCTCACAGATAGTGAATTAAATAATAGTTCAAACTAGACCAAATAAACAAGTGTGAGTTGAAAGTTTAGGTCAAAGATTAAAATCACCCTAATCTAGACTGTATTTGTAACAAAAAAGTTAGCATATTTATACCTTGGAGGACATACATGCAAATAAAGAAAAGGGAGTCCCACACACGGGGAGCTCATAAATAACTCATTCCCTCCTGAGGGAAAAACCTACATTACATACATTAAATGTATGTGTATGGATGCTCCTCGAAAAACCAGTAAAGGGTGTAACGCGTGTAAAGATATTTTTAAGTAAGTTCATGTCAAAATAGTCGTTGATGGGGTTATTCTAATACTGTAGTGTGATAATGAATAACGTGATGTGAATAAAACCACTTATAACCGATAAAGGTGTTTAGCTTTAATACTTATCAGTTATCACGATAATTAATTTAAGTGGGATTTGTTGTCATTATTCTGATTATCTTCTAGACAAAATGGTGTATTCAAAATTGTATTTGTTATTAATTTTATATTTATTAATGTTTATCGATCAAAGTGTATAACATATAACCAATAGAACTGTATATGAATGTATCTCCATTGCGAGGAACAAATTGCTAAGTGTTACCCATCAAAAGGGAGTGCTTAGAGTACAATGGAGAAAAAGTAGAAACGTTTTAGTTATGTATAGTATGGACTAAAAACCAATAGGTATATAAGACATTAATACCTTAAATAATGTAAAAACTTCCCTTGCAGAGTCCGTTCAAGAATCTTTGGAAAGAAAATTCGGCACTAGCGGCGGGAAGGTTCCAGTCACTCCTTCTGAAGCTTTTCAGAAGCGCATCGCCGGTGCCTCGGAGAAGGACATCGTACACTCCGGCCTGGACTACACCATGGAGCGCTCTGCCAGGGTCAGTGCCGTTTGGGATATGTTTGTACACTAGAAGTGCGCTATACTAAGTTGCGTATCTTAATCAGTGATTGCTTGACATTTTGCGTTGACAAAATTAAATGGTTTCTTACTAATTCATTATTGAAGTAACAGCAAAATTTCGGCCTCGGCGTATATTCTGCGAAACAATCTTTCAGTGACGCGCCTAGGCCTACAGCATTGGGGATTCTTACACAACTAGTAATCGCCACACATATTTTAACTGGCAATATCACAGTAAAATAATATAAGTATTTTCTTCGGCCTTCGGTCTCGATATTTTACCATACTAATGCGGATAACTGTTTTTACTTCAGCTTCAGGATTCGTCCCACAACTTACCTCGACTTCGTCCTCTAAATTCCGGCAACTCTGACCCCCAGCCTTCGGCCTCAGAGATTCATTTTATCATACTATAACCCAATTTCTTTGCCTTCATCCTTCGGCCTCAGTGCTTCTCCCACGGGAAAATATTTGACAATACTATTGCGGATAATTATTTTCTCTCTCTGCAATCGACCTTGGTATTTCATCATACATATTATTGTTCCTAGTGTCTATTTCCTCGGCCGTCGGTTTCAGTATTTCATCGCAAGTTAGAGGAAGCCAGAATATATCTTTGTACAAATATATTCAACACGTGTCTAAAAACTGTTATTACTATGTCCAACACCGAACAATCAATTACAATGCTGTATACCATGTACTTGTGGTTTTATTTTACAAGGATTTTTAGACTTATATCTTCATAATTACTTAATTCTTCACGGTAACATTATTATTTAACGTTGTTAATATATCATAAAATGCAATTATTTAACCTGATTTAATGTTTCAGGCAATCAAGAGGACTGCCCAGCAGTACAACCTAGGCCTAGACTTGAGAACTGCAGCCTACGTGAACTCCATTGTGAAGATATACGAGACACACAGAGAGGCTGGACTCCAGTTCTAGACGCAACAGTGTCTGCCACTACATGATATACTCCACCAGACAGTGTTCAATAGACACACACAGGCTCTCGCACAACTCAGACAACTGGACAAATTTACAAGATTTACAAACAATAAACATATTTAGTTAATCAATGTTGTAATAACTATTTTACATACCTGTTATTAAAAATGTGGATTTCGTTTAATTTTTATCCGACGTTAATGAAACATGAGTTGGGCATAAACAATACGAGAAACAATCGTTTTGTAACTACTCTTTGCAAACTTAAGGAACAGTTAAAATGCTAAGTACTTAACCTTTGGAATTTACAATATTGGTTTATTTGATGTTTAAATGTATTCTTTTATTGTATTCTTTTAAATTTGACATTAAACGACTTTTTACAATTAAACTCAAACGCGTTGACACCAAACCCTTGCAAAGCCAATTATTAAAAACCACAAATCCTTGTTTTTAAGCATAAGAGATGCTCTCTTGTCTTTTAGAATGTTTATTATATATTTAGTATAATAGTTATTCAGGTTACAGGGATTTAAAGCACAATAATGCCAAGGCTGCTACTTAGAAACGTTTAACTGAAAAGCCTCGTTAAAGGGATACCACAACTGAGGGTTCATGTCAGCCTAAAGGTACAACTAGGGAGACACATCTAACACATCCATGGCTCTCCACTCCATGTACTGTGCATGTACCTACTCGATATATACATGATCATTCTCTGCTAAACTGGTCTTCTATTCGTTCAGGTCGTTACGTTTCAAAACTGTAAAACAGTCGTAAACCCTTATAACTGCGTACAGTTTATACATTCACATAACTAACTTCGTTTTACAATTTAAAATTAACTAATAAAAATATTTTAATTAAAGCACGCTGTTATGTAATGCAAAGCCTTTATTCTCAAGCAACTATAAGACACAAACCTGTTTTCATAATAACTCACGTCAGAGTATAATAAGTTACAATAACAACTAAAATAGTAATCTACCGGGTGGCCACGATAAAGTGTCCTAAACGGATTACAGGAATACTATTAGAGCTAGAAAGATGAAAAACCCTTTTTCCCAGGAAACCAAACATGGGGATTTTAGGTAAATTTTTTTAAGATTCTCAGTATACAGGGTGTGTCAATACTGAAACTCACGGGGTCCAAACTCGAGATTTTTAAATACAAAGGTGGGTCATACTGTACACAATTTTAAACAGAAGACAATTTTCAACATTTTGACGAAAAGATTTGTTTGGTATGTTGCCCCGTTTTAAATAAAACTATAAACAGTGAATCTTGCGTAAGCTTTACGGGTAATATAGTCAAATTATCAATTCGTTACAAATATGGTGTTTTGTTTCACAACATTTGACGAGCTTTTCAACGGTATGTCGTACAACCATGTTTTTGAAACATGTCATATAATTGTAAAGATAATTTTAATACGAACATTTGTTATATTGAACAAAATGTTGTATCTTTATTCGTTTAAGAGTTATAACCAAAAAAAACACCTTGTACTGCAGAATCTTGAAAATATTTTTCCTAAAACCCCCATGTTCGGTTTCCAGAGAAAAAAGTGTTTTTCGTCTTTCTAGCTCTAATAGTACTCCTGTAATCTGTGACACTTTATCGTGGCCACCCAGTATATAACTAATGACTATAACTAACAATAACCTTAAGTTGAAAGGGCATGCTTCTTAATCTTAGTTTGAAAGTGGCGGCCTTTGAGTGATTTGAGGTCACAGGACAGATCGTTGTTTAAATTAGACAAACGTGATAAAATACCTTTGACCAATCTCCAGTCTAACTTTGTTGAAGTCCAACTGGTTACTCTATCGCGTGCTGCGCTGAGAGATCTCAGTCCGACTGCAAATCTTCTCTGAATACCGTGGCTGTTGCTGAAACAGCAGCTTTGCATCCTTAACATTACATGGCTTAATTCATAGTTTAGTAGAGCACGGTGAGCAATGACCATAACCGTAAACTCACCGACAGCGTTTGTAATATATATAAACCTGTATCGTACCTGGTCTACTAAACCGTTGAATGTGCATAGTTAAGCTCTTTAGTACGAAATTGAATATGTTAGCCCGCATATATTGAAAAGCTAAAATTTGTTTTGCTCTTTCAGTATATTCAATAGTTATTTGTGATCCATGCATGTATCAGAAACATATGCTTGTTTCTTTGTAGGCTTGAAAGTGTTATAAACATGTGTTATAACCGTTGGTCCAAAAATTAATTAAAACTGGAAATATGTTTTGTAAATTATTTATATTAAGTTTCTAGGGTAAAAGTTAAAAAAAATATTTAATTAAAGTTTGAATAAAACTTGACAAAAGTATTGCAACTTAACTGGAAATTCAATAACAAACTGATTGTTTACAGTTACCAGTAAAAGTCAATATTGTGATATCAGTTGAAGCGTTAAGATCGCTTGAACTGGAAGATAATTAACTCTACAGCCAATTAAGTTACGCCAGAAATAATTGCTTGAAGGACATCTCCAAGAACCTCACCTATTCAAAGAAATAACAGAGTAACCTGAAGTTTGGTAGCTTCAGTCTTACAGTCTTCAGTTTATTTTCTGTTATCACTGTAAATAAATTCCAAAAAAAGAACATATCAATTGAGGTAGTGTACTCAAGAAGGGTATATTTTGAGATCACTTGCCCTTTTTACGCATAGTGTATTTTCTTCTCATCCGTTTTTTACAGTTTTCACCCGTAAAGGTTTCATGTCAATGTCTAAATTGTTGACGTTGGTACACGAAGATTCATTGATGTCAGACGTTATGAATTATTTTTTTTACACCTACATTTATTATTCGTATAAAGTTAGTGTTGATAACAATACAAATCGTAATTCAATTAAATTTCCACTTGTGATTTCCCTAAACCAAGTTGTTTGCTTATCTTCTCAAACTATTAGTGGCAACTAGGCCTATTAGTATGCAATGGAAGTCATTAATTGCAGGTGTCACATTCTAGTTGTTGAGAACGTGTGGTCTCACTTGGGGTTCTTGTGGCTTCAACTTGGAGAAGATGTCAGCGCCGTGGAAAACTTCCAACCCCATCCTCAGTCTCGCCTTACTGAGTTTCAAGTCTAACTATTCACAAAAACTCAATGAAAATCACGAGTTTGTGCCAAAAGTATAATGAAAATAAAGTAGAAGTGTAACATGACAGACGTAAACGAACGTAACTAACAGAGTGGCATTTGTATTACGCCCAAAGTCTTAAGTTGCGAATCTGGTAATTATTGTAACCCGAGTGAATCTTCAAGAGGTTCAGACGAATACTTTTGTTAAGTTGCATCTTAACTATTTAGTTTTTCGAACATTTTAAGTTGTATTTAGTGAGGACACAAAAGGACTGGCGTTTGTTTCATCAAACGCGTTGTGGATTAAAAAGAGGAAATGAACCCCTAGTTTCGTTTAGACGGTGTCACGGCACGTTTTGGCTGGATGGCATCGTCAGACCAAAAACCGTGAAGCTAGATTCTTATCTCAAGAATTTGTTAGTTTGACCACAACAATGAAAGGTCCATAGCACTACAGTCAAAAGGTTAACATTGAAGCCCTTAAACGAACTTGAGACGAAGATATACAATAGAACTACGTATTATATTATACATGAAAGAATGATAATAAACTGAGGTGGGTTTCTGTTCAGAGACTGGAATATAATTAAAAATTACAAATAGTTTTATTTTTATTAGAAAAGAGGTGTGCTGCCAATCAGCTTTTAATAATGAAAGAATGAGTCGTGGTTCTGCAAAGACGGACAGATTCAAAGTAGTTTCAATACTGTCAGCTGTCTCAGTTATTGAAAAGTTGTCAGATGCTCTGTCATCAATGTTCAACACAACCTACAGTGAAGACGTGATTTAGTTACAGGTTGTGGTAAGAAGTTCAACTCGTGTGAAATCTCTCGCGATGGGATTACAAAGTTTAGAGGTGCAAACTCGGCATCTTAAGTGTTGTCAAATAATGTAAAGGAAACTTTAGGTTTAAATATTTACTACTTGAACTAAATATTCCGAATCAATAAATATATCTCGGTCATAGAGGAAGATAACATTTTCTCTTAGATATTGTTGGTTGTTATAATATCTGTATGAATTTGTCTACAGACTTTTTCTAACATTTTAATAATCACATCTGTTATAAGCCATCAAATGTTTATTCTATTATTGTTGTTATGTTTACATGATCAATACATCTAGTTCAATGAGTTTAATCCTTTTATCTATTTATTTAAACAAAACTGTTAATGATTAAGAACACTCAGCCACGACAGTTGTGTTATTAGTCACACCGGCTGTATTATATTCCAACATAAGACAACAATGATCAGTTATTACTACATCAAAACTGGACTCTGAAAGTTATTAACGTTTTTGTTTCTTTAAAATATTGTGAATATTGGTCTTTATTTCCTGTGTTGTTCTGGAGAATTAATTAAGGACACAAATATATCGTATCACGTTAAACCATGGGTTTTTTTAACTTTAAAAGAAGTTAATTTAACATTATCATACTTGCACCTCTCAAGTTTCGTAAAATTACCTCTAGTCCATCAATAAAAGATGTTTTTGAACAATCCTTAAATATTACATAGGTTTAACATAAATTGTCTGGATTTAATGTTTAAAAGTAATTTATCAGCAGTAATGTATCTTCATCGATCGTTAAACTCACCCCCCGGTAACTGCTATATTTTATCGAAAACAGAATTATTTAAATTGGTTTCCGGTAATTTAACTTGATTCTGGTGCAAAGAATTAAATTTGTTGCACAAACCAGTTACTGTATAGCCTTCTGTAATTGGTTTTGAGCTTAATCCAATGAAATACTTTTCTTTACTAACTCGTTGCTAAGCCCATTTAAAGCCTTCCTATGGAACCACTATTCGACCTAAATATGTTCGCAGTCGCATGAAGTCAGGCATCGCCTGGGAAGGTCAACGCATCCTCAACTGACAAAAAGGTCGCTGTGGTCGGCCGCGCAAAGGTACAGCTGCTTGCCGGGGTAGACAATTTCCCCTCCGGTGACGAGAACGTTTTCTTCTCGAAATTCGAACCGTTACTGACATACCACCGTGTGGAATACGTTCTAATGTAGGATTTTAACATCAACACGGTGAACAAAACTCACTTATTTGCATCAATCATCTCCAACAAGAAAGACGTTATCAGGGAGAATAGCTATCAATAATGTTATCATCAACATTCTACAAACCACAGAATTAGTATTAACAAAACTATTGCGGACCACAATTACCTGGAATAATCTATATATATAAAAGAAAGTGTCCTGACTGACTGACTGACTGACTCATAATCAATACAGCAAAACTACTGGGCTAACGAGTTGAAACTTTGCACACCTGTTTGGTTGCCCAAAACCACCCACTAAGAAACGGTTTTGTAAAATTCCTATTTTAAGGTAGTTTTTGAGGGGTGAAATTAAATGGGCCGTGTACGTCTTCACTATTTGTCCGCTAGCGCCTAAACAGAGTGATCCGATCCAATCTGATGAAAAATCGTTAGTGTGGCATGAAATTATCTACAAGTTTTATATCAAACATTTTTGTATCTCTCTTAGTTTACCAGTCAACAGCAAAACGTAAAAGCTGGTCCTTGGCCCAGTTTCCCGCGCCGCGCCCCACCATCGACCCCTCTTCTATCAGTTGCTGCCTATGTGGCGGGTAGAATTTCCAGATATTGATGTCCTGTTAATCTCCTTTTAGGCCTTGCAGAATACTTTATTCATTCTACGTTTATTCAGACTAATATACTTACCTGTCCTGCATGTTGAAAGAGTTGTATTACTGTTCTAGGCTACAGTACAGTTATAGGTTCGAAATCTTGAATACTGCAACTGTACTGTACTTCAATACGGCAAAATAAGTAATTTTCGAATTCTAAAGATGGATCGAATGATTATTGGTGGTTTCTACTTGCCGAACTAAAAGTATAAGCATAGGTAAAGGATGCTGGTGTCAAATTTTAAAAATATAGTTCTTGAATTTTTCATAAAAATGTCCATACGATGACTGATTATATTAAAGTAAAACATTATTAATAGCTGATTGGCAGCACACCTTCTTTATATTAAAAATAAAACTATGTTTTATTTTTGAATTATATTTCAGCTTCTTTACAGAAACCCTCTTCAGATTACAAAAATAACAATATAAACAACTATAAAACCAAATAGTTTAAAATTAAAATCATATGGCTATACACATAGAAAAAGAAATATCCTATAGTTAGTACCAATAAATATGTATGTTTATAATTATAATTTTAAATTTTCTGTCAACAAATTATTCCAAATAGGGTTTATGGTCTAATTTTTTTTTGTTTCTAAAGAAGCCAAAATATAATTCAAAAATTAAAAATAGTTTTATTTTATAAGAAAGATAGCTTAATAATAATGAACCACCTTCAACACCATATCGACAAATACTAAAGTAAAACAGTTTTACGACAGTTTGACGAGATACGAGTCAGCTTATTGGCAACAACAAATAGTTCAAAGTTAGTTTTAATTGAATTTTCTAAGACATATTATAATTAGTGGGTCTTACCTTAATTTTATGGAACACTTTTTTACTAAAAAAAAAACACTTTGCCGAGCCTAACCTAATACTTATAAATGAGAAACTATCAATTTTACGATGAGAGATTCACACACACAGAATGAACACCAACTACCTAATTTGTTACTTAAACGGGTGGCAACAGGTCTCAGGACCAAAAATTTTATTTAACTTTTAATAATGTGTTGGTTACACTGCGCTGTGTGTGTGTTACTACAAATGCTTGGTAGCTATTGAGGATTTGGATCTGGAAAAAATTCCAGACCAACTGCGAGATTGTCAACAGTATGGAAAGCTTAATCGAATTTATCCAAACATCTGCAATATTTCACAGATGATGACTTTTCGAGGGCTATGTAAAGAGCAATCATACCTCAAACGACACAGCAAATACCATTAATGCAGCTTTACTAGATCACTGCCGCCCATAGAATGAGGACGATTCATTTGATTCAGTAATCGAAGTCGATGATGCTGTGCATTACCCGGTTTAAATGTTGCACACCCTCATTCCACCTGGTAAACCTGCACATACTCTCTCTCTACCTCAAGGTTGAGGCACCTATCATGTTACTCAGAAATTTAAACCCTAAACTGAGTACGGAACAAGGCTGCAGGTGAAGTCCTTCATTAAGTACGTTATCCAAAGCCACACATCTTCACAGCTATAGCCAAGGCTGTATTTATTCCTGGCATTCCTCTGATTCCGTCAGACTACCCTTTCCAGTTTAAGGTCTGCATTTTTCTGTATCTGCTACGCCATGACTAAAGCTCAAGGACAGAGTTTGCAAGTGATGGCTGGCGTTGGTCTGAAATGTGTTTCTCTCGTGGCCAATTGTGCGTGACCTGTTCAAAGTCGGCTCTTCTGCCAGCCTGACAATTTGCACCAGAAAAGACAAAATATAGTCTACAGAGAGTCCTTAGCACCTAGCAGCGGTAGGCAGAAACCGTCCAAAACTACTCCCGTAGAATGATATATCAGGCAGCAGGTGAGAAGTTTGCGTAAACAAAGTCCCGTTGATCAGACAGTAGGCGGGGGATCTGCCCATATAAAAACAGAAAAGAATTTTAAAACATTTAAAACTAATTTAAAACACTTTCTAATTTTCAAAAACATTTTATAGTGTTGATGATTTTCTGACTAGTAATTGGATTACTCATTAGGTATTCTGTTTATTTCTTGTTACTGATGGCTGATTTGTTTCTAAATTTCAAATGAATTACAAACATAATTTTATTTCATTTAGATATAATTATTTTCAACGTATTTTTGTTTTTATTGTTATACCAAAACAAAGGATTTTGTATGGTTAAATAAAAATAAAAAAATAAAACTCCCCGCAGAATGATATCTAGAGAGTAGGCAAACTGGTCACTTGGCCCAGTTTCCCCGCCTCCACCATATGTCCTGTTAATCTACTCTTTAGGCCTTGCAGAATACTTTATTTATTCGATGTTTATTCAGACTAAGATACTTATTACCTGTTATTACGTTGAAACAGTAATATTACTGTTCTAGAATAGTTATAGGTTCAATTCTTCAATACTGCAACTGTAGCCTACTGTGTACTTCGATATGGCAATAGAAAACTGCACCAATGTTACGATAAGAGAATTCACACATTAGAGGAACACCGACCACCTAATCTATTGCCGAACGGTTAGAAGCAACAGGTTCAGGAAGGCGAACTTTTTTCTAACGTTTAATATTGTGTTGGTTGCACTACGCGGTGTGTGTGTAGCCATGCCGCTCCCCTCCACGCCACGCCATGTTGCTCCCCCCATCTCATCCCCTCCATCCTCATCAGTCTACCTCTGGCCTTCTGTTCACTTTTGTCATCAGTCTGAGCCAGGAAGTTGCTGTAGGCACCACCTTGCTGCGCTATACAACACTTTGTTCAGGCGTTTTCTCTTGAACTTCTCCATTTGCGTTAGTCGTACCGGTATTCACTCACTGTAGCATTGTGTGTGTGTGACTGTGAGTCGCTGAGTTGTGCCTGGTTTAGGCATTTTCTTTAACTTCTCCATTTGCGTTAGTCATTTACCAGTCGGTATTCACTCACTGTGGTCGGCTGAGTGGTGAAGCGGCGGCACATGCACTGTCTAACAATTGCCACTACATATCAGCTCTGCTTCATTTTTGCCTTCTTTCACACTTCATTTTGGTGTTAAACTAACTTTCCATTACAGTATTTATATTATTGTCCTTTTACATTGGTTTATTTATCTGAAGTGCTAGGATTGGTTTTAATATATTTAATTTTTGGTGGGACATTTCGTTTGAGTTTTCATTTCAATTTAGTAGTTTTAAGCAATTTAGTTTTTAAGAGTTATTTAGTTATTTTGTTTTAACAAATTCTGACATCAAAATGATGGATGGAATAAATGATGTTGTCGAATTGCTTGAAATAAACGGCACGCCCGTTCCTCACCGAGCCTACCCTATACCTGGTGATGGAGCCTGCCTTTTCTCTGCCCTCTCTTACGCCATGTACGGCTGCGTTCCCATTCAGCTAAAGTTCGCGCCGAAATAGTTCTCATGCCTCTCTTAATTGGGAAAGATTGCGTCTACTCAATGAATGAGAGAGAGTCAATACCAGAGCTTGGATGAGTACGTGTCTACTATGTCTAGGCCGTACACTTATGGCACTTCTTTGAATTGGAAGTGGCAAAAGAAATTTATCCACTTTCAACTCTACACAAATAAAAGCTCTTCAAACTGGAAACACGTTGGAAATGCGCCTACTGTAATTAGGTTGAAATTTACGGGTCCAATTACACAGGGTCATTTTGAAGTGTGAACCGTGTACACCAATGGATCATTTAAATGATGACAGTCATCAAGTTAACAACACCAATGGATGTCGATGTTCCGTTTTGTGCTCTATTCAAAATTCAAATCCTTCAACTCCCAAGAAAAAATAAAACAAAGAGCTAGGTTTACTAATGCTGAAAAACAGTTGAAAGAGCCTCCTGTCCTACAAACAAAAATCATCCCAGCGCAAATTATATTGCCGTAACTAAGTACACAAAGTGTAATCCTGCTAAATCATAGGCATCAGCGGTGGCTAAGTACACACTAAATCCAATTCATTGGAGCATCAGTGGCTAAGTACCTTACAATAATTTTTTTTCACAGTGTATCAGTGATTTGACCTCAAAAGAACGACCGGAAGGGCCGGTTTTAATATTCAACATCATTTACTTATGTTTATAATTACAAAAATTTCCTACCATTGAAAATAATGGGATTTATGTTAATGATATATACGATATATGAATAATTATAGTTATGGTTTTATAAATATATATATACATTTGGATACAAGACACTTAAATTTGTTTCTTTTTATTACTTAATTTTCTATTGGTTGATCTGAAAAAAAATAGAATAATACTACTAACCAACAATAATATACGTGTTTGCAATACAATACCCAGTAAGGACGGATGGAATTTACGTTGAGCTATCAGCTATATATGACCTTGCTGGTATCTTGTCTGACTGATAACACACTCTGATTATGAAAAGGGCAATTCTGACGTAGTCCTCAACAGTCCCCCTGGCTTGGGTTTGTGTATACCTGCTCTACCTGTCTTGTGGAAGGGTGTTGTGAAGATATTGTGACCAGTTCAATGTATACCTTGTGGCGCGTGTTACTGTCTGTTGTTGTGCTAAAATATTTTACGGAACAATTGGGAGCATGTAGTGATGTTTTGAAGAGTGTGTAAAATGGTGTGAAGGGATATGTGTACCAGCTTGTTTCCGTTTGGATGTATCCCTATCTTGAGGTATTCAATTTGCTCCCATATTGAATTTAAAATTCAAGGTAAGCTGTTTCCTTCTCTTGCACACTAAATAATCCAAAAATTCATAGGGCATCAGTTGCTAAGTACACTCAAAATAATCCAGAAATTCATAGGGCATCAGTGGCTAAGTACACTCAAAATAATCCAGAAATTCATAGGGCATCAGTGGCTAAGTACACTCAAAATAATCCAAAATTCATGGGGCATCAGTGGCTAAGTACACCTCAAAATAATCCAAAATTCACCAGGGCATCAGTGGCTGTTACACTCAAAGTAATCCAAGAAATTCCTTAGTGGCTAAAAGTACACTCAAAATAATCCAAAAATTCATGGAGACATCAGTGGCTAAGTACACTCAAAATAATCCAAAAATTCATGGGGCATGAAACGGCTAAGTATACTCAAAATAATCCAAAATTCATGGGGGCATCAGTGGCTAAGTACACTCAAAATAATCAGAAATTCACTTAGGGCATCAGTGGCTAAGTACACTCAAAATAATCAAGAGTGCATAAGTCATGTGGTATCCAAATACACACGAAGAACCCGGAAGTAAGTAGAAAGTCCTCATCAAAATGATCCTACTGGGAAAAAAGAAGCAAACAAGACGCCTTTTAATCTGGGAAAACATTAAATAGTGGTTTGATTATAACCAGGGTTGGTTATAAGTTCAAATCTGTTGTGCAAAATTCAATGGATATGCATTTGTAAGTACAGTAGAGCTGGAATTGGAAAGATGAGTCTCAGTATGTGTTGTGGTAATGGTAAAATCAAACTTCCTCCACTTTAACAAATATCCTGAACCTTTGCATGATCTTCTTACCTCTCAACAGCCAGATTCACAACACTTTCTACACTAACACAAAGGATGTATAACGAGATGTTTTCCAGATGACGTCTTTTTAGACAAGAGATAAAAATAGGAAACTTTATGCCCACCTTCAAATTACGGAACAGGTGTATCACACCAGGATCAGGTTTGATGCAGTACCTGAGCAACAGCCTGCCTTTTTACAAATCTATTTGTCGGGGACAAAAATATTGAAAAGAGATATATAAGATGTGTGGACATTTTCCGAATGTTAAGCCTGATTTGGTGCGCGGAATTGCAAAGTTGATACATAATCGTTATCTTACGTTCCAAAACATCAATTGAATGGTTCCTGAGATAATAGACTTCAGGTTGTATTAATGCCGATAGAAAACCTAGGAGCGAGCATAAGGTCGCTACAATGCCTCCACCATGATGAAGTCGCTGTTTTAATTGTTGGTCAAGAATTCCGAAAGAGATATTGTTCTGCACAGCAGAAACAGTTCTTTGCGGCGGATCAGTGCAAACAAACCGAGCTTATGATGCGCCAATACTTGCGAAATTTACGCTAAACTGTGTATGGAAGAGGCTGGGTAAAGGCCCTTCATAAATGTTTCGAAGCCACACCATCTTCAAAGGCATAGATTTGGAGAAGCCGTATTTATTCCTCGCATTCCTCTGATTCCGTCAGACTACCCTTACAGTTTAAACGTTTGCACGGTTCACTGTAAAAGGTCTGCTACGCCATGACTATTAACAAGGCTCAGGGCAGAGTTTGAAAGGTAATTGGCGTTGAAGTAGTGTTTCCTAATGGCCATGTGCAAACACGAGGTCAGCTCTTCACCAGTTTAAATGGTACAGCCGGAAAAGACGAAAATTATGAATCTACAGAAGAGTCCTCGCACCAGCAGCGGTAGGCTGTGGCCTTTCTGTTGTCAGCAGGCCAATATCAGATCGGTAAGGCCTGGATCTCGTAAACAAAACTCCCACAAGATGATATGTAGGCAGTAGGCGAGGGGGATCTGCTTAAACAAAGCTTCCCAAAATGGGGCAGTGAACAAAGAGGGGATCTGCCTAAACAAAACTCCAGAATGAGGTCCAGGCGGTATGCGGGGGATCACTAAACAAAACTCCCGTGATAATCTGACCATAGGCAGTGGGCGAGGGGATCTGCGTAAACAAAACTACCCACCAGAATGTGCTTATCTAAGCGGTGGCGACCGTGGATCTGCCTAAACAAAACTCCCGCAGAATGATAGCCTGTCAAGTAGTGGGCGAGAGGATCTGCAAAAACAAAACTTACAGAATATATGAGATCTAGGTGGTAGGCCAGGGGATCTGGCTAAACAAAACTCCCAAGAATGATGTATCTAACAACAGTAGGCGAAAGGATCTGCCCAAACAAAACTCCCCGCTAACAATATCTGAAAGAGCCTTAGGCAAGGGATCTGGGTAAACAAAACTCCCCATGGGCTAGCACGGATACTTCCACGTATGGTGTTCAAAAGTCAATTCTAAAACCATGTGAAATTTTTTTTTGTGTTTGTGCTGAAAATTACAAAGAAAATTGTTATCTGATCGTTCGGGAAGTCTGATCTGATCGACTAGGTAGTCAACATACTTGAACTTATCTTCTCCGTGTGAAGCATGGGTACACAACTAGTAAGTGTAAGTGGAAACCAATCTAGAACTCAAAACTAGAATAAATTACAGAAGTTATGAAAACCTTGCTCTCCTCAATAGCTCCTCCTCCTCTCAAAAGAACAATGGAATTGTCTCAAATCAAATCGATTTTAACAGCAGTGTCAGTAGTTTACTAGTATCCTACATTTCCATCTAAATGTATGCTTTTTTACAAAAACAACCAAAACTTGCTAGAAAGGAACAAACAACACTTTGAATTGGAAAGGGAATACTTGTTGAGAAAATCTAAGATTTATATTTGAAATTTATGGAACAAAATCAAACGAATTCTCCAAAATGTATTTCCGAAATTATAGAACGACCTACTATGTAGAAGGAGGAAATGATGCAAGCAACAAAAATTTGATGTTCAAAATAAAATTATATCTTCAAAAATGTTTCAGCACTCTGGGACATAATTAACATTAAAACTAAATCAAAACAGGACAATTAAAGCAAAATTTGACTTTACAACAAAGTGTTGTTTTGCGGTATTCTGAGTTTGGACCTGCGGTATTTTTGGCAGACTCATCCTCAGACTAAATTTCTCACTCATAATTCGTTTGCAAAACAGCTTAATCGAGGGTAGGATTACATCTAGTCGAATGGCAGCCGTAGCGATAAGCTCTTATCACGAGTCCACTTGTGTTCAAGCACGCTCCTTGTTGCACTGTTTTGGCTACATGAATTTTTTAAACTTGTGCTGTATCTGTATTTTTGTGTCTTTACAATATCAAAATGTAAAAATAGTGTAGTGCTACTTATAAAATTACAACACTTAGGCTAAATAGAATACCGGAGAAAACACGATAAACTTTAAATATTACTCAGAAGAAAAGAAACCCCACGTCTTTTAAAAGGTATGGCAGACATCTTTCGGTAAAAAAGATGACGCCAACAACACGAGGTGTTCCCAAGCGGCCACCCATCAAATACTAACTACGCCTAACGTTGCTTGGTAATCGGACGATAATTGGTATTTTCAACGTGGTATGGCCGTTAACAAGGACTATTGTCGTGGTGAGTTACTCGTAGATAACAATAACAATTCGTTTAATGTCAATTTTTACAATAAGTATTGTTTTGACAATATACTAAGTACCACAAAGTAAGACTTTAGCTAATTAAACAATTGGGTTATGGAAATTTACCACATCTATAAACTCTCTAATTGTGTAAGACGAATTTTGGGCAAGATAATTTATGCGTTTGGATTAAATGGTTTGATAAATAACTTTTGTCATGATTTATTATGTTATTAGAAAACACAGTATTTAATAATGCAAACCTGACTACACTGATATTCTTACAACAATTTTTTTTTTTTTTTAGGTATATTATAATACAATTGATTGTTACAAATGCACAGATACAAATCACAATAATTTAGAAATTTTACTGACAAAGCACCATCTTCTAAGGTATTGACCGAAATAGCACCTCTTGTTCCTCTACCTTCATCGGACAGAGACGAGCTTTGATTATGGTAATTCCGTTTCGATCATAACAAAATTGATTTGTTACACTGAATTTTTTCACCACTTGATACTTAGGTAAAGCTATCTTGTCAAGGGACTTTTTTAACTCTTCGTGGAGGACACAGTCGTTCTGAAACTTCATTTATAAAAAATACGTAATGTTTTCCATATAAATACGTAATGTTTTCTTACAACTAAATGAATATTTGTCGTGTATTACTGGTATTGTTATCAGAAATGATTTCATGCAAAAGTATACTGGGTATGTATTAGCTGAATTGTTATATCATCGACGAGTCATCAAACGTTCGATTTGGTGAACGGAGGGTACAAGTTTGTGAAACTGTTTATAAAACAAACCTCGATGTGATGAAACTCACTCTGCCACTAAGGTAGTTCCTGATATTATATTTCACCACTAAGTCCTTAAATTGGCAGCGTTTTAAACTGTTTTTAATGCTATTCCAGGGTGCAGCCGGACTTTTGGACTCACTTAGACTCGTATCGAGTGACAACCAACCGCTTATCTACAAAGTTACTGATAACGACAAACTAGTTCTCGTATTTATATGATTTTTGGTATGGACCCTCATCTAGCATTTCTTGAACTCTTTCATAATACCCATTGTTTATCAAAATTACGATAGTAATGTTTTATCATCTTTCAACTAAAACTTACGTTAACTCTCCTTTAAAGCTGTTTGTAGCTGTTGATTGGTTGTTAGAACTACTACCAAGAGAACTAAAGATAGTTTAACTTTCAACGCTGGCAAAGTAGACACATCAGATTCTGTAGAAGGTATTTTACTTAACCTGATAAAACAATACCAATGAACCTAAATTATTATGGAAACGGTTCAGAAATGGTAAATATCTTAATTTTGTGTCTACTGACGGTGAAAGTGTATGGTGACCAGATATCTACAACGAACTATCTAATCTAACATGTACAGTCTTGCCTCAGTGACATGGATGACATCGAGGAAGGTGAAGATCATCAAAGATAATGAGTTGAGGAACTGAGAGATTATGCACGTATTAAAACCTACGTGATGAAATAATAAAATGAGTTTACCAAAAATATTACTTGTGTTTTTGGTGTTAACAAAATTGTTAAATCAAAACAATAGTATCATATGATTAAACAAATCTATATTTATAAAAGGCTTTGTCCTGACTGACTCACTCACTCACCATCGCTGAGCCAAAACTACAAAGCCTAGAAATTTGAAATTGTGTATGAATGATCCGTTTATAGTCTAGGCAACCACTTAAGAGAAGATTTTTTAATTCAAAACCTTTGGTGGGTTTTTGGGGATATTGAAAAAAACACCTCAGAATGTCTTTGCTGTGACATTAAGGCATAAATTAAATTTCGTCAATGATAAACTCACTGTGAGTGTAGAAATCATTTCGACTAAATCGGTTCCTCTTAATGTACTAGCTTAGGTTTCATAGGATATAGAAAGTAAACAATTTTCTTATTTTAAAACCAGACTGACATGCCAAAGAGCCATGGCTGGTGAATCGAATTTGGGTGGTGGTTCGCTCAGGCTCAGTTTTGCATCGTTTATGGTGGACGAGGTTTAGCTGCTGGCCTTCGGTCGATAGATTTTTAGGTTCTATTACGACGGGTATTTCGACGTACACTTCCCGAATAGACGACCGGGCATTACGAGGCTGTTCGCTGCACTCACAGCCTCGCTTCGTCCTTCGGCCTCAGACTTACGGGGATTTTTAATGGGTCCTTCATATCATAAAATGAAAGTACATTATAAATTTCAATAAAATCGGACTACTCATTCCGTTGCTATAGCAAAAAATCACTCTTTTGACTGTCATTTCAAAACTGCTACTATGGATTTTCACATATTTGGTATTGATGAATAGAAACATATGTGTTTTAAATTACATCAAAATCTGATAAGTTTTACTGTGTTAATAGATCATTAAACCCCTTTGTTGGTGAAAAGTCATAAAAAACCTGTCCTTAATAATTATTGTAAGTGGTTTTGTTTTCTAATCAAATTATTTTGGCAACTTTTGTTATTATTAGTAAGAAGTTATAAGGTTCGATGAGTAGGCCAAGGCGTCGATTACATTGTTTTGGGCTACACTTGTGTGAAAAATAATCGAAGTAATCATAAGTTGGAAAGTAAGTAGTTTAAACGTTAAATTCATCACCATTCTAAAGGAAATAAAGCTATTGAACCATTTTAACTCTGGGCTAAAGTGTAGTGTATGATAATATAGGTCTAGAATAGGGTAACAACCTTCAGTGTTGTATGGGACTAACGATATAGTATATCAACTCCTGGTTCTATATCAGCTAAAACCAAATGTAACTATAAAATATTCATATGATTAATTACCTCTGGTTACTTTTCAACAATTAAATCCTCTAGGTTATCATTAAACTACCAAAGTTGCTAAATCTGCCATTGTTGAGCAAGCCATCTTGTCTACGGATATTGATACCCGTCATTTGCAAGCTGTTCACAAACTTCCTAAATGAAATGTTATCATTATATGTATATTTCCATACAACCCTAGGATTATTTAATATTTTAGGACTTTCTTTTCTGTTTTATTTGTAATTTGTTACTTCTCTACTCTTACTTAATATGGCTGGGTTAATTAATAGATCTCCACACTGCCTGCAGAACTGCCAACCCAACGAAACCTCGCGCGACTAAAACGTCTTTTTAACACCGTTGGAATTTGATGCTCGAGTGTTTCTGGCAGGTACTTGGAAGTCCAACTGAGAATGCTGACACTTACATTGACAGTAGGATTCATTATAGTGTATAAAATGGATGAGTGTATTTATTGATTTATTGTATGATTGAAAGAGTTACTGCGGTATACATGTCAACATCTTAGTATTTAATGACCGTTGTTTTACAATGTTTATTGTGAATAGCAATAAGAGTTTTGATTTGATAAATAAATCAATAGAACGGATTCATGAATTTCAAGAGAGCATCTGAACTTTACTGAAAGGATGCAGTTCCGTTTACTTAGCATTTACCCAGAAATGAATTTTTCAATTATTCAATATCCCTCCAGACTTGACATCTCTTGGTTTGAAAGTATATCGAGTTTCAAACATTTGAGTCTTGATGATAACTGCAACTTACTAGAAAAATTACTTTTTCCAAGTCCACGGAAAACCACCACGGATATAATCGGCATTTATAATATGGGTTTGTGACACGCCCTACCCAATAAAGTTTTTAAACCCAAACTCAATGACGTTTTACAAAATGCGGATATGATTACAAACACAGTTTGCAAAGGTGATCATCAATTGGTTCAATACTTTTAAACCAGGAATGTCAAGTGAGCTAGTTGTAAAGTAAACATCACTTAGTCTGGAGGGATCTTCAACAACAGAAATATTCATTTCCATGTAAATGCAAAGTAAACAGGAGATAAAAACTGCATCCCTGCAGAAGCTTTCAGATACTCTCTTGAAAATATGTGGACTTGTTCTATTTATTTATATTAAAGAGTTAGCTTTAGTTGTAAGAAACTCAAATAATCACAAAAGTATAAGTATTGCAATGTACGACTCGTATCATAACCTGTTGCAGGGCGAAATTCGTGACAGCTTTCACTTTAACCTCCCTTTCGATTAAAGTAGACCCTTGAAATGAGAAAAGCCGTTTCTTTTTGCGAATTAAGATAAACTTGTATAGTATAAAGCCCTAATGATTACATGTGTTTAATTATTTTATACATTTGAGGATATTGAATTCATTTGTTGGAGTTATAAATTTATGTGACTTTATGATCCAGATTAAGCTTGTTGTCAAATTTCTGGTACCATAATAAGATACTCCTGTAGTGTATATATAAAGTGAAATGCTTATTTCATAGCATTATGGGCATAATACTAAGTAAGCAAACTTAATGTACCGGCTTAGTAAGTTGTTTATTTCGGGAATATAGAAACGGTTATTTCGAGCAGTTTCAATCGTTAGCTATTGAAAACATGAAAACTCATTATACAAAATAACCTGAACAGATTGGTGCAAAACGTTATATATTCTCAAAGATGGAAGAAAGTCTAGATGACTTGAATGAGTTCCTTAGAACGTGTGCTGCAGTAATTACTTATCTTCAAACCACACAATAGTTCTCAAATATATTTATGTGCATTCAGTTTCCTCGAAACCTAGAGAAGCCCAGGTAGTGATAATGATAGTTTCTAGTTAGATATAGAAAAGAGTTGTCGTATTAAATGCCGGAAATAACTTTAAATTGTTGTGTGTTATGATTTAAAGTATTTGTTAGTTTTTCAAAAGTAAAGTAAATATTCAGATTCGGTAGGATCTAACTGTCCTCTCCTTTATGCGCGTAGTCTGAGAAAATGTACAAACTGACTAATAATCTAATTAGCCGTAAGTCTTAGCCTACTTTTATCATAAAATATACACAAGCAAAACTTCTGATTGGACACATAAAATCCAAATCCTAGTTGAGTCGGACGTTGGGAGTAAGGGCAAGATTATATAGAAATTACAACAATTGATTATCTTTTTAAAGTGTACAACCCAGTGGTTGGCGCGTGGCGGGTTGGTACCGTACGCGGCTCCGGGGCTTATCCTCCGCTGGCGCGAGTTCGAACCCGCTGTCGCCACTTACATTTGTAAAGTGACTCTACAGTAATGCTAGGTAAAGGTCGAGGTTAAATGGTAGAGAGGACTTTGTAGTCCTAACTTCCTCTTGTTAAACAAGATAAACTTTACCGTTTACAACATACAATAGGTAAAACGAGCATGAAACGTCAATATTTGGAATATCTGTTTAACTTCATTAATCAATTAAATTTTAATGTTTGTCACTCTAATTGGCCATATTTACCAAAGTATCAACCATCAGTTTTATTTTAAAACTACAATTTTGCAAATACCGTATTGTATTGTGAATAAATTCCAATTATACATTAGAGACATTTTGTGTAGTAATAAAACATTTGCCCAAAGCCTAAAGGATAAATGTATCCAATTGTAATCTCTGAAACTTTTCAGTCCAACTCAGCTAAGAAGAAAAGTGAGTTTGAAAAGCCTCCGAGACTTCCGTAAACTCTGCAAGTGATATATTGACCAAGTTCTTTACAGTAACAATCTGCACAGGAAACCACTTCAACTGCGTAGAAGTACTAAAAGTCAACCTCCTGCCGCGAGCAGTATCATGAATCAATACATTTAACAGTTACAGTACAGAAGGCTATAGTACTGTACAGTACAGTAGTACAGGATATCATTTTAATGCACGGTAACAAAGTATTAACCCCTATGACGGTGCATTATGTTTTGAAAACACAGAAACAAATTTACATTTCAATAGTATGATCAAACTTTTGTGACATGATGAAAGGTTGCAGATATTTCCCATTTGTTTAAGTTTTGTTTGAGTTCACATTTATTTGGGTCACGCATTTTTTCTCGGCCTCGCCTTGGACGTAAAACTTGAGCTCTTATCAAAAGGTTTCAATTCAGGACCTAGTGATGAAATATATTATCAGTTCCGTACGTTAATCATTATAAAGATAAATACATTTTTAATATGAACCATGGTAAAGAAATTATAGGTATTGCATATTAACTGCTGCTTCAACGATACGACTGAGTTGTAGCTGTATCGGCACGTATATCTGTTACGAAACGGCACGGTTGCTGTAGTTGGTATTTTAAAGGTATCTGTTTGCGGTGCAAACTTTTCATGTCCTGCTTTTTAACTTCTCCAAGGAACTCAAACTGACCACACCACTTACTGGATTTGGTTCAAACATAACATAAATTTCTATGTTCTAATTTGACTATTATTAAGACTTCTAGCGGCTCAGACCTCTTACCATACTTCAACCAATGGACCATCAATGGTTGCTATTTTTTATGTTATTTCTAGGGCACTTTTGGTGTTACACCTTAATTAGGGAATACTGAGAGGTTTTACGGAAAATGTCAAAATTAACATTTTGCATTTAATTTAACTACCTATTGATTGACACCAAGGTCATAAAACCTATTGATAAATAGCAGAGCTTAAGAGGAAGCTCTGGCTGAAAACCGGTAACTTCCCACCTTATAACCTTGCGTTTTGCCCCGGTTTCCACTAAACTCTATGACATTAAACGTTAGCCATTTTATTTTATTGTAAACCTCACCGATTATTCGCTAACTAATGTGTAACACAAAAACGCCTGGCCAAGATCGTGCTGGTATTTTTTAGACGGTCTCATTTAGATGTAAATTTATATTACGTTTTGCCAAATTCAAGTGGTGTGGGAGATAATAAATATTTAGTGACAAACAAAATTATTTATATCTGGCAAACGAAGCGTGTTTCGAAAAACTGACATTCATGATTTTCTTTTTATGTTGACCCAATAAACCAAATCAAAAAACAAAGTTTGTGACACCCTTTTATGAACACTCTGTATACAGTTGTAAAAAATGTTCAAAACGTGATCTGGGTGTCAGGATCAGTGCTCATAAACTGGTCCCTGGTTGGGACGACGTGAATATTTCACTTTTCCACAAGATATTTGCTGGAAATGTGAGGTAAGTTTTGGAGACAAGACCGCTACAAAGGAGTACAGTCAGGTTAATATAGTTTACGTCCTCCCCTCAGTATCTTGTTACTTATGTAAATCCACTTACTCTGTATTCAAGTCTTGGAAGAGCTACCAACACGACATCAGGCTTACAAGGTGTGAAATATTTACGGAAGGAGATTTGCCACAAGATAGAAGCTTTCAAAGAAAAGTTAAAAATTGACATATTATACGAGGCTAGGTTCGGCGGCCGGATGTATACGCTATAGAAGCCCAACTCATGAGATAGGGGACACTTGTTTGCTGAGTTCAGCTCTCCCTGTCAGCATCGACCCTAGAAGCTTCTGAAGGTTTGGTAAATAGAGAACACAAAGTATTGTAAAGGTTTGGGTCAAAGATATAAACGAGACTCGCACCTACAGAAATCAATCCGGAAGTACGCAAAAAATGTCGTTGGCTGCGAACAGGTATTAGTATTCTCTTGGCCTTCTATAATGTTTAAATTCAAAGGTTGGGTATGCAGACCTCTTTATCGCTTGGCCTTTAGATAGAATATAAATCTCTTTATTACCATCTGTTGCTTAATGTGATTACAAAACATGATTACACACACAAATTGTGGTATAGTTAAAAATTAAAGTATATTTCTATCTGTGAATAAAATACAGAAAAGCTAATTATACAATTATCCTGCAAAAGACAGCCCTTACAGACATAATTAAGTTATAAGAAAGCCTAACGCTAAATTATGTATGGCATAACACAATTAATTAGAAGTCACGTCAAAGCTCGTTTCTATTACCATTAATCCATGTCTATGTTGTGGTTTTCACTTAATGTGACAGCACGTTAAGTGATTGGAAATGAGCTTGCTTCATAAGTTATTACTTGCTATAGACCAGTTGACATTCAACATTTCCATTTCCATATCATCGTAATTAATTAAAATAACTCTAAAAAGAACAAAAATCAAAAAGGGACAAACAACCAAGAGCCCCTGTTTGCGTATAATATAATCGTTCAAGACAAAAACCATCGAACATTTGTTTTTAGATACGAGTATTTTTGCAGAGTTTTGTGCCTGTGATTACAACCTTTATGATCGAATACCAACTATTTTTTGTTTTAGCTTTCGAGGATTCAGCCATGTTCACAATGTTGCTAGTAGATATGTTTTTGTTAACGATTCTAGTTCATTTGCTGATCCTGAGAAGTATCTTCCTGTTCATTTTCATAACAAATTATCTGGCATGTTTACATCATAGGGTAAAGTTCTTTGTTTTTACGAGTATAATACTATTTGAATCCAGTGTAGAATAACTGGTTTAGAAAAGTAACGAACTGTTGTCAAAAACTATAACCCAGAAGCTTGTTTTATGGGTTTGTTACACTGCACAAGGCAGTAAGGGTTCTGCATGGGATATTGGCATTAGCTGCTTTGTGTTGTAAACATCATCATGGTTCATAGATAGATATTAGAAACACGTTTCGTCTGAATACAATGAGACTTCAAGCAATATTTATGATTTTATGTACACAACGTTATCCTGTTAGCTTGGCAGCGCTGAATTTTCTCCTTATCTTTGTGCCCAGAAAACTCTCTTTTGTGTCTGAGAAACTGTAGCATCTTATTACTATCCAACTAAGTCGGCAGAAACCCCAGAAGAAGAGTTGATCCAGTTAAGCTCCATGTCTATTTGCTGAGACTTTCTCCTTTCTCACATACTTGGCACTTTTTGGGAGTTGAAATGTTTGAAAGGGTTAATACTATACATTTCACAAGCAGTTCGTCGGAAGCATAACATTGAATATTTAGTTTCGTCCGTAAGTTAAGTTAACCTGCGTAAAGCTTAGTGTCAAGCTGAGCTTATGAATAATACATATATAAACATTATTCTGTGTGTGGGAGCCGTATTTACTGTGTACTTGCGTTTCACTATGAAAGGCCTACGTATATTTTAAATCGTCACATTTAGTTTCCATCTAAACTTATTTCCACAACTATTTCCAAAGAACTATTTAAAGATTTATTGAAAATAAGCAATAAAAATATGATATGTAGATATCGCATACTTCCACTAATGCCTAAACAAGACGTAACCATCAACATTTGGTTTGTAGATTTGTTTGTTTTAGACAAGCTTTAGCGTGGGTTTCGTGGTTCTGTTTAAGTTAACGTGGGATGTTTCCTGTGACATTAATCAAATGATTAAATATTTGGTGAGTAAATATTTTAAAGGTTAATAAACATATCAACAGAGAGCGTTGCCCTGTGATATGCGAAATACTCTCACTCGCTACAGAATGCAGGATTGACAGCAGAGTAACATTTCTTCACTCCCTCGGAATGTAATGTTATTGCGTCTGCTGCTTTTACTCACTACAAGATTGAAATACCGCTTCTACATCTCCAGATAATACAAAACATGGATTTTTTTGTTTTAAAATGTTATTAATATACATATAGTTGAATTGTTTAGTTTATGAAATGCCATAAATACGTATTGCTCAAAATATAACAAACATAGCCGACGCGTAGCCCCAAGCACTACAGTCGATCTTAGTGCATTTTTAGTAACATGGAGGGGGATATACTCCGGAAATGCACTTTTGGGAGGGACCTTTTTCCAAAGTTGGGTTTTATTCTATAAAACTGCATTTATAGTCAGTTGTACAAATTACACCACGAGTTTGTTGTAACTTGCTAAACAACCGACCCTCTTTTAACTTAACTGTCAAAACGAACAGTTGGAAAATTTAAGATTGTACGTTTTTCACCTTTAAACATGTTAAAATTAGAGATGGTCTAAACTCATGAAATAAGAGAGAGAATGGTCTGCTCGTGTATATGGGCCCGTGTTTAGGATGGAAAGAAAAATGTGTTCCAATTCATATTAATTTAAAAAAAAACTGTATAAGATATTATTGCCTAAAGCTTTTCGTGAACTAGGTTCACATGTTCAAAGGCTCTAGACGATGTGAACCTAGATCACGAAAACATTTAAGCATAATAATCTTATTTATTGGACATTTTGACTGATTTTAATCTAATAACATTCCAATAACATTAGTCGACAATGTATTTCCAACTAAGCATTGTCAGTTTTCAGAACCTTAACGTGAAGTTTAGTAATCTATTGTTTATAACTGGCTGACAAGTTTCAGTCAGTGTCAGAGCCAGCACCATTGTTTCAGTGTACTGGACAGCTTATCTATAGCTGGAGAGAAGTTTGTACGCATGATCAGTTTACATCTCAGATGAACACTATTGTCTCTGATTAACTAGTGGACAGATGGTTGGCATGGCAACCCAATCCTGCAATCCCTCGTCATAATCTGTACACTGTTTATACTACTGGTACGTTTTGTAAATTGTAACTAATATGTGTATAAACAATGCCGGTTTTAGCTTTGAATTTAGTAGATTTGAGTGACTGCCTACCTATATTCGTATATGTTGACGTTTGTACATTGGATACAATAACAGTTGTGTTGGAACATTGAAAAGCGTAAAGTCGATTCTAGACCCTGGTAATATAAATGTAATATGTATATCTGTACGAAGAAAGCTGTAATACCTCAGTGACCCATGGGCATGCATTCTGTCTGTAAAGGGGTTTTAGTTCGAATAGTTCGGTTAGTACCATCAAGCTCCTTTCGAGTGTTGGATCTAAACACATTTTGCAACTCGTAAGAAACATTCAGAAATAAAAAGATAAGTACCAATTTTATGTTTTTTGTAAACATTTCTTTTTTGCGATGGATTTGAATTCTCGCCTAGAAACATCACTCCAATTAGGAGAACTTGCGGGCAAAAACAGGAAATGTAAGTAGGTTTATTGGTACAAATTCAACGAGTTAGTTTATTATTCGGAATTAGGCAGACAACCCGAGACATTAATTTACAAGTATCGTGTTTTTCTGTTAGTCCGAACAATCAAACGTTGCCCATTTGAAAGTATATGTTTCAAATTATCAAAACAAAATCATTAAAAATTAAAGTAAAATATCACAACGGTAATTAATAGCAAGCGAGGCATAAAAGGATTTCAGCGCTTTAAGGCTGAGTTTCGCGGAGAATCGAAGCACCCCACAGATACAGTATATCTTTTGTGGTTGAGTGATACTAACCTCCCATAACCCATAAATCCATTCCAGCCACGTCAGGAATAGTTGTGTACTTCTCCTATTTACAAATTATTGTGGCACAATCGCAAAGTTTTCTCATCTGATAACTTTCCTCTCAACAGCTGAGTTTGAAGTTTCTTCTTGAATCTCTGTTGAATAATTTTGTCTTATTTTCCCGATTTGCATGAAATAAGTTCACTGAGACAAGTTCGCTAAGGTTTTTCGTACCTTACGCTCATGAAAAACCTTTAAAGATGCAAATCACTTAGCCCTATGTAAAAAGTTAATTTATTTCAAAGGTAATATAAAGCGGGATGACTTAATTACTAACTGAAAAATTAATATAGGATTTCTTGTGACTTTATTCACAGGCCTGTAAAGCCTAACTCACAAAATTGTTTTCATTAATATCTTGTGACAGATACTCAATATTACAGTGAGGTGAACTAAGTGATTTTCGAGCTTCAATATCCCGGGGGATCCGTTAAGCTATATAAACCGCTATTTAACCGTTGGGACCAATAACAAATTTTCATTCATACTTAATACTTAAGTTTTACCACACAATTATGTCTATTGTAATAATTTATTATTATAACTTATAAAACTACAAATAAATGGAAAGTGTTTAGCTCATGTGCAAATGTGTTCGTTCAGATCACAGAGTATTTATTATTGAAACAGCTGATGTCTTACCAAATGCTTTTTAATAATCTTTTGTTGGTGTCACTTGTTTACTTTTGATGGCTGGTCATTTAATAGACTATACACCTGTTATGTACCTACTATGTACTTACTGTGTACCTAAGAGGTCTTCGTTCCGAATCTTCTAAAACCTCAGAGATTGATATAGGCGAAACTCAACGAACTCGAGTCTCATATGAGTAGAATCTCTTTAACGATCTCAATGATGTTAGCCAATAATTGTGCTCCATTTATTTTTTCTTCCGTTTGGTTGGCCGTTTAGACTTTCACCTACTTTCAGGTTTATTATCATTGTCATAAAGCTGTTGTGATCGCAAACCAAGAGTTTACAATTTTAGTCCGTACATAGTTATTTTCTATGTTTAAGCGTCCGTTTTGTAATTTACTTTTCCTCCGATTTATATTGGTTCGAGAAGTGGAAAGCTAAAAGTACACATTTCTTCAGAACACTCAACTTCACGGTAACCAAACACACATACAAACAAAATCTGTTCTTTAAACCACATATTAGTGGTCTAATTATACAAAAGTGCTACACCTTCAGAGCAAAATGCTAATTGATAGGGAAGAAATTATTAGTATATTAATTAAATGATATTATCTCTGGTCTAACAATAATATAGAAATTAAATACGTTGGAAATTATTTTTAAACTGTAGGTTAACCTAAACTGTAATTTCAAGAACAATTATCAATTTATGTATCAGGGTAAATTAAACAAAATTGTCTTATTGGTGGAACCGTTTTTGGCCGCTGCGAGCTACAATGGTTCCCGCCGTAACACGGATTTGGCAGAATTCAACCAGAGAAATAAAAAACTTATAAAACTTGACTTGTAGTTACTACAGTTATTAGCCATCGACGCTTTCTGCACTGTTTGCGAAAAATATCATTCTCATTATACCGTTCTCATTTGTGGAGATGACACGATCTAACTAAAATGTCAGTATTTTTTTCTAAAAGTCTAAAGTTCTGGGTACTTTTATATGAAAGAAACTGTCTGTACGTAATTAACCAGTGATTATCTCCCTTATTCGATAAACGTAACTTATAGCTTTCCACCTCTGTAAAAAGTATAAATAACCTGACAAGAATGCATATACAACGCAACGCACAGTTAAAAAGGAAGACACCAATGTTGGTTTGAAATTACAGTATCTTTTGACAATAGCGTTTTGAATCCTACTGACTGTAATACATAGTCCAATAGTAGGGGCCCGTTCTAATCGTATACTAGTGTAAAGAAAAGCAACTAAAACGCTGAGTGAAACTTTACAAAGGATCCTCGATTACAAAGCCACTGCAGCCAGCACGGTATAACTTTAACGTCTTGAAAATGCGCAATAAGTAAACAGCTGACTTACACAAAGTGTTTAACAGCTGGAAACTACAATGGTGGGAACAATCACCACTGACAGCTGCTTTGAATGTTTACAGTCGAATATGCAAATAACTGCAATGACCCGACACGACTGTGTTTGCCACAAAACCCGTATTTAACACTGAAAATCCTTGTTACTTTCGTTTCAATGAACGCTTAACCCATTCATTACATGATATGTAAATGCTTACAAGAGAGCACTGTTTGTTTGAAATCCGATAGAGGTTGGATATATTTTTAACAGTAAATGGTAGCCACTCCAACTTTGGAATGTCTTTACCGAAAATTTTTACTATTTTAAAGATATTTTGTAACCAAAAGTTACCCAAGATTAACAGTCTACCAGGAGTTAGGGAACTTCTTTAAGAGTATCGGTCATGTGGCATATCAATATACAGTTCGGTATTGGTGATATACAATGCCGCAAACCGAACTTCAATAGGTTTACTATTCAAAATGGCGATCGGCTGGAGCTTAAAACTATGAAACGCTGCAAATCCCGAGAGTTAACCTTTTGATGCCAGTTTGCAGTAACGCTCTCCACTAGTTATGGCCTTTAAAAGGATAGCAAACTTAATTTAGTCCCGACCAACAACGTTTCCAAACTCCAGGTGGAAGTCGAAGAAAATTATGTTAAAAGGGACTGGTTGAATTTGAAGTAAAATTAAATACGAGTCTGAGCAACGTCGCAAACCTGACTTCAGAGATGTGTTCTAACGAAAATTGCAGCGCTTGGTTTTAGATATATACGTAAAAGGCGACTATTTAAGACTGGGTCCATCTATTTAGGTTACGTTTGAGGTATTTTATTATACTAGTACGGAAGTTTAACGAAATCAAAACACATTTCTAGTCGTTAACTAAATGAAAAGTATCTTTTATTTTGCATAGTATTTATTAGTATACCAAATTTGAAATGGATATTAAATGCAATTTACAAAATGTATCAAACCTATTTAAGAATAACGCTATATGCGGTATTTCGATAGCTTATATACCGTAGCTGAGAGTGGTTTTGTGGCTTCAGTCTGAAAACTGAGTGTTAGTTTGCCACAGTGTTATTCTTTGCATGTTCAAAAAACATTCAGACTAAGAAACCCTTGGGAAACATTCTGTTTGCTTGTCAGCTATTAAATCTAGTTTTTGTTTTCCAGGAATCAGAAGCATGATGTGTGGTAGTAGTTATGTGGTAACAAGGTATAAAGCAAAGGTGATCATGGTTAAATCGCACTGCTTAAATTTAAATTCAGAAACAGCAGTTATTAAACCGCTCTAATTTATTATTCTATTAAATAAAGTAAAAAAACACAAATTTTAGCATTGAGCAAAGACTATATTACTGGCTCTTCAAATGACATTCATAATTTTCATTCTAACATTTAAGTTGTTGGCCATAAAATACAAAAACTACATTCCTCGTAAATACTACCGTACTACATTGTTACAATACAACAAAACGTATGGAAGGAAGCATGTAGTATTATCCGCACGTTACGCAAGAATTCCTCTCCCTATTGTAGTAAATCCCAACATGTCAAATAAATCTCTCTTATACAACGAGTTATATGTTTCTCTGTATATGAAATCAAATCATCCTCCGTTTCTGTATAAAGTATGCAACCATCACTGTACTAACATCTAGGTCGTAAGAAAATCGTTTTCAATAACCAAAAAATATTTCACCAATATTAGTCCAAAAATGTTTGTGATACGAGCTGAAGTCAGGTGACTGTTTTGTTATAATGCAAATCAAATTTTGTTTAAATTCCCAATCGTATGATTTGTATTTAAAAAAAAAAACTGAAATAATTTGCCATTTAAAACGCAATATTCTAAGTTTTGATTCTTATTGAAATCAAGTCACAGCCAAATAATTGAAGGTATATACGTGTATGCAATACCTGGAAATACACAGAGGCAACGGTTTTCCCATCAGTGCTATTGATTTCTTTATAGGAATATTCTTATCGGTTTGCGCAATATGTGCATAATGTTAAGGACAGTTTTTGTGTTTATTTTACGTATTTATTCATGCTACAGAAAATATATAAATCAAACTACATCTTTGTGTTAGAGTGAATCTATAAACAAATCTTAAACAGAAGGAAAGGGAAGACACTAAAATAAACGGCATTTGTCAAACGATGCACCAAAAGGCTTGATAGTCTGTTCATAATTGTCAGATACATACCCGGACGAACAGAAAGTCGTCAAAGGGTTGGCTTTTGTTGTAGGTGACCCCAAAACAAACAGTAAATGCATCATTAAATTTCAAGAAAAAACAAGTTGACGATTTTTGTAAGGAGGCAACTTGCTGCGAATGAATTATAAAACCGTGTAAGAAGAACAGAAACCAGGAAACATCTGCTGTTAGTGTATTTTGGTTTGCTGAATGCTATCTAAAACATCGTAAAGGATAAAGGCACTGCAACAGGAAACAACTTTTGGAAAACACTTTCTAAGATAACCAAAACATCTCCATAAAATGTTAACTATTTGGTTTCAAACCATTTCAAACATGTGTCACGTTACATTTGAAACAACAATGTCTTTAAATTGTTATTTCTATTATAAATTTAATTAAAGGACCAAGTGAGATTAAAACTTCTTTAGTGGAACTGTGATTAATTGTTTGTTTCCTTGTAAGTTGTAACATTAGAGGAAACATTGTATTTCTGTTCATATTGAAATATTAATTTATATCAAAGCATTTGATTTCGTACTAAACGAATAGTTATTCTACGAATCTAAGTAGTATGTTGCCATAATAAATATGTAGTTTGTATACATATAAAGTTGAATCATCAAACTTCATCACATTCTACTTTACCAAGACTAATTGCTAGCCTGAACACACAACAAACGTAAAACTATAGTGGACTAAAACAATGAAAGCACCTTTTACTTTTTTACCACGTAATTTTTTTAATTTTGTACATACCTGTTTCTTATTTCAGCATCATCAGTATAAATAAATAAAAATAATGGAACATAAGAAAGTAAAACCAATAGACCTATAAAACAAACACTTTGACAACACTTTTCAGTAAGCAGAGATTTTGTAAAAATAAAGTATGTAAAAGTTAAATAAAATATATGTATAATAAATACTACACGTTTGGCAAACTAATAATAACGAAAGTGAAAATTAATTTGGCCATTTAAAAAGTTTACGTTCTTTTATACTTTTTAATTAAAAACTTCGTAATTGTTCAAATTTTGGGCCTTTTGTAGATATATTTATTTAACAATAAATATTTTATTTAACTTTTATACATACTCCTTTTATTTTTACATCTCTACTGAAAATTGTTCCCAAAATGTTCGTTTTTAAAGGTCTATTTGCTTAACTTTCATATATTCCATTAATTTTATTTATTTATACTGATGATGCTGAAGCGAAACATGTCTGTAAAAATTAAAAATTATGTGGTAAAAAGTACAAGATGCTTTCATTGTATAGTTTCGATTACCACAAAGTAAATGGAGAGACCATCGAGAATATAGTGGACTAACACTAAAAGGAATTTACTGGCTGGTTTTTACCAGGCTTGACGATATTATATGCACCCAAAAGTATTGTTAGAATGATTAAAATTGCTCTGTTTTACTGTCATGCTGTCTCATAAACTTATTGAGCGCCTTCAAATCTAGAGCAGACGATACCAGCATTACTTTGCGGTGTTTACATTGCTTCCTTTACATTGCCGCAATCAAGTAAGTGAAAACAGCTCACCAAAACAGCTGATGTCCCTGCAAAGTAAAAATCAACAAAACTGTCTAATGTTGAAGGAACATCGGACGTTTCAATAAGTTAGTTTTTAATCGTAACACTTACTCTGGCACATAACCAATGTAATAGCTGTGTGTGTTCTTTTTTAAGCAATGTAAACCAGAATGATGAGTTGGTTGATCAATTTATAGTTGATCAGGATATATTAGTTGGGACAGACGAGCTTTACCGATTTATCATTAAGAATCACTGAGGAAAATAGTTTGATCGTCAGGATTAAATGATGATAATAAATGATAATAAAGGGTAGTAAAGCTTTTTATGGAAGAAGATGCTTGATCCACTTTTTATAGAAAGAAACCTTTTTAGCCAAAACTCTGTGAAAAAGAGTGTCAACAGCCATCTGCATTATTTAGTTGACAGCGAGATTTACGAACATTTTTGAAACAAGCGCGTAAAAAAAGAAATATTCTGTTTTAAAGGCCTTAAACTATTGTTGGACTTTTGTTTAAGGATTGTGTTATCCTAGATGTCAGAATGTATTATACGACATGTTAGTATATGTTTTAAAAGATGTCAATTTTATATCGTACCATAATAATCATACAAATTACGCTTTTTCTCAGTGTGAAACCAAAACCACGTATACGTACAATTTAAACGTTTAAAAATTCTAAATTACTCGAAACTGTTCGAAGCAAACTCTTCCTTGCTAAAAGTGAGATTCACTGTCGGATACCAAAGACTGGGAAATGTAATTAGCAAAGTTTCCGGTGTAAACAACTGTCACTTCCTCTCAGCTCCAATCACAGGCTTTTGTTTACTTGAACACTGGAAATGTAGCTCCATATCCGTGTTGAAGAATGCGTTGAGCATTGTAGGCCTTAGTGATGACATGTCTCGTGTAAATATAACGCTTTCATGTATTCCAACAAAACTATATTCCCCTTGTTTAATCAAGTCACGAATCTTTACATCTTTTAATAATTGTTTATATCTTTAAACCTTTTTTTATTTTCAGCTGTGAAAATATTACCGTAGAAAATATTATTTATAATACATAGTTTTATTTTAGATGCTCATGCTTACGTTTTTAATAACGTTGGAATTTTTGTGTGAGTATTGAATAAATTTTGTAGGTATTATGTTATTCTCAACACTAATCAAAGTAAAAAACAACTTCATTAACGAGGCGAGTTAGGACTGTTAACCCTAACTTCTACACTTAATCTCAATAATACCTACCTCTTGAAAAGGAACTATTCTTAAGTATGTTTCCCTTTTATACTAGTACAGACACTGCACGTGTAACAACTTGCTAATAAACTGATGATTTTTAATTTACGTGACTGACTGTCAAAAGCAGCCCTTGCAGTGGTCAGCGAGCGTAATTTTTTACCATTTTAAGTAGTTTAATAATTTATTTCTTGATGCTGGAACAGACGTTCTATTCGTATATGGAGTCCTATTCTCGCGTTGTATTGTTGAATCGTTTGATAAAATGGCTTAGAAATCGTCAGTATTTTGTTGTGTTTCTCGCCTTCTTTAAAACGAATTTCCTTTGAACAAATGAGATTTTATAGCGTCAGCATGTTAACTAGAATCTACACTCTTATGTCACTGAGACAGAACGGTAGTCCATGAATAAATTCAATAAAAGTGCTATATGCTACGCACGTTTAAAAAGTTTTAGTCATAGAAGCGTTTTACAAGCACACAATTGAAAATGTTATGTATGTTTGAAAGACTAGTTTAATGCATGAAATGTTTATGCAATAAACCATTGATTAATTAATTAATTCCAGTTCCTGAAAACACTATTTTAACTTATGTCTACTTGTTCATAACTTATAATATTATCTTCAGGTATAAAAGTATCCAACTTGAATATTCTTCGACCGTTTTAAAGGTGTCTGCACAATTTTAATATTGAATTCCAATTTGTAGTGAAATTAGAGAATTTAAACTATGCCAATTAAGCTGAATTGCTTTTGAAATGTAATACTGGTAAATGAGCTTTGCTAATTGGCTGCAATGTCACTAATATGCGGGCAGCTGCTTGCCTGCTTGCAACCACACAACTTCAGGCTGCTTTTACTCTACCAAACATATAATCCGATAGTTCTGTGATCTGTGGAGTTCGAATAAGCCCGGTCAAGCAACTCCAAAAACTCTGATCGCCCAGTGCTCATATTGGTGTAAAATCAGGTGGCTAAAATATTGGCCAGCAACCTGTAAAGGGTTAAAGGGTTCACCCTTAAATCGCTAACAAACCTAATTTATGTCCAGTTTTAAGTTTATTCAATTTCAACAGAGTTTGGCAAAGTTTAAAATATACCTCCCTCCGACTCGCCTAATTATTTTGTGATCCATGTCATCCACAGTATGAAAACCCTACATAACAAATGCATTACAAAACCGGATAAAACTAACGTAAAAGACAATAGCAATGCGTTTGTTTTTATAGAAACCATGGAAGACGACACCTTTTTTTAATGGTTTTTATGTTTAGATAACGTGGACGGTTATCGTGTTACGAAATAATAAAAACTAAATAAAAAAAGGACACACATTGTGTTATTAGCGTCCATAACATAAATAACACATGAATGGTTACTAGTCGCTGGAGTGGCACCTAGCGGAATTTTTGGTGAGGATAAAACTAACAGTTCCAATCATAAAATTGTACAAAAGACACTTTTATAGCATGTAGATAGCGCATAGATGTCATTGTATGTACCTTTGTTTAAATTTTTATTTTTATTTCTTGCATGACGAATTGAAAAACTGCTTTACAGAATAATCGTCTATGTTGATGAACATAATAAAGCCATGTAACAAAACACGTGTTGTTTTCCAAAGTATTTTAAATATTTGGACGGTTTATTATGTAAAATTAATGTTTCTATTATTCTTACTTTAATCATATTATACGATAGAGACATTAGTTTCCATTATACTTAGTTTAAAATCGGAGTTTAAATAAAACAATTGCTTGATTTTTGTACAAAATCAAGCATTTGAACAAAACTGTTCCTTTATTAAACTCGTTTATAAAGTAAACTAAATTATATTTTGAACTACAAAATCCAAGTAGGGAAGGGCGGGCAAAGTGGCCACTTTTTTGTCTTTGTAATTTTTACACTTATCACAACATTACTAACTTAGCTCAAACCAAGATCAATGCGTTCTATAATAAGTTAAGTTACACGAAACATTTAGTTCTCACTTCTTTTATTATTTAAAGTTAATAAAAAATTTTTTTAGGTACAAAATGGCCACTTTGCCCCCTAGGTTGGGTAAAGTGGCCAGGCACTATTTATGTAGGACCTAATGTGACCTAACCCTAATGTTGGTACATTCAAACACACATCGTTCTCAAGCCTGATTCAATACAAATTAACACGACTATAGTCAATAATCCAACAACAGCGTATCATAATGGTATAATCATAAATATTTACTGTTAACCAGAACTCAGGCTTCACAAAATCACAGAACTCAAAAAACACAAAAATATTTGTTTCCTGCGAACGGCTGCGGTCTAGTTCTTCAAACTCACAGACAACACTAGGACGATAGAGAGATAGTTGTTATAATTTCCCACGCATTTTGCAGCACTATCCATCACAATAAGGGCGAATGGCCACTCTCATGCACCGTCTCTCCCTTACATTTGTAGCACAGCTGTAAAATGTCACTAAGTTTTATGAAAATATAAAACTACATTTGGGGGATAAGAAATAAAACACGAAATAGTAGGTTTTTGCTTTAGAGCCCCCCTTTCCCATTTACCATAATCCCCACTTTGATGGGAGCCCCAAATTTTACCAATGTTTTTTAACATTCTTCGTTTATCCTAAAGTCTCTAACCCTTAATACTGTTATAATATGCTCAAATTTATAAGGAGAAGGGTTGTTTATGTCCAAACTACACGTGTACACATACCACGTGTGACATAAACAACCCTTCTCCTTATAAATCCGGAGAGTAACGTTGTGTAATAGGTTTTGAAAGAAATTTTAAAATTAACGAGAGTAACATCTCAAGGCAAATCACGAGGGGAAATGTTGGTAGAACTAACAACTAATTGGATCTTCAGAATTCAACTTAAAACTTTAAAGTCAAATAACTACTTTTTAACTGTGTCAGAGATAACTTGAAACTAACCTGGAAAACATTCTTAACCCGATTTAACTTTGAGGATTAACTCTAACCTGGTAAAACAATTACTAAAGTTTAATCATCAGCTTACTTGCTAAATAGCTGAACATTATTAAGTCTTGTAAAATATAAAGTAGTCTCTTGCACGGAATTTCCAATCGAATTATAAAGTTTTAGCCGTCGGAAACTTAATTGTGTTAACAAATCCAAAGTAGTTTTGGTTCCTAACCATGTAATAGACGTTGACGAGTCTAGAACAGGAAATAAATCTAGTAAGTAGAAAACAAAAGTATAAATTAATTACAATGTTTATACAAAGACTTAATTACCTCTATAATTCTTAAAAGTACAAAAGGTTTGACAACAAAAGTCAGTATAAATTTGGCTGTAAGGTTAACGGTATGACATCTACTGTACCTTGCCAACTTTTACTCTTACCTGTCACAGTGTGAACGGTGTCTAGCTAACCGTGTAAATTGTGTCTAAACTTGTGTTGACACTCTGCAAGGCTTACGTTTTCACACAGCGTTATACCATTGTGTTCTAATCTTCTGACAGGCTTTTCAACATACTCGTAAGTCTTGTGAAATGTGCTTATGCGCGTATAGCTATTGATTTTATTCACCACCCAAAAACTAAAACCATCCTCTATTACTACACTCAACATTAATTTTCATGTTCACCTAAAATACAATCTAGGAGGGTCGGTGTTTCAAATCACAGCAAAACCAAGTACGAGACGTACTCGTATGTTTAAAAGATCATTGGTTTGTACATAAAATTGGTCAACGAAAATAAAGCCTAACTCAAAGTGTATACAGCGTTTGCGTTAGTTATTACTAAATACTTGAAGTTACTCGTACATGGTTGACAAAATCCCCCTCAGTTAAGTAGGTCAGATTATCAAACAAGTTGGTCAGGGAGTGGGAAAAGAGATCTTGAATATTGCTGTAATTAAACTCTTTGTTGTTCACTTCCGCTTTTTACTAAATGAAAGATTCGTCTGGGGAATATTACTTGCTGTACTTTAATTAGATATCTTTGAACACTTTTTTGGATTGTAATTTAAAAGTTCCCAGTAATTTATGGAAACTAAGATGTCTTTAAAAAGTAATTCGTTTAAATTTTGGTTAGTTTGTAAATACGAGCGTAGTCGGATAAACACATCTGTAGCCTCACTTTAAAAACTAGCTTATACGTCTTGTAAAATATGTAAAAATTAGAAAGACAGTATTTATACTCCTCTAAAGGATTATCTTATTTAGCTTATTCTAAAGTAGGCCAAATTTAAAATAATACTATTGATGTTTACGAGTAGTATAGTATTACAAATTTTTATGATACTTTCTAGTTTTAAAATTGCTTCGAACAATAAAGTTAAAAGAACTTAAAACCATAACATTACACACCACATCCAGAGCAAGAGACTTACTATGTGTAAGTTCTTGGCTTGGATTTACTTTGTTTGTAGATAAAAGCAACAAGCGTCTAACTGAGGAGCTCAAGAGTACCTTTGCCCTTTGCAAAGCGTTGTGTCAAGCAAGACCGAGTGTGCAACTCGATATCTCGAATTGCCAAAGTTTCGCAATTTAAGTGCCTAATGGATACTTTGCTCAGCATCTGCTAGTTCTTGATACATTCAAGTCCATGTCAAACGTTTTGGTGCATGGACCTATTTCAGCGATAACGTAACTTATTGTAACATATTATGTCATAAAAATAACTTTGTATGACACCTGTTTTAAATAAACGTATAACTACTCTCAAGGTTCAAATACAAGTAATGTACCTTACTTTTAAATAAAGTTTCAAGTTTATGGATTTAAAACCATATCCTTTATGTTTATACAGAGCGATTCAAAATAGTCCGTACTCAAAGAATAATATGTATTCAAGCGTTGTATTTTTATGGATATACACAATAAAGCTTGCTAAAACTAATCAAAGTACATTGTTTGACAAAACAAATTCTCACAATAAGTTCTCAAAAGGTCCGCCGTCCATTAGAAGGCACTAGTTAACTCTTTTACACAAACTAGAAATTGTGCGTTTTATCATTGACGGTGTTATTTGTTCTATGGTACTTTTTTCGTATGACAACAATAACAATCTGCCCTCCCACCAATGAGCTGTTCATTGTTGCCATAATATGATAAGATGCAGAACAGTAGTAGGAATTGATTTGATTACAAATTTGTATTTATATGAACGTGTGGTTATCTTCTATTGCTACTTACAACTAGAGCACGGAGACTTTTATTCGCCCGTTATCTTGTAGTTTTACAAGTTTATGTAACGGAATTCAGTATTTGGTCTTTAGTATCTTAACTGATTGAGGATTCACTTTTAAAACTAGAAAATATGCTGTAGTTAAAGAAACATAATAAAGAGGACTATCTGACATGTTGGATGATTCAGGTATGAATACTTTTCTGGCAGGTGGTTTACTTTTCGTCACTTCCTTTAGTTTTATTTATTGCAGATTACTTGTGGAGTCAAATCTGTAACTTATGACTTAGTTCGGACACAAGAAATGAGTAAATTATGGACATTCAGTTTATAATTTAAGATTGAATTTATTTCTTTAATATCTATAATTTCAGAATTTGAAATAAAAGGGGTGTTGTAGAGTCATAAAATAAAATTTATAAATAAAACCCTTGATAAAATAGTTTTTTTCAGTATGCAAAGTTTATTTTACCAAGGGTTTTTTTTGTTTATACAATGTTATTATATTTATATATTTCAATTTCATGATTATTACATAATTATGTAGTTCGTATACAACAATAGGTATTTTCCCCTTATGGTTTAGTTTTAGAGTTTCGAAGTTCGAGGTCTTGGTATGTTTCGTGTAGTTATGGGATTCTTCAATACGAGTAAATGCTTGGCATATTTAAAAACACATCAAAACTAATATGTCAAGCAAAATATTGACCTGCAGATGCACTTAGTTCGAGTTCAAAATATAGTTTTCTAAATAAAAAATAACCAAGATAATGCTCTAATAAGAGCAATCAGCGGATGAATGACCCCTTATTTTATACTACATACGATTGCAACGTTTTCTGAAATGTAAGAAAGCTATTCAAAGAATAGTCAAGTGTTTTATCCTTAAGCTCATTAAATCACAATTGGTATGACTTGCAAGACATTGAATGCTCTTATATAACATGTTATTACTCGTGTAATGGAGACTGAAGCTCGGTTACAAACTAACCAGTTCTCTCCGGTAATTACCGGAAATGTGGCGTGACGTCACACTTGACAACATCCTCAACTCTGCCAAACTTCTCCAAGCAGTTCAAGCATACCTATTTGCTGGGCATTTAATTTGAATTGATACACAAGCATAAAGTATTTACTACAAAACTTACAGTAAAGCTAATATACTGTACATGGTGTTAGTAGTCAATTATTAGAACTAAATTTTGAACTAAGGTATTTTCCACCTTGAAAATATTTGGCACTCAACAGAGGATACCAAAAAGGGTTGTTTTTCGTATTTGAAAGTTCTCACATAAAAAATATACCCACAGAAAAATGTAAATTTCCAATATTAATTTAAACTATCGTATATCCCAACGAGGAGCCGACTTGAATGTGCAGCTACCTTTCAAAGTTATATGGTACTTCAATTTGATGCTTGGCATATTAAAAACACATTAAAAAATTAATACATCAAGCAAACTATTTACCTATAGATGCACTTAGTTCGACACTGAAATATGGATTTCTAAATCAAAATTTCCAAGATAATTCTCTAATAAGAACATTGTGTGGATGAATGGACACTTTTAGAAATATACTAAGAATGTTTGCAACACTATCCTGAAATGTAAGAAAACTATTCAAAGTTCTATTCAAAGTCTTGTGAGTCTATTAGCATTGAGAATATTGAGCCCAACCTTAAATATGGTTGAAATATACAAATCCAAACTTTGCTGATTGGTTAAAATATTTAAGTCACAGCTGATAACTCACCGATGGTGGATTTGCATTCGTCACTGGAGCTTGCAGAATCGCCACTGGCGAGAAGGAGCCAAGTCTCTATTATCTAATGAGATAGAATAAAACATGTCCCCACTTTTTCCATTGCGTTTTGGTTTTCACAAAACTATTTGTTAAAAAGATATAAAGGTTATAAAGAATAACTACATAGGTATGTAGTTTATTATGCATAATTATATATTTAACAATGTCAAATGATACTAACATAATATATTCCATACTCTATCCCAACGCAAAACTAACAAAACCAATGAATTCAATTTGTTATATTGTACGAGTAGAAACGTCAAACAAGAAGTCTGAGATTCGTATATTCCTTTTCCAACTCCCGCTCTCTCCTTTGGGATGCTGGATGTAATTTTACAATTCCCTTTGGCATAGAAACTGTATTTAAAAGGCAAGAAAGATTTATATAATATATTTAACTTTTATGTTTGATTCGAAACTTTTCATAAAAGGTTTTTGGCGTTTTATCAGTTGTGTGGTTGAAATGCTAACAATACTAAATTTAAAGCTAAAGAATCCTGAAACTGCACGTTTGATTAGTATCAGTAATACCCCTTTATCTCGCTTAACTGTAATATGAACTTGCATAAAACAGTTATCACATACGTATTGTTCAACGTCGCCATTGATAAATACAGTAGTAGTTACGGCCGTAAATAAATATTGGTTCAAAACATTACGAAACAGAATACATTAATATTGAAAAGGTAAGAATGAGAATAAAAACTTACTACGGTTATACATCCTGAATTGTAGCACCACTGTCATATGCAGATAATAAAAATATTGTTACCCATATTTTTAAAACTAATTTTATTCATTCATATCTAAAGTAATGTGTCCAATATATCTTGGCCGCCATAAGACACTTAACAATCAAGTATGATTGAGCTGTATGCATATGTGATGTGTGATGTGAGTAATGGGTGTTTGTATTGGACTGACAACAGCAGCTGTTGTGTATGGTGCATACACTACATACAGACCACATGAAGGCAAGAGGAACGGACAATCTTTGCCTAGATGTTTCTAAACTTACAGGCACACGTCCTGGCAACAAGACAAGAACACGTGTAACAAAGAGCAAAAAAGAAGTCATATACTACTATTTTTTCAGACTATGACAACTTACTACTTGATTAAAAAATAAGCATATCTCTGTTACCACCTTTTATGTTACTAAACTTTCACCTTAAGTGAGTTAATTTAAATCTTAACTTCCATGAAGTAAGTACTATATCCCGCTGTCGAATGAGTCAAGATAAAAGATAAAAGGCTCTGTGTACACATTAGAGTTGCAAGGATAGTTATTAGACTGGCCAGGGTTTGTTCTGACAGCCGCGACAATGCAAAACATCTTTACTGTTCTCCTTTTCTAACTTTACGCCCGATGTTTTTGTCCTTATCAAACTAGTGTAGGATTTCAAAAGATTTGTCAGAAAACACGTTTTTCAACCATAAACACGTTATAAACTTAATAAGTGATCTTGTATTAGAATCAAAATCCGTATTCACCAATATTTTATCTCGTAGAAGTGTGTAGTAGCTGGACAAACTTTGACAAGTTGTGCTGTTTCTAAAAGTTACAGCACAGTTGGTTTGTTTTTACGTTTTAAACATTTAGGTCAAGTACAGGAACAGAGTGAACATAAAGAAAATGTTAAAAACACACAAAAAAGTTCTTCCTCGTTTACTTTAATGTATAACCAACATTTGGTGTACACTTCATTTGCACGGCTTCCTGTGTAACCACTTGCTGTTCCAACACGTTTGTAAATCTCTTCCAGTTACATCTAACTCATACACAACTAACAACTGCAAGTTATTGATCATGCTTTTATTTTGTAATTACCTGTGCTGTTTTATGCGCTACTTGACTGTTTATTGTTTACCAATTTCTTTCTTATCAATCAGTAAATGCTATTGTGGTAAATTTTAAGATCACGAAACAAAAGTTCTTCGTTTTAAACAAAAAGGCAACTTTAAAGGTTTCCAAATTTTAGTTTCGATTCTAATATATTTTATTTGTTAACTTGCAAAGAGTACTTTGGGTAAAAAGAACTTTTGGCAATGGTTATAATAAAACATTTTACTGTGGTTACGATACTTAATAAAAGGGGTCCTCGTACGTAGCAACCCTTCGTAACTAAAGCGAATTCCCATAAGTTAAAATTCATTACAACTGAGTCCAAGCTGGTGTAAATTTATTTACCATAAGGACACCCATATACTATGGACAATATCCACTGTCTATTTTCAATGTCTATTTTCAAGTGTTTACTAGTGGAGGACGAAATTCTAATTCGAAATTCATTTCGGGATCTATTTTGGGTCATGCGAGGTGTCATCAAAGGTATCATGATTATTGCTACCAAGCTTGATTAGCTACCGTGATAGCAACAAAAGCCTGTACATTTTTCTTTTCCCAACAGTGTAGGTATATGATAAATTTAAAACCACTAGTTTGTCTGGTATATCATTAACACCATTTTTATATTACATGTCTTATCAATATTTTGAAAACTACAGTTTTGGGAAAAATAAAACACTTCCCCAATTTGCTAAGAATTTTGTTCCAAATAAATAATATGCTTAAGAATTATTAGAGATTTAGAGATTGTGCACGGAAAAATACAGATTGTATTTCAGATCTGATGAGTGGGTGATGAGCGAGTTGTGACGTCATTGACTCCTCACAGCTGATCCAGTGCACGAGTAGTTTCCGCTTCCGTCTACGATTGAAACCAGGTTTGTCGCTTAACAGTCGACAGCATAATTTAATTGGTTTACCCTTAAAGATAGCATTTCAAATGTAGAAGCCCTATCTGTTCACTGTGCTGTGAACTGTTCCGATGATTACGTTACTTACAAATCAGTTAAGTATGGATAGTTTGTTGTGTAAGTGTAGTGTTCTGTACTAGTCAGCCACTTTGTTCGTACGGTACAAATAACGTGACCAGATACATTTTATGAGGACGCCTCACGCCTACAACATTTCGTCAGAGTTGTTTTGAAAATCAATTTATTTGCAGTTATACACTACAATGACTGCGTAATACTTGTGTTTAACCTATTTACTTTTGAATTAAAAAATGTAAAATTAAGACAAATAAGTGTTTGTTTAAATTAAGACTTAAGTGTTTTTATAAATGACTAAAAGAAGATTCGGATTCGCAAAATCTTAAGAACATTGAGTCAACGAAATATAGTTATTTTGGGAAAACTGTAGTTGTAATGGGTATTATTAACCGTACATTGTTCTTATGGGACATAATTCAAGATTATTTGCTGCACTCCAAACTTACTCGTACATCACGGATTTACCTATTATCATTTAGATAAATCTATTGATGTCATTATCAAGTAATAATGTTTTCCAATTCCGTTCCAATAATAACGCTCAATTATCAATATTCAATTTGACTATTCAGTAAACACGAACTATATTAGTTAACTAGCAGAACAAACCAATAAATCTACTATCACAAACGTCATCTTATACAAACGTTTATATTGAATTCAACAATGCTTTTTTATTAACATGAATATTGAGTAATTCACCATAATATATTATTACTCGTATTCTGTGATGTTTTTGAAAGTTCAACCTGGATGAACGAAGGTGCAGTTGAAGAAACCGCTGGAAATTACTCCAAAGACATCTCAAAAGCTACTACAGAGGGGATTTCCCTGTATATTTTGATAAGAACTTCTATTAGTCATATTTGTTTATATTTTATTTCGGTTGTTTTGTTTTTCTTGTTCGTTTTGTTTTTTATGAAATGTGGCTGTGGTGGACTAAAATATAATTTCCACACTAGAGCTCATCGCTCCGGTGGCGTGGGTTCGATCCCCGCAGTCCCCTGCTAACAACTTGTTAAGTGATCTTGCGGTAACGCTAGGTTAAGATCGAGGTTGAGTGGTAGCGAAGAACTCAATAGTCATAATACTTCATCACGTTAAACAAGACACACTTTTCCTGTCCCTTTACCTTTAACGCTATCAGGAAATTTAGTTGACGGGTCAAATATAATCTAATATTAACGTTAAAATTAAATAGGTTATAGTTTATTAACTATGAATATTTTATAGTGGAGAATATAAATGGGGGAAGTAAATACCTATGTTACTTGTTAAATTACACTACAAAAAAGGATCCAAAGTAAAGGAAAATGGGTATAAGTATAGAAGTCGATATTTAGTTGTATACGTAGCTTTTTCGAAAGAAAAGTGAGAAATTAACTGTTTACATTGTTTTGTTCTGTAAATAAGTTCATTTTACTCTTCTCTCAAAAAACATTTTGTGTAACACGAAATGTAGATATTTCTTTCTTATGCTTCGTTTCCTTTACTTTCTATCCTTTTTTGGTGTAATATAAAAACCTACTGGCATTTCCTTTAAAATAATATCACTTGTTAAATATATACAAACTTTTATTTTTATTTTATTTTTTATATTTTATACTGTTGAAACCCCATACAATATTAGCTAAGATTGAACTAGACATCAAGAAATCAGTGAATGAAAGTATATTTCAACAAGTACGATGGAATGTATGATACCAACATATCAGATTGTAATGTAACGACATGGGAGAATGTGTGTGGTGTGTGCGAGCAGCTGTTGTGGTGAGGACTGAGGAGTGAGGTGGAGGCACTGATTAATTAAAGAAGCAGTGGAGTGGTGGGGACTTGTGTCTCGCTCACACTTTTAGTTCCGCCCGCGAATAGCTCGGCGGTTCACCTCCGGGACATCCCGGTTCACTTTCATTAGCAAACTTCCCCACAAACCCCACAATGTTCCACCTCAAGTCAGTCTCGGGTTGTGTGCGTGCGTCCAAGTGCGAGTTGAACAAGTTGCTCAAGGTCTCCACCCCCGCGCTCTCCCAGGTCAACTGCACCCACGACATCCCTGATAGGCTCAAGGATGTACCTACCGCTGAGAACCCCAAGTTCTTCGACATGGTGGAGTACTTCTTCCACCGCGCTTGTTATATCGCGGAGGACAAGCTGGTGGAGGAGATCAAGGGGCGGATGACTGTGGAGGAGAAGAGGAAGAAGGTCAAGGGCATCTTGATGGGGATGCAGAGATGTGATCACATCTTGGAGATTGCCTTCCCAGTGCGCAGGGACAGCGGCGACTATGAGATGATCCAGGGATACCGCGCACAGCACAGTGTCCACAGGACTCCATGCAAGGGAGGTTAGTAGCCTCTTACTTTCAAAATAAACCATGCCGACACGCAGCTAAGCGCTAAAGCGCCGCTGGCATGAATGAAGCAGATTTCACTATTTATGACTCTAAATTTATGCTCACAGCCTCGCTTCGGCCTTCGGCCTCAGCTTTGCATCCTCCATTATAACGAGGTATTTTACTGCAAATTATACTACATTTTATGAAAGGAAAACTCATTTCAATTTTCAATAAAATTGAACTACTCTTTCCGTTGTTATAGCAAAATGTCACTTTTTGGCCTTTATAATGAAACGACTTCATGGATTTTCATAGTTTTAGTATGTTGATGTTTAACAACAGAATACATATTTATCTCAAACTTCTGATGAAATTTCCTACTTTTAGATCATTAAAACCACTTTTTTGGTATAAAGTCCCCAAAACGGAGGGTTCCGGTTAGTCCAATTTTGCTTGCCAACAAACCTTAATAAATTTAAAAAGAAACATGTGTGAAATTTTGTAAAAGTCGGACAAAATATGTGACTTGTAGAGATTATACACTTATATACATACACAGTATGTGCATAAAGTGTTGCAAAATACTCAACATGTGTTCTGGCGGTCAGGATTGGTACTCAATTCATAATCCCTGGGGCTTACCATGCTAACGGCATGAATATCTCGTTTTTAAAATAAAACTCGACGATTATGATTTGTTAGTTTAATCTAGTTGTTTCTTTTTTATCGAGCATGCCGTCACAAGAATACTGTTTGAGGAAGGTCTTACGTAATCTAATATAAATCTAAGGTTAAGTTGATCAGAGAAGACTGTGTAGTTAAAGAAGTTTAGCTCGTTTCATTGGTAGGATTCTGAAAACAAACACTTCACCAGTGATAGCATAGCGCTCACCGTTCTCTCTTCACTAATCTACTCAAACTAAAGTTTTAATTGAAGTTATCAAACTTTTTCACACAATAAGGATTAACTAACAACCATAAACCGTTAAAATGCAGCATATTTGTTCATAAAACTCTAGTTGGAGCTGCTCTGCTGAAAAATAGTGAAATTATTTCCATTTTTCTTAGTTAACTCTGTTCAAAAATATTAATGTTGATGCACTGAAAAAGTAGAAATATCGGATAGGTGATATAGTTGAATTTCAGGAATGTGCTGTGAAGATATTCCTTCGTGAAATATATCTAGTAACGAGTTTGCAAACTGCTACACGACATCAAGAGTGAAGCTTTTCATATGCAGCTGCTTAACGAGTTGAATTAAACTGTTTGTTTGACACAGTTTAAGGTCAGACTTGAATATTGAAGAAGTTTCAAACAGACGTGAACTTGTCTTTCAACAAGGGCGCATTTGTGTCTGATAAGTTTAACATTTCTTGCAGAAAACTATTGAAGAGCTACGTAGCTTCAGTAGAAAATAATGATATTAAATGTGTACAGTTTTAAAGAAATCAATTTTGATCAACTATGCTGCAGCTTTAAAAGTTCTTTAATAAAGAATAAATTCTGTGAGACAATTTATTTTTCTGGCTAGAACCTTGAAGTTAATATGCCACCGGCTTTTGCTCTTATACAGTTTTTTTAATACAAACTGCTTGTGTTTTTTCCTCCTTTCAATAGACATGATTTTAAATTAAAGTGTGTTTGTAAACAATGTGTTACTCGCAACGCTCATGAATTATTAACCAAAAAACTGTATGAACCTCTAATTTTAAAATATTGTCATAGACAACTCCCCGCAGTCAACACTCAAATTTGTAAAGTGCCTATCTGATAACGCTAGATAAAGGTCGAGGTTGAGTGGTAAAGAGGCCGTTGTAGTCCTAACTTCGTCTTGATATACAAGACAAGCTTTACCTTTACCGGGTCACCTTTTTATCGATAGTTTCCTTCTGGTAAAAATATTTCTCTTATAGGTAAAGAGGCATTGACATTTTGTCCCAGAGCTAAAAGTCACGTTATCACCCTTTAAAATCAGGATAGTTTGCAACAAAAATAAAGAACAAAGTCATTTTCAATTTGAAACTTTTATGTCACATTTTACAGTTATAGTAAATGTATAAACTCTTCAAAAGAGTTTGTTCTGTCACGAGAAATCTGTTTTACCTAACCATTAAATCCGGAACTATCAGGTTTCTCCATCTATAATGTTCAGCTGCAAGTCTATAATCCAAGGTCATTATGCATTGGCAATCTCGACGCCATTGTTGTATATATTCATGAACTATCGCGCCTGTTAACCCTCCATCATAATGTAATACTCGCTGAAGACAATGGAGCGAGTCCCTCATCTATCTCAAGCAATGGTTCACAGTAATAGCGACGACGAGGAAACCTTTGTCAGCGACTATCATACTTAGAAGCAATATCCCAGACAATTCACTAATAATGTTGCATTCAATTGAAATCTGTCATCAGCATTTCAAGTGCTTCCAACTATAAGATTCAATCAATAGTCACATTAAACAACTTTAATAATAAACTAGTCGTTTTGTATTTTCCACTGGTTTTCAAATATGTTTTAAAGTTCATATTGTTTTTGTATTTATAATTATTATTATACTAGAGTATTCCTCCGACAATGATTGTTTACACATTGTACTAGAAACATCATCATCACTACTCTCGGCTACGATTTTTAGAATGCATCTACACTCAACGACACGACAATTATTGGCATTAAGGGCTTTAATTAATTTTTCTAATAAATTGTAATATGCCAAAATGGACACTCGAATACCAAAAATATTTCGTTACAAAGATGTTGTCAGGTAGGCTAAGACAAAAATATTTTACAGATGAAGGTGTTGTAATGTTTTAACCTTAGTCGTATTAACCTAAAAACTAAATCTTAATTAAAAATAATTTACCCTGTGATATTTGGTCTCTAATAATCTCAGTGAATGGTTTTTGCGATGGCAAAAATGTTTTGTATAATCCTCAACCAACGTCATAAAGTACATGAATATTACATCATTCAAGTTTGTTATAAAGTGGATATTTACTGGAAGTTGAATGGGCTCTGGAATTTGAAATCGCAATTTTGACATACCCTGTATACTACTCAAATCAGGTAATTAAGTGAGTAATCAGTGTATTTTCCAGCTGAAATGGCGGTTGGTTTCAATTTCCGCAATTCAATCGGATAATTGAATAAAGGCAGGCAACGCGGTCAAGGGGTAAGACAATAGGATTATTGGGAGCCGGAGTGAGAGATATGCCTGGCACAATGAGCGCTCTGAATGCCATTATTGTGCATTATAATGGCTCATTTCATTCTTGTATCTGACATTCAATTTGGGTAACATTGTTCGAACATTGCTAATGTCTGAGCTTAGTTACAGTTTTGCTTTTAGAGCAAAGAAACTGACGTTATAATAATTTAAGTGTGTAACAAATGTGATTGAAAGTCTTTACTACGACTCCTCCTAATTCCGTTGCTCATTTTATCTTATACTTAAATGACCTGCCATATTTCTTGTTTGTAAGAGATTTTACTTTCATTCAGCATTGTTCGCGCCGTTTTCCTTGTGCAATTATGCCCGTAAATTGCTCGTTAGTTTTGTAACTTGAGATCTGAAGGACCTGACTACGTCTTAAAATCTATCTTACGCTTCTTCCTTAGTAACAATTAGCCTAGTTGTATTGTTTAAATTTTAAAGTCTTAATAAATTAGAAATAAAGTGTTATCTACCGATCTATATGTTAAAAGTTAGTATTATCCATACAACAAACCATTATCATTCCTTGTCACAATTTGATAAATAAACGAAAGTAAAAGTGTGAAAAAAAGACTACTTAAAAGTATGTTTTTACTGGCAAACTCATTCAAAACATCTATTCAAAAGTAGAATTTTGGACTTATCTTTTTGGAGAGCTCGAACTTTCGGGGAATTTCAGTTCTAGGGTTGAACTTTAAGCCAATTAGTTAATTGTCTAGTATAATTTGTTTTACGGTTATACAATAATTTACTAGTTTAACCGTGTTCAATTTATTTTTCCTCAATATTTCAACTTTTTAGTTAGTTCCTCTTTTTTCAAAACAAATAATGTTGTAAAAGATGAGTGAGTTTAATTGTAACGTTATAAGAAACCCTTTTATTTCCATATAACTCTTTGATTCCCATTATTTTATTCACACTGTACTTTATTTCTACATTACGGCGGAATTAATTGCTATAGATAATGGTTTATGTATGACTCAGCCAAGAAAACCTAGTCAGTAGAACTTGGCTCAGCTCTCGTTTATGGTTTTATTCTCACTTGAACTTGGAAGTGTTTACGTTGCAGTTTCCAAGCTCCACACACAGCTCTGGGAACTTGACGTAACTTAGTTTAACAAATGCAGTGCTTATTGAGGCAACTTGTCATGCCACAACTTCCTTGTTAACTCCGGTTAACACAGTAACCAACATTCAGCTACACTTCAGCCAGTCGCATTTAAGCTCCATTCTAAATTAGTAATGTTACCTGCCAGGCTCAAACACTATTTTCACCTACGATACATAGTTAGTTTTCGCTCAATACTTCACAAAATGTCTATCAAAGAGTAGTACCTTCCAAAAAGGAAAAATGAGAAAACTATTCGTATTTGTTTTTACGTTGTTACGGAGAAGTAAGTAAAAACCAGCTCTAGCAGTTTTGAAAGCACATATTTAAATGTAAAACACTAGCGCTGACAGTGTCAATACCCGTGATTGCAGTACGAGAAATAATAAAATGTTGAGGTAACCTTTTAATACTTATAATTAACTAGTTCACTTGTCTATTTTGCCAAAACACGCAGTTTGCTTCCGTGAACAAGGTTACTTTGTGTCATTTACATTCATTAAAAGTTCGAATCTTGTTTACTTCAACAGATATAATATACAATCTTTATGTTTGTTTGCATACATTTTTTAAACGAAATGGCATTTCAGCTAACTTGAAAGTACATTAGTGAGAGTCCTTAATGAAACCGATAGTCACATAAACCACTTAATTTGTACTTTAAGTTACATAACATGTTTCGTCTTAGCACCTTTAGTATATCTACAAAAATAATATTATTAACAATGAATAAATTAAAACATCCAATAAAGTATAGTATATTTCATCAATCAAGGTGCAATGGATTTACACACATATCTCGCGTCTGTTGGCGTAGTCATATCATTGTGACTACTATATATGATGAATTTCTGGTGAGTTTCCAAAATGGGCTTTCATTCTCTTCCAGCATTTTACAACAAGGTCGTAAACAAAACAGAGCAGTTTGAGCTTCCCTGAGTTCTGAGTCAAACTTATGAAAACTGTACCAGTATGAATCCAGTTTTAAAGCGTACAGCCGCTTTTTGGGGCAATTATCAGTGACTCTGAACTCTACCATCTAGTTGACCAGGGTGAGAAACACACAAGTATACATTGTCTGATGAGAGAAGTAGATGAAGGTGTGGTGGAGCAGGTGTGGTCTGGTACAAGTTGTTCACCGTGGTATCTGTGAGAGCTATTCTTGGAGCTGTGGTACAGTATTGTCTCAGACCAGTGCCAAGCAACTCTGTATTCCTCCACGCGCTACATTCATCGCCGTCCTGCTGTGCAAAACCACTCGCAATACTATATCAATACAGTTTCAAGCTGTTTAATCGACAGTTGAATATACTGTAGTTTGTTTATTATGGGGCCTATTTCCCCATTTAATAACCAATAAACCCCTCTCTGCAGATTGTCTACTGGCAATACCAAGATATTCATATTTAAGAGTGCGCAAACGTGGCCGTAACCTTGAGTTTTGTCCCAAAAGAACAATGTCGAAAAGTTCATATTGTTAAGACACCTTCATCTCTCATCAAATCTTCAATAAATAAACTTTGTTTTCAACTACTTTAAATGTTTTAGTGACTCCGCTGAGCCGAATTTCCATTTTCCAATTTATAAGAAATATAAATCCAACAGTTGCCAGAATAACGTCACTTCAGTAAATAACTCACATTATTAATAACTAATATATATTAAAAACTGAGAATAATGAAATATGATTAAATATGAAAACTTTGATTTGAATCTTGGTCTACTTAAAATTGACGTAAATAATTGCCTGACTTACCGTACTTCTCTCAACATGTGTGTGATAATGGAAAAGATTTGTTTACTACATTGGTAAAATTAATTTAATTGCATTTACAACTGTTTAGTTACTTATATGAGGCATTTTAAGGTAGGCCTAAGAAATGAAGAGGCTTAAAACAATGTTATTTGATAGCATTCTTCTGTTACAATTGCCTTTTAAATTATGCAAAGTAAATTAAACAATAATATCATTTTATCTTGTTATAACAAAAGTAACCAGGTCACGTCCAGAAATCGAGCCTAGCGTTCCTACAGGGATGGACCCCGAACTAAAACTTGGAACGGTAGGTCCCAAAGACATAAACGGGCCTGCTTCAAACTGTGCCATCAGTTAACCTAGAGAAAACATACTGTTGATGTAAACAATGTTTAATAGCTGGATACCGCATAGGTACCACAGATTAAATACAATAACCAGATCCAGCTGGTTATGATAGAGAGATGGTTATAAAATCTAACTATAAGTCCTACTGATCACATTAACGATGTTTGCCTCCCCGAGTACATTAATTAATGTCTCTGTTTATCCACGTAGTGTGTTTTCATCTCATTAATGGCCTAAAGCTTGTATTATTCAGAACCAATAGAAACATTGACAAACTCAGGACTGTATTATTGTATGTGTATCGTACAAGTTTAAATTTAACTAGCATTATAGAATCGTAAGTCTATGTTTTAATACAAATTTATAGTGAAGTCGCAAATCTCCAATTACTGTTTAAATAGGTCTTCAGAAACGTTATCCATTTGTTTAGGGCGAAACCAGTCCTTGGCATGTCTTAAGGATAATGGCACCCGGACGCACACAAGAAACTTATTGTCATAAAATCTGTTCAGAAGGATCAAATAGTGCTGATGTATTTTTGTTCAATTGCTTTATTTTTAGTAGCTTTCCTTCTTTTAATTCAGTTTAAAAAGAACAGTTTAAGGACTTTCAGACCACCCTGCACTAGAAAGAAGGCACTAGAGGTCCTGCAGATATATCTAGACTCTAGATTTTAGAGGACTATAAATCTAAAGATCCATATCATCAATCAAGGCTGACAACTTTAATTCCAAATACACTTTGTTATTTTCGTTACTGTGCTATATTCGAAACAGTTTAAAATGACACAAGGACGTGAGGAGTTCTGTCACAATGATGCAGAGAAGTATTGAATGCTAAAGTGCTAAAGTGAGCATTCAATTGGAGACATATCGCACATACGCCAGATACGTATCCTCTATTCGCTGCACATTTCACAATGCCGGAGGATCAAAGCTGTTCATTCGTCTCTCAGCTGAATTGAGAGACCATTTGTAAGCCAAGGCGCAAAGCTTTGCTGTTTGTAACACTTAATACACTCGGTCCTTAGAAGATACGTACGTTCACATGCCACCAACCAGTTTAAACACGCAATAACCGTGTCAATTTACGTATCAAAACAACGCTGTGTTGATAATTTGTCAAAGAACTATAAAATCTGTCAAAGAGCACTTTATTCTTAATAAAGTCAGATGAATGGAAATACCTAGCAGGATCGAACTGTTCTTTGGTCAATCGAGTTAAAACATTTACTCTTGCCAATAGCTTAAAGGTCAAACCGAAATTCAATCAGGATGTTCGTTTTGAACCGGCCAAGCTGTCTTCAAGAAGTCAGAGAGTGTTATCAACAAAGGGTTATGGTGTGTTAATATACATTGAAACATATACATGTGAAACATATGTGTGAAACATATACATTTTTAAATATACACACCACAACCTCAACCACAAAAGGCTCAATTTATCCTAAATGGTGGCGTTTCATATTTAAAAACTCCTAAATTTCAAACCGCGAGCCTTGATGTACAAGAGCAACACTTGAAGTTAGGTGATCGATCTAGCGAAAAAACACTTTGACCTTGAATTGTGTCCAAAATTATCGTTATAATATTAAATCAAGCTATTAAGTGAATATTTCTTCTATACAAAGCTTCTGGCACTTGAAAACTTTACACAACCGATAATTTATCATTGCAAAGGTTACAGTTGCAGTATACTGCAGCTCGCTAAGGGCGGTTGGTATTTCACTCACACTGTTCCAGTTTAATTGATCATACTTTGGCTAGAGTCCACTAATGTGCTTGTATACTACAGCTGATTATGATACAGGGATGATCACAAACCCTGGATATAAGTCCTACTAATTGCATTATCCTGTTTACCTGCCCCGAGTACATTAACTCATTTCAATGTTTACCCGCGGTCCTGTTTAACAATCTCATTATTTATCGTTATGGACTGCCGCGTTTGTTGTTGTGAATTCAAACATCGGTTTGACAATAAATTATGGTCTCTGATTATTGTAAGTGGATGTTAGTTACCTACAACTGGTAGTTAATCTGCTTGGTTTGAAGGTTACTTTGGTAGTCATCTTGCGTTCCTTATGTTTCCTTGTTTCATGAGACTACTAACCTGTCCAGTGTCTTCACTTCGGATGTCTCTTACTTCAGAGTAGCGTCACTGTTTTTGTAGTAGATTCTTTCACATGTAACACATTATACTTTTAATGTTTAAAACATTTAAAAGATGATATTATATTAAACATTGTTTAATTTTAATAATTAATTTGTATGTTATATTTTGTTTATTTTTAGAAAGACTTATTGATGATTGACTCAAACCTTTTGATTGTTTTGCGTTTTGGTACGACATGATTCATTCTATTCCTATGGAAGAAAAACCAAACACAACTTCATTCAAATACAAATTTAAACATAGCCGACACGTAGCCTGAAGCGCTATTGTGAATCTTAGCAAATTTCCAATAAAACAGAACAAGTTTTCATTTGTCTGTTTTAAATTAGAGGAAATTCCTGTATACACTATACTTTAGCACTTTTCTAAGACGTATCGTTATCTTTGACGAGAGAAATGAATAGCTATATTTTCAAAGAAAATTGCTAAAATAATCAACACCAATACAAAATGTTTAGTTTTTTTAAAACATTTGTATTTTTCGAGTATTTTACAATTATTTTTTCATTTATATACTGTCAATACTGCAGCTCTCATATTTCTGCAACAACTGTTTTGTTTTAAGTTTTATACAACAATATATTTATTTATCAACAATGATAAGTAATATATTGAAATTTGTACTGACAAGATTAACCAGTTAATTTATTCTTTGGCCAAAAGAACTAACCTATCAAGTTATTATAGTTCTACGCATCCTCCAACGATTTTACTAATTCATTAGATAATTTGTTGCGGAAGTTTTACATCTCACGCAACTGTCAACTTCTTTAGTATTTAAATTTCTAAAATATTCAAACATTCCGATATCAAAGTCTCAATCAAACAACGTTTATTCATTTACTCGCTCTCTTTCATTTGAATTATTCATTCTAGCCCTTTTTAGTCGGTTTTCCACGTTTTCCCAGTTACATGTCATAAACTCAACTGTCTTATAAAACCTTTCTGCAGCTGGTGAAACCTTTTCCAGACGAGTTTTGAACGTCTTTGGCATTAGGACACTTTTATAGAATTTGGCCAAAGACAAGTTACTCTCCTGCCTGAGAAGGCAAACGTTTATGAAGTGCCGTTCTGTGTCTATCAGTTCGAAAGTTCTCCCTGCCTTTCGTTTTATAACTGTGAATATCACTTCCTCACATAGGATCGCATTTTGATTAAAATTAAGACTGGTCTCAAAATTTTCAAACTTTTGAACACTGTCCTACCATTAGTTGAAGCTCACCTCAAACCGTACCTTCCTGTTATTTTTATATTTTAAACTAAATCATTTTATAATATTTACATCTTATATTTCATGTTGTTTATATTGACTTACAACTTAAGAATTTAATATGATTGGACCTACGGCCAGTGTTTTGGAATGGATTAAAGTGAGAGACTCGGAGGACCCGAGAGAGTGATATGAGAAATGTAAATGGAAAGACATTGAGAGGATAAGTTAAATGAGTATGATGAAGAAAGAGAATGAGAGAGGTTTAAATTATAAAATTGATAGAAAGAGACAACCACAGAGAATATATAAGATCACAACACACTTTAAAACCAGGGTGGGTTGGAAGAACAATCTTTATTCTTATTAGGGAACATGTGTTCTTTGTTTACAAACAAAAGAGTAAAATTATTAGTACAACACAGATTATAATAACACAAGTAAAAAAATAACAAAGAGGAAAATGTTACATATTATAGCAAATAGACTAATTATGAATTGTTGGAAGTTTGCATAACAGCTAGTTCTATCAAACCTATCCATGAACTTATTGATTTATGACGAGTAGGCTTTCAAATAATAAAAGTGTTCGCGGGATTTCTATAGCCATGTTAAAGCATACACTGTATCTAAAAAAGGGTGATTACCTAAACTTATAAGTCGTGGGAGTTAGATCGTTCACAAAACCAGCAGTATAAAAGAGTTTCTGGTTTCTCCGAGTTTGCAAATGTAACTGACCTGACCTAGCTCACTTAGTTTCTCGGTCACGACAAAATATACTGTCGGGTCAGGGTAACCACCACCTTTACCTATTTACTTGTAACACCATGATTGCTTCTGTTCTTTATTTTATTGTCCTTGGTATAACCTGTTGCCAACAACCCAATGTGTTTTTCGTGGTCAGATAAAGTTTCTATCATACAACCTAATTGAAAAAAAACTTTATGTTTAAGCTTTCCTCGCGTATTTTAATTGTTAACAAAAGTGCCCCTAATCTGTATGGATTAAACTATATGAGGAGTTTCTAGAACACTCCAATACAGTCGCTTAGTTCTGATCGCAACTCAAGTCAAGTCGGTAAGTTTTGACAGATATGAAGAGACTTATTGAAAGTGAAGGGATCGTGCTCATGGCAGACCTCGCAACTTCCGTAACATAGTTATTGATTTCAGAAACTGAAAGTTTATGTGTTCTCACTACTGACTAAACTGCTTTAGTGCAATATCGTTTAATGACAATGGAGCAAGGGATCTAAAATTTCACTATAAACAAAACGAAAGTGAATGCTTTATCAAGAAACTTGCATGACGTTCATGTAATCAGATATATGACATGTTTAAAAAACAAGTGTATAAAAGGCTCTGGTATGCATTCCTAGGCACTCAGCCAGGACTGATACACGCCTCGTACATACTACGTACTGAAGATCAAAGCTGTTAACAAGTGACTGCATGTACCAACAATCTCATCAGCAAATAATTGTTTGATAGGAACAGTTCACATTGTTCTCAGTTGTTTATGAAAGTGAACCTCTTTGATAAAATATGATCTCATTACCTCGTAAAAGGACCGTCATTTCAGGACTTGATTATGCATAGCTTCTTTTATTTGCAAAACGTGACTTCTTTTTGCTTTCTTTGGTTTACTTATTTTTGGCTCATTCTTTTCGTGTTCATGAAAAACGTTCATTCTGTTGATTGGGGTTCTGAAAGGTTAAATCTTAACTTAATTTTAACCTCAGCAAAACTAAAGTAACTCTTTATTGAGAGCAGTGTACTGAACCTGCTTGAACACTTTTACTATATCGAATGTACTGGAGTTACGGTGATAGATGTTGTCGATGGATTAATAGTAATTGAAGAATGGCTAGACCATAAACCTAATTGAACTAAGCTAAACAGTATACTAGCGGACGCGTGGCAAATTAGAATCGTGAGCGACCCGGAGCTGATCACTCAGCCGGCGCGGGGTCGATCTCCGCAGTTAGTCCCTTGCAACTAACAATGTTTCAAAGTGGTAGGGAGGACTTTCTAGTCCCATTTTCTCATTAAACCTTTTCAGTTTATAATTTCTCAATCTAAAAGACTTCTTTAACCAAGTCTTCGAGTTTATTAAAGGCATAGATAGATCAGTGGCTTTCATAGGTAAAAGAAACACACTCACGTAAACCAAACGCAAATGGTATACCTTACAACAAAGTTACGATTTCCAAACTGTTCACAAAGTTACGACTCTCACAACTATCTTAAATGCTGAAGCTTGCAATAGTTGGTAACTTGCCTGTGCCAATTACACGCCTGTGTGTACTTTATGCAACGTTTTTGCAGCTCAGTAACTCATTTATTGTAATTTTCAAAGCTCTAGAACGAAACATATATCTAACCTAAAGTGTGCTAAAAGGTTGCTAAGCATGTATCTAAAAGAACAATCACCTGACCAGCTTGGCCAGAACACAATATAAACAAGGTGACAGGTGTGCTCGTCAGCTGTGCTTGCCAAGCAGGGCTCAACTCTCGGGTCAGAGGACGAGAGTCCGCAGATTAGAGTGACTCATATGTTGGCGAATTATATATACCTTATTATAAGTCCGTATCATTCATCTCATATATGAAAGAGTGCAGAAACTTATGTGTTTTGTGAAAAAGTATGTTACCATCCTCAAAAATAAGTCATTTTGCAGTAAGTTTGTTGTACAACGTTTGACATAAGTCTATGATCTGAGACATTTTGGGGACTAGATTAAATATGTGTGTACAATAGTATCCGTGGATATACGGATGGAACTTAGAACAACATATTGACAATATCAGCACACTTCAACAACAACACCATTTAATTAATTCACAACAGGTTATTTAGTTTCCTCTTAACCCACTTGAGTAAAACCCTGAAGCTTAAATCATTATTATATTTTATTTCATTATAATTATTTATTAATACGCTATCGTTTATAGGTTTTGCTGCTTATTCTTTCAAATTATCTATTTATACACTCAATCCAACTACGTGTATTGGCGTTATTATGATAAATCTCTATAAGGCTACAGTGGTAAACCTAGTAGATTTATAGACAGTTGAAATTTACTTGATACATTATATAAACCCGCTCATGAAAATGTCAAAATATAAACATGCTTCTTGGTAATCAGATCATACTGAAAGCTGTAGGTTATGGGATCGAACCTTTGGATATTGGAATGTATAATACAACCTCGTCCTTTTCATAAATGGAAAGGCCATTTAATTTCCAACCAATTTCGAAAACAGAGTTTAAAATGTTTTTGAAATGTTATTGTAAGCCGTTTCTAAACAAAATTTATAAAGCAAAAGACTATAAATATTTTTGTTTAAGCATGTCCTGTATTTTTTTATTCGACAAGATTGTATGATTGATAATGGTTCAACACTGTTTGACCTTTTCAAAAAATACATAAGTCTTATTCATATTTTCAAGGACATTTTTTCATCTGTATAAGTTAGTGTCTCGTACTTATTGACTCTTACTAGGTATTTCATTATCAAAAAGAATTAACAATAATTATTCATTCTTACAATAACTAAACTATTGAAAATTTCAAGCTTCTTTTTTACTGAGCATAATAAACCAAGCTTACTATGGATAGTGTGTTAACGTCGTATCATGATAGTTCGGCAAACATCGGCTGACTGATAAGGACAAGTACGGAATTTCATCAAGACAAGGCTCCAGTAACGAGTCGGGCCAGGATATTGAGGGGCTTCTATATTGGAGCTGTATGACCCAGTTCCAGGAATAGTTGAGAAGAATCTCTCACCTGACAAACAGTCACCTATCAGTCAGTCGGTTTTCGAGATAAGTCAACTTCTCAATCCATCCCCCTCAATCCGTTCCACAAACGTTCTTTTATTAAACCTCAACGTGTTTGCATTAAAAGGGCTTGTCTCTTTCGTTACTAGTTTATTGTGTTTAATGGGTAACCCACTCAAAGCAATTCCCAAGGTAGGAAGCAAATACATTCCTGAAACTGTATCCGTGGGGTCACGAGTTCAATTTCCGTCACAACGACATAGTTTTGACTGCTTTCCAGGAAAGCGGCCTCTAAGAACAGCTGTTTTTGACATATGTAATGAGCAAAAGGTGCACATTTATTCCCAGTAAAATAAAGGTTTGTTTTGATGTTTTTATTTTCCTAGGGAGAAAATTATTATTTTTATTACCTTTATACTGCAAAGACAGCAGCTGTTTCAATGAGTTAGTATGAATCTGAACACTGAATAATATAGCAAACCAATGTAGGATCTGTTTCTTCTAAACAATATTAACCAGACTACTCAGTTCCAAACAGTGTTTACTTTAAGTTTCTTTATAATATTAAAACATTAATTGATATTTATTTCTAAATATTATTTGCACTATGAAAAAAGGAATCGTTCATCAGTGTCTTTTTGATCCTCCTTCATTTAAATTCCTCACCTGCGCCTCACACGTTAAACTTTCACTCGTCCTTAAACAAAAACAGCTATTTTGAAAGCAAAATGACAAAAGTATGTAACGCGTCAAACTCGTTATAAAATTAAAACCTCGTAATGTGAGGTCTGAGGTATTAAATGTGATCATTATCTGGTAATCCGAGCACCGTTGTAACATGACACATGTCCATTTCGTAAGTGAACTTTTGTAAATGTTTAATAGACTTTCCATGATTGGATATTCGTTTGTTTGTGTGACACAGATTAGAAAGAATTATTTAAAATGTTATTTGAACTAAAAGTTAATCAGACAAACAGATACTAAATAAACGATTCTTCCGGACACTCATAATATTGCGATTTCTACTAGTATAACAACCAAGTCACTGAATTCACTGAGTATTTAGAAGTTATTTCACTCTAAACAATTAAACAGTATCTCAGTTTTGAAAGCTTTCACAAACTTTTGAAGGAAAAAGTCTCAACAATGGCTAAATAAAGACATCATCCTGCAAGCTTAAAACTTAAAACACTTAAAATAGAACTTTCGTTATTCACCTAAATTGGTCTTGAGATTCAGTATAGATGTTTTCATATGATATTATAAAACATCTGGGTTTTAACGTAACAGCAAAACATAGTTGGTTTTGGCATAGGACAACATTGATGGAGGCAATAGTATCTTCCATATACTAAATTCCAAAGCGTATTTAATTTACTATTACATACAAGGTAAACTATTTATTTTATATGAGAACATAATAATTGGATCGAGAACTTCTAGCAAGGCGGCTTGTAAAGTACAAGTTAACGGTATCTTAAAAAAGCCGTGACCACTATTTTACGTCTATAATACGACGGTGAACTTTTGATTTTAAAGTAATTACTCGTATATGTGACTAGGCAGTAAAAAATGCTAGATGGTTTAAAATTCTAGATGGGTATACGTTGACTTGTTCTTGAGTAGTTTTTACTACTAATCGTTTCACTTGTTTTAGCTTTGGTAACAAGCTTGTTGTACAAGTTTGTTGTATTACAAAATTTCAAATAGTCTTACAACACGTGGTGTTGTATACTTCACTTCATTGTCTATAAAACGAATTTCTTCCGTTAAAATTGATTTTAGATCGGGCAACTTCCGGTCTCAATTACCAGTTAACTTTAGAAATACAAACACATGATTCAAATGGATGTTGTAAACATTTCTATTGAAACTAGACATCTTTTTAACCAACAAATCTGTCATGATTTTTTGTTTTACCATATAGACCAAATGACGTCAACGTCGTGATTTACCACTTCACATATATTACACAGAAAGTTGCGAAAGTTGAGGAAAGGATGAACTGTTTGTACAAAAGCCAGACACTATTGAGCTGATGTTACACAACAGATATCTACGGCTTCGGGTATTGACTTGTCAGAGCTAAACCTGTACTCTGTACCCACTCATTGCGTGCTGTAGCGGAGACTATGTGAAATGTTACTCAGGAATCTAATATGTTCATTTTCCATCGTGCTTTTAAAAGTTGAAACCCGGTTGAATTGCATTCGAGTTTTGGATTTCACAGATACAGTACGTCCGTAAGAAATGATATTCGTTTCTATCGTCATACAGACCGAAACGTCAGAACAAAACGGAAAGCCTTTTGAGCTTCCCTACATCTGCTCAGTCAAGTGTGCCACCATAGCCCCTCCCCAAAAAACCCTCTTGTTTTTAATACCTTTGGACCAAATCTTCATACAAAGTTTAGCTTGTGTGGTATCATTGAAATCAGAAAATTATTTCCTATAAAGATAAGATATAAAAAGTAGTGCTCTCTATAAGAAAATCTCAACTTGACCCCAAAGGTTGACATTTACAGGCTTCAAAAAACAGTTATTAATGTTTTACTAAAAGTGTACATTAAATCCAGATGCCCTTTGTTTCATTAAAATCCCTTTTTACTGGAGTAGAACTAAAATGAAGTTTTTGACGGAAACACATTTTTCATTAAATCTAATTAAGGGGTACGCGAAAAAGCTTTTGACATTTTTCAAATGAAAGGTAAAAGGTAGTTTGTCTTGTTTAACGAGGCAAAGTTAGGACTACAAAGTCCTCTACCACTCAACCTCGACCTTAACCTAGCGTCACCGTTTAGTCACATTACAAATTGTGGTGACTGCGGGGATCGAACCACCGGGTGATGAGCTTCGATTCGCCACGGATCCACAAAATAGGCCTAAATTATCACACCTTTTTTATTTTTGACCTTAAATGAAAGTTATCTAGTTTGCGAGACCCCATTGTGAGCATAAAATTTGGAACAGGCTGTATACTATGTGATCATTTTACGAAACCTAGATCCGACCAGCCAGACAAAGATGACAGCGGAAAATCGTAATCTTAGTATGGCTGAACGGATTTTTTGAGCTTTTTTGTTGGCACAATTGTTCCCTCCGCCAACGGAAATTCGTCAGGATTCACGGTAGCCGGCTATATTTACACACAGTTAACATAAAGAACACAAGGCTGAGGCAAGACAAGTTTAAAAGTTAATACCAAAGTGGCTGGGGAAGATCGATGAGGGAAACAAAGCCGGGCTATTTAAGAGATACAACAGATAAATTGACTCTATTATCTGACAGCAAATTAACTTTGTTGCTGTTTACTTTACAACGCAGCTCCGACTCTCGTGATGTTTATTACACTGCAATACATCGTTGCTCAAGACATAATCCACATTTGCTGGAGTAGGCTGTTACTTTAATGTTTTTTCTCTCCACTTTCACTCTCACACGCTATAGTTCAACTACTTTATGGGTAACAATGTGTTTGTCTGTATTAATCACATTTTGCAACAAATGTAAGTGAGCTATAAAAAATAACCGCTTTTCGAATAAACATCTTTTTAATTGCAAACTAGAAGGAATTTACTCAAGACTTTAGTATTGAAGCCTACTGCTGTTTAATTTAACTGAAAATAAAATACAAATTGCTATTATTTTATAAGCTATACGTTATACAACAAACTTTTCCAAATATTTAACTGACCAAGATAGAAGATGGATATAAATTTCCAGTACAATATGAATCAAAAGGTAAAACCAATATATACGCAATAATCAAACGTCGTAAACTGTTACATTTTTAGAATAAAAATGACACAACGTACATTTAAGACAATCAAATCAAACACAGATCATAAATTTATTTTTTTCTAATCTTAATCATAACAAAACAGTAAAGCCTGCTTTATAAATATAGAAAGAATTGCTTTAAGTGATTGCAGGGTTGGTTAAAAAGTGCGCGCTGTATGGATTCTTCATTTGGCAAGAGCCCGAAGCGCTTTCACTTTCAACGTTGTCGGTCCAGCGCTTACAAAATATGTGAGTTGTAGTGCGTCTATAACCAGCCGCCCTCCAAGGCTTTCCTGGCCTGTTATTCCACCTTCGAGGCTTCAAACAAATTATTTATAGTACGTCTTTGATGAAACTCAATAATATTAATCACTAAAAGCAATATTTGGCTTACTAAATAAGTTTAATCTAGCACTAAAACTGGCGTATGAATGTTTCAGGTATTCGATTCTCCATGGATGTGTCACGTGACGAGGTTAAGGCGTTATCAGCACTGATGACCTTCAAGTGTGCGTGTGTGGATGTGCCTTTCGGCGGCGCCAAGGCCGGCATCAAGATCGACCCAAGAAGTACAGCGAGCACGAACTGGAGAAGATCACCAGGAGGTTCACCCTCGAGCTGGCCAAGAAGGGATTTATTGGTAACTTTCTTCTTTTAATCATTTTGGAATATGCATGTTGACAAAATATTTAAGTTATATCAAAGTGTTAAAGAAAATTAATATTTAATGCAATGACTCGAATTGATTTTTTGTTTCGTAACTTCGACTTCCCCGAAAATAAGACAGTATTTCAAATATGCCCAGGTTTTCAAATATGCCCCTGCAGTTTTTCTTTATTAAAATATCTCTAGCCTTTGAGTAATCATAGTTTATACTAAAACATTGTTTGATTTAAGACAAACTTTATAGGATTACAGTGTGTATATAAAGGGTGTGTTTTAAATGCCCCCCCTAACTTTTGAAAAAAGAAATATTTTTAAAACCCTTTGGGGAATGTTTTGATAGGATTCTAAAGTTTGTTTGACCCCTGACCCCACCCAAACATTTTAAATACAAACCCTCTCTTGTGGCACCTTAATATTTTGTTGTACCAATTTAAAGTTGACACGAAATCAGGTTTAAAATGCCATGCCACATTTCACATACAATTTATTTTACATTACAAAATTTTCCTCAAAAAACTCTATGTCCTGTGGGATTATGTTGTAGGGTTGTGATTTTTCCCTCAGAGTATTTTGAAGAAAACGTTGTCATTCAAAATCAATTGTATGTGAAATGTGGCATTTGAAACCTGATTTTGTGTCATCTTTAAATTGGTATAACAAAAAAACTTGTCGAGATAAAGAATTTTCTTTGCGTCAATGAACTTGTGTTAAAATTACTTTTCTTTTGAGATGCCACAAGGGGTTTGTATTAAAAAATTTGAGAGCCCTCCTCCCCGGATTTGGGTGGAAAGTGGGTGACGCTTAGTACGACCAAACTTCAGAATCCTATAAAAACAGTCCCCCGAGGGTTTTAAAAATATTAAATTTTTCAAAAGTTAAGGTGGGAGGGGACATTTAAAACTCACCCTGTATATATATTTCTGCCGATACTGTAATGACCAAATGTATAGAAATAACTGGCAATCAAATAAAAAGTTCAGATAAATGCCTAAGTGTAGGACCTATTTTCATAAATACGTTGTATTTATGCCTGAAGATCCTCCTATTTAGATTAGTTTATGATCGCTCACACACTCATCTAGAAAGTAAGATATTCGGGTATAAATACAAGGTATTTAAATATTAACTACTAATATTTAGTTTCCGAAGGGTTTGAAATGTTATAAAGAGGCCGTTACCAAGCCTTATTAATATTCGAACAATTTCGGTTCTCAGGAGACAGCTTCTTATAAGAATTGTTATTGGACAATTTAATCTACATCTTTAGTATTTTAATTTCGATTATTTAGAAATTCATACTTTCAGAAGATTAACTTTACGGTTGTAACCTGTTCATACTTCGAATAATTAGTTAGTTAACTGTTTCCTGTTTTAAGACGGTCACACAGAGATCGTACAATTAAATAAATTCAACAGACATTTACTATTTGCAGTTTCTTAATTAAATCAAAATAATTTTTCATTTATATTTCTAAACAGATATTTTTCTAGGATCAATTTATATTACTCGACATTCGAAGTAAACTCGCCAACCCATTTAGAAGTTTCACAGCGCTATAATTCAATGGTAACTGCACTCACCAGTTGCACACACTACACAGTGAACAATACTCGTAGATACGAGCGGTTTATTGCTATTGGCTCACAGTGGACTGGGTTTATGTTTACACGAGGCTAAATCATATCCGTCCTCGCCACTGCCAACTTGAGCTTTCCACGTGCTTTAGTTTACGTGTGGCTATATTCATAAGCACTGGCGGCTTCTTTACACCCTACCCTACCTTTCGGCATCACGCATTTTATGGATGAAAATTTATTAGGTAGAAAAGTAAATTTGCTCAAGGCTTTAGGATTTGCGTTCGTTTTTACGTCCATCTTTGAATTGGAAATAAGGATACTTTTACGGGTGTCCCGTTCAATAAAATATCAGATTGTGGATTTGTGGATATAGTAAAATAATCTTTGACTATATTGGAGACGGTGTTCACAGATAAGATTGCTTTCGTAAAATTATTTTTTGTAGTAAAGAGAAAAAGATAAAAGAGCTCTTATTATCTTTAATTTGCACTGATTTAATTCAAATTCTAACGGATACTTCTATGTTTCATGGTATTTTCTAATTCTAGATTACGAGTACAATATAAAATAGTTATGTGTTTTCTAAACAATGTATATAATTTTGATCAGCCTTATCGCTTGTATGGGCGAAGAAGAAAGTAAATTCAGAGCTCGACCTTCAATCACTAAAGTGGCTATAAAAAACGAAAAATTAACTAAAAGTTGTTTTAAAGTATCGTTGGAATTGTCAGATTCTTGTTATTACAATATGAGCTGCATGCTCCTTTTATGTGTTCATTTCTTCAAGTTATATCAACTAAAACTCTCTGGGTTAAGTAATAGAATCGTTTCATGATAAAATTACTACTTACTGTGATGACTAAAATATATTGGCCACCACAATAGACAATCAAATAAAGGAGTCTACGCCAAGGAAGAGGTAACTTTTCCTATTCTAACGCTATTCTTATAGAGGAGCATGTGCATATCGAAGCCACTTGTTCTGCAACACACTTTGTCCGGCTTTGGTAAAATGTGACGGAAAATCTAGCTCAAAAAGAGTTTTACACGCACCAGCTTTCATATGTTTGCTGTGGTATTGAATGGAGGTGTCTTTGTTACTTTGGTGCTAATACAGCCATAGACAAAATGTTAAATTAACATTTCAGCTCAATAGAGTTGACAAAACATCACTTTGATATCTAGTACAACGATAAAAACGTACATATCCCCTCATAGTAATGTAACGGTAATGTTATTGAAGTGCAACAAGTTGACAATGTTATGAAGAAACTCAGAGCAATAAAGTGAGCTGAAGACAGCTGTAGAGCCTCTATATTGAGTTAGGCTGTTCACTAAGGTGATTGGATCCTGTAGCAAGAAGCTCTCGTTACAGCCTAAGTAGTCTAGGATCATCTCGTTTAATCATCAACACTGTGAATGTGCATCGTATTCATTTCAACAGCTTGCTTTGTTTTATAAACTTGGTCGTGACGTTTTCGGTTCAGCGTTGGCTAAATATTATTCTAATGGTACATGTTTCAACCAACGTAACAAAATTTTCTTGAAGAAAACCTGTGCATAAAATAATTGCATGTACTCGTGCTTAAACCTATTTATAGCTTACAACTATTGTGTACATAGCTTCATTTAGTCTAAACAAGACGTTCAACATTTTGTCTGCTGCTTATGAGTAAGGTTGCTGGAGTCACTCAAAATCCCTGTGTTTTTAAAACTTGAAAATATTTTTCCAGAGTCCTCATAAACGATTTATGAGTTACAATTTATTTCAACGTCAAATAGTTTGTCCACGTAATCCGTTTAAAACTGTAGAACACCTTAGCCTACTCTCCTTGCACTATAAATGTTGTCTTTCCTCATTCCAGTAGTCTTAGAGCAGATAAATTGTAAAACTAAAAGTCTCTATCTCAACAAAACTCGAAGTTAAGCCTGGAGCTAGTAACTTGTAAGTAATCTGCCGTTGGAAACAAAGTCCCAACTACAGTATTTTATTCAAAGCCATTAATCCATCCCAAAAGGACATTTTCAGGGCTCATCCTTTTTTGCAAGTGAATAATTGCTGAATAATGAAGGTGTGGGTATGTTTGTTATGCGGGCAGTGCAACACTGATCTATGTCTATATAGCCTAGGCTTGGCATCACAACGTGTACACATTACACAGCTCTGGCAGAACGGTGTTATATTGTTCATGTTTCACGTTACAAATACATTCTACGTAAACAATATTATATTTTACAAATTGACAGTATAACTATTATACATCTGTAATATCAGTCATTTAATAAGTCTTAATAAATGACTGATATTACAGATGTATGTATACATATGACATGTTATTTGTATTTTTATACGAAACTTAAAATAAGAAAGATCAATACTTATGTTTAGAATAACAAATTAACCAGCTTATACTTTATTAGGTATAATATTTGGATAACTGACATGTTTTTGGTGGAAACGTATGCTTGTTAGCCTATCTAAAATTTGGAGTGTAAGTTCTTTTCAAGCATGAATTATAAATACTAACCATGTAGTCTAGTTTTTCAACGGTTGCAGTTAGAAATGTTATTTTTGGTGCACTTATACTTAGTAATAAACTCTTTATTTAAGTTTTTAAAACTATTGTAAAATAAACTAAAGTCTTTCCCTGATTTTTCTAAGCTTTATAAATAATCCATAATGATTTTCCAAATGTATGTAAGCTAAATAACAGTAAACCGCTAAATAATTGAAGTAAACCATGCCTTAATGTAAACTAGCCTATTACAGACATTCATACATATGCAACACGTAAGTACTATATAAAATATATGCAAATATATATACTTCTTGATTTAATGCGCGAAATTATGGTGAATAAATTAACTGAACGTTTCAACTTTGACAACCCCAAACGGGAACGCCTCTAGCCACCTGAAGGGATTATGAAGAGGCTACAACTTTGACTCCAAGAAAAACACATATATTAAAGTGTTATATAAAGCGATATATATCGCTACTTACATGAAAGTTTTGGCTTATGTCAATTAGTATGGCATGTGAGTATAAAAGTCAATTTTATTCTGTATCAAATTAAATCCTTGCGTTTTCTTTCCCAGTTCGGTTTTTATTCCGAGAGGTATGTGATTCATACTCCATCATCGAAAGTAAAAACAAAATATGTCACAAAACCTTGAAGTATTCCAACAATTTTTTGTACAAATGCCAAGTAAATAAATCGATTTATGCAAAACAATGCTTTGACCCCATTTAATAACATATACCACGTAAGAGCTATCAGGAAGCTCAACAAGGATCCAATCAACTGCAACAAGTTTCCACTTGTCATATTTCGTGTTTGACAACAGTTACAAATGGTTGCACACATTGTAGCAATCCCCGCAGTCCAGTAAGCTGTGTAAGACTGTAATCCTGCAAATTGTACTGTATGATTCCCTCCCCTCCCCATCCCTCCCGGTTATAAGCAGGGTTTGTAACTCGCAGACCGTGTTATTGGCGCACGTCCGCCCAACTCCCTTATTGCGATTGTGATCTGCGTTTTATTGCCTCTGAATCCTTCTTAATGAAATCCAGCCTGAAGAGAAAAGATACTTAGCAAAGTAATCAAGTCACAAACAAACTTAAGTACTTTAGCCGGTAAGCCTTTAGAGGCTATAAGACTTCTTTTCGTGTGTCTTCTATAAGCCAGTGAAAGGACTTTTCTAGTTTGGCCCTAGTAAAGCTACCAAACTCTATTGTTCGAAAGGGTGTTTTAGTTTCTGAAGTTTATTAATTTTATGGCCTTAATTTTATTCCTTTTTTTCTTAATCATTCATCTGAAATGGTTTATATTTAGGCTGATATTGTGTTCCAGGGCCCGGCGTGGATGTGCCTGCTCCTGACATGGGAACTGGTGAGAGGGAAATGTCCTGGATCGCAGACACGTACGCCAAAACCATCGGTATGTTGAGTAGATGCATGAATGGAACCTCGCTGAACTATTATCAGTCTAACGAATGGTTTACAAAACTAGTCTTATCATTTTATATTCAACTTAATAACTTTTGTATACATAAGTAAATCTACATAAATACGGTAGGTACCTGAAGAACACTAGTCGAAGGTAAGTTTCATTATTAACTTTAAATATAAGTCAATGTTTTTTTTTTGTAAACACTGCCAACAAAAAAGGTGCGGCATATCAAAATATTGGTTTTTAGAAACCTTTGGAAAGGTTATCATGCCTAAGAGTTTTAAGCTGTTTTCTCTGATGTTCAGGGTACTATGTGCGGTTGAGAAAGTAATGTCAAAATCCCAATCCAATTCAGCAAGAAACTGAAAAGCCATAACTAAACGCAACTTTAATTTCTAGTATAGTTTTTGTACATAGATAGTAAGTGATATGCTTTATATGTTTGAAAAGGTCACCTGGACATCAACGCTCACGCATGTGTGACTGGCAAGCCCATCAACCAGGGAGGTATCCACGGCCGAGTGTCCGCCACAGGGAGAGGAGTGTTCCACGGTCTGCAAAACTTCATCATGGAGGCCCAGTACATGAGCATGGTCAAGACCACTCCAGGCTGGGGTGGCAAGACTTTCATTGTTCAGGTCAGTCTTCATGTATATTGAATTGTCTTCGTGATCAACACAGCCATCTCAGATCACTATGGTCAACAAGTTCAACGGTCGCAAACCAGTTTAGGATCCGGTTAACAAAACAATTAGTTACATGAGTGTATGATACACCAGTGCGTCAACACATAACTTTCGAGTTATGTAGGTCTGACTCAAATTGAGGACCTTCTATTAATGAAAATATTGAATGTTATCAAGAGAGAGAAGGAGGGAGTTAAAAGGTATTTACGAAACGTAGACTTTGTACGTTTTAATGTTTAAGATATTTTCTCATTATATTTTCTTATTTTCATTTCTGTTGGTTTTTTGTTTCATTTTAATACAATGTAAAAGCCTATATTGATGTTTCCTTTAAAGAATATCGTGTGTTTGATCAAAGATGGTTTGAAATTTCAATGCACAAACTAATGTACCGTAGCCTACCACTCATTTCCATTATCTGCCACTATATTCATAATTATTATTATTATGGTAACATTTTGTTCTACTAGCCGTTAATGTCACTAAAAAAAAAATAGCAGCTCATAACAAAAGAACTAGGTCAACTAAACTATGAACTGTTGCCACACCACAAATCTTGTTTAAGTTAGGATGAAAACAATAAACTCTAGTTTAGCATTTAGTTTTCAAGTTGAAATTACTTTCATAACTTCGCACCTGAACTTTATTGTTTAAGTAAACTTGCAAACAGCGTTGCTTACATATTTGCGGCGGAAATTAAAACCATTTGTGTTTATAATCAACGGTATTTGAACTGAACTTGTTTAGATAACTGTTTGTTCACCTCTTGTCCTGTTATCTCACTAAACAAATGAATTGTGATCTTTGTACTTTCCAAAGTTTGTATCGTCGCTTTAAGGATGCATGGTTAGTTAAAAATAACAGATAATGATTGTTGTTAGCCGTCTGATTTAGATCGAGTTTACGATGAAGCTAGAATATGCACAATTGCACGTAGGTTTCGAGCTCGTATAGTTTGGCCAAACATTACACAAATGATATTAATTTAAATGCAAAAGTGTAAAGGTTGATAGTTAAATCAATTGTTTTTCAACAAGACGATTTTGCGCAGCCATGAATCGACAAATATCTTTATCTGTTTTATGTGTGTGTATTTTCTACGCCCAGGTGAGGGGCTTAAATTATTACTAGTTTACTGAAATTCCTTGTTACATAATATTAGCCCAGCTCAAACAAACGGGCCTCGTGGTCGCTGTGTTCAGCCATCACCTTGTCGGCATCAACCCCAGAAGTTTTGAAGATTTAGTAACTAGTCTGTTACGAAGACAGCTGCCTGTAAAATATTACAATCAAGAGTAACAAAACATTTTATTTGTTAGGTCAACAACTAACTAACTATTTAAGTTAATACAAATTGTAAACAACATGATTATATCAGCTGATATAAATATAAACCAAAGAATACTACATACATATTTTCTCCCTTGGGTGTTTCAAGCTGACTACTTCCACAGCTCCTTCCCTTCTACGTAGTTGGTCAGCATGTTTCTACTTTAGAATACCACCCACGGATACTTCGTAGGACAACTCGCCAGTCTTTCGCTCTATTAGTCCTGGTCTCCATCCTTCTGAACGCTCGTTCTTTACCCACACCTCTTCTCCTTCCATCCCAGGACTAATTGAGTGAAAGATTGGCGACTGGCGAGTTGTCCGAAGTATCCGTGGGTGGTGTTCTAAAGAAGAAACACGGTGACCAACTATGCAGAAGAGAAGAGCTGTGGAAGTAGAGCGTCACCTTGAAACACCAAGGGATAATGTAGTATTCTTTGGTTTATTTATATCAGCTGATATAATCATAAACCAAAGAATACTACACTGCCAAAGGTAAACAAATCTACAGACGACTTGGGAGTTTACAACATGTAACACTGAATGTACTTATTTTGTTTGTTTTGTTGTGTCGGCAGGGTTTCGGTAACGTAGGATTGCACACGACCAGGTACCTACACCGAGTGGGGCCAAGTGCATCGGCGTGGTGGAGTGGGACGGCTCCATCTACAACCCTGACGGCATCGACCCCAAGGTACAGTTTATAAACTCATCACGCTACGTTGGTATTCAAATTTAAAACTTATATTTCATATAATGGCAAACACTTAATTTCATAACTAACTAGCTGTTTACCCGTGGTTCGCTACAGATACAATATGTTACAGTATCATCAGTACAGTATCGTATCGGTACAGTATCGTATTTAAAATTACATGTACCTAATAAAATGGGCCTAAGTTCAAAACTATTTATTCAAAAATGTAACATAACTGCAAATAGATATTTTGTCGATAAGTGAGAAAGAGTTCCAGTAACTTAAAATAAATAATAGCACTCTTGTCAACAAAACACTTTTGTTAACAAACACAACATTTCATATACAGTATAAAACCCACTATATAAACTCGTAACGTAAGTGAACGCATTGTAGAGATGGATCGTAGAAGTCAAATAGATAGACTTGAAATAACTTCAACATTTAATTAAAATAAGTATTAGATGAAAAGTATTACGTTGTGCTCAAAGTAAAAGATAGTACAGTACATGAGCAAATGCTTCAATCCGTATTAATCACCATTACCTTTTCCTTCTGAAATCTGAGCAAATCCTTCGTAATTGGAGCAGATGGCATGCAACTGAAATGTATCTTGACTATCTGGGCATCGAAATCACTATTTCAGTATTTCAAAACTATTTCTTTTTGTGGATATTGTATTAATTGATTTGTCTACACCTTTACGCAGTCTTTATATCAATGGTGAGTCGGTGCAATACTAGATGCATCTGTTTGATGGATTTGCTTGTGAAAAGAACTAAGCAAAGGGTGCACTTAATTAACGAGCATTTGCTCGCAGTCTCAGCAAATCCTTTCCAGGGTCGTTTGCTTTTTCTGATCAAAAGGTCTTATTTTGTTAATGTCTGTAAAAGGATTTGTTTTGAAATTTGCAATTTTAAAGTGATGATTTTTTATTAATACGACCCAATATCTAATTAACGGCAGGTGAATAGAATAAATTATAATGACACATCTGAGATATCTATATTGTAATTGTCCATATTAGATAATATCATCTTTATAAGATAACTCACACACATTTTTTTATACACACACATACATTTTATAAGTCTGGGTGGTTGACAAGTACCGTAACTAAGAGCCCAAACACAGCGAAACGTTGAATTTTCGATCATTTAACTTCAAACTGATCTGCAACTGTACTGTCAGAGGTGGCAAAATGTGTAGGAAATTTGTTTCGACACTAACGATTTTTCATCAGATTGGAGATCCGAGCCACTGTTTTGCCACTATGATGCAAATATCGGCTAAGTACAAGGGCAGATTTCAGACGCTCGGGTTTCACACCAAGAGTTTCAAAAAGAGTATATGGTTAAGAAGGGTGGCGTGCCGGAAAGTGCCCAAACAATTACTCGTTCAGTCACCCCTACAACCAGCTTTACACTATTATAATTATGTACTCGTACAAAGCTGTATCTACTTCAGTAGTAGTTAATGCATTTTGCCTTATTCCCTGGGTCTGACTATAAAAATGTAACATGACAATGAGCAACTGCATAACAAATACTCTGTGGTGAATAGCTTCTGTACCAGGACCACTGAATACTGAACAGCTGCTCAGTGTATTCTTATAATACGTATGAGGGCTACCACCCTCTGTCTAAATAATTTGAATCGGAAAGTTTCGGTAAACGTTGTGTGCTAGAACAAAGGAGCTAAATCTTCACGAATTAAGAGTATAAATTCCCTACAACCCCTCTTGTCTTGGTAGTTCTAAGTGGACATTCCATGCCCTGTAGAGTAATTGTGTGGTCATAAGAAAGATTTATTTGTTTTGCGCGGACGAAAAATAAGACTTCCTTTACATACGAGTACAACTGACCTATACCAACTCTAAATTATCTTCAATTCTGATCCACTCTGTATGTCTCTGCCTGAGCATTAAAATGATATATTCACGTTTTGCGGAGGTTTTACATTATGTCGCGTTGGTTTTACACAGGAACTGGAGGAGTATAAGATTGAGCATGGAACCGTTAACGGTTTCCCCGGTGCCAAGCCGTACGAGGGTGAGAATCTCATGTACGAGCCCTGCGACATCCTCGTCCCAGCCGCAGTCGAGAAGGTCATCACTTCCAAGAATGCGGGCAAAATTCAAGCCAAGGTCAGTAGTGAAACTTACTTGTATACCTTGTCTGCTTAACACAGCATGTAGAAAATCTATGTTACTCCTTTACTCTGCAATATTAATCAACGAGCGGTGTTTGTGTTGCTAAAGGGTGTTCCCAAGGGTTTAGAGGTCCATTGCTAAACAGTCCCATTTCGATCCAGTTGTTTACCGTTGCTTGTGGTTTGTATGAATCTAATCATCAACTAGCTAGTAATAATAATATTATTAAGAATGCACAGCATAATAATCAAAAAATAAATTCAACCTTTCATAAAAATGGTAAATAAACTTATAATCCTAAGAAGTCCAGGCTTTCTAGTTAAAATTACAAAATGGCCTTTAAAAATAACGTGTAACTGCAAAATATACAATATTGAAAAACAATATGAAAGTACCTCAAATAATCCAATAATCATATTATTTTAAAATATCTAATAAAAAGCTGTTTCCAGATATACAATATTGATTCATCTTTGAGTGTTAATACAAGCTTCCAAGTCCACAGATGAGCTTCAAATCACAGACCCTTATCAAGAAATGAAAGCATAATGAAATTTTATTTTAGAGTTCAATTTGGATTTGCACAGTACCTGTCAGCCATCTTGTTTGTTGTCCCATAAGAATAATGTAACAACAAGCGTTTTCTTTGAACGCCTACAATTTATATAAGATCTGTTTGAAATAAGTTTTATTTGAAAATGGCGATGTACCGCAGTGGCTCTGCTTGACAACCTATTTGAAGGTCGGCGGCACGCGCGACTCTTCAAAGAACTGAGCCATACAAGACAAACCTACTAGAGCCAATGTTTTTGAAACAGAAGAACTTGGCTTTCCACCTACCCTTCGTCCACCGAAGCGAAATAATCAATACTCAGCTATTTCAGTGGTAAACATGGGTTCTTGATTGGTTGACTAATCCTCTTAAAATTGAACGAATTTATAACGTATAGTTTTGATTTTATATCAAACCAAAATTTAACCGTGTACCACTCATGGACTAGAGAATAAAACTACATTATACTTTCACGACCAGATTATTGCTGAAGCAGCCAACGGCCCCACAACTCCAGCCGCTGACAAAATCCTCATCGAAAGAAACATCCTGGTCATCCCGGACCTGTACATCAACGCTGGAGGTGTGACTGTCTCATTCTTCGAGTGGCTCAAGAATCTCAACCACGTGTCTTACGGCAGACTCACCTTCAAGTATGAGAGAGAGTCTAACTACCATCTGTTAGGTAAGTTACTCGCATTCTAACAAAGCTGATAACCTTTATTCATTTTTTCTGTATGTTTAATAGTGTTCCGTTAAAAGCTTCTCCTTGGGCACAGTCACTAGTTTCCGGGGTTTTGAAACCATCAACTGATCTATTACAAATAAGGTTATTTTAATTCAAACCAATCCACAGAGTAAAAAGGACAAATTCTAAAAATTATTTAAAAAGTAAAATAATTAGTGCATGTATGACAGAGTTTCGACTAATTGAAAACGGATAAATGAAAACCTTTTTATTGTACTGTATTGGAAATTCGCGTAGATTCATAGTGGTGCTTGCAGCTACGTTTAATACGGCTATGTTTAATATTGAACAAGCTCTCAACTGTGTTATTAAATAGCTTTCAAAAGTAATTCAGTTTATACTTTCGAGACAAAATAATTTACAAACTATAAACTGAAGAACTATAATAATGCAGCACTCCGATATGTATTTGGGCCAAAACGCAGGATGTATTTCACAATACGAATAAAATTGTAGGGAATAAATTCACTTCAAATCCATAAATCGTAGTATGGCTAGCTATTTTTCAACTCTTGTTTACGCCAACCTCTAGTAAAACCGTTGGTGCAATTTATTCTGCAAACTGCATTTAATGCGCGGTGATTTCAAAGTTGTTTGCTTGAAAGCATACAATTATTAAATAAACAGGACTGATTGCGACGTAAAATAAAGAGCCATCAGTAATTTATAGAGTCATTAGTCCGCGGAGAGAGGAATGGGACAGTAGTGGTTTTATCTAGGGCGGTAAATAATGGTAAAGCACTTTAGATTATTCATTACTTTTCTCGAAACCTACGTGAGGCACTATTCTCATTATCAATTGGGGAATACATTTAAATAGTTGCGTCAACTACATAAATTCATCATAAATGTATTTAAATAGTTTAAATAATGCTGGAGAACTAGTAATTCCACAGTATTTGATTAATTTGTTTCATTCCGATTTCTGGTTCCAGAGGGAATGTTCTAAGTTACTATTCAAATAATTATATAACCCAATTCCAAGTAACGTTCGGAAGCTTATACTGTCGTGTATTCTAAATGTTTTTATAAGTAAATAATTGGTAAATAGCTTTTGTTATATTGTTTTTATTTTTAAATAAGAATAACACTTTTAAAAACAACTGCATTGGGAAGTATATCTGTCCGACTGTTATCATGTGTACATGCATTATTAAAAATTCCAAAATAGTAATAATTGACATGAATAATTATTTATAATGAACAATATTAATTTTAAAGCCCTCATCCGTTAGAACACCAAATTCTGGTATGATGGCCTTGTTTTATGAGGGAGTCTGGGTTTTCCTTCCAGAATCCGTCCAAGAATCGCTGGAGAGGAGGTTTGGAAGTGTTGGCGGCCGGATCCCGGTGACTCCCTCAGACTCATTCCAGAAGCGCATCGCCGGTGCCTCGGAGAAGGACATCGTACACTCCGGCCTGGACTACACCATGGAGCGCTCTGCTAGGGTAAGAATCATACTCGACCTTGATAATTCACAACATACGGACTAGTAAACCTCGCGATTTCAACCTGTAAACTTTGTGAGTAGTAAAGCTCACTTTTCATCCCTTAAGAAGTATACTTGATTTCAGTGTTTTAGAGAATTTTAGGCTATTAGAGATAGGATTACGGACATAACATAATGTTTCATTCCGAGAAACAATCACTCGAGTCGATCAAGAACTTAACTACGAGTAATCGATGTTTATCATTTCATTACCATTTCAAGTTGGTTTGTAGAATAATTTCAGGAATATTTCATTTAAGATCGAGTCAAAGAATTGCTCGCCTTTGGCTCTTATAAATTATATAAGCATTTCAAAATATTTATTTGAAGCTCTTCTTCAACTATAATCGTTTACTAGATTGTTGGTTTGATAAAACGATTGCTGTGTTCGCTATTTAAATAGTCTGCAAGGTCATAAAGGGCCAATGATTTCCTATATAAGTTGTCCCTCATCCACACTCAAACTCAAGCTCTATTGTCAATGTTATTTCATAATATATGCAAATACTTCTTGCGTTACGAACTACCTTAAGAAAAGACTCTCTGGGGTAATTTCATTGAAAAGTAATAAGTAAGAGTGTTGTTAATGTACAGAATGTAATATTTCTATATTGTGAAACGGCTTTACTAGTTGCATATACAAACGTTAGTCAATAATTATTGTTATATTACGAGTATACTCTACTCAACCTCTTCACATTCACTCTTGCAATTCAGTTGGCGAGCTAACAAAGATATACCTCCATTTTCAATTAGCACTCCGCTTACAACTAAATGCCGCTTATAACTAAAAGTAGATAGGTATAGGTAGACTACTATAGGTGTAGATAGAGGTAGGTAGACTACTAATAATTGTTTTAAATATTGAGTCGGAATATCTATCGATTTATTTCAGGCCATCATGAAAACAGCTGACAAGTACAACCTGGGTCTGGATCTGCGGACTGCTGCTTATGTCAACTCCATCGAGAAGATCTTCACAACCTACAAAGAGGCTGGTCTCGCATACTAAGTCATCTCGTCATCATCACTGTACATACCATCCAACACACGATCAACCATTTGTTAAATAAAACTGCCGTTCACTTGAGAGTTCAGTTATTTATCCTTATTTTCTATGTAATCCTTCTCCCGAAGGAAAACGCGACGATAAAACTTAGAGAGTGCTTCCCACCAGACACTAGGAAGTTAAATCAAAAGTTCAGATTAAAGATGGAGGTGGAGGAAATTGGAAGTAGCATATTTTGTAAAAAAATGTTTTAAACAAAACTCTAGTTGTTGATCTATTTACTACGTGTGTATCAAATTCATCACTCCCCAAGGGATTCAATCATAATATTGCGACACGTTTATTGGTTCAGTAGATCAAACAAATTATTCAAAACTCGGCTCTCTCCAATTGATTAAAAATGCACTGAGTTGACATTTCACAATTGATTTCCCTCGTGTGACGTCCCCCTCCCCTCCCTACCACAAATGTTCCACGCTTTGTTAACTCGTTTTATGAAGTCATGAAAATGTACATAACAGGTTTGAGAAACTTCATACAATGGTCTTTTGTTCAATAACGCCTACTAAATCCTATTAATCTGTCTCTACAGGAGATTCAAAACAGAGTTCATAGAAAGGTATCATGATTTTAAAATATCAAATAAAAACTATAGATTTATTTATTTTGTTTAATCTACACAACATGTTTTACTTCTGTGTGTATGCTACAAGCTACAGGATAATGTAGACTGACTACGTAATGCACAAGTTCAGCGATGTAAAGAAATTGTGTGATTGTTAAGATATCAATACAAAATTATTCCGGACTTTTCAGGTGGTGAGCTGATGATCTAAAAACTATAAAAGTATTGAAGATAAATATATCAAATTAGTTCTGTCAAAATTATGTTCATTCATTTAAATTTTTAATTGTATTTTGGTTGTTAATCTAATAATAATACGCCAACCTGAAAAGGTAATTGCATGAATAACTCAAATTAGTGATAATCCATTCCATATCGAAGTTGTACTATACAACTTCGTATAATACAATAAGCTCAAAGTTATTTACAGTACTTATCAGACATCAAAACATAGCTCAAGTGTAAACCCACAAACACTACCGTGAATCCCAGAGAATTTTGCCGAGACAAATAATTACACTGGAAGGTCCTTTTTAGGTGAGACTTCCTCCCAAAAATAGGGTTTTATGCTTTTATGTATTTACTATCCGATTTCGACAAAAACTATTTTCCGGCTTCATCTAGGTCTGACTGAACGGATTTCGTTGATTTTTCGTACCCATAGTAGGTACGGTCCCAAAAAGGTGTACACCAAATTGAATCAAACTGGCAAACGGAATTTTTACACCACATCAATTACGGTTACAGTTTTCGTATACAACTTGAATGCCTTCAAGCTATATATTATAATAGAATGTTTTTAAAAACACAATAAAACTCAGCTAAAAGAACAGAAATATATTTTAAAAGTTACAAGGTTACAGTATTCCAAATAGTAGATGTAATGAATTAAGTGCATGAACTTAATAAAACTTACTTTGGTCTAGTCTTTGTCTTGTATACGCTTGTATAAGACATCACGCTGACAAATGTGTTTATTCTTTTATAAAGTTCCGGTGAACCCTTTAACCTCCCGCGCCCAGAAAATATGCTTGTAACACGTACACAAAAATAATTAATATTTTATTCTCAGTGATGTCCACTACCCCTAGAGTATCCGTAGGTCTGGCTTCTTTTAGTCCTACCGACTGACCCATAGTACTAACCACGTACAGTAATCGTAAAAGCTGAGAGCTCGTGCTGGGCAAAATTGGCAGTTACAAATTGTTGCCTCCAAGCCTCCGGCCTAAGTAAACTGTACTACAATGATGTCTACATCTATCGGGCACAAAATCGGATGTAAATTCTGTTTGTGACCTTTATGATGGCATATCTCTTCACTTCTTTTAGCGACCAAGATATAGTACCTATACTGATAAAATTAATGTACCAATTATCCGGCTGTCTGAGTCCCAGTCCTGTTATACAGCTCGATCTCATAGCAATATTTATCTAAAAACAGTTTATTGGCATCTAAGAAAATATTGTCCGAAAAATGCTCTACCAAATATATATTAGCTATATTTTATAAAAGAATGTATACATTTTACTTGTACGTGATATGTTTATTATTTTCTTCAACTATTGACCTTTTCATTTCACTGAGTATTTACCTCTACACGGAACCAAATCTGTCAGAAGCCTCAACTCTTGTAGGTCCATACTCCATAGCGGGCATGTCCGTGGATTTAGACGGGTGTAGCAAATGTGTTACAAGGGACTTTCCAGATTCACGGACGAATCCGCCCGTGTGTGACCGCCTAATAGTGAAACTGAGTGAACAGTTGGGAACTCATCCATTTTATCCTCTCTACGTTCGAGAATCTGATATGAAGACAATTTGATCCCTTTCTTCTGCCCTTACGCCATCAAATTATGTGAACATTGTGTGTAGTTTAAGTAGCCATAAATGTGACGCTATACATTCAGCGTAATATCAATCAACGAAGAGGAATGTTATGGATGTAGATGTAGGTAATATAAAATCTGACGCAGTAATTTACTACAATAAATTAAAGACAAGGGTCAAGATAAATAATCTTGGATATTACTAAAAGTTCAAATGATTAAAAACCTTAGTACTGCGCCTGTAGATCCTACAGTTGAGATGAAAATGTTATGCAGAGTGGATGCGCATTTCGCTCCGCTTGTGGGGCATCGTCGGCACTCTTATTGTCTCTGCACAGTAGCTAAAATATATGAGGCTTCGCAGGTTATCGCCACCTCAACGCCGTCAAAGCACACCTCCAACCTGCCAGTCGCAATTATTTTAACCCCCAGCGCGCGATGTACCGTTGGCGACCACCGGACAAATCGCGTAACCGGCTAACCACGTTCGCGTCTCTTGACCTCGCGTTTGTTAGAACAATCAATAGTGTAAATAGTGTATCATATATTTTAGTTATTGTACAGTGAGAATAAGAGTGCCGACGATGCTCCACAAGCGGAGCGAAATGCGCATCCGCTCTGCATAGCATTTTCATCTCAACTGTAGGATCTACCGATCTACAGACGCAGTACTAAGGTATTTAATAATCTTGTATACCGTAGTTGGATTTTTATATTTGTATTCATAACCATGTAGGCCTACATCAGTACAGTACTTATATTATTATTATATATTTGAAATATTGTTATCTTTCTGTGCATTGGCACAGTTACGTTGCTGTTTTCTTGTTTTGTTTTGTCGATTTTTTCGCCAATCGCCAATCAAATCAGTATTTACAGTTTCGTGTTGATGGTGTCCGATCGTTCGTCGGTGAAGACCATGTAAGTAATTCCACTTAATATGTCAAAAATAAGATTATGTTTTTCTACTCTGATACGTCTATAAGCTCGTTTAATACTAATCGAAAATAATTTTGTGGACTTAGCTTAGTTGATCCCGGATCTTGTTTTCAGACATAACAATGTCTCCACTCTTGTAAGTGCAAGATAATTCCTAGGTAGCTAGGTCTATTGCCATGAAATTGCGTTTCCGTTTGTTTTTGTTTCAAGCCCATCGTTAAGTACCTATATGAGCCTTACATGGATCCTCCTAACAGGTCGCCAGCTGTATTATAGCCTAATAAAATAATTTGTCAAATGAGAACAATCACCATTATTATCTAGGCCACCCAAAGAAGGACCAGGGCTTAGAGTCTGTTGTTTCTTTCAGAATCAGACTCCGAAATCACTAGGCATTGATTCTTCTGTTTCTTTTATCAAGTATGCATGTAAAACTTAATGAAATCTTGATTACTGTGAAATAACAACCGAAAAATGGTCTGGAAAACTTAGAGAAGTAGAGTGTTTTGTCTTGAAACAAGTGTGGTAACTTTGAAATTACCCCTTCTTTATCTTCTCTTAAAAAGTAAAACTCATGTAAGCAACCCTTGGTACAAGTCAGCCGTTATTACTGTGCACTTGGAAAAGCGTGGCGGCCGGGCGGCGGTTGACGGGGTATGAGGAAGGGGTACTTTTCTAAAAACATTGGCTCGCGCATGGAGCTGCCTCGTCTCACGCTTCAGCCTGACTCATGCCTGTGAATCGGTGCAGTCGCCTCGGCCAAGTGCACAGATATAGCGGCTGAGCTGTATTCTTCTATGCAATCACTCAGAAAATCATGAGAGGAAGGTTCGGTGAAGATCATAATAGTCTGCAGTATGCACTATTGAAACACTGTTTTTGGTTAGGTTAGAGTGGTACCTTGTCAACCATGGTCACATTCAAACTTATCATTACAATTCTCTCAATAGCATTGTGATTGATGACATTTCTCATCAACCACTCACTCTAAACTTCGACCTGTTATTCACACAGTTCAATTAATTGCTCCGATCATAGCTGGTGTAAGTCAAGTTGTTACAATTTATTCTAGCGTGCAGATGTGCTAATAGGTCACTTCTATTTCCAATGCATAGTCAAAGTCTTTATTGACCCAGATTAACAACTAACATGCATTGGCAAAGTCATACATAATAATTTTCTTAACAAAAACAATTTCCTTCTTTGTGTAAAGTAACTTTTGACAATTCCTTGACAAATTATTGATTATCTATTTATATTTTTAGCCTATTTACATTTATATACATTCATGTGCTGGTATGCTAGTTTACCAAGAAGTCGAACGCTGTAGCAGGCCAGATCGACCAAAATACTTTTGAGGTCCTTTCAAAATTTACTGAGGTCTGATTCCAACCTGAGATAAAGTGGAAGTTTGTTGAGAAGGTTTATTCTGTTATAAACCGTGTGATTTTTGAAAAAAGGTGTTAAGTGTTTAGGAAAAGATAATTTGTTTGAATGGCGCAAAGAATAATGTGTTTTTAATGAATTATGTAACATGGGAGTAAATACTATTATTTAATGTAAATTGAACTACATTATTTCATATTGTGCATAATTGTACAGTTAACTAATTTGAGCCATGATAGTTATTACAATCACAATCAAAAAACATTAAATTACTTACAAATTAAAATGTTGTTTCAGATAATGTTTACGGCATAAAATTAGTGCAAGAAGAAAGAAAGTGCTACAAACCATGGCTCCAGTACCTCTCGAAGGCCACCAGACTCCAATAGGCAACAGTGTGCCTCAAGAAGGTGCCAGAGGAGGCTCAATATCGTTGAGTGTTCTTATAGACTTCATCGTGCAAAGAACTTACCATGAACTTACCGTTTTGGCCGAACTGTAAGTAACATTGTATGTGCAGATCAACCACATTTTAGACACAAATATTACTATTGTTGAGTGTAGATGATCAAAATATTCAGCCTGCTGAGTAAACGAAATATACTTAATAATGAGAAAAATAATAAGCACTAAATTTCATATGATTTGCAGTATTGTTGTTGAAAAGGAGGTCATGTTTCTATGAAATAGTTCAGTTGCCAAAAATCTCTCAAACTCACTGGAAAAGTGTTTGATTACATATTTGACCATCTTTTGATGAATTTTTATGTTTTCAGGCTTCCCCGAAAAAGTGACATGGAAAGAAAGATTGAAATATACACTTTCTCAGCAAGAACAAGACAGCTGTTTGTACGCCTACTGGCTCTGGTGAAGTGGGCCAACAGTGCTTCCAAAGTGGACAAGTCTGCAGTAAGTTACACTTAAACAATATTGTGTCTAAAAATCGTATTCAATGTAATCTTCAGGCTGGCCACAGACCGGGAAAACCGGGAATTATGCGGGAATAATAAGTACCGGGAAAAACCGGGAAATATGCGTGAATTCTGAGTGTAACCGGGAAAAATCGCCCTTATATCAATCACATCGGGCATAATTAGATCCTCGGGCGTGCGGGTATGAAATCCACCATCAAAAGCGTATTGCGGGCGTAAAATGGTGCTCGTAACGCACCGTGGATCTTAAAGCGCCTCTGAAAATATTGTGAGCCTAAAAAGGCGATCATAACGTCATCGCGGATATCAAATGCGCCTCTTGGAGCGTACTGCGGATCTGAAACATCTCGAACGTATCGGGGCTTAAAAGGGCGTCGGAAAGTGTTGCGGATAATAAACAGGTCTCGAAAAGTATAGTGGGGTTTAAAAAGACGATCGAAAGCGTACCATGGGGTAAAATGGCGATTGAAAGCGTACCGTGAGGGTAAACGTTCAGAACGCATACTGTGGGGTAAAAGCGTCGGTACGTACAGCTGACAAAAGGGCGATTGGAACGCATACCATGGGGGTAAAATGGCGTCGAAGCGTACGCATGAGGGTAAACGATCGGACGCATACCGATCGTAAAGTGTCAGCGGGTTATAAACGGCTCGGAATGTATCGTAGGGTTTAAAAAGGCTATCGGAGCGATACCCTTGGCGTAAAAGGTGTCGGTATATATCGCGGACGAAAAAAGCCGATCGGAACTTACCGCGAGGTCTGGACATCCCCATAATGTAACAGGCGTAAAAGCGATCGGAAAGTGTCGCGGGTTATAAACGGCTCTGGAATGTATCATGGGATTTAAAAGGCGATCGAACGATATGAAAGCGTAAAATCGCGATCGGTATATATATCATGACGAAAAAGCGATCGGAACTACCGCAGGTCTTGGACATCCCCATAATGTATCGTGGCAAGTAAACGGGCGTCGGAAAGTGTCGCGGGTAATAGCGGTTCTCGGAATGTATTGTGGGACTTAAAAGCGTCGGAGCGTACGCGAAGCGTAAAAGCGTCGGAAAGTGTCGCTGGTATAAACGTCGGAATGTATCATGGGGTTGAAAAGGCGATTGGAGCGATACCATGGGCGTAAAAAGCGATCGTTATGTACCGTGGGGCATAAAAAAGCGTCGGAAAGTGTCGCGAATAATAAGCGGCTCTTCGGAATGTATCGTTGGGTTTGAAAAGCGTCGGGCGATACGCGGGCGTTAAAAGCGATCAGGACAAACCGGTCCTAACACAGCTCTCAAAAACATACATGAGCGTAAAACCGCTTTGATCGGGAAGGTCGTGGACTTTAAAGCGAGGATTGGTGCAGACTCTGTGCATAAAATGGTCCTCTGCAACAGTGGAAGTGCACCGGGAAAATGTGTATATTGCCGGGAAAAAACCGGGAAATATGCGTGAATTTTACCAAGCTACTTCTGTGGCCACCCTGAATCTTGATCACTCAAAACTATACTAACTCGTGTTTATACAAGAGCAAAGGAAAGTTAATTAAATAATATACACCCCTATCTTTATGATACTAATAGTTTTAAAAACTTGAATTTAAAAACAATACTTATGTATATTTTTTAGTAAAGACAAATAACATGTTAAATGTTTAAAAGGTAGGTGGAACAAATTCCCTTCACAATGAATCTACTGTTTTTTTCATCAAGTTTTGGTTTTCAAATATTGATGTTAGTTTTACTGAGTGTTGGGCTATATTGCAAAGTTATTTTCTTTTTTGATGAAATCTATTAGTGTTAAATTGTGTAATACAACGATACTAATTAAGCCTGTCACAAAAATATAAAGGATTGGATCAAGGATTTTAATGTGTACTGTAGTGTTGTGATTGAGAATGAAATTTACAAGGGTGGCTTTAGTAGGCTAATTATTCTCAGTGAAAGAAACATCTTAAAGAATAGCTGTAACTGGACCTTATTTTGAAAGATTAAATTAAAAAAATATCCAGTATCATTACGATTTTTTATACCATTTTCCCAAATTACGTTAGGGACAAAATTAGCTCTACTAGGGGATTCGTATGCTCTACCACGGTGTATTATCTGGACAAGCGTACGCTTAAAAATTTATGTTGACTTCATAAAATATATATCTTACATTGCTTTAAGTAGAGAATTACAGTCACAGTGATACTCAAATATAAAGTGTATTTTATTATGCAAAACATAGGCCTAGCGGATACGCCTGGCTCTTTTGGCAACATGTGCCTTTAGTGTATTTATAAGCTTTGGCCTCGAGTTGGATCCCATAAAATAAACTATTTTCCTCTACAATGCAAATAAAATCCTTACAAGTTGTATCTTACAAGATCAAAGTATTGTTATATCATTTAGCATCATGGTTTAGTTGTATGATCAGAAAATATTGTACTCTCCCTCGGCTTTCTGGCCTTGGGAGTTTCATGATACAATTACAAATTAATGCCCTATCCCTCCGCCTTTGGCCTCGGAGCTTAACCTCATGCCAACAAATTATTTCTCTCCCTCTTGGCCTATTGCTTTCTAGTTGTGACTTAAAACAATACATTATTATCTTTCCGCATATCCTTTCCGCAGAGTTTAGTCAAAAATGTATTATTTTCCTCGTCCTTCTGCCTCGGAGTTGCATCTCATAACGATAAGTTATTGTTCTATCTTTCGGCCTTCTGCCTCAGAGTTGCATTCCATAAAATAAATGTTTGTTCCCTCTTTGGCCTTTGAGTTGTGTCTTAGTATACAAGTAAATTTGTATACAATGGCCTATTTTCTGTTCAAGTGCCTATTAAATAAATATGTGGACATTTTGCAACGTTATGTGTTCAGGCCAATCTTTTTATATACTACTTTAGGCTAAACAGTAGATATGTCACATAGCTTGCACATTCTAAACCATGCACTGTTTGTAACAGCACATCATGGCGTTCCTGGACAAGCAGTCGATGTTGTTTGTGGACACTGCAGACATGCTGGCTCGCATGGCGAGGGACACCTTGGTGCAAGCTCGGCTGCCCAACTTCCACATACCAGCCGCAGTAGAGGTCCTCACTACAGGAACCTACTCTCGCCTCCCGGCTTGTATCAGGGTCAGTGCCAAGTTATAGCCAGAAATATCAGAGCTTAATATTAGCAGATAATTGTTAAGAATAGAAAACATTTACTTTGATAAAGATAGTGGCCAGAAATATTTACATGAGCATTGACTCACCAGTTTGAGGGTGACCCAAAACAGTAATTTATGGATAAAATTTAAGTGTATTAACTTAGAAGTGTAGTTTTTTACATTTACCTGATTTGTAATGATTATATAAATTAAACCATGAACATATATAATACAAAGGAAGTGTTCAAGAACAATATGAATATTACTAGAAACAGTGTATGCTATAAAATACATTACCCTAAACTCCTAAAGGTTAACCTGCTAGTCACCATGGGCTTGACCTATTGCAGATTCTTTTGCAACAAATTTAACCGAGACACACGACCTAATGACTTACTTAATTAGCACACTAGACAAAATACCAATTTTTTTAAATGGAGATTTTAATAACTGTTCTCAACTTAAACACAACAGTAACTTAACTTGTGAATGAATAACATGTTTAGGAAAAGATTGTTCCACCTGATCCTATAACACCGAGTGAGCGAAGAGCCACATTGAACCGTCTAAACCAAGTTATTCAACATCGGCTAGTGACTGGAAATCTTCTTCCTCAAATGAGGAACCTCAAGGTAAGCCAAGTGTAAAAATCATTAACCGATAAATTTGTTGAATACAATTATCTGTGAAAAAGTTTTGCTTCAGTAATTTCCTATTTTTTATTTCAAGGCAGGGCGGGAAATAAAAAATGCTTTGTGTTTTGTAACGGGACGGAATAACGAAGAATGAGCCTAAAATACTATCCTGAAATTTCCTGAAATAATTTTTTTCTATTAATTAATACTGTATTAACTGTTATTGTTTAGTTATTTCAAATATCTACTACCTAGTTCATGCTCTTTTTGTACAAATCTGTTATGTCAAATGTACGTAATTCTACTTCTTTTCATTATTGGATTTTTCCATTGAGAGAATAAATAACCTTGCAATAATTAACAGTTGAAGAAATCACATAAACTGAGACCAGTTAAACAATTGTGTGTTTTCCTGCTTAGATTGAAGCTGGTAGAGTAACATTTCATATTGAGCACGAGTTTGAAGTATCTCTTACTCTGATGGGAGAAGGGCCAAATATTCCGTGGCGCTTGTTGGATATTGATATCTTAGTGGAGGATAAAGAAACTGGAGGTAAGAGGTTTTCTAAACAGTGAACTACCGAAGGGGTTTACCAAAAGGTAATCATAGATTTTAAAAGAATTGATAATGGAAGATTATATCAATGACAAGGTAACATTTTAAAGGATTTGTTATGTACAAGGGTCATCCAGAAAGTAAAGAACAATTCATCCTACAACGCTCCGTACTCACAGTCGCTGCTACATCTTTTTCTTTTCAGTTTGAGTGTAGGTTCGTTGCTGTGTGATTACGAGTGCGTCGTTTTTTCAAGTGATAATGGCATCGACAATTGAAAGCCCATTCATTGGTTGTTGGGCTAAATGTAAATTGGTGAAATCATGATTTTTGGGATCGAAAAGCTTAATCCATGTCAAATTTATGCCAAGAAAACCCGATTAACTGAAAGCCTACTGTGTCTCCAAACCCTCAACAACTTCAAAGTTTAGGGAGTGTATCCAAACAAGAGCGAATAAAGCTGTCAGAAAAAGTGTTGCTGACAATGCTCGCCTCATGCATCTGCAAGAACGTGTCGTCCTCAACGTCTACGTTGGGAAATTTTTAGTCATCCACCTAAAAGCCCTGACTTGGTGGCAAGTGATTATCACGTCTTATTCCCAAAGCTTATGGATTTTTGGGGTGAAAAACAGTTTGCTAACGATGAGGAACTCCAAGAAGATGTGAAATCCTGGCTCTTGTTTTTGGCGGCAAATGAGTAGAACATGGGTATGGAAAAATTGGTATCACGTTACAACCAGTGTCTTGAAATCCATGGCGACTGTGTAGAAAAGTAGAGGAAAGTTTTATGCATTTGTAAATAAAGTTTTGTGTTGATATCTTTTTTTAATATTTAACCATGCCAAAACGTTCTTTACTTTCTGGATGACCCTCGTACATTAATTTGAATATACATTTTCTTATTTAGATTAGAAAAGGAAACTACTTTTAGGTCTTAAAAATTACCGTATATACTCGAAGTCAGAGATGAGGGGTAAGCGCCGCGAATCTAAGACGCTCCATGATTTTCCCTGAATATATGGTAAAAAACTCTACACCCTCGTATAAGACGCACCCGCTTTTTATAATGTCAACAGGTAGAGGGCTATGATTTGTCAGGCCCCTGACCCCTCCTTAGCAAACAGTGACGTAATTGCCAGCTGCAGCTGTCAAGAGTAAAAGCAGAACAAAGAATGCATCACGATTGCCTTCCCTCACCCATCCCAAACCCTGGTCCACCACTAGGCCCCTCACTAGCACAAAAATGTTGTAAAAAGGGTCAGCAGTAAGAGATGAGAAAGACAGGTAGAGAGAGAGATAAAGAACCACTATATGGCGATATGGCGAGGGACTATTTTTTGTAGTCAGTTAGTTCATGTTTTTGCCACTGGTGATTGCCCCATATTTCCAAGCACTAGTGTTCTGTTGAATAGATCCGTATCTCCTTGTATGCTACTGCTTCCCTTTCTCTTCCTTCTTTTCCCGCACCAACCTACAGACAAGGAGGGAGGGGAAGAAGGATGGAGAACATGACGAATGCAATAAGAAGCAATTCTGAGTCCCCTCTAGTCACAAAAAATTCTTTCATTCCACTCTTCAAAACAGGCAATGCAATGCAACCCTGTTGTGTTTCCTACCTCTCGTGGCCTATCTGAATGAATGTTTTTGTCGATGTTTTGAAGGTTTTTAACTCTTCAAATTAACTCAATATTTTTATCGTATTGTGCGAGTCTAAGACGCACGCGCATATAAGACGCACCCTTATTTTAGAGCCTAAAATATGGTAAATAAAGTGCCTTAGATTCGAGTATATACGGTATAGGTGCAAGTATTGATATGTTTAGAAAAGGAATTATGTAAGGTGGTTTTATAACATCCTAATGCAGTTATGGATCATGATTTTTAAGCCTAGAAGGCCGAAAAATCCCACTATTCAAATTAAAGTTGTTTTGTTAAGAGCATTTTCAAATGTGAAAAGGTTTAGGGGTGTGCGAGTACTTGATTATCTACCTGATTAAATCTCAAAATTTGGTTGAGTAATTTGCCACGAACGGTATCGAAGTCGTTACTTTAACGCGGGCACTAGCGGCAGTCAAGAGATCACCCCAAACGGTAACGAAGTCGTGGTTTCATCGCGGGCGCTAGCACGAGTCAAGAGATCATCGTGAACGGTAACGAAGTCGAGATTTTGTCGCAGGCACTAGCGGGAGTCAGAGATCGCCCATACGGTATCAAGTATTGATTTCATAATAAAAAGGTTTTGCCTTGGAAACAAATACTGCCCTGGAGATAAAACTGCAGGAAATTGTAATGTTAAGTCAATGTGGATTTCATTTATTAAATGTTTCATTTTGGTTTTGATTGGATTTTTACTGTTTGTTTAACGTTATAATCGTCAAAATAAAATCTTACTTTTGTTTTGTTTCGTGTGGATTGTATGTAATGTATAAATGTTCATATTTAATTAATTTAAACTAAATAGTAAAATTTGTCAAGAAAACTCCAAAATGAGCTTGTTTTTTATCGCGATACAATAATACTCGACTCAAGTTGAAACTCAAGCTTTTTTTTAACAGACTCGACTCGAACTAAAAAAATATAACTCCCACACCCACTAAAAAGGTTAAATCAAAACTTTTTTTAAAGGCTTATTTTGGAAAATTGTAGGGTGTCGAAGTACTCAATCGGTATTTTTAAAGTATTGTTTGATACTTGAAGGTCGAAGTCGGATAGTGATACTACTCGTGAATATCGAGCAGTAGGTTATGTTGAAGGTTCACTTGAACTAAAGGTTGATAAATAAATACGAAAGTGTGTTTTTTATTACCTCATCCTTTATTCCTCAATTAACTTACAAAAAATGAAATAGGTAACCCAAAACCCCATAAAAAATAGTATTGGAAACATAATATAATCTGACAACGTACAGCTGACATTATTTGCTACGGATACGGACAAAGATAATCGTCTGCTCTCCTCGACAGCAAATCAATATCGGGGTCGAAAATGTACAAAAACAAGGTTGATTTACTGCACTTATTATTATCAGTCTGAAGGCCGGGACTAGGAGTAGCAGGTACAAAATAAGATAAGCAAGTAAACAACTCTGCTCTCCCTCCTGCAGCTGGCCCGTCTAATTTTAGAACGCAGTGAGTGAGTTTGGTGCAGTCGTGCATTAAGTACTGCACAACCCAAAATGGCTGTTTGTTTTGTTGTTGTGAAGCACAGTATTGCCGACTGTCATTCACAGCCCAAGTTTCAAATAAACAATATCATTAATACCGATATACTCGAGTCTAAGACGCACCCATAAATGTCCCCTAAAAACCTCTACACCCTCGTATAAGGCACCCCCTTTTTATAATGTCAACAGCTAGAGGGCTATGATTTGTCAGGCCCCTGACCCCTCCTTAGCAACCAGTGACGTAATTGCCAGCTGCAGCTGTCAAGAGGTAAAAGCAGAACAACGAATGCATCACGATTGCCTTTCCTCGGCCCATCTCAAACCCCACCCTGCTAGGTCCACCACTACCCCCTCCCACAGCACAAAAAATTATGTAAACAAGGGTCAGCAGAGGAGATGAGGAAAGCAGGTAGAGAGATAAAGGACCGGCTGGGGTCTGGCTAGGGACTATTTTTTGTAGTCAGTTAGTTCATGTTTTTGCCACTGGTGATTTACCCATATTTCCATGCGCTAGTGTTTGATTGCTTCTCTTCTTTCTTCTCCGCCACCAACCAGCAGACAAGGGGGTGGAGGAAGAAGGAATGAACAATAACAATGAGAAGCAAATCTGAGTCCCCACTAGTCACTTTCTCTGTTTTTAAACTATTCTTCCATTCCACTCTTCAAAATAGCACTGCAATAGGCAACTCTGTTGTGGTTCCTGTGTTTTCTACCTCTCTCGTGGCCTACCTGAACGTTTGTGGATGAGCGTTTGTAACTCTTCAAATTAATTCAATTTTTTTTTTTCATTCGGCTCGAATTTTGAGTTTTGGCATACTCGACGACTTCGACCTCAAAAAACTCATACTCGCCCACCCCTAGAAAATTGAGTTAATTAAACATAAGTTGTGTACAACTAACACTACAGTATTGATCTTCTTCTGGAGATATTGGCACTTGATTAATAGAATTTGAAAGAAAAGGCCAATGCCCAATATACAAAATTATATTTTTGGACAAGCGCTTTCAATAGCAAGCTATCATCTTCAGGCTTGTTCCACAAAGAAATATATTTATTTCTTCACAAAGATATTTATTTCTTGTTTCAAATTATATTACAAAACTATTGTTTAGCAAATAGCTTAGCATTTACATAATTATGTAAAATCAGTGGACAGGTACTATACCTATCGGATGAAAGGTGGAGCACCGATAAGATACAGTTATAACAATATGAAATTATCTCACCTTTTAACTTAGTTATATAGAGCCATTTGTTCATTTGTCTATCATAACGAAAGATGTCTTTTATTGATTCAGATGGGAAAGCGCTGGTTCACCCGCTGCAAGTAAACTACGTACATCAAGTGGTTCAGGCCAGACTGGTTGATAACCCTAACCCTCTCACAGAGGTTTACAACTGTTTGCATTTCTTCTGCCAGTCCTTGCAGTTAGAGGTAGGTTGTTGTAATTATGAAAAGTCTTCTAGAAGATATAATAACTAAAATTAAAAGACATTGTTGGGCTTACCGATGCACATTAATGAAAATACGACGCTAATCCGACACATTTTGCTTCCCTGGCGATGCAGGTTGGAACTAGGGGTTTCGTTGGCTTTTATGGTAATATAGTCACCGAGTTTGATATACTTAATTAAACTATAGGGTGCACATTTATGACGTTTGGGAACACAGGGTTGAACTACATCAGTAACACTCAAGAAACCTACTGAAAACTCTTCGGATATGAACTTAGAGGTGGACTTCTATGAGATGTTTAATGGTAATTGACAGTGCACGTCAAAAATTCTACTATTTTATTTAGGTCCGTTAATATATTATAAAGTAAGCTGTAACACAAGCGTTGACTGTCGTGCAATTTAACAGGTTGAAAAAAAGTATTTGGGTTTAATGATTGATTGTAAAATATCTTGGAAGAATCATGTTGAGTGTTTAAAACATAAACTATTAATTACCTTATAAATTTTAAAAATACCAAAAGGTTATATATAAATAGATAAATAACTCACAGTTGCAAATTAACTAATTTGGGTAATATTTAACCCAAAGATCGTTCTAAGAACAGGCTTTTTACTTAGAGATGGATTTTCCAAAAACATTAAAAGTAATTTAGACCAAATAGTGCAATAATTTGTTATACAATATAGTGTCTGTGTTATTTATTAATATATTTAGTTATAAACAGATAGTATAGTTGTATCTTGTAACAATGTATTGCAAAGCATTGTATTTGGATCAGTAAATATTTTCTGATTTCTTTTTTTATTATTAGGAATGCTATAATAGCATTATTTGTTCAGGTTCTCTATTCTCAAACTCTTCGCCTGTGTCGAGATCGATTGGATGGTCACATTCATGTTGTCGAGTACAGTCCTGGGAAATGTCTCTCTATCTCTTACTGGCGGTAAGTTATCTGTCAGGGTGAATTCAGCCAATCGTGAAAACTCTAGAAACAGGCATGAATTTCTGCATAAAACAAGAAAAAATCTATTTTACAAGAGTCATAGTTACTCTCACTTGTAGAGTTTGAGGGAATAAAATTGCTTTTGGGTTATTGCCACCCGCCCACATATTGCTTGGCTAAAAAGTCACTAAGAACGTCTTGCAGGGCTCATGTGCAATTGAAAATTATAGCGGGAATAAATGTCAAAGTGGGAAGTAATGTGTGACAAAACTGGAACTTTGAACATATGGTATAACTTTAATAGTACAGTAGAACTCCAATTATCGAACTCCGATCATCGAATGCGCCAATTATCGAATAAACTTTTAGAAAAAGAAATTAAACAAAGTTTTGTTCTGCGAAATTTGAAGGATGATTAGGAGCATTCGCTATGTTTTTTTTTCAGCTGTTGTTTCCAAAATACAATTCAAGTGACTGTACAATACACTAGTGGCAATGACAGTACAACACACTACCAGTATTGGCAGTGACTGTACTGGACAGTCAGGCAGAACTTGACTGTGGCTGTCTGTCTATCTACTCTGCACCTGCTTTTGTTTGTTTACTCAGTCAGTCTATTGAAGTCTTAGCGTTGACTTACATCTTTCTGTGCCAGTGTCTTGTGTTGCTTGCATATTTTTTACATATTTATGATTGAGTTGTACTGTATCACCATATCATATGGCTTCTAGAGGAAGCGTGTGGTTTTGTCGTTATCAGACAAAATTGAAATTTTAGAACAATTTAATAAAGAAAGTGGCGGGCAAAGTTTCAGTGGAAAACTACAGGACTGGACAGCTACGATTTAAAGTCTGATGTGTGTATTTTACTTTTGTAATTAAGTCAATAATACTATTATATTGTAAATAATAATACTATTATATTGAGTTTTTCCTGAAGTTTTTAGTGAAAACTCCAATTATCGAATATTTGATTAACGAATGAGGTCCGGTCCCAATTAATTGGGATAATTGGAGTTCTACTATACAGAACATGGTGGAATTATATCTGCTAGAAGTGATCACAGGTGTATCTTAACCCTCCAAATGCTAGTAGCTAAGGCGATTAGGTGCTCAGCATTCTGGTCTAGCCACTAGGCGATTCGTGCGCTACAGGAATGGTTGAAGTTGAACCAATCGAGGTCTAACTTATACAGTTGAATTCGAATGAACTGTAGTTTCGATATATAATCGACTTTCATCTTGAAATTGGGCAAAATAAAACAGAAGAAAAACAGTTATGACAGCTGTTATTTTGTTTTCACTGTTTTGTAGGATTACAGTGCCGTTAGCAACAAATGGTTTTGCGCATTTTCTTTTCTTTTTAGTTTCATCAGTTTTAGTGGTTTTAGTTGTTGTTTTGATTTTAGTAATTAGTATTAGAAAATATGAGTGAACTAAGTAGTGCTGATTATTGTAATCAGGGGCCTTTAGAAGAACCTTTGAGGTGTCTGGACGATAGTGAAGGTGACATCGGCGATGACATAAAACCAACTTTATGAGATTTTCATTATTTTTTAAAAAAAGTGCCTACTATTATACACCTCTGTGTTTGTAACAACATTTTGCACAATTTTTATATTTTGAATTTTTGATAAACCTATTATAAAAAACCTTTGTTCCAGCACTAAGTAAAAAAATTTGAATTTTTTTTCCCGTTGGGAACGTTGAACCAATTTTTTTTAAACCATAGAATATTATACTGAAATTAGTATTAATTGATTCTATGTTTCTTTCTGATTGTATTGATGTATAATTTGTCATAATTGGGTCATAATTAGTATTTTTATGATTTTTTACTGAGCGTCTACACAACACCTAAAAATCGCTTAGCATTTAAAAGTGATCTAATCAGCAGTTGGAGGGTTAAAAAAGCACTCGGAAGCGATCACAAGAGTGAAATGGCATTCAGACAAAACGACGGTAGTGAAACGCCACTCGCAAAGGATCGCAGGATATAAACCGCCCTCGGAAGTCATCGCAGGTTTGAAATGGCACCGGAGGGCTTTAGCAGGAGTGAAAAGGCACTTGGATCCCATTGTGGGAGTGGAAAGGCACTCAGAAGTCATCGCAGGATTAATGAGGCACTCAGAAACTGACAAGAAATAGTTACTTAGGCTAATTGAATTTTCTTGACAGTGACAGCAGGAATAAGGAATATGCTTTTTTAGAATTATCATAAAAGCATTATAGTTTTTCAAAAATAAAAGAAACTAGTAAAACCTTTTTTATTATTGTTTTTTAAATTAGTTTCTTCTCATTTTTCCGTTTTCTCGAGATTGTTGAGTTTAATAAATGAATGCTGTGCAGAGAGTTGACGTCAAAGGACCCCAGGTCAGAGTTGGGCTATCGACTGACAGTGATGGTGGACACACATGACCCTGCCAGGCCTCTGTCTGTGGTGCACATCCCTACCCTGGGCAGCAAGGTTGGACTCACTTCTGAGGTACGTCACAGACTACCTGTGTCGCTTGAGGTAACATTGCATTTCATTTCAAATACTGTTCCACTTCTTCTGTGTCTAAGAATTGTTGTTTGGATGTTTTAAACTTCTTCCTGAGGATTTCTTTTGCTTATAAAACTGTGCTCAGTCCTTTCTTTTCTCCTTTCATCATTCCTTTCACCTTTTCTCCTTAATATCCTTTTTTTATTTGGCCATAGAGTAGAGTCACACTTATCCATTAAAAATCGTCAGGCAGAAGGGTGTACAATCAGAAATGTCAGACAATAAGGAAGCCCTAAGAAAAAGCTGTTTAAATTTTAAGTAGGTTACAATAGTTTTGTGTTTCATTTAATAACAATATTATACTGTTAAACATAATGTAAATATATGAATGAAACGTAAAAGAAATATTTATTCACAACACAAAATATTCACTGCTAATGCAAATACATGATTTTTTAAATTTGGATGACGGATAAGCAAATGATGTACAAGTGAGGCTTCATTGTATTTGGCTGTAATTGTTGATAGTTTTAGTGTTTTGGGTACTTTTGACAAGTCTCAGCTGTTGGGTCCTTAACCTCTTCTTTTACTTTAGTTCAACTCTCAACCTACCAGATTCCGCTATTGTTAATTTTCAACAGGCAAACTAAAATACATTTCTGTGAATTGTTATCAATTCAACATTTGTCTATTTCTTAAGGAATACACATTATATTAAATGAGGGTAAGTAATGATTAATAAACAAGAGATACTCCATGGTGCTATCCTTTCAAGGTTACAGGTACCAACTATGCAGTAAAGTAATAACAACTTAAATATTTCTTAACAGTAACACCATGTATCTTAATTCAAAAGATGTAAAAAAAGTTTGTCTTGTTTAACGAGTCGAAGTTAGGACTACAAAGTCCTCTCTACCACTCAACCTCGACCTTTACCTAGCGTCACCGTATTAGTCACATTACAAATGTAAGTGGTGACTGGGGGATCGAACCAGCCACGGGTGATGAGCTCTGGAGTCGCGTGCGATACCAACTCGCCACAGATCCGCTCGGATGTACAGGAGTTTCACACTCAGAATTAGGCGATAGGACTGTCCTTAGTGAAGATGGAATCATTATATCACATTTTTAGTAGCAACTCATCTTCTTACAAAAAATAATCAATTTTCAAAGTAATTAATGGTTTTTAAGTATTAACAATACCTTTTGTCAGATTGTAATGATTCCATTTTTATACTCGTGTCTCATCATATACTAAACCTGCAGAGTTCCACACGCTTGAATACAAAAACATCATATCAAGTTATCAATTCTAATTTATCTTTAAATTTTTAGGAAAATGAGATAGCTGACCGAGCAATAAGATCAGACCTGCTCTCAATGGAGAGGTTGTTGGTGCACACGATTTACGTCCGAACCAAGAGTCGACTGTCTGACCTCAAGACTGAGCTGCAAAGCATGCTGAAAGATGCTGAGTGTAAGGAACATTGACTTTGAGTAGACGCTCATCATTAAACCAGATATTGTCATAACTACCTAGAGAAGATACTTTTTATCGGAAACACTTTCAACCCCAACTGCCAAGTTCCTCTGTCTGGTAGACGTATCACTATTGAGTTTACCAGGAAGAATCCTCAGGTGCTTCTTACTGTGTGATTTAGAACTGAGCCGGTCTAAATATCTTAGGTTATTTCTTACCTTTCTCTATACTTAAATATTCAACAAAGAAAGACAACATCACAACACTGAAGTACGATGTTATGCCATTCAAACTTTCACTAAGATTGCGTTGAAATAGCATGGCATTGATAATTTTCACAAAAATACTTTTTGTACTGGTCCGATATAACCTATGAGGAATTACATCCAATGCACTGTTCATAAGCTTGTGTTAACACTTCATTAGACCACATTATGATTTGGTGTCCTGTGGTAACTGGTCGGGTGGGAGCTGTGGAGTGAAGACACCCAATAAGAATGAAAATCAGATAAAACAACAGCTGTGTTTACATATAACAGTAGTCAGTGGCGGCTCGGCTATAGGAGCACATGAACCCCTACAAAATACGTGGATTACATTAAAATTTACATCGTAGAGAATGGTAAATTTATTTATTAGTTTCAAAGTAAAGCGCCACAAGAATGAGACACCGCACGACCCTAGCGACTGCGCTTTTGTTGCGGGCAAGAAGTCAAACTCCTGAGCAGGAGGTGCCCGGCTGCAGTGGTATAAGTTCGGGCATATTTTTGACATATTACAGGTGTTTCTCTAGCCCTTCAGTTCTTGCACAGAAAGATTTTAAACCCTCAATCAAAGTTTCATTTATGATAATGTCCGGTATACATTAAATATATTATATATTAATATGTTATATATTGCCAAATGGCAATATTAGAAAATTAAAAATTGTTAGAAAAAGAATAAATTTACTTAATATTTTGTAGAGGTGTGCGATCACCGGGATTTTGAGACAGATCTAGACTTTTTTCTCGGCGAATTTTTATTCTTGAAAAGTTCGAGGATTCCGAGAAAAAGAAATGAACACCGACAAAATTTGTTATGCCATAAAATTGACTAGAAGGAAACCACGATTGCGCTGTAAACTAGAAGATTCGCTCCAAATATTAAGTGCCAGCAGTTTGAATAATTGTACTAGGTAACATCGATGTCCAGTAGCGACTGAGAACGGACGAGATAAGAGGATGATGCAATATTTATATCTGAAGTAAACAAGCTTGTCAAGATGGCAGTGGCCACAAAATAACAGCTAGCATACACACAACTAGTCATTTAAATCGATAGTTACAATAGTCGCAAGTGTCGATAGTTGCAATATTTGTTATTGTTTTCTATATGCAGTAATCGAACAACAGTTAAGCTCGAATGGTTTGATCTATCATAAACATTACTAACCGATCACGCTGCCATTATTACCGCCTGTTAGTACCACAGAGGAATATATAGGTTAGTACTTGTTTAGGACTTTTACAAAAGCATCAAAATGATGTGATTTATTAAGGTTTTAGAATTTAAATAAAGAAAATGGTTATAAAACAAGTTTTAAATAGTAACCAATCAATTTTTGATCACAAAACGGAGAACGCATCTCATTTGTCAGTATGTTCAGAACCTAACTCCACGACATATTTTGGGAAAAGATGTAAGCTCAGCTTGTTGATTTACTCACTTTTAGTAATACAATGTTGTTTTTCAAACACTTGAAATATACATAACGCATATTTTACTGCACTATTAAGTTTATTTTAATGTTTTATAGTGTTACAGCCTAACAAACTCACTCAAATTAGAACTCTGTGATTGTCAGTACAAGTTAGGGTATAGTAGGTCGCTTAACTGAAACTTGATGTGATAGGATGGAATAGGAACAATAATTAAAAATTACCTGAATATCAATAATTTCTTGTCATAACCCTAATATTTTAGTTTAATATTTTCTGGTAGGCATAGGTTAGTTAATTTTTTATTTGACTTGTAATGTTTTAGGTTATATTGCTGTTTGTGTGTGGTCTAGCAGCCTAGCTAGCTACAGCTTCATTATATTTTTACTTGTTTCAATGTAAAATGATGATAAAACATAATTATTATTGGTAATCAAAACTTGACTAACATTTTATTTATGTGTACAATACCAAACTATAGGAGCACTCAGGAAAAATAAAACACAACATTTTAATATTACAATAATACCATATTCTATATAACAACTAAGCAAACTACTTAATAATAGCAAAACAAACAAATAAAGCGGAAAATTATCAAATTATAATTTCTCGTCTCGATCTTGATTCTCGAGATTTTGGCTTATTCTCGCCGATCTCGTCTCGACCTAAAACTTTACGCGACACTCTAATATTTTGCTTAAAAATCCATGTTTTAAGCCTTAAAATGTTAAAATTTTCCGGGGGAGGGCCTCCAGACCCCCCCGGGTGGTGTGAACCCCCTCGCTAAACAGTCACGAACCGCCACTGACAGTAGTACATAAAACCACTGCTAGAGCGAAGTAAAACATAGTATTTCAGCAAGGTTTAGTGAACAGCTGGTTTTATCAGAACGCCTCACCACGGACGTGGTAGTACAGCCACTGCACCTGTTCACGTGCGTGGCAGTTCAGTCGTTAAAAGTGTTAAAGTTGTAAACTTGTAATCAATATAACTTTAAGAACTGTTCAACTCTTCCTGTGTTACAAATGGTTTGTTCTGTTTAGGAACAAGGAAAATATGTTTTTGCATGTATGTTTTTTTTTGCAAAGAAGTCAAATTTATTATGTGTTCTTCTACAGGTACTCTACAAGGTTCACCAGCCATCCTGAGTGTGCCTGTGCTCCAGCCCTGTCTCAAGGCAGAGATGTTGCTCATCACTGTGGACACTCACACCGGCATGTTGCAGTGTCATGTGCCACAGTACTCCCCTCCTATCATGACTGAACTGCAGAACACGCTCAACACTGACCACACACACATACCCACTCTTGTATCTGAACTCAGGTAGGCAATCCTGAGATGCTTTTGACTTTGATGTATTTGCGGTGCGTTCAGCATATGGGAATTCCGGGAAAATTGGAAATTATAAAGGGCATTTTTTTATAGACAGAAAATATCAGGAATTTCATCTCTATAACTAGAACATTTCAGGACAAGTCTTAAAAAAGTCATGATTTGTTTGCAAACTTTGACGATGGATTAGAGATGGTTGCAAACAGTAAAATATTTGTGATTCCTTCAGTGTTATTAACAGAACTCTAGTTATTGTTGTGAACGGCGATGATGAAAGTCGTGGTTTTGGATGCTGACAGGAATCTAGGTATCATAACGAAACCTACTAGTGGAACCTCAATTACTTGAATGTCAAAGTTTGTGAAAATTTGTTATATCAAGGATTTTGTTAAATCGAGGTTGGATTATATTGAGGTGAAAACCAGACATATTTAGTTTTTGAACGGCAATAGCGTTCACTATCAATGAAAGATTATCGTGGAATTTTATTTTGATGATCAACAAAGCTGTATTTTTATGCAGGATTGATCTGTAGAAGTCTGGTACATAGGATATTTTTCCTTTTGTATCATTGTGTGATGTTCTGTAGGGGCTTTATTAGCCGCTTATATCTACTAGTGGCACGTTATGTAGAGGTTAAAGTTTGATCGTTGTATTTGAGATTCGAGGTCTTCAAAATGTTTCCTTTGCATTGAGTGCAAAGATCCATTTGCATCAACTGTTAACTGGTTGTAGGTTCTGGATGACTCAGCGCCGCTGTGAGATGACTCTGCAGCACTTGCCTGCCACCCCTTATGAGAGACTACCGTTGTTGTTCCACCCGGATCATCCTCTCAACAAACTCTCCCGCCATCGCATGCTGGTCAAGCTTCACAAACACCCCAACGTCATTCTGGTATGTTACCTTCCTCTCTTATTTCACATTTGAAATAATAAAAAATATGTTGTCAAGCTGTAGCTAGCTAGGCCTAAGTTATTATAGGCTAGACCACACCAACAGCAATATAGCCTAAAAACATTACAAGTAGGGATGGGTCGGTTCCTGTACTCGGTTATCGGTTCTTGCCGGAACCGACATGGCAAAACATCGGTTCCTGGAACTGGGCAGACCTTTGCTGATACACAAAAACACGGGCAGGTATTGAATCTAATCAATCCCAGTAAAATAAACCGTTATTCGTGCTTTAGAAATACTGAGTGAGCGTATTGCGTTTTAATTGCCTTATTGGGCAAGTAGACTAGTATCAAATGCAATTTTTTTGACTATCAACTAGTTTTGAACATCGTCCATGCCACTCTGTTACCGCGCAGTTAACGTAACGAAAGCATAGTTCGAGAGTTTGACTCTCAATTTATGGCAAACATGGCGAGTTCCGTGAACATCGATTTCATCGCCAGTATTCTCGTGTTACAAAATCATCAGGGGTGCAGTAATGCTCAGAACCTAAGCTTAAAGCTACCTTCAATTGAATCATGTAAGCATAGCCTGTTGATTTTTGTTATTCAAATGGGTCCAGCACAAATCATGTTTTATTACAGCCCAAAATACCCAAATTAGAACACTGTGATTATTACTTCAAGCTAGGGTAGAAGTAAACAGTTATGTAACTGACTCTCAATTCTATTATGATTTCATAGAACTTTGCGTTAGCAAAATTTTAGTCCGGACGTAACTTATGGCGATCACATTCGCGTGTCAGTTTTAAAATCAAAAAATCCAAAGTGGCCATCATAATTCATCACAGAACCCATTTCCTCACCCATTTACAATTAATAACACTGGGTAAACATTGCAAAAACAGTTGGAGAGAGTCTTACTTGAGAGGCGGAATCAGACTGTCACATGCACACAGAGTTGAGGGGTAAAGCAAAGAAAGAGATGACATGGAAAGGACAAGGGAATAGAAGATATCGAGATTAAATGGCGATAAGGCTGTTCCTTATCTTATTTGGAATAGAGATGGGTCGGTTAATAAGGAAATTGTTACAAAAAACATCCAATCTCCGATATGATGTATCGAATTGTTCTGTTATTTTGGACAGCTTGCTAACTGTGGTGAAATCACGAGATAAAGGCAAATTACTCGTTCTAAAACATGTTTCAGTAAAATTAACCAATCAGGTTTCTGTTACAAGCATGGCACGAAGAGTTCCTGCTGAAAGGGCTTAGCAAATGACACAAACCAGGATCCCGTGACAGCTCTAGATACTTCATACTGTAACTTTAATATTAAAAATAAATTAGTTTAATATTATTGTAGGCCTAGGTTAATTAAACTTTTAATTTGACTTGTAACTTATTGGGATGCTGTAGCCTGCTTTAAAGCCTGGCCTAGCCGGGCCCACGTAGTTTACCGGGCCTTCTAAGGCTATGATTTTGATGCATTGAATTGGCGCCATTAATCGCCTGTCCTTATCGCTAGTGATTTAGCTCAATATACCCAAAATGTAATCTGCACAAACTAGCTACCTGTAACCACACGCTATAACACCGCAACCGTAAAAACAAAAATGGTATGACAGCATTAAAACATTAGAATATAGCCATAAGTTTGATTTTGTGATCAAACATGTTCAAATGACGGCTTTTCTGTAAGAATCCAGCTAAAATAATTGTTTTCATATTAGGTGTTGGTTGTATTTTATCAACTTGATGGGAATATCAAATTTATTTAAATATTTTGTTTTATTACAGCCCAAAATACATTGAGAAAGCAAAAATTAGAACACTGTGACGTGTTGTTATACAACGAATACTTCTTGTGTAAGATTATATAAACCACAACATCTAGGATTTAATAAATGAAGTACCTATAATATTAAGTAAACAATAATAATTTAAATGAATGTGTTTTCATTATGTATTCTGAAACTTATCTGGTGGGGTGGAATAGGGAATAATTAATTACTTGAATATCTATTATGTCTAACAACCTAACAAACTCAATTTGTGTTTCATACTGTAACTTTAATATCAAAGTAACCAGAAAAATAAATTAGTTTAATATTATTGGTAGGCCTAGGTTAATTAAACTTTTAATTTGACTTGTAACTGTATTACTATGTTGCTGTAGCCTGGCTTAAAGCCTGGGCCTAGCTTGCTGCAGCTTAATAATTCTGAACATATTATAGATAACTGAGTAACTCATTTGGCTTACACCTGGATATATACTTGGGTTAAAGCTATGACAAAAATGTCGGACCTTGTAGTTGCACACGCGCGTGGTTTTGGCGATCATCTGGTTTTATTTAACAAAGAACCAATGGAACCGGTAGAACCGATAATCGATGACCAAAAAAGCTGGAGAACCGATAAGTGGCAAAATTTGGAACCGACCCATCCCTATTCAGAATCTCATAAAACCTTCCCTAAAGGGGTTTAACATTATTTCCTTTTTCAAAAGTTAAGGCGGGGACATTTAAAACTCACCCTCTATACTTATATAGCCTTTTTTCTATTTAAAAAATGTTTTTCAGTTTTTGCATTGTATTCCATTCAGCTTCTTGAATATTACACCAAAATTCACTAATTTCGCTACTTTTGGTGCAATACACTGAATGGAAAGTCAATGCAAAAACTGATGGCCAGCCCAGCCAGCCATGGCAACCAAATTGATTCAGGACTACTTATAATTTATTTTAGTTCTAGTAAATAGTGAGAACTAAATTTAAATAATGTAAAAAATATTGTCACTTCAATATAATTACTGTCTTGTTATAGTTTTTAGGCTCCAATAGCCTTTTTCTTGCTCATCGTAAGTGTTTTAAGTATAAAAAGCTTCAATTATTGCTTTAATTTAAAAGATTTATTAGTTTGAAAAACAATTTTATTACTATTACAATGTTTCTAGTGGTTCTCTTAGCAACCGCTAGAATTCGCTGATAGCTTTTCCTTAGAAACCAAACTAGAAAACAATGAGAAAAGGTTTATTCCCAGGTTCTAAAACTTAATAAAACAATATATTTTTGAACCTTGCATTAGTTTATCTTTTCTTCACCTTTTAGACATGTTCTTCACCTAACTTGATCAACATATTGAAGTTAGAACTAATTAGCAATGGGTTTGTATTTACGCTTCCTGATTTGAAAGGTTAAATTGCCTCATTTAGATTTTGAAAGGTGGGTAAATTGTGGATAGACAATACACTCAATGGCCAATGGAGACCATGACTAGTTGGGGTCTATTGTATGCTTTTGCTTTTGATTGAGCTTTGAAATTTTGACAATTATGTAAATAATGAAATTTTGACTTGATTTGATTTTAGACTAAAGCCAGATGTCTTTAGATTTGTCCAGAAGTCAACCCAAGCTAATTTATTACCTAAAATAGCTAATTTATTACCTAAAAATAAAAATATGTACACATGAGCAAATAAGGTAATTGGTTTAAGACTTAAATTTTGACCCAAACATGTATTTTGACATTTTAGCCATATTTTGAGGGAGAGAAATGCTTTATTTACAATCATAGAGATCAAAATAGTGTCACATAATAAAAAACAAGTTAAAGGTAATAACCTCAGTCTTAGCTTGCTTTACATCACCAGCTGGCACTCGAGTCCAGTAATTCGTCCACACTGTAGAAGAGGGGATCCAGCAGCCACTCAGCTTCATCCTTCCAGGTGTTGATGTTTTAATGTCTCTGGGCAACACATTGAACAGTTTTGCTCCAATGTATGAGGGCTTTTTCTTGAACCGCTTTCTGTGGTGAAGTGGTAAGTTAAAATCTTGCGTGTTGAGTCTGATATTGATGAACGATCTCATTCCTTGGGGGGCCTTTTTGACAGGAGTAGGTAATGACTTCTAGGATGTAGATGTTCGCCACCATCAGGATTTTCCACTGCTTGAAGGCTTCCCTGCAGCTTTCTCTCGAATCCAGGCTGGCCATTATTCTTAAGGCATTCTTCTGAAGGATGAGGACACGGTTCATATTCTGACGATACGCGCCTCCCCAAAGCTGGCACTTAGTATTAGGAACCCATCTTATAGTTTGTAGAGTTCATAACCACTTCTAGTCAATTTTATGGTATTCCAATTTTTTTCAGTATTAAATTTTTAAGAATAAAAATTTTTGTGTGAAATAAAGTCTTGACTTGACCTTGAAATCTTGATATCATACACACCTCTACTTCTTATCAAGCCCATGTTCTTCAAGAAGAAATCTAACAAATTCCTGGTGGACCTCGTGCCTTAACTGAAGTTCTTAAAAAGCTCAAATTTTGTTTAGGAGAGAAAGTCTAATTTCTTAAAACAAGAACTAGCTGACTTCTTTTTTAAAGAAATTGATAGTGTAAACTGTTATGAACCCAATTAAGTGTGGTTTATGTTCTAGGTTGTGGAACTTAAAGAAAAAGAAGGCTCATCTTGTGAAATTGAATGCTGCTTCTTCTTGGCTGTTGTGAAACACTCATCTATAGAGGATAACCCAAATGATGATTCTATAGAGACTGAAATCCCTAAGATGTACTTGAAGGTTCTAACACTAATAGAGTTTGATACTTTTGTAACAACTCATGGACCATTTACTTCAGTGGATGGTGAGTTGTAAACATTTATTGTTGTGGATTTTTGTTTGATTGTGGCTGTGTTGTTGTTTAACTACAAGTGAACTATCGAGATGGTTCCTGGAACTGTACTTGGTTTTGTACTGGGTACTTAATCAAAAAGTAGGATCTTTATTATAGTATTAAACAAATTGAATTTATTAGTAACTTTTAAAGTTTAAGGTTCTAAAGGTTAAATATCTAAACTTAGCTATTGATCTACTTGAGAGAAAAGAAAGTCCAATCATAGGTTTGTGAATCTCAGTCTTTAATTGTATATCAAATTGTCAATATTAGTGTGAAGCTTTTGAGTCGTAAGAACTGTAGCAAATTAATCCTCAATAGTAATTAAAAATGAATCTTTTTCAGATCAGCAGAATGAAAAGTATGGGTTAAAGAGAAAAGCTGGTGCTCGTAATGATTCAGCAAGCCGTCGCAACAAAAGTCCGGCCTACTTCATCCCAGAGTTGGCTCATGTTGTTGCCTTGTGTGATGAAAGGATCCCTTTTGTCACTCTGGCCCAAGAGGTACAAACTCAATCAGTGTCAGAGTTATTTGTCCTTATTTTACAAAGCCGTATCAGATTTAAGCATGATTGATCCAATTTTAGTTAGAACTATTTTTTTTTCAAATCTTGGTTCTTGCCAGTTAAGTGAAATACTTATATGTAAACCTTCTGTTTTTCATTTTACAACTTGGTTCTTAAAATGAAGTTCACCACAAGGATGTTTGTTGACAGTTGACACGGAGAGAGATATCTCACCAAGGGTTACAAGTGGAGGCAAACGCCACAGCTCTAGTCCTGCGTCTAGTGCAGCTCCCCCCTCCGCCAACTCTGGCTCAGAACTCAAGCTGGCACTCGCTGCTGAAGCGTTTGCTGTCTGTCAGCATCCGTGTACATGGCAAGGTTAAAAGCTGGTTGGCTGAATTTGTAATGTACGGCAGTCCTCTAGCAACTACTCATCCTAAAGAGCAAGGTAAGCAATCTATGTCAAGTAGGCTTTTGGAGATTTGTATTAAATTTGCTTAATTATTCTAGGGGTTTACTGTGATACATAGAAGAGTAGGCTAGTAATAGTGTACAATAAATAGGAGTGGACAAATCCTGAAGTTTACAGGGTTTTCTGAATATTTCTTTTAGTAAACTAAGTGGAAAAAGAGTTTTTAAGAATTTTCAGGATGGGAAGTTTTTACCTACTTTTTTGTTTGATCACTAAAACGTGTATCATTGATCCAACAGTTACACTAAATATAGTATTGCCTGCATCATTAATTGAAATACTCCACAAAAAACGTATTTTATGAATTGCAAGCTTTTTGTTCCTTGTTGACCAGGCATGAGGCGACCTGTGTACTTCCAGTACGAGATGGGCTCCGCGGACAACGTGAGCAAGACTGTTGACTCACTGCTGAACGACTGGGCACAGATTGCTCATCTCTACACCCTAGTTGACGAGTTAGCTGAGTACTTTAGAATAGGTAAATCTAATCTTGCATCTCCACATGTTGCAAATGTAACCTTGTACTATAAAATAAGCCAAATAATCTGCTATTATTTTAGTGGTAGTGAGTAAAGTATAACCTCGCATATCCGAAACCCTTTGAACCAAAATAAAGTTAAACCAAAACTACCAAATGTTTAATTACAGGTTATACTTTTAGTATTTTGCTCCCTGATAAGTCTGGTTGCCCTAAAAAACAAAGCTTGGTCAAACACATGGAGAATGTGATGTAAGCTTAGCTTATCCTCTCCTTAGCCTATTGGTGGTGAATCAATAACCTTCACTGATTTGCAACAGGGCCCTGATTTACAGTACAATACTATGACTTATGAGTCACAAGTTTCTGTGTCTATTCTCCTTCGTTAGCCTTTATCAACTGAAATTTAGGTTATCCGAAAAGACATTTACTTTGGTTTAAAAAACTATGATAACAGGTTAAGACTTGATAAAGCGCTAACGCTATTCACAGTTTTAAAAGGAAAACATGTACTGTTTTAACACTACTAAAATTTACTCTGTACTTTATATTTACAGAAAAGTACAACTTGTCCAGCATGGTCACCATTAAATCATACAGCTACAGCAAGCTTGTCCTGGGTTATGGACCTGACAAAGGAGCAACTGTCACAGTTCAATGGAACAGTCAGTCACAAGCCTTCACTCTCGTCTTTGGTAAGTACTTTTTGTAACTAGGAGTTATTTTTCAAATGGTTCTTTGATCTCTGTTAAGCCTCTTAGGATCTTGCAGACTATTTGTAGTCTGTCTTTGTCAGGCGAAAAAGACAGATCAAACTAAACTGGGTGTCTCAGACCACCCCTATCACATGTATATCTTGAAAACAGAATGGCCATGTTTTATCACTTTCAGGTGTGACAAGATAAATCATGTTGTACACCATTTTAAAGACCGTTGAGTTCTGAGGAGAATTAGTGAAAAAAGTAAGATAAGTATTTAACTGTTTTTGATTTGCTCCTTGTTACCTAAAAATAACTTGTTTACGGAGCTTCGTGTTTGACCTTTTTGCCTGGTCTAATCATTTTGCTTGAACATGAACAGGGTTTTTTTACTCAACCGTAACATTAATTCTGAGTTTTATAGTAGAACAAGTTGGGAAAGTTAAGTTATGGGAATCTAAGCTAGTACATTGTTTTTGTTATTTAAAAATAACTGTAGATGTGGAAATTTGCTGATGGTAAAGGTTTAAGAGTGAAAGCTAAGACAAAAGAGTACACAGATATGATGCAGCGCCAGAAATTTGTTAGTCGCAAGGCCAGTGCAAGTGTGACTAAAAGAAAGTTAATATATATCCACTATTTCAAAATGAATAGGGGTTTTAACATGTTATAATTTTTATTACATCAAACTTACAGCCACAAGATATATGAAATGAAAGAGAAACTCAAACAGTTTTACATAATAGCCTACAAGTGTTCAATGTGAGCACCATTCACACTGGCACACGCCACAAGACGGAAGTTTTCCAAACTTTGATGAGTGTCTCATTAGTAATTGCTGCAACAGCTGTTTCAATCCTGTTCCTTGGAAGGTCGGCTGGCAGTGGAGGCACATAGGCAAGATCCTTAATAAACCCCAAAGATAGAAATCACACTTAGGGTCGGGTGACGTGGAGAGGCCATGAAACAAGCGCTGTCATTAGTCCCTGGCGCACAATCAGCAGCTGTCAGGTACACCAGTGAGCTGTTAAGCCTCAAGTGGGTTATGCGCAGTACCATCTTGCTGCTTCTGGTTCATCCTGTGTCAGTTGAGAAGACCCACTGCTGTAGAGTATCAGATAAGAAATACCTGTGCCAGGTTGGTTCACCAAAAGAAAAGGACCATAAACTTTCTGCAGGATTGTACAAAACAATCAATTTAGAGAGTCTCTTTGAGTTGTACCATCAGTTTCGGCGAATTATTTGGATTTTCTGAGCCCCAAACAATAACATTATGGGTGTTCACTTTAGTCTAAGGAACGTTGAGGTTTGCGGTTCATCACTGAAGACAAGATCAATAAAATCTTCATTGATCATGCAACAACATGTTGTTTACTTGAATTTGCCACATGGTCTGTGAGTATTTTAGCCTGTAAACTGCAACAAAGCGATAAGGACGTAGCTGTGTGCCGGTAACTCTGGCAAACAGTCGTCACAGGAATTGCTGTCCTTTCACTAGTTCTTGGTGGTCGCCCCGTGATTTACAAAGGCAGCCAGTGTCTTCAAACTGATGATACCATCTGAATGTTGTTATCACCTGAGGATCACAGCGAACTCGGGCATATGAGTACAAATACAGATTCCGCGTCTTTTGCAAACTTGAAACACAAAAGCGCTTTCTGTTCTTTAATTATCTTTCTACAACTAGGGTTCTAGCGATTATGATTGAAACATTCCGTGCGAGGCGTAGCACTGATGCCAAATAAACAAAACTGTTTGAGTCTCCATTTCTTATATCACTTGTGGCTGTAAATTGCATTATTATAAAATGTTAAAACCCCTCCATTTAACTGCTGTAGATCACCCACTACATTAACAATGATATATTATCCAAAACCTAGGTCAGGCACTCAAATGGTGTTTGTTGGTTGCAGGAGGCAGTAACAACTGTGTGACGCTCGCACCGATTTTTATGTGACCGGCGAGCAGTTGGAGGCATTTTTTTCTGAACCGACATCGGAACCGGAAACACAGATTGAAAATTGCATTTGTCTTGAGCCTCTCTTAAATCCATCAACAAATCAGCAACCGCCCACCATCCCACAGCTGGGTGTGTACAACTCTGTAAGTGTACAAAAACAATTCCAACTTTTGATACACCTAACAAAATATTTTAACAATTCTTATTTGAAAGTGAATAATGCATGTTTTAGCCTGTGGGTTAATTGCATTTTAGAGGGATAGAGCTGTTCCGCCAGTAATTGAACCTTATAAGCAGTGTTATCCATACTACCAGCTTTTGTTCATCAACATTTTACGACAAGAAAACACAATTCCAGTGAATAGTATATTAATATTATTGAACTGATTTTCCAATTTAAGACATACAAATTTTGATATATCATGCTCATTTGACATTTCAGAGACCGCAAGTTCCGGTGCAGACGTTAACGATCATTCCTCAGTCGCCCACTCTGATCCGAGTGACATATCAAGGCATGTACTGTCTGGAACTGCGGCTTCGGGGAGGAGGCTTTGTGAGTCTGCGAGATGCTGCCTACAGCCGCTTCGACAGAACCAATGTCGTCAGTGAGTTCTCTCCCACTCCAGGCCTCAAGGTGAGTCCTCTCCTCTTATTCATCCAGTTTTTGATAAACTAATACCTTCAGTCATCCGGTTCCATTTAAAGTAATAACATACGTATAATTTTATTTGACCACTATAGTTTCCTACAGTGATCAGTGTAAACTTCAAGTACCGTTGAAAAATAAAGGTGTGTCTGCATTACTAGATGTCTAACTGAACTGTTGAAGGAATGGTCTTAACCGGGATGCCCCCAGTGACATTATGTCTGTTTGGGCCGTAGTTGCAGAAATTACTATATAAACTTGAATGCAAGTCACATGCGAATCTAATCCTCACCCATAAATGTCCCCTAAATATGTGGTAAAAAATCATTACACCCTCTTACAAGCCGCACCCTATTTTATGTACCTTCAACAATGGCGTGATTTTAGTGGTTGTTCGTTGTCATCAAAGGTTCATTTGTGGTCAAAACCGAGCAAGGGAATGTAGACACATCTGTCGTACCCTGCCCCTACTTCGGTCCCTCCTTTTTCTTTCTTCTTCTTATCTATCCTTTCTAAACAAAGCCAAAGCGCTAAGAAGAAACGCAATATCATCTTTGTTTTGTCGTCTTTTCTTATCAAACTCGTTAAATGTTTTAATTCTAACCATTTGGTAAAAACGCAGTAAATTAGTTTGGCACACCTGCACCAATAAGGTGATTTCTGGAAACCTTGTAGCTTCATTCCACTAATTGAATTGGCAAGTTCGTTTATTTTGTTTTTATATATTTAAAATTTAAACTTTAAAGTAAGGCATAACAAGTCAGGAAATGTTATATTTTGTGTTCAAGAAGTCACATGGGGTTTATTGTTCGCCAGACACTATTTACGAAACAAAATAAATTAAATTAAAATATTTTGAACCCCGTATTTAAATTTTTTTATTCAAAATCAGTATTTTCAAAATTATTTTTGATAGGTATGAAAATTAGGAAAACAGCTCAACTGGTAGCCAAGTACTGAGTCATATCCTACAATTAAAATTCACGTTAACGCTAACCTGAGTCATTCAAACAAATTTGTAAATTGATAACAACCCTTTGGAAAACATAGACCTCTAGAGCTCGTCCCACGTCTCCACACTGAGCGATTTGGCCCAGACTGTTGCACCTCAATTACAGTCTGGTCATTCGATTTTTGAAATTGTGCAGATTTTCCCGACAAGGAGAAGCTTGTCACAGTGTCTTCTGTTTTAAAGATTGATCAACTAAGGTTTTTTGTAAAGGTCAAATTGATAACTGATTGATTTTCCTCAGTACATAACAAAGAGAAACTGGCAATTTTATGTTAAACTGTATAACTTGATAACACAGTAGTTTTTCAAACCAAGGATTAATAATTCTGATTTCTGTGTTTGCATTTAATAGCGTATATCGCTGTTTATTTGAACATTATGTTTCAGGCATTCCTTTCAAAGTACGTTGATGAGAGTGCAGTGTTCAGGCGTAGGTCTCAGTCGGAAGATGACAACCCACCGTCTCCTGTGCCTCACCCTGTGGAGGGGGTTGGTGAAGGAGGGTTCCTTAGTTGCCACAGGCAGCCTCATTCTCCCAGTACTAGGGAGGGAGGGTTACGCTTCCACCCTCCCCTCACCCCTCCCTCTGGCAGCAACCCTCACACTCCGGCTAGTCCGCACACATCAAACATTACACAGGTAAAACATAACATGTGCATTTATTTGTAGCATTGCATGATGTTTGTATACCAATTGAACCAAAAGCCTCTCAATAATAGAGTCAAGATGAAAAATTATGGTTTGCCTATGATTGCATCAATGTATTACAACAAAATGTATGCTTGTAAAATAAATCAAACTCTCTTAAGAGAAAATTTAATGTTGGCATTCTTTTTCAGCCGCACCAAAACTTTGGATCAAGTCCAGCAACTTCTTTCAACTTGGCTTCACCTCCTTCACTTCCTACCAACATCAACCCTTCCCCCTCTATGTTGCCACACCCCTCTCCCTCGTCTAGCCTGTTGGCCAACTCCCCCTCCAACCCTCTGCATGTTCCCTCCCCTATGCCTATCTCTTCCCCTGGTCCTGCTATCACCGTAGGTCATTCTCCAGCCAGCTCGTTCATGGGTCAACAAGGTAAGCCTTCTTACCCTGATTTGTTCCACACAAAAATCACCATATACACAATTGTTTAAGTTTGTTATTCTTTAAGTTTCAGACGCATTTATCACTCAAAATCACACCCAGCAAACTTAACAAACAATTGTTTAGAGTATTCTTAGGTTTTTCAAATCACACAGCTTCATTGCATTAAAATTAACAATATTAAAATTATGAAAAATACTTTGGTTTTTTTTATTAAAGCTATGGTTGATAATAACTTTTAAAATTGGCGTCTTAATCATTGCAAATCAATGCATCTACATCATTCGAGGTAAAAAACTATCAGTCTGATTGAGCTCAGATAAGTACTCCATAGTTACGGGACCAGAAGTAAAATATGAAAGGGTGTCCACCATTAAATCTTGAATAAGCCATGAACTTCTGCATAAAACCAGGAAAGAGCTGGTTTGAAGAGTGAAAAATACTTCTATCAATGGTGAAGGAAAAACTACTTTTTCAATTCCCATAGTTGGACTAAACATAAGTAATGGTTTAGCAGAAAATAAAAATGACTTCATTTTAATTTACTTTAAATGCCAATAACAAATCGCATATGACTAAAATGCATGGCTTTAAATCAATAAAACTAATTATTGTTTATTGAAAGCGAGGAAAAGAAACTACATATATAGTAAAACAAATAGCTTTAAAGAACATGAATAATGTAGTAATATGGTCAACGACACTTCATCAGAGTTGGCCAGAGGGTACAACCGTGGAAGCTTTTGAAGGCATGGTACCATCGCGCATCATGAGTGTTTTCCAGTGAAACAAGCTTTCGGCAAGTTAAATACAACAGTCTCAGGACCATTTGTGTAGAACATAAAATTAAGCTTTCGAATGTGCTGTCAAAAATTAAATAACTGGTAAAACTTTTTCAAGAAGTAATCTTATATTTTCGTATCTGGTGAGGTCACAATATGAACGCCATCTATATTTTCAAACATATTAATAACCTATGTGTTTGGGTATATAATACAGTTTAATATCTCAAATTTATAAAATTGGTCAAGTGGTATTTGTGATTGTTTTTTGAACAGCAGACACACACCTTCATTTTTATATTTTGAGTTAGATTATTGCACTTTTATTGAGTTCCCAAGGTTAAACTGGACAAAGAAAACTTAAGGGGTTTAAAATCAACAGAGTACCCAAATCAGGTTTTAAAACAAACAAAAGATTAGATGACCTATAAGTCTTTGTATGATGTTTGCTTTCTATCAAGATACAACAAAAGCATGGTTTTCACAAAAATTGCTTTGCATAAAATAAAGAATTTCCATTTAAAAATTATAGCTTATGACACAATAGGTACTAAACTATATGCTTTTACTGTGAACTGTTGCAGGTCATACAGATGGTAGTCCGTTCCCCTCATCTCAGAGTATGACTTCGCCTGCTGCTTCTAACTGGCCCGCCTCACCCAGCATGCCCCGACCTTCCCCCGCCCGACCTGGCCAGTCTCCCCACCCAGCGCTGCACAGTCCTGATCACAAGACTGGTAAGAGTAAACAAATTTAAAGCATTACACTAAATTTGGGTCATCGTTGGCCATGACACAATCTAGAATTACTTGTTTTTCTTGTTCTGACTGATGCAAATTACAATATCAAGATTGATTCTACTCAGCACTTTTCTTTAAATTATTTACTTTCAACTTGTTTTGTGGGATAATGCTGTGAGTTACTGTTTCACAGGAGTGTCTCAAACGTCGAGAGTGTTGCCTCATCGTGGCGCTCAAGGCTGGACCTCCCTGTTCCCTCCCTCACCAAGCAAGGTGCCTACACGGGCTCACCTAGAAGCTGTTATAAAACCATTTGATTTGTATACTCTTCCCTCTGTTCCCTCCATCAGCAAGGTTTGTTTGTTGATAAATTCTCATATTTAACATTTTTTTAATGGCTGCCTGGGCCTGAGCTTGCCCGCTGGGCGCCTAGCGTAATATGTGTGTACATGCGTCGCCAACTGCAGCAAGGAGAAAGTATAACTCTTTAGTTTATCTATATTTTAGGGTTTGAAATAAGGATGCAGTCTACAAAACGCCAAAACATGGATTGGCGCTGCTCTGTTTTGAAGAGTGGAATGTGTAAGTGACAACAGAAGCTGTTATAAGACTGAGTCAAATTTTACTTGTAACATTTACATTGCTTTCAACATTTGATTTGTATACTCAAATGCTTGATGGTAAATCAAATAGAAACTATTACAAGTTTTGTTGTTTTTCCAGCCCCAGATGAACATATATATTTATATAACACTTTGTTAATAACGACATTAAATAAATTAAAACAAACGCGAGCCAGGAGTGGTGCATTTTAAGGTAGACACTCTGATGTGCCGGGTTGGTCTCAACCCGCAACATCTTCAGTCTCTCCACATCAAGGTTTGTTTGTTGGATGAACTTCATGTAAAATCATTTATGCTACATTAACGCCCGCTTGAATGAATTCCCGCTGCCATAAAATGACTTATTCTGGGCGATGATGATCTCTCAGTAAGTTAATTTGAATAGAATACTATAAAGAACCCCCTATTATGGTTGGTTACCATTTATATTTGCTAAAGTTATAAATAAAATGAATTAAATTACTACGAACAGAGTTATAAATGAAATGAAAAATTAACGAAGTCTAATATTTCTCTGTTTAAATTAACAAATGTTGAAAAGATTTGTGAAATAAGATTATTTGATTGTGATTATAGATCCAGACGACACCAGAGCACAAGGACTCTTGGACTCTGGAAGAGATACAGGTGTTGGAGAAGTTCTTCGACATGAGAGCGAGCGCTCCACCCTTCAAACCCAACTCTCTGTGCTGCTTCAGTCGCATGTTGTGTGTGCAGTTCAACGTGCTCAAGGACTTTGTGCACATCATGAAACTCGAGCTGGTACATTCAACTTTGCTTGAATTAGCATAAATTATGACATTGACACAGTTTCACTTGTTAAAAGGGATGGGTCGGTTCCGGCTCTCTGTTATCTGTTCCACCGATTCTTGCCGGAACCGATAACTGACAAGTATACAAGTTTTATTTTAAGTAATCAAAATGAAATGTATGCAATTGCTTAAAACAAAGAGACTATATCTCAATTAGTAGAACTAAAATCAACAAGTGAGATTAATATGAAAATAGCCTATAGAAATATAGAAATCAGAGTCAAATTTGGTGAAATCACACTTTGCGCACCACTTTCTTAGAAATTTGTATTTTAGCAAGAAGAAACCATAACTGTATAGTTTGTAAAGTAGCTGAAAGTCTTGATTAACTTTGTGAATGCTTTGCTGGTTGAAGTGTCATGTAACGTCATGTTTCTAGGTGCCGGGGTTAGCTCAGCAGCAAGGGTTGAAGTGTCATGTAACGTCATGTTTCTAGGTGCAGCTCAGCAGCAAGGGTTGAAGTGTCATGTAACGTCATGTTTCTAGGTGCCGGGGTTAGCTCAGCAGCAAGGGTTGAAGTGGGCGGTGCAGTGGTGTCTCAGGATACCACCCTCAGCTACTCCAATCGTACCAGCAGGCCAGGCAGCCGTCCTGGTCTGCAGGACCAAGATACTTCTCTTTGTAAGTATTATATAGGAGTTTCCTGATAAAACTTATATGAAATACATTAAAAATTGTAACTGGTATTACTACATCCATCAGCTCAAAAATGTATGTGTTTTCATTTATCAAGCAAATTTTTAGTCTTTAGCCATATCTTTAAAACAAATTACAACTTTTGTTTACTAATAAATCAATACCTATAATTTATCAAGAAAAGGTTGATAAGTGATATTGTAAAATAATTTAGAACTTTAATGCAATAGCAGTAAAAGAAATTAACAATTCACATTATGCACTGCTTTGAAATCTCTGACTTAGGTTCGCTTACTAAGTAAACTAACTTTAATTTGATCACATTTTGAATGAAACTTTAAATAACTGGCATAAAGTAATGAATTTCAAGTTTCAAACAGTACTTTTTAAGCTACCAGATAGATTCTAATCAGATTGTTCAAATTTGTTACTAGACAGACGAACTTTCACCATTTAATAAAATCCTTGAAGAAGTTAATAATAAGACAAGATAACTTGATTTCCAGACAGTAAAATTGCTTTAGGTATTACAATTAAACAAAAAGTAAACAAGAACTAAAAACAAAAGTCAAAAGACAAAAACATAAAGGTAGATACATGAAATTGCCTCATCTTCCTCTATGCATCTTCCATCCAAACTCTTTCATCTAAAACTCATCAGTGTTGTAAAATGCAAGTCTTCATCACGTTTTTCAGGCTTCTTAGACGTATTATTGTTTTCTCCAATTTTTATTTTTAAAAAACACTGCAAAAGATTACATTTTACTAACTGATTACTTTTATTGTGAAAGTAGTAAATCTACTTAGAATGTTGAGAAAAATAACAAAACTTGACTCTACCTCAAGATCTGTACTCATGTGTGCCTTTTTTATTTGTTACATTTAAAGGCTTTAATATGACGTACTACATGAAACTTTTGCAAAGTAAAACCTTGCAATCGAACTTCCAAGTACTTGGTATGTGAAATGTCAATGTCTTACACGATGTAAGTGGATAGTAAGAATATCCACTATCTAGTAAACCACATCGAATACGTTTCAGCTGCAAATAACAAGACTGGGAGTGGGGTACATGGAGCCTCCGACAGTAGTGCTGCCCCTGGTGTACGACACAGGTACCAACCTGACCCAGCTGGCAGAGAAGCGGGACCCTGGGCCAGCGGCCGGACTAGCTGCTGCTAACGCTCAGCTGAAACGCTTTCTGGAGGTGACAGCCATGCACGGCGAGTGCTCCCTGTTCCCAGCTGTGCGAGACCTGCTGGCTAACCTGGTGCTGCCCACCGACCCACCACAGGTGAGGCTTATTGTAAAGCAGTCTTTGGACTGATACAAATTAAAATTTCAAAAATTAGAGCAGGGTCTTGGTTTTTGGATCTATGACCCTCTCCTACCACACTAGAACAAGATCCTTGAACAACTGTTGGCTTAATGTGCTTTGAAATTCTCTAGTGTACTCTGTTGCGTATGTGATGAACTTCTTTTAAGTGATTCTTGTTGAAATTTGGCTACCTACATAACAAGGTTTAGCAAATAGGGTTGGAGAAAATACACATGATTATTTTTATTTTATATATTCTTGACACTGCCCGATGTTGGCCTGAGATTAGTTGTGGCTTGTCTTTGCAATGGGCTTTCTTTTTGACCTGACCCAATCTAAAAAATACAGGTCCGTAGACCCTTAGTGTAAGAGAAACTCCTTTATTCACTATTGTAGAAATTGACTATGAAATATATTGATAAAATATGTACAAGTACTAGTAGCTATTCTTAACAAGTGATTGTTGTCATCTAGGTGGTATCATCACCAGTGGGCCCCAACCCAGTGGTGATGGGAGGGCAAGTTCACTCCCCCATGATGGGGGGTCCGCAGGGAGGACCTGGATATGGACCAGTCCCTATGGGCATGCAGCACCCTGGCAGCATGGGCATGATGGGACCTCAATGAGGTTACGCCCCCCATGGTAAGTGTCCGATGTTGCTTGTTGATGTCAATCAAACATTGTGAAATTACTGCTAGTTTTTCGTTTCTTGAATTTGTATTAAGGTGCTCTAAAACCTATTCCTATCTCTATTCCTTGCCTGAACTAAACCCTAAAAACTAACTAAATGTTAAAAGACACCTTCTATTGATGTAGAAATCCATGTATGATACTTCTACTCAAAAATTGTATTTTATTACAACTAAAAAGCCAAATGTATGAAAATTGAAAAGTGTTGTATGTTGCAGGGATGCTCGGCTAGCTAAGACTGCCTGCGCCCTGGGAGTAATTAATCATTCGGAACATTGTTTCCGAACCCAAGAACAGTTCCTTAAGTTTTATTTTTCTATCAGGTTTAAGTGTGATGTGTTAAAAATATAATTTTAGCTCTACATCTTAATTTGTTACATTTTATTATTTCAAATAGTTATAAGAGCTATTTTTATAAATCTTTTATCAAGTTAGTTTGTAAACAAAATTCTCATTTTCACTTTTTGTGAGTTTAATCAATTGTATTGCAATGGGGAGCAAAATGGTTTAGCAGACAACCTCAATTAAATTTTACAAAAATATTTCTGAGTATATTTTAAACTGATGCCAGTTTTCTACGGATTGTCCAATATAACTATTAACTTTCTTTTGTTAACCTTCCATTGAAGGAAACAAATTTTTTAGATGGAAGTATGTTATTTTTTTAAATTTTATAGACAAGTAAGTTTTTCTCAACCAAAACGTATTGTTTATAAACATTTTTCAAGCTACAGTTTTGTCAGATATTTAAGAACTTGTAAGGTCTTCTTCTTCACAAGTTTTTAACTGGAATTCCATACTCCTGACCAGATAGATGTAAAACTTAAAAGCATAATGTATACTAAAACCATCCAAGTATCTAACTAACAACATTGTGACATATGTTTATCAGTGTGAAATATAATATCCTTTTATATATTCAAGAGAAAATCAACTGAACATATTTACAAGTATTTGTACATATCTCATTGTTTTTTTGGTAAAACTTGAAAGTGGATAATGTAATAAATCAAGCTGTAAATAAGATTAGTAACTTTAAGAATGTATCAATAGTAGATTATATTGTTCATGTGACCTCTGTTCAATAAACATTTCTGTAATAGATAGAGTTTCAAATGTATACAGTGGAAGAGTGTAGTGAAACTGTTGCATTCAAAAACATGTTTCAGCTAAATCATAATGTTTCAAAATCAAACTCTATGGTATTCGTTGTTTGTTCTATACCCTCTTGTTAGCTTATGGGATCTAACAGTCTAATACAATCATGTGGTAACTTTATTATAAATGTATCTACATAGAAGTATTATAAACTAAACAAATGCATGTTGTAGTAGTATCGTGATAATAGTTGTATGAATTTGTTTGATAGTTTTATGTAAAGTTTTATTTTTCTCCTGAAGTACATTAGTATATCTTTACCAAAATAAATGCCATCTGTGAGGGCATTTAAAAAAATGTCTTACAGTTTAGAAAGAAAATACCTTTTATTTTTTTACAATAAGGCCTTTTAAGGTTCTAATTGCACATTTTATTAACCATCCTGTAGTAAAATGTGTTTTAATTCTAGTTTTTATTGAAAACAAATTATTATATTTATTTTTTCAATACTTCTTCTGTTTTTCCTCGGTTCTTTTAAATGTCTTACCTCTATGGATTTAAGATATTGTTATGAAATAAAATTATGACTACTTGTTCTAATTGGTTTCTGAATCTCTACATTCCCATTTTTTGAAGCATAATTTAGATTAACTTTTAGGCTTTCGTAGCTGGTGTCACAACTATAATCTAGTTCTTCCGGTTATCACCACCTCAAAACATCATAATAATTGGTTTGAAATATTTCATTCTTGCTGTGGAATACCATCTTCAGTCAACCAGTTTCAGCCTGAGATGGTACTCCACAACAAAAGCAAAATATTCCATATCAATTACTACGATGTTTACTGAAGAACTTGATTATAGTCATAATTTAGCTGCTAAGTTTTGCTAACTTTAATGCATTCTTTTGTTGGTAGTTTAGCTAGAGCCCTGAGTTTTAAGTTCTAGTTCAGTGGTGTAGGTTCGAGGGGCATAAATATGATAGGGAGGGTATCAAACGAGGTAAGGAACAATTAAGGATACAGTGCCAAGACCAAGAAAAATAAAAGTGAATAGCAATAAAGTGGTGAAGGGAGACCAAGGCAAGGAACAGTAATATTTATAATAGGTGCCCATAAAAGGGTGTCACTAACTTTGGGGTTAGGTTTATTGGGTTAAAATAAAGTCAAAAATTACATTTTTTCCAAAACACCTTTGTTTACCAGATATCCGCCTCTTTGTTTTTTACTAATTATTTATTTTCTCCCACACCACTAAGTCTTATCAGATTTGAATTTGTTTCTAGATAAGACCATTTATGGAAAAAATACCAGCATGATCTAGCTTATCATTTTAAAATGGTGGGTATTTTAGGGCATTTTTGCCTTAATTGGAGAATAAACGGAGAGTTTTAAGATACAATGTAAAGTAGTGTTAATAGTGTTCAGTAGCAAATCTTATTACCTACCTGTTGACACCAATGTTATAAAAATGTATTGAGAAATAACAGAGCTTAAGGGAAACTCTGGCTTAAAACTGGCAACTTTCCTCCTTATTACCTTGCTTTTTGCTTTGATTTCCACTGTAACTTTGTTGTTTCTCAATCGATTTTTATGACCATAGTATCAATAGATAGGTAATAAAAAATGCTACAGAACGCTGTTCTTTACATTTTATTGTAAAACTTACCGTTTATTCGCTAATTAAGGTGTAACGCCAAAAATACCATAAAATAGCCACCATTTTTAAAATTATAAGTTAGATCATGCTGGTAATTTTTATAAATGGTCTTACTTGGATACAAATTTATATTACAGTAGGACGTCGATAATCCGAACTAATTGGAACCAAGGGTAGTTGGGATTTTCAAACTAAAGGCAAAAAAAGACGTGCGTGCTTTAATTTTGTTATTTTATTCTATTGAAATAGGTTAACTGCAAATACATGACCTATAGAACATCTTAAATTTATTTTGAATTGTAAGGCAAACATGTTTCCTTTTCAATTTTGTGACGTTGCCATTGGGAGAAACTCTCACAACACACGTCCATCCTTAGTGATATTTAAATCGTATTTGACGAAAACATATTTTTTGCATTTACTTCCCGGAAAGGCGTTTGGACTTTTGACGTTTTCAGATAATAGACGTTTGGATTATCGACTTCCTACTGTAAGTGTGAGTCAAATCCGATAAGTGGTGTGGGAGATAATAAAAACTAGGAAAAAACAACGTGACAAATATCTGTAAACAAAGGGTTTTTTGGGAAAAATTCCATTCTTGATTTTCTCCTTATTTTAACCTAATAAATCTAACCCCAATGTTTGAGACACTCTTTTATGAATACCCTGTATATGATAGAGAATTGTAAATAAGGAGTGAAATTCCCGAAGGTAAAAGGGAATTTCAGTTATTAGGAATAAGAAGTGAAAGTTTGAAGCCGAAAGTAGAGGGAGAGAACATTAATAATAGTATGTATATATTGACGTACCGATTGCCAATCTAAACTAAATATCAGGGTTGTATAGACCCGGAGCAGGTTATGTGCTTGCCTCAAACTACACATGTCGAGGCATTTCCAAATTTATACTAAATGATTGATGATTGAAATATATTGATTAATTGGTTGGATCGCAGTATAGGCCAAAAGGTCGAGGCGTTAGCAATCCTTCACCACAAATTTGAGTTGTACCAAAACCCGAGGCAATCCCAAATCCACCCTAAAATTTAATGAAAATGTTATCCCCGACTATGCCCAGTTAAAGTACTGTCCTTTCCTCGGCCTAGATATGCTGGATCAATTAATACGCTAACCCTTTTTACTTGTGAGTCAATTATTTGCATGGGTTTATTATATTTAAACATTAAAGTACTAAAAAATTATAATATAATAAAGGGTGAAAAATAACAGGTTTACGAAAGCACATTATATATTTCCTTAAGGAAATTACAAATAGGTTCAAGTCTATATCAAAATTATAAAATACAATTGGATTGAAGGCACTTTACAACAGTTGAATACAATAACCTTGTAAACTCTTATTCTAAATAATGTGTCTTTTCTTTATTTTATATAAATATGTTATTTTTTGTAAGGTTTGTCCTGTAAAAAATCACAACTCATAATATAGGATAAAAATCACAGATCTTTAAGATTTTGTTAAAAATTAACATTACTTAAAAAAATATTGTTATTGCATTTTTTTCTTGTTCAAAATAATTCCATCAAGCTTTTAACTTGTACGTGACTAGAATATTTAAAGGATCATAATGAAACTTGTCCATACATATTATGTCGATCATTGCAATTTTTCCATGTATAAATTGATCCATTGTTTTATTGCAAGTTCAATATTGAATGTAAAATATTAATTAAATATCTTGATTCTCAACTGAAATGAGCCAGTTATCACACGGTTTCTAGACAATAAACAAATGAAGTGTGGCCAATATAATTTTATCCCTTATTTTTCAATGGTAAAGTTGAACTTCAACATATAAAAATATTACTACTCTGAATTTATTCTTCTGAGAGCTTAAATATCTGTGACCTGTTTACGCTATCAAAATATCTCAAAACATTACTTATTTTTTTCTACTTTATCTTTGGTCTTCATATTGTTACCTTAAAATTATCCATCATATTTTTCTAATCAAACAAATACATTATTCACGATTAAGTTCAAAGATGAGTTTTTAGCAAACATTGAAAGTATATTACATTATTATTATATTCGAACAGTATATCTAAATCAAATATATACAAATACATTGGAATATTTTGTGTAATATTTGTACTACAAGGTTTTGTTTTTTAAAACTGATAAACCTAAAACCAGATGTGGGTGCATGGGGAAAACTTGATGAGTTTATTTCTGGATTGAACTGAAGTTTTTTCCTCAAGTTTTTATCACCTGGATTGAATAAGTGTTCACACACCCCTGCTTTCAACTTATCTGGATCACAAGATTGATTTTAGCATAAGTCACAGAATGTATTTTTTAACTCCACTCAATTAACCAAATTGTACAATAAATAATAACATATAATAGTATAATACACACATTTACACATATTTCCCAGAACCTCTTCAGTTTCAGAGTTTGCATTGACTCAAGCAGTTTATCTGATATCATCTATAGCTTACTAGTTCCCTTGCATACTTAAAAGGCAGTAATTTTAATTATGCCCTAAATCAACACTTAAAACAATTAAAATATTTACCTACCAAAGTGCAAACAACACAGGATACAATTTTTCTAGGGATTTTTATCTTAAAATTCCAGCCCATTTCAAGGGGGTTTAGCTTAAAAGTTAGTTGAAATATAAAACACACAGGCCTTTGATAACCTGAAGTGTTAGAAAGTTGAAAGACAAACAATTGTATCCTGTGTACTTGCCTTCTTTGGTTCACAAGAAACCCATACTCTTTAATGAGTGTCTAGAACAACATACAAATTAGCAATATAAAGGTTGCAAACTAATCTCTAAAATGCATTTATGTATTTTTTTAGTTTTGTGCAGTTTTTTATGTTGTATTTGTACACATATCTTTTGTTTTTTACATTCAAACGTGTAACATTAAACACTGAAACAAAACCATACATTGGTTGTTAAGTTTACTAAACATGCAAGGGGCTTTTTACAACAGCAACACTTCACACACTGTCTCAAAAAAGTCTTTTATAACCCATATGAGTGTTCTATGTACATGAACAATTTGTGTTTTAACTATAAAAATCTTAAAAATAATGTTGGTCCCAAATTTAAATGTTTTCTGAAACACTACATTATGTCTTCTTTAGTCTACAACTTTTATCGGATTAATCAGATCAATGTTTTTAAATCAGTAAAGAATAAATAGGAATGTGATCAGCATAAATATTTACCAACTTGTAAATATTTACAAAACGCAACAAAATGCACAAACTGAACGAAAGGTTTGTTGCGTGACTGTAGTTGTGATACTTTTGAAGTAGTTATATACAATTAAAATATTAACATCTACATATTTATTTGGTAACACAAAATAAATCTACAATTCATAACAAACAACATTCACTGTGTACCTCGAACTTTCTGCTTTGCCAAAGTGTCTTATTCGGTATCGCTGTGTTTTAAGTCTCAAAAGGACAAAATCACATTTTGTTGTTAGAGACTAAAATCACAGTGGTTCAGAAACTGTCTGCAGTTTTTGCTCTTCACTTCGCTTACTTATCGTCATCATCGTCGTAGATCTTGAGTCCCTTACACAGGCAGAACGAGAGGAACACTGTAAAGAGTTCTGCGAAGATGACACCAAGCACGACCCAGATGACGACGTTGATGTGGTCCAACACCCACATGAGTACGGTCTTGTAACAGCCCTGGAACACAAATTAATAACACAATCAAGCCCTGTGTTAAGTATTAGCGGTATTAATTTTCTTTTAATGACAAATTATCATCACTAACATGCATAGTAATAAACAAGTACAAAGCCAGCAGTAAATAGTTATAGATAGACAAATACATGAGATAGGCATACCATGGAGACCATTTCAATAACTAAGGGTCGGGAATTGCCTAAAAATTAGATTTTGTGGGCAAGATGGTAATTTCTGGGAATTTAAGCAGAAGAGAAAATCCAAAGAAATTGTCAGACAATCAAAGATCCATGTGAAATATTTTTACTTTGATCACAGAAATGTCAGTGTTAAGGAAAGATCTCAGTAAAAGTTATCCTAATTATTATTATGAAAAGCCAAATAAATAATTTTAATGATGTTTCAAATCACTTATTTTTAGGGAATAATTGCTAATGATTATATCTTTGCTTAGTGATCTAAAGAACTCCCGCTAATGATCTAAATAATAAGAATGCTTAATGTTCTCCCTTCAAAGTTTCTAACACCCAAAATCATATTTAAAAACATGGTACTTCTAAGACAGGTGGTAGAAGAATTACTTTGTTAAAATAACAGAATGAAGGGTTGACCAAATCATTTGGAATCAATCCAACATCTACCATAGTAATAAACGTCCATAATAATTAAGTTATTTTATTGAATGTAAATTAACATTCTGGATGAACTTTTACTGAATTATTAAAATGTTTTTAAATCAATTTGTTTATACAGTACCGCTAGAAACCATTTCCTCACAAATTCTAGATTCATAAAAATTTTGTAAAGTATGAAAATGAAGCACTGAATATTAACAAACTACTCGAGACGAGACACCTTCAGACTTGCACCTTGTGTAAACACACTGTCATTAGTTTCCATGAATAACAGAAACTGTCTAAGCAGTAAACCTTTGACGCTCTTAAATATTCCTGTTACTGTGTACTACTATAAAGTTGAAGTACAACGTAACACTGTTGCAAAACTTTCCCACCCCACCTTAAATCTTGATTTTAGGAAGAAAACCATTTTTGAACGCAATTGTTACAAAAGATCTCCTTAGTTTCATAGCAGTAGGTGTCCAATCACTCTAATAAATTTAGAGATCTGAAATAAAGCTATAAAGCTTTATAAAAAGGTTTTAGTACAAAATGGTACACAGTCAAAAGGAAAAAGGACATTTTCACCTCATGGAGTAAGTTTTTTCAAGTGTTTGTAAGAGCACAGAATACTTACAGTTGTGTAATAGGAGTTCACTGATGATGGATTTTGCGTACAGTTTGGAAACTTTGGTGTGAACCTTCTAATATCCCCTTCCAGAACGCAACAAGCGGCGGGCATCACTTGTGTCGAGTTCTCTTCTTTATACTTGTCCGAGAAATCTTCAAAGCTGTCAACTCCGCAGCAAGACATCTAAAGGGAGAAAGCCAACAAATAGCAATGGTCAGTTTGTGAAGTCCGTATTTTCCAAGGCTCAAGGAGTTAGTAAAATGATGTGCAGAAAGTTTTCATTGTATACAGTAAATCACATTCTTCAATCGTGTATCTGTAACACTCTGAGTAAAACTCAACCATTTTCAATCTGGCATTATTTAAGAATGTCTACTGTACATAGGACTTGGCTGTTAGCTGTACAAGACGTTGTCACTGAATGTACAATTTTTGGAGGTACTAAAACTTATTTATTTATTTAATCAGTTAAAATTCAAAAAACAGTCATGGAATTTGTTTATAGAAGCCCAGTGTTGGCTGAGTTTAGAAGGCATTTAGAAGATTTGGTAAGTAGAGAACATACAGTTACCGTATCTAATATCTATTATGATGAGCAGCTGTGAAAAACAAACAAGTAGCTCACCTACATGCAAAGGCATCAATCCCATACTATTACTAAGCGAAAACTGATAGCTGATTAGCTGGAAATAAGTACAGTATTATTATTTATTTGGACTACTGTAAGAAAATCGAATGGTACATCTAATCCAACATTAGTAAAATTTTTTAATTCATTCATGATACGTCTCGTATACTATTATGGTTTGTACAAATCCTATGAGCGTACCTGAGCCATGAGGTAGTTCCACATGAGGGACACTGCGTCGGTCTTGTTTCGCTGTGCTGTGTAGTAGTCCTTGATCGTGTTTTGTAAGAATTTGCGAGTTTCATCCTCTGCCTGTAAACAACAAATGTTTGTATAATAATAACCAACCAACTAATTTATTCAGGTTATGTTGTGAATTTACTAAACATGTTCATGTATTTGCTATCAATAAACTAGAATCTAAACAAGTAAAGAGGGAAGTAAAGTATTATGTTACATACAATATATGATGATTATGCCATTGCATATAGTCTCATTTGTGGAAATATATGAAAGCCTACAGTATTGATCGTACCTTTGCTCGGTAAGCGATGGCCATTCCTGCTGCGGTGATTTCTAGAATCAAAATCAGGACCAAGAGGATTCCATACTGAAACAAATAAAACTTGTAAGTTTTTACAGTTAGGTGATAATACAGAAAACGCAGCTAGAAACTAAAACAAAATTAAATTTTAATAAAGTTATCACAAAAGAACCCTAGATAGTTCACAGTTGTTTGGACCGTTAAAAATACTTGGGTTTTTATTGTTCTTAAACATTTTAAAGACCATACAGACTTCTCAACATGTGACTGTACTTTGCTATATTATGTATTTCCCCATGCGTGTGAAATGCGTTCTCCCAAAGTCCCACACCTTGTAAACACCAACTGTATCCATGGTCTTGACCTTGACCATGACCTTGGTATCTACATCTCTCTTGATATGGTCTGCTGCTTCCTTTTGTCTGTCAAACCCTCCTCTTGTTTCACACATATACCAACCGAATTTCACTTCACGGCAAAACGCTTATTTAAAAACTTAAAATGGAGATTACTCTTTGTTTCACAATTAACACTGTCGAGGATGTAAAAATACCCACTAATCAAGAACATGGTGATGAAATATGATTAATCATTTATTCGTTTTTAAGGAATTGTTGGAAGGCAATAATTGTTCATGTCGAAGGAATAAATAAGGGTTCTACGATCAACTGTATTTTCATGCTTCACAATCTTGCTTTAATCACCTAATACAAAATATAATATTGTCTAAAAATTAAACTATTTAGACTCATCTACCTTTTAATAATTTTGTTTGCTTACCCTAAACTCATATTCAAAGGCGTTTGAGCATTTAAAATGACCATCATCAAGGCTTGATACTCAAATAAATCTAATGTTGGAATACTTTTATTCTGGTTGGTTTACAGCTGCAGTGAGAGTAGAGTGGAAGCAAGTGAAGCAGTCAGCAAGTGTCACTACGGAATCAATCAGTCACACACACAGAGTTCTCACGACTGAGCTTCACTCTTGGCGCCCTCCACTCACACCAGAACACTTCACTCCACTGTGCAGCCAACGTTCAACGTATTTCATTTGTATATTGTCCACAAGGACATTTTTGTATGATAATAATAATTTTAAAACGCCGTATTTCATCTACGGTCCTTCCATTGGCTTTTGCATTTGTTTTTAATATAAAACCAATGAGCTATGAGCTAGTTCATGTGAACGAGATAATTGTATGTACATTTGTGAATTCGTATATTTTAAAACTAAATCAGAACTATGCTATGGAACGCTCGCATCGTATAAAAATGCCACCGAATGATTTTATACATTCCCGCAGGTAAGACAAACTAACCCATTAGTCCATGAACTAACTATACAGCAGCAGTCAAACTATTCGCGACATTATAAAACCCACATTATGAATCGTAGTTTCATTTCAACTCTTACTCTGAACATTTTCATCTTGAAGCTAATAGTTTGTGGTTTCGCTGTGATGTTCAAACCACAATCATTTAAACATTTCCTGAGAGAAAGGCGAAATTACAAATACTTTTCAGAGCATAACTAATTGGAAAATAACTATGCAAAGTAGTTGCGTAATAGACTCATCATTGTTCAGTATCAAACTTAGAATTTGGAAACCTTTCAACCATAGACCACTTCACTTCTTAATTGAAGTTTTGTGTGGTTCTCGATCGCTAAAACACCTTATATAGGCTTTATAAGAGACAGTTGGTATTGAAAATCGAAATATCAAGCTGTTGAATCTTGATCACCTTGTGCAAAATCAGAGTTTTTTTTGTAACGCCAATGCAAAACTACATAACCTAAAAAATGTTAAAGAATTGATTCAAAGCAATATTAATTTGAAGGTAAAATAAACTTTATTCTCATTGGTACTGTATGTTAAAATATTTGGCTCATATTCGCCTACTATAATTAACTGCAGGCTGCAGGATGCTGAGTGTGCACACGATACTAATGCCAGTGTGTGAAGTGGAAGTTAGGTGAAGTGTAAACAAACAGGTACTGTGTAGACTGTAGGCTGTTGTTATGTAAGTTGATCTTGCAGGTATCCCGTTACCCTTGACCACGTCTTGTGGGTTCCCAGCATTGTCCTCACTCCTCCTGAACCCAAGGTCGCTTCCTGCCGGCCTGCTGTAGGTCTCCTACCATCCCTCCCTTCAACCCTCCTTCACTCTTCAGTGGTTTCCTTCCGTCCCATTAATTACAACATATAATTAAAACCACGCTGTCACTGTAGGTGCGTAATTAGAAGGTTTTGTTAAGGACGTAATAATTTAACAATTCAATCTAATTGTGAGATTAATTCACGAGAAACTTTGCGGGCTCTATATCCAGCATTCCAAAGGGGTGGTCGACTGGAATAATTTATGTTAGAAGCTTAAAATTACTACAGTCCATCCTATTTTAATGAAAGTTCGAACCGTTGATCGAAATATTGGTTTTGAATTGGCCGACATTCCTCAGACCTGAGACCTTATCATGCAATAGTGAACTGAAGTTAGTGAACTGAATTCATATCTGCTGAGTGGAAGATAGATCAGCCTAACAGTTCCCTTCCTCATCAGTCATACCGCATACGAATGGGTGCTCTGGAACGAATACCATGTTGCACATAATAGTTTATCACATGATTCAACCCGATACGGGCATGACCTGCCGACGACACTGTGTTCGAGCAATTTTGCACCATGGGCCAGGATTCGCAGAGAGTCCCAAGTATGCTCAACACACAAGTTGTGTTTCTTTGCGACGGTCGTGGTCTGGATGGTCACCGTGCAAGGTCCTACTGTTGACAGCGCTGTTGCGGGCACGGCACGAGCTCGGATTGGGGGAATGTGAGGACTGAGGTCGCACCTTGATTGCTGTGGGAAGCCAGACCAGCACAGTTCAGCACGGGAAGCCGAAACATTAACCCCAGCTTCCCACTCAACACGCGGCCGCACACAGCCATTGTCCCCACTTAGCGTTATTATCATAGTTCTTCATCCTGTACACTGTACAGAGAACCTCCCCACAACGGCAAATTTGCACAGTTCAATATACCTTCGATTGTGGTTCAAAATATAAAGTCAACGGAGGGAAATGTTGTGAGGACACTCTTCCTTCACCTTTATTCGGTAATTTCTTTTTGCTTCTGCTTAAAGTACTATCAAAGGTGTGGTGGTGTCGTGAAGCCCCGCATTTGACTTTTGCACAGAGCCCCACATCAGCTAAGGCCAAGCCTGATTATAATAATAGAAAATAAATATTATCAAATATAAGTCCTTCGAGAACATTTGTTTAATTAGAGTGGATTCCCATAGTTTATTAACCTTTTAGAGCGTAAAAATCATGCGAATTCAGTATGGTCCAAACTCCGAAATCGGTAGGCCTATTATTGCAAAGTGTTAGCAAGTCCGTGCAACGTGGGTAAAAGTGCAAATACAAGTCTACTATGAATAGACTACGCTTGCCTAAAATTACAAAAGGTTTTATCGTTTGTATATTCATCTAAATGCATCATTCTACTATGTGCTTGAAAGATTTTTGTTGATGTGAAAAGGTTGTTGCCTTAGAGTAATATTAGAAAGTATCACGTTATTCACTACAACTGGGACAAAGAAACTATCAGATAAAAATAGTTTGCCATTTCGTGTTGTGAACATTGATTCTTGTCTAAGAATCGAACGTTTGTAGACCTGCATCAGTTATCAAACACTTACACACGACAATATAACGTATTCACTATTCAGATATTCAACGAAAACTCTACCTTTTGCTTTGACATACCCGTTTTAAGTTATTTGAACAAACAAAAGTGAAGTACGAGTAGATGCAACGTGTCACAATCTAGCTTCATATGAGTAGTCAAGGAGTATTATGTTATATAAATTAAGAGTTTGTTTTCCGAAACTAGTAATCAGAAGAAAACGTGACAGTACAATCTTCTGGAGGCGAAAATTAATATGTAAACTATTGGTTGCAATGTGCTGATACCCTCAAGTGCCATCGTAGGTCTCTGAGTCAGACCGCTGTCTAATTTTTCTTCTCCTCCCTCCAGGTGTTATTTTGTCTGAAACCTCTACCTCTCAGTACTGTCTAGTGTCCTAGTCTTTGCCTTGGCTTTAGGGGGAAAACTTGGTATGGAGTTTATGTAGAATAATTTAGGCGCTATTTGCGATGTATTTAAGTGTGAGAAACCTTATGTCATTTACGTAACTTTTTCAATAAAAGGGGATTTTTATCTATTGCAGACTTCTCAAGGAAATAATTGTAATATTTTCTTCATTAGGTTCTTGATGAAACTTTAGAGGATTCAAATAATCACTCATTTTAAAAACAAGTTTCATTTAATTTAAAAGCAAGAACGCTTTCGCCGGTCAAGGCATCATCAGTTATAAACATTAAAAAATCGGCAAAAGCGCTCTTGCTTTTAAATTAAATGAAACTTGTTTTAAAAAATGAGTAATTATTTTCATTGTAATATGACAAACTGCACGATGTGTGGCGATGAATTTAAATTTAATTTTTTAATAGGTAGTCTGTAGCATGATGTACTTATTATACTATGGTCTGTAGGACCTTTAACAATAGTAGCCTACTTACGTTGAAATTTCTGTTTGTGAGAATTGAAAACAAGTAGATATGGACTGCACGCACAAAATTGTAAATATGCATAGGGTTTACAAAATGATAAAACATTTTGTAAAAATTATGCTTTTAAAATTTCTGGCTGTGAGGTCTTACGTTAATACCTGTGAACGTTACATGACGTTTGTACTTAGGAGGCATAATTTTTGTAAAAAAACTTATGATTGCTTCTTTATTCGAAGTTGTGGTGTAATATTAACGTGTATTGTGTTGTACTTACAAATGCCAGGAGACACCTGGACTCCCTGATGGCGCCGCAGTAGCCGAGGAAGCTGACGAGGAACACGAAGGCTCCGGCTGCGATCAGGATGTAGCTCAGCTGAGACAACACGTGTGGCTGAGAGAAGTGCTGAAACTGAACACAAACACAGATTACCAACATTTTCTATTCACATCTTTATAGTTAAAGGTCTAAGAAGTTCATTGCCATGCTTATAACAACGTGGCAGCAACATTGGTTGGAAGGAATCTATTACTGTAGTATATTTCGTATTGACAATCCGTAAATAAGATCACGCCAAGTTTGAACTTTTGAGTATCATCTGGTGATTTCATTACCTTTTTTTAAGACGTCTCTCAGTCACACTAGGGGGTTTTTGTTTGAACTTTTAGCACTTGGGAAGACAGAATAACCAAATGAAAACTACGACTTGCAACACTTTTATTTATGATAAAACACGAAGCTTGTTTTGTCATCATTTAATAAAATGTCTAAGGTTTAAAGTACAGACTTGAAATCCGATGTATGCAATACCAGGTAGCTAAACAATGAATGAATGGTGGTTCCTTAGCGCTTGAGTGTTTCATTTAGCGCCTATGAATGATGGGCACAATAAAACTGACAAGCAACGTTATGAAGTGCGTTTCCCAGGCACTATGTTTCTCCTCCTCGCTCTCCAGAAACGTCCAACTTAGAGTCTTAGTTATAGCTTTGCAATTGGGGAGGTCATAGCTCAGTGGTACAGTGCCATCAGTGGCTTCGTACCAAATCAGCCTGGGTTCGATTCCCGGGCGCAGTGATAACTTTTCACGATGGCCATTCCCCGTGGTTCGGAAGTCACGTTAAGCCGTTGGTCCATTTCATTGGTCGTTGGGCTATTAATTAATGACACCTCATCATCCATCAAAAACACTCATCACACTCACCCTTCAACCCATATTCACCATAAAATACCCTCTAGGAGTGGTCGGTGTCTCAAATCAAAGTATCAAAGTAAAGTATCAAAGTAGTTAACTAATACATCACATCCATATTGTACGTTCTTATGTTGAATCATCTAGATTCTCCCAAAGATCGACTCCCAAAGATTCTTTCGGCTGAGTTGCATTCGAGACAACATCCAATAGTCAACACAAACCTTATCAACATTTCTATTGGACAGAAAAACGCAAACATCCAAAAAAGATCCTCGTCCACGGATCGTGTATTGCTAATTTCGTGAATATTTGTCCTGTTCTGCCTAGTCTATTTCACCTTGGTCGAAGCCTCAACAATGAAAGTTTAATGGTGTTGAACGAAGAGAACGGAGTCCACGACAGATTGATGTTTTAAGGACAACTTCTCTGTATACAAACACGATTTGTCTACAACCACAACCAGAACCGGCCGTGAAGTATTCACCACAACCGTTACGCTGTCGGTGTTCAATATTCAATATTCTATAGTCAATTTTCAAGTTTAGTTGATGTGAAAACAGAGTAATTTGTGATCTTTTAACGGGATATTACGCTTTAATTTTGAGGTGAATTTAAAAGGACAATAGATTTCTGTATTTGATACCATTATCATCCACTCATAGCAAACTCTCAACTGCTAATCAATATTTTTGAAAAACTAGCAGATCTCTAGTGACATACCAAAATAAATTAAGGGAGGTACTATGGACTAGCTTAATTAGTTATTAGGATTTTATTGTTGTTTATGAATCTTCAACACGTGTTATTAAATCTTTGTCCAACGGAGGAGAATTTTCCCAACATCTCAACGGCCCCCACTCAACAATCAAAAGCCTAAGATATAGTTTTCCCAGGGCCACAAAATCTTAGTTTGCAGTCACTTTTAAAGTATCCTACGTTTATCTCTGGCTGATTAAACAAGCTACCAATAATTAACAGCAGGAACCTATCAAGGGTGATAAACCTGATACCTTGCCAGTGGCCAGTCAGTGATATGTGATAGAACCAGTCTGGTTCTTATCTACAGACCCTGAACAAGGAATGGATTGGGTTTCCAACGCATGTAGTGTTGTCCGTCAATATACACGATGCTTTGTTAAGTGAATTAAGCCACTTGTTGCTACTACTGTACGAATCAATTGTCACATGGAATTACGGATTACCAGACAGTCACTACTATTCACAATGGTGCTGCCTCATCTTTCAGTAAAATATTATTTCCTGAAATACTATTATCTGGTCTTGAAGTATTCTAGCGAATTCCACGTAAATACACCTTTTCTCTGTTAATGAAACATGTGTTGGTATGCTATTCCAGCAGGAGCTCAGCGCCTCGAAAAGAATGTCCCAGCAGAAAGAGGACAGCGGTGAGTGGAGGGGTCAAAGACTCGCGAGTGCTCCAAATACTCAGATGCAGTTGTCTTTGTCTGGACCGGTCAAACCTCTTCGAGACAATCCCAAATCGACCAAAAAGCGAGGAATGCACTGCAATTGCTTGATTTGTTGGTTTGCAGCCTACAGGTGCTGTGTCTCCCACCACTCTTCCATTGTACAGTGCATTTCGCGTTTATACACTTTCGAAGGAAAATAGCACTAGACATAATAAAACACATGTTGACGGAATGTGTATTCTTGGTTAATTTTCTAAAGATTCGTGAGACCTTTCGGCTGACCCAACTTAGGCTTACGCTAAAGAAAACCTACATTATAGGTTTTCAACACTTGGGTGAAAATTTACTCGATCATAACGCTATTATGTATTCCTATAGAAATCTTACAAGTGTTGAAGAGTGTAATAGAACTCTTTATTACTCTACAAGTGTTTATAAACTTTATGTTCCTGCGTAACAATTTGCTCTCTTGCTAGGGATTTATAACTTAATTATAATTCAAATTCAGCGATTGAAAGAATTACTCAAAAGAAACATATTTAAAGCCTACAACAAAAACATTTGTATCAATTCACCTCCAATGTACAACCCAAATTCAGAAATACAAAACAACTCGATCAACCTAACAGACGCCGGAGTTGTTGTAACAATGTGTTTGAAGTCATAATAATGATGATACACACATAAACGTAAGGTATTAGTTAATTGTGTGGTGAAGAGTTTTTATGGATCTGGCCTTAATGTATTGAAGAAATGAACAGATCTGGGAACCGATCCGAGTCCCAACAGGAACTAGTTCCAACATCTGAGGAGTGATTCATTTGCAAAGCACAATCTCAAGCCTGAATAAAACATGATTCGCGCTTCCAGGCAAAATGTTGTCATTCTTTGTTTGTGGAAATACTCGTATTAAATGCAAACCCACGTATTATCACTTCGTGTGGTTGTTTAATGTAGTCGGAAACTGTTGGTAAAAGAAGTCAATTTGAAAAGAAATCTGTAATTTACATTACAACTGTGAATTAAAAATGTCTTTGCAGTTGTTCACAGTTGACTGGATATTGAACGTGTGTAGACTAGAGTAACATAACAACATTCCACTCGGTTTGAAAGTTGTTTATGCGGCTAACGTGTTCGTTGGTTCGGAATGATGCCTCAGGTCTGCCAATAGTCAATTTCTCTTCATCTTTATGCCAAAGTCATTACCGTCGTTTTACTATCGTATTTACTAAAAGTAAACCCCAAGTTTTAGTTGTATGCAAAACTCTCAGACTAAGAAGGACTTCAGTATAATTTCGAGATAGAGCAACTGATCGGCGTGGCCGAGACTCGTCGATCTCACAGCATTATATCATGTACTTCGCGACGGTTGTTACTTGATTCTTGCATCACTCAGTCTATTGTGAGACCTCCTACTTGTTCAGTGTGTCCGCAGGAGTGACAATGAAGAGACAAAGAGAGGCGTTGACCAACAGTGGCCAAGAGATGAGTTAGGCTAAGTGAAGTATCCGTGTTTCGTAATGTGCGGGGCGCCACTGTGAACCGACCGTGTGAACTTTGGCCTGGTTTACCACTCAAAATCATGCGTGTAATTCAACACTCTTCATATACATAAATAAAGGTTTTATTTCATTAATAGTTTACATTTTAACGAAATCGTCAATAAAAGTTATGATTCTTAAATTCTGCCTTTCTCCCACATCGAGATCCCATTCATAAGTACAGTCTCCTAATTCATTCAAGGGCCATTCATTCGAATTACTCCCCTCTAGTCAGGAAGTCAGTCCAGCCAATTAAACTGTCTCCAATTCATGTGCCAAAAACTCGTCCGTGCTGTAAAACGCGTGCATGGCCAATGTCACAATAGTTATCATATTTATCTTTTTATTACTTAAACACTTTACCGGTACTGTCGTTAACAGTGAAACACTTATATTCATGTAGCTTATATCATAGTTCAGTTGTTAATTGTATGTTGTACTAATTGCTCAATAATCTTGTGAACTTGCCATCTTGTTACCCGTATACATATTATTCTATTCCCATTGTTAATTGGAGTTCAGCGTTAGACAAGTAAATACAAATCTGAATTGCATTCTGGTTTGAGGGGGGGTTGTTCAAGTAGTTTAACGCCATTGAAATATAACGAACATAGTTCGATTATCAAATCGTTAAAGTTGCATGACAAACGCAAGAAAACTAGTGAAGAGGTCGTCATAGCTGTCTTGTTTTGTTGTTGCAACCTGCTGCGGTAATTTCCACGCTTTGACTCATTAAATAGCTTGTCAGCCCAAACACCCCTATTATCGGTTTACCAAAGTCGTCTAAGTGAAATATTCTCTATACGAATCACCATATTGCGCTTGACTCCAACTCGCAACATAGCCATAAACTGAAATTCACAAAGACTTGTACGATTGAGAAGAAAATTGTTATTCTACTTGAGAATGTAAATAAATGCAAATGACGTGATCATGTACTGAAGTTACAACACTCGCGGATCCGCGGCGCGTGACTCTCCTGGCTCGAGCGGCCTTGTCAGTTCACCTGTACCGGAACGCAACTATCGGTCCATCGGCCCCTCCGGAAGCAGGGTGCTAACTCCTCAACAATCGCAATCGATTTCAGAGTGAATACCTCTGTGGCGAACACCTCTGTGTCATGTCATGTCAACCAGCGCTCGACGTCTTCCTGTGACTGGTCCATTTGCCGTGAGGTTGTTAGCATCACCACCTCGCGCCTCGCCGCGTACACGGTTCCACGTGCCCAGGCTTCACTTACCGACGGGCGACGGCGTTGGTGGTCGTGGTGGGTTCAGATCAGAGAATACATATTATTCTGTGTTCGCTGGTTTAGATACATCGATGTAAGCCTCAGAAGAATATACCGCACAGCCCACACGGTACCTCTGACTAGAAAGAGCGATTTTGCTCTCGCTTGGTATTGATGGAATCTGTATAGGTACATGGATTCTCGTAATATGCGGTGGCCGCGCTTTTATGACAAAGTCGACCATAGCATCATGCAGCGTTTTTTTTCATATGATTTTATGCATCGCATTCACTCCAAGGCTTTTCTTTATATATGCCTGAGTTTGAACAGCAAAAGGTTCACACTTTTGGTTTTTACTCATCAGTGCTGTCCTTATATTTTTAAAAAGCTGTAGGTGAACTACTGGCGTTCACATTCTCATTAGTTCGGTTTGTCAACTGCAGTACAGTAGTCGTTAAATTTGATTTAAAGTGTAATTTATAAAATCATACAAGAATAGCTTTACTGAAAATAAAATTCAACATACAAATTAACATGTGGCGTGGTTGTTTTACAGCAGTGCATCTAAATACATGTGAATGGTAAATGCTGATTTAGAGAACCATTAATCTACAACTAAAGCCCAAACCACAGATAAAAGATACCGCATTTCCGGTATTACTGAGGCACGTGGATCAACCAACAAGCCGCAGAACTTCCGGTGAGGCCGCCACTTAGTGATCATAACGAGTTAACGATCAGCGGTCACTTGATACTGGTTTCACGCAGTCAGGCGTGTCAGCGGCTAAGTGTATGGAGGAACGTATTTACTTGATGATGCACTCGAGTAAGGAGGTGCAATTTTCCACACCTTGTCATCTTTGCAGCGCTCGTTAAAGAAAAACGACCTTATTTAATCTTTGTCTACTTGATAAAAGCTTGCAGTGAATGATCTAGTAATGGCTGCTAATGAACGAAAATTAGCAGTCATCAGAGATTCGGTACTACAACGCCTAATTCATGCCTAGGTTTGTGATTTCTGCTCTCTTCGAGTTTATTCGTATCGGGCGAGTGAGTGATTGATGAGGTATCCGGTATATTTATAACGTCGCTGACAGTACAATGACTACTTAATCAAACATAGGTACTGTATACGAAATTATTGCTGTAGCTTCTAGTCTTCCATGTATCAAAAATAATGTCGATAGGCCTAATAATACCAATAGGAAAACTGAATTTGATGCTCTTTGAATTGAAGTCTTTGGTAACTTATTGTATTAATTTATTTTAGAATATTGTTGAACATTGTTGTCATTCTCACTAATACCTTGACAAGGCAAGATGCAAAGTTATAGCGGCTCTAGTGTAGGTATAAGGATTCTGGCAAAATTTGTTTTATATCACCCATGTACTCGCAATAGCGATCAAATTAAATTAAGGCGTCCTCTTCAACATGGACATTCTGAGCCTAATTTACCCTAGTCTTATCCCATCTTTTTGAAACGCTGGTAATGAAATAAAGTAGAACATCTGTTTCAAATATAGATCTCCACGCGGTCGCTATGTTTACAGTTGTCGCACAACTCATACCGTGAGTAAATTAGCCATGCCGGTCTCTAAATAGTGGGTTGGAAATAGCGTCTCTCCAGTGGACTTGGCGGGAGAGCTGCGCGTCTGTGTGTGCGTGCGCGTGCGCGTGAAACTGGGTAAACAAAGCTGGTCTGATTGTGAAAACTTTTATATTTAATTTGCCTTGATTTGAGAACACGTTCATTAGGGTATAACGTTACTCTTAATAAAATTTGTTTAAGCATAATATAATTCTAAAAATATTACAAACATTGTAAAATCAAGAAACCTTAAAAAGGCCAAATACTCAAAACATATAAGCAAAACGACATTTTCCAAATTAGTTATTAAATCGTTTACTAGAGCTATTTACAAAAAAGCTATAAGGTTTATTGAAACGAAACTGCCTACGCAAACTTACTATTGTCAGTGGGTGTTTTTATTTCATTACACTAAAAACGGAAATTCGAGTATACAAAATACAGGTTTTACAACGACTCAGTGTAGAAAATATTAATTTTGTTCATGGACTTGTTATGTGCACGTACAATTTATGTTGATAGTTTGAAAACCATTGGTAAACTTTAGAAATTCTAGAATTTGTAGGGTATTATTTAGAAAGCCAAGACAGAAAGCATGGACGTAATAGCTGTAGTAAACGTACTGAAGACAACATTGTCTTCTCTGTTTTAATTTAGTGTCAAATTTGGCATATACTAAGTCCCTTAATTGAATACGTGGATAAATGCTGTTACTTATTTAGATGCTGCACGGAGACCCGTCCCTACCCCCGTGGTTTCAGATGGATGAGGTTGAGGACGACTGGTCGTTAAAGTGATGAAGGAAAATGGCGGTCATTACGATGACAGGGTGTTGAAAATTGCCATCTTCAGCTGTCCCCGCGTCTGCGATATTACCAGGAAAATGTGCTAGATAATACTGGGCAGTTAACACCGCAATGTTCTGTAGTGCAACGTCCTCAGCGCGTCTTGGCTATTTATATCCATGTAGTTTATTATTTAACTTGTTTTAAAGTGAGCCCAATGCCGGCTTAGTTTACATCTTCAGGTGCGGGGGGTTCAATAATGTTGGGAAGAGGCGCGTGAAGTTTGCGCCTGGTTTTGAACGGTTTCAAACTTTTTTAAGAAAAGTTGCTGCAAATTCTAGATTACAATAAGAAACTAAATTACTAAAGAAATGATTTTTTCCAAGTCATAGTTTTTGAAAATCGCATTCATCGTTGAATTACGAATACGGAATTTGTAAAGAACTTATATTAAATAATTTATTTATCCCAGTTTAAGTACGACCTCTTTAAGTACTATAAATACTTCATTGCCTGTAGGTCCTAGATGTGTTGATCTATTGCACGATGCATTTCAAATTTGATGCTATTTGCACTTTTCGAAAATGGGCAACTTGTGCCCGAAATGCATCGTCCAATAGATCAACACATCTAGGACCTACAGGCAATGAGGTATTTATAGAACTTATATTAAGAACGGTTAAGTATGTTAAGAAGTTAATGCAGAACTTTTAAAAGTCGAAAAGCGACTTCGTTGGGCTGTTGTTAGATATTCGAGGATGCTCTTTCATGAGTTTTAAAGTTTGAATCCTTACCAACACATCGTGTTTCTGTGAGTAAACTGTTAGTGCCGGTGGAGTATATTTTTTATTTATCTGACTTTCTGTTGAATTCTTCTGAAATCTTACCTTGTATCTTAGAAACTAAACACGTGCTGGCTAGATGAAAGAGAGTGTTGCGTAATATCATCACTCCACCGAAGCAAAATATACAACCGAAACCAGAAGCGAATAGAGAAAATAATAACATTTAAAATATGACACGTGGCGGCACACAATGACAATATTACAAGAAAGTAATCTTCATTGTGCCATTGTTCATTGTCGCGCCGCATGTCAGCTCACCATGAAGAGAAGAGAAGCAGCGGACCTGCCACCAATCACCATGACACTCGCACTCCTCCGGAACCGGAAACTGCTTCCTTGTCACCGCAATAACTATCATGTTATACTATATCAAGTGTAATATAGTTTCCACGCTTCACGTCACACTATAGTTTGAGGCAGTTCCAGTGTTTTACCTTTCTGTGATGCTTTTCAAACCGATTACGCTGGAGAAACGGTGAAATTTCAGAGGTGACATTCTGTAGCTGCAAGTGCTAAATAAACGTGACATAGGCTCAAAACCCTAATGTAAAGTGAGAAATGCAAGCGGCACTTAGTGGTAGTCTATATGATTAATAACATCTTCCTATCATCATATGTGATATCTTTCGCAAAAATGTGTACAATATTCATTTCTCCGAACACTGTTACGCTGATGAAAACCGTTGCTAATAAAATTGCATATGAAAACTATGTATGTTTCAGGTTCGTGTTTGTGAGAGTGATCGTGCGGGATCATTGTTAACTTGAAACTGTCAGCATGCATCCATCCTTATAATGACACAACTTTGCAACCATTGCATCCAATACGTTTATTCATATTGACGAACTATTTGTTGGAAAATCATACGGTTTATTTCTGTTGGTGGTGAAAGAAACAGCTCATCTAATAATTAAAAATGTCAATATTTCAAGTAGAACCTTTCGTTCGGTCAATACTGTTTCCGGATAGTGAAACGTGACAGAAACTCGTCCAGCCAAAAAAGGCTCCTAATAAAACACCCATTCATTATGTTTAGATCAATTAGTGGCAGGAGAGTGAATGTTTATGTTTTTGTTCTGTTGTAGGAAGCGCTAACGAGGCGGCGAAGCATCATTAAAATCAGCTGTTTCAGATGTAAACACCGGCGGCGCACACTTTCACTTGCGCATGCGCCAAGTCATTTGCCAGCCACGACTTCATCCTGTTCCAACATTCCATGTATTCTACACTCCGAAAACTGTGACGTTCAAAAATATTAAATCCAAAGGCCCGCATGATTCATATAAGATGGTAACACTGTATTCAGGATTTTAACAAATATATGAGAGTGGATTTTAAACTATGACACTAATGTATTTCTTAACCTTTGGTATTTTTGAAGCAACATCACGGCAAGCCAATGTTCCAGCTAGTTGAAAACTCAACTCTTGCAAGTACAGCAGTAAGTTAAAATAATATTTTGTACAAACTGTGCAGTTTCTACATATTCTAAGACTCTACGTTATGATGCGTTCCTCAGTAAAGATGTTATTATTTATAGCATAAGCAATATATTTCATTACGATGTTATCTTCTCACGCAAAACTGAATCACATACAGTGTATTTATTTAATAACACCAATATAATTCATTCTAAGTTATAGTACTGTATATCATTGTAAACATGTGTTTATACAACGATTGCTTAGAACGTAATATCACATTAACTACTTATAACTTTCAATATTTTAAAACCACCATCGTAATTACGGGTTCAGTTCAATTAAAACTTACGAAGTGGACAATCTCCATAAATACACTTCGTTCTATATGCTACTGAGAACAATCGAATGTGTGGCATTTTTCCATTTTACAATTATAATACGAAATTGTTGTTTGTACCGCATGTGGGCTGAGCAACGCGAGGAATTGCCTCAGATTGTATCATTGTTTGCATCACTTGAGTTTAGGGATGACTCGTTGCAGTAAGTGAGACTGTTGGGTTGTCACTGTCCCTCCTGTTGCTACATACGAGTACACTGTCCCTCTATACAATACGTAAGTTGAAACACACAGACAAAGGAACAAATACTTGGCTTCGATCATTGCGCTTGAGTATTGGTCTCGTTGCACGTTTGGAGTCTTCCCTCTAATAGAATAACACTACTTAACTCGTACTCATGCGGGAACATTGTTACAAATCTAACAGCGTTATTGTTAATTGATAGAAACCATATTATCGAGCTCTGCCTATTATCGAGCGTTTCCAATTACTTAGACACTTCGATAATAGTTTGTTTTCTCTGACATAATAAGGGACATTTCTTGTTATTCCACACACTGGTATTCTATTGGAGCTACAACTTCCATCGCGATGTAGGAATGGCCGACAAATGCGAGAAATCGAACATACCAATACACGAGCTTACTTATCTACTTGTTGGATAATTATTGAATTGTTGGCAACGAGCAGGTTAGGTAGGGTAGGGGTAGGAGCGGTGAGGGAAAGTTATTACCATGGAGAATGCAGCAATAACACAAGCAACAGCAGCGTCATCGTCGCGTAACCCGGGTTAAATAGAGCGGCAAGCGGCAATGTTTGCGAGAAAATAACGTGCAAACTACAACAGTGTGCTACCGAGATACTCAGGATAACTACCAACATAGTTCTACTTGGAATCATTCTAACCCTGTTACGTATCGAAGGGGGTGTGAAAACAAATACAACCATGAGTTATTTATTTTCTAACTTAATGAACCAGGAACCACGAGGCTATGCAGCCTGTGCGGTGACCTAAGAGTCGAAATAACCTAAGCTTGTAGGTTGTGGCGGGGCTCAAACCCGCGAATTTCGTATCACGCTCTCGTGTACTGCCAACTCAGCCACCACGCCGGCACATACACTCTTATATCTCCGTTTATTTAGATATTATTTTTCTGAGAAACCCATAGATAAGGTTTTTCAAAAATCTATCAACGAGTTGGTTTGTGAGAAATAAAATATAATCTCCGTTAGCCAATTACTTGGAATTCTCTGTATTGATGTCGTCACCACCTTAGTTTCACAACTGTTTCTTGGTGATGAATTCAGCCAAACAAGAACCGACATTTATCTAGTTTAAGAAAACAACTAATACAGTCAGAAGGGAAACACCTTACTAACGTTTCAAATGTTTACTCTAATTTATAGATTTGTTGTTAGGTTTTGATTTCTGGATAGCTTTTAACTGGTTTTAATTATGTAAAAGTGTAATGTGTCTACAGAAAGTGTTTCGCCTCTGTAAGGTCAACGATAAAGTTCTACAACATTTTTGATATCCAGAAACATCAACATTAGTCTACTACTCAGGAATATTTCGGGGTTTTACACCCCTCATACACACACACCAACCGGCCAGCCTTCAATTCTTCGAAGTTAACAGCACACAACAATCATAACCTTTTGGACTCAAATTGAGAAAACTTAAGACATGTCAAACTAAACTTGTAGCAATTGTTGTATAACCATATTACACAAATGTATATGTTCCGTTCATTGCTTATTTAGAGCTTGATTGTACATTAGTAAATTGGCCAAGTAAGTAGTGACGCAATTGAGGGTGACTTGTTCACAAGTGACGCGGAACCTTGAGAGTTATCAATGCACAGGCAGGCCCGGCCTTTCAGGTTGAATCACGATCTCGGCCTCGTCTCTCACACAGCACACTGTATAAGCCTCATCACGCTAATCATAATGAGAACATCTCACATCAATGTATATCCACAGGACCCAGGGGTTCAGAAATCAAGCTTTACTTTAAAAATAAATGAAAGATTCTTGGGTGGCTAGGACTGTAAAATACTTTCTTCTAGTTCACCTCAATATTAAGATAAGACAAACATATTTGTGGCTAACTTTAACATTTTTGTTGTTGCTAATTGTGTAGGATTTCTTTTTTTACCAGAGACAACATTTGAGAACATGGAAAACAACTTTTCTAATATCTACACCAAAAAATAGTTCTAAACGGGAAACTACGAGAGCATGTTTTGAGCAACTTTTTCTGGAGTCATCAATCCTCTTAAGTGGCTTTGCGGTAACGCTAGGTAGAAGTCGAGGTTGGGTGGTATCTTCGAAGGACCACCAAGAAAGGATTTTGTAGTTCAACTTTATTCTTTTACACTTTGCCCTAGTTACAAAACCAACATGAAACCTATCAAAACGTATGGTATCAACTTACCATGTGTACATCGCTCTGTTAGAACTTATGTAGAATTAGTGGTTTTGTTAGTTGAATGTTAAGAACCACCATTGAGTTAGAGCAACACCAGCTAACATCATCAGTATGACCAATTAGACAAGCTAAGAAGGCTGGTGATCAAGTAAACCTCTTTACAAGAGTTAATTGTATAGAAAAGACAATGGGAAGAAGAGGAAAAGAGTTTCGTCACTCGGCAGCAAGGAACAGTAGTGAGTAGGTGCTCCTGCACAGGTAGATTAGATAGATAGATGTGGGGGAAGTGACGGGATGAGGCAATTCGCGCCCACAAAGTAAACAACTCCGCTTAGCTGACAGTGTAGGCTTTAAGTGTTTTAATACAGTGAGTCCCTGTAAAATACCAATAAAATGTGTATATTTATATTTTGAAATATTGTTATTTTTGAAATAGTTTAAAGTTGTTTTAAAAACAAGGTTTTTGGGCAAATTAGTATGGAGTAGTGCCCACTTATTCTGTTAAATTCTCATTGTGGTCGAGATAAAGTACAACAAAAATTAATAGCTAAAATAGAGTGTGCCACATTGCCCAATGAATCAGTCATATCCATGATTATATCAATCCCTACAAAGCCCACTGAACTATATTTGCACAAGATAAGTCGACCACCTGAAGAAAGGATCAGATTCCAGATCTCGAAATATCGTGTTCTTCTTGTTCACAAAAAAACTATAGACAATTTCCGCAATAATATTTCAACCTTAGAAAATCTACCATCGTCACTAACAAACTTCAAACAAAGAGTATGTGGTCAACATAGATAAATTAAGTCATAAAGCATAAACTAACTTTTTCAGAAAATCAAATGAAACAGACTGTCAAAAGCCAAGATAGTTTGTTCACACATTAGAGAATTACATCCTGGGAACCTTGCGATACACTTGCTGGAATATTACTCACACAATGTTGAGTAACATTCGTCCCACTGTTACATTTAGTTGTAACACAAAACACCACACAGCTATCACTTCCATGTCCGCCCACTATCTCACTCCTTTTGTAAATAACCTCTTCTGTCCCTGGCTCAACATACACAGACAAGGTAATGTAACCTGTAGGTGACGTGGGGTCTGAGGAGGTTAATGATACATTTTAAAGTATAATAAAAAGGCTACACATTCCTGCTCATTGTTCACCGTGTTCGAACAAATTCGTATTTCATTTGTATAATAATTATGAGCATTTGACAAAATCATCACAACACATTTACGATCCTCATAATCACTGAACACCTCTGAGTCCTAAGTTTCCACATTGGACGTAATCTTCAAAGATGCGTTTCAACTTTTAAAATAACGTAATGCCTTTTCAAGGAAATGAACGTACAATATATAGTCCAATCCACCATATAACAATCAAAGTAACTTCCATGATAATGAAAAATCACGTAATAATTGAACGTCTCAGTTATTGTGAAAATTGGTGTAAATGGTGATACAAACAAGATGATCCCCTGCCCTACCCATCGAACGCCAACTGACGATGTTCTTATACGACCATTTTCTCTTAAAGACTGATAAGTTCTTTCTCAGAAATTGATCAACACTATAAAATATTTAAAGGAGCTGCAAGCATGTGCATCAGAGGCCCAAGAAGAAAGTTCACAGGCTGAGAGAGTTTATTGTGTTTCCTATAACTTATACATACTTCTTTTAAATAATTAAAAAGAAAATATTTCTGTACAAGAAATAATTCTGTATTAGTATTTTATTTGCAGTGTAATATACACTTTTATATGTTTATTTTAAGCTCCTAATTAAAATCCGTAACTACCAATGACTTGTTGCTGAACTGTACTGATATCGCCGTAACATATTAATTTTAATTGCTACAAGACGAGACGGCTACTATACAATCAATAAGAGAGGAGGAGGGGAGGAGGAGGGTGTATCTGAGAGGTGGTGATTAAGTTTGACCTTTGATAGCAGCTAAGGAGATGAAAGCTGGGCTCCGGTGATGATAATGGTCGGATTACTGGTCCGGTTAATGAGCAACGCCAGATCCAATGACTTTCTAGCCAGCGCGGCTAACTGGAGTGCTATAGTGGGCGCACGACGGCTTGGGAGAATTCTTCTTATTTGTGCACTATAACTCCTCAGAGATTTTATTTTAATTTTTCGGTTAAGTTGTTGTTTGGAATATTAAGTGATCAAAAGAGACTTAAACAAACAAACCTTTAATTGAGTGTAGACTACATGTATCTCATTTGTCAATAATTGTGTTAGCCTACACTGAAAGATTGCACCCGTTTACATCTGGATCCCATTCAGAAATACACAATTTACACTCGAACATCTATATTCTCTCTAATCTTCCCAGTCTACCCTCTTGGCCAGTCTGTCTATTCCCAGAGTCTTCCAAGTGTGTGCAATAAACTCTTCTGAACTGTTAAAGGCTTGTGCAACCGAGACTGATTTTAGACGAGTTTTGAACGCCTTCGGCATCGGCGCATCTTTGGTAGAATTTGGAAGTCTATTTACGAATTGAACTCTACTTACCAAGCTAGTTAATGAACAATCACATTAAATTTGTGTATTGCTTAAAACTCGGTAATTGTAATCAGTTTCTGAGAAATAACTTATCTTAAAGTGAAAAGGTCGTATAAAAGGCCATCAGTTAGTTGGTGAGCTTTGTTTATTGACTTGACAAGCAAACATATTTTCTATACGATTGGCTTACAAAGTCATATGTTACTAACAATTATTGCATTTACTGGTAAAACATGTATCCAAAGCTCTTCATCACACAGGTCCTCAGTTTTCGAGTTCTAGGAGAGGTGGAGGTCATGACCTGGCTGAACAAGACAACAGACGGAAGATGAACGAGGAGCTGTCAGGGATAATGTATTCTGTAGTCAATGTTCTTGCACTATGCAGTAACAAATGAGTTTCAATGTTGGGGTCGAAGGGCGCATAATTCTAGGACACCTGCTACACCGACTTGCCACCCTCCCTGAGGGGCGCGAGTCGTACATAACTTCACCTCCTTGTAATAAAGCAGACCTGCTAAGGTACTTCAACATAATTGCAAACATGAATCACGAATAATAAAACCATTTACAAACTTTTACGAAATAAAAATACTCAGTGACAATAGCAAGTCCTTCTCTTAAACCCAGAAATCGTAAGGCATACCAGCCCATTCTTCGTGCATATCAGTGTGTTCACACATTTCAAACGTTTTCACGGACCAGCCAGCGAGGAGTTGTGTGCAAATCAATACGCGGCGAGGCGTACCATAGCCGAAACACGATGGAGGAATATTTACTAATGGTATATGATTACGAGAGTTTGAAGTCACGGCGTTGGGATGGGAACTGTGTTCAGGAGAAGAATAGAAAGCGTGGATAGAGAGGAGGTGAGGAGAGGAGAGGTCCTCGGGGTCAAGTTCAGAGCCACGACACAGTCAGCTGGTGGATATGCACACAGCAGTGTGGAGAAAGCTCACCTGTGTCCTACATTATAGATAGTAAACATGGGAAATATTAGACTTCATGTAATTGTGGAAGTCTATTGTATGCACCTGGTGTTTAGTAAGTATGGCGAGCACTTCAAAATAGTAGCCTTGATGTCTGGGAAACCCTATAGGAAGTTACACACACACAGCATGTACAGAACATGGGTGATTTTAAAGAAAAATGTACTTTGTTTGAATATTAGTTTGAGCCTTTTTTAGTGCTTGTTTTGGATAGCTCCCCACAACGTAACTAGAGATAAGGTGAGAAAATCAACAGTTTTAACATCGTATATAATATACGGGAAAAGAACACCTATTTGAAATTAGCTAGGATTTCTATTAGTTGGTTTTAGGCTGAGATAGAAACATGACATCAACATATATAGGCTACAAAACCTTTCATTTTTCATCGTGTTACGAACCAGAAGAAGAAACCCGTTTTTTCTCTTGGAAATCTTAGCAAATGATTTTAATATTTTTTAAGTGTAAACTCACGCTAATGTATGATTTTATTTTGCCTTTTACAATATGTGTTTGTTTTAATTATTTTTTGATCAACGTTTAAGTTCGATATGACAGGCCTTAAAGTTTGAGATGGCTATCATAGCTTCACTTTAGAAGCGAGGAACTTGTTGCTTGTTGGATGCAAAGGTGCGTGAGCATGCAAGGCTTCATTCGCTTAGCGCTAGATGCACGCGAGTTTGCGCTCAATATATTTGGCGAGTTTAGAGGTAAACATTAAATAAATTGCTATGACTCAATAACAATAACCGTGCTATTTGCAACTTTATGGCACTCGTTTTTATTGGTTTCGAAGGACATTTTACTACCTCGCTTCCGGAATAAAATACACACGCACATGCGTCTACCATCACTTCACCCATCGACATGACAGTCCGGGGTAATTTAAGAGAATGTCGAAGGGGGAAACTTCATTACTTATTAACACTAGGAAGGGTAGACACGCCACGAGGTAAAATGCGTGACAAAAACTACACACAAAGTTTGACCATCACGAGCGCACGTGTAATGGACTGGCAGATATGATCAGTTCATGACAAAACTCACACAAAAACCAACTCTGACTGGGCAAACCTGTCAGATATGTTTGTATTTATGTCTAGTCTGAAACAGACGTCACAGTTGGTTTTATCGAGCCCATGTTTTCTGTTAATGAGAAAACGTTTTAACTGTTAATATACAGAGGGTGCAAAAGTAGGTATACAGTAATGAAACATTTTATAGAAAAAGTATATTTATTCATACAAAACCCAAACTTTTCCAATTTATTTGAAGAGTGCTAAGAAACCCATATTAACTCTTAAAAATTGTATACTTGACAAAAACACTCACTCCCTTTTGTATTCAAACTGTTTGCCTTCACAGTCAACACACTACTGTAACCTTGAAGTTACGCTTAAACACACTTTTCGGCAAAGCTCTTTATTTTCATGTATGTTTTGCCAAGCTTGGCGAATGAATTCTACCATCTGATTAACATCACGAGGTTTCTTAGAAAACCCCTTGGTCTTTGACGACTCCCCGAAAGAAAAAATCCATAGGAGTCAGATCGGGAGATCTTGCTGGCCATTCAGACTGTGAAGGCAAACCGTTTGAATACAAAAGGGATTGGGAGTTTTTGTCAAGTACACAATTTTTAAGAGTTAATTTAGGTTTCTTAATAATCTTCAAATAAATTGGAAAGGTTTGGGTTTCGTATGAATAAATATACTGTTTATATAAAATGTTTTGTTAAAGTATTGTCGTAAAGATGTGTTTAAACATTTGTTCAACCGGTTTCCATAATTTATAGGCCATTTTTACGTAGCCTACGCACATTCCACCTTATGACGATTCCCAGCGGTCTAAAGATTTCCGAGTCACGAAAATAGTTGGATTTGGTCTGGCAGTCGTTAATGTCAGTTGGATAGTAGAACAACAGAGATAAATCTGTATATTTCCGTGCCTTCACTGCATTCGGGGTGAGACAACTCTTGGAGATGTCCTCTAAACAAACTCCCCGAAGTTGTGATCATTTCCAGAATACTTTCTTCTTAGAATAACTGGCGCCTGGTAGCAAATTCGTTGGGAGGAAATTGAAACCGTGCAAACTATAATATGCGATACGTAAACAAATATATTACGTCATTGCTACAAATGCAGCATATAAATTACACATTTTTCAGTACGGAGTAAAAATAGAATTTAAGGCTTCATTTCCACGATTCCCTAACTAAGAATAAACCAATGGAATTTAAATGAGCTTAAGTATTTGTTTCTATCAAATACGCACTAGAGGTTTTATTTTACACCTGTTTAAGGTACCTTCTTAAAAGCTATGGACGTATTGTTTAAATCCTCTTTTTAACCATGAAAAGTTTAAGAAAAGAAAGTTAAAGGAAGTTTAAGAAAAATCTAGAGCTCGAGTAGAAATCGTAGGAAACTATGTTTAGACTATGGAGAATTGAAGCATTTCAATCATCAACTCTCAACTTTATTCCAGGAAGAAATAAACTCTATGTTTGATATGGAGCCTCGTTTGTGAACAAGAAAGAGGCAGCTAAGCTATGAAGGAAGTATAATTCAGTGAATAATTTGGTGGAATGAGAGACTCCATGTTGACAAGACGTGGCTCAAGTCCAAGCGATGAAAGAAGCGAGCTGTTGTTGTTGAGGGGGCCGATAGCAACCGTCTCCATGGCAACCGAGTCCACCACCCTCCAGATACCAGATATGTGATGTGGGGAGACAAATTGTCAGCTACACTGGGGAAGTTAGCTATATCAACATTTCTATATATTGTGTGTGAGTGTTGTGTGTACTAGTAATAATAACACCATTTTGTGCCGTTCATTTTCAACATTGCTTAAGCTAGCTTGAGACTAATATCAGACTTAAGCTATTAGTCAACATTTAAGTTAGAAAGTTAATTGTTCCATTTACTACTCATGATCGATTGAAATTGGTATTTTACGACGGAGAATTTCATAGCCTGATATGTCGTAGCGGTCATTTCCCATCGTTTATGTAGGGAGAAGTTCACAGCATTCTGCAATATATATTGCACTCTCAGAACGGAATTCTTAAACTAAGAATAATAATCTTAAAACATAACAGAATGTTAAAAAAAAGTACGTTTGCTCAAAACAAAATAATTAATAGTTACCAAGTTTGAAGCCACATTTTGTATATTATAGCTCTAATTTACATAGCATTATCAACGGGTTTTCCTAAATGTTTGTGAATGTTTAGGGATATGGTTATTCATTGGAGATACGTTTGCACATACAATGAAATTCTTTACCAAATTGAATGGCACTAGTAAGTATTCATTTGGATTTAATAACATCCAACACTTAGAAAACATTTCATATTTAAAACAGCAGTCTAGATGGTATGAACAGATGTTACACAATGTAGTAAACAGAAGGCGTTGCTCTAGTTACAGAGTGAGTTCACCTAAGTAAACACAAGTCTGCGAGATAATGTGACAAGTGTAGTAAACCATTGTTACACAAACCTGCCTTGACTCATCAACACCAATGAAGCAATTACACTTACACTAAGTGAATCACGATTCTACATTCCTCCGTGAGCCGTGAGAAACAAGGCTACTGTCGTCATGTTGCCGAGTACAAAGTAAATACTCGAGTTTTTAGTCTAGTTGGTTTAAAGATCGAGACTTATCTAGTTAGCAAACTTAAATTGCTAAAATTATAAAATGATAGTTCTGTAATGCTCTTATCAAAATAGTTTAGTTACATAAAACTGGAAAAAGGAGCACCGTTGTGTAGCAGAACTTACACGATGGAAGAAATCAAATTTCTCGAACTTTCAAAGACTGCCCACCTCCAAATAGTCAGTTATAAAAATAATGACGTCTGTGTAATGCACCACGAGTCGATGTGAACGTTGATGATGAAAATGGAAGAGATCGACGCATGGAATTTAAGTACGGCTCAAACACGTGCTTTTAAGCATTTACATGTACACGTGCAGATAATTAAACCCAGAGTTTAAACTCCACGGCGAGCTTGTTTCCACAAACAATTACAGGTAAGTACAGCACTAAAGTTAACTTGTAACAATTTGAACTTTTCTATTAGCCGATTAAGAAACTTCTTAAGTCGAAAAGAAACTATGTTTACGTTTTTAACACGTGGAAAATAAAGAAAGTAGACCCAACTATATAATTAGTCGAGCCATCACTTTTTTAGATGAAAGTGAAACTGGGGAAACTGTGGCTTTTCTCTAGTTGTTCCTCTGAAGCCACTCCCATGACTATTCAGACAGGTGTCAGTCCTAGAGTCAGCGGATCCGTGGCGGACTGGTATCATCCGCTCATCAGTCCGGTGGCGCGGGTTCGATCCCCGCAGTCACCACTTACAATTTGTAATTTGACTAATACGGTAACGCTAGGTAAAGGTCGAGGTTGAGTGGTAGAAAGGACTTTGTAGTCCTAACTTCGCCTCGTTAAACAAGACAAACTTTACCTTTAACTTTTACAGTAGCTGTGGTTACTGTGTGTGTGTTCTTCAAGGTTCATAAGTGTCGGGATGTGGTGCGTGGCACGGAGGAAAGGTCTGCAGAGAAATTTAAGAAAAAGTAAACATTCTTACAGTGCAAAGTGTGTGCGTATGAGTTACAATTAGTAGTGTGTACTGATAAATTTAAGGTGCATTATATTCGTGACAGCTAAAACACTCCGATAGCTTCGTTAGGTGCCTTTCTTTAAAGAAAATTGCTAAATTGAACAAATCTCCATGAGCTACCAGGGGATGCAATAGAATGAACGTAAAAGTAAATGTAGGTCTAAAAAAAAAGGTTGCAGAAAATCATCGTTGACTTGTGTACGAACTTTTAATAAGAAATCAAATGAACCAAACTAATCAAAACATTTTGAAGTTGATGAAGACACAAATTATCCAATAAAAACTTTTAATAGTTGGTTAGGTCTTTTAGGAACAATGTTCCCATCTACAGACCAAACATCAACCTTTATTGGATAATTTGTGTCTTCATCAACTTCAAAATTATAAATCCAATAAGGAGCTCTTCTAGATGTAATCAAAACATGTTTTTCTTCTACATTCTGTTATCTATGTTCAAACATATTTTAATATTTAAATAGTTTGATAGTCCAAAACACAAAGTAATATCCACGTGACAGCAACAGCTGACCTGTTCTACATAGAGTCCCGTCGTTGCCCAGCATGACTCCTGGAGAGCCCGATACTTTCAACGGTTTCCAGACAGAGAGTTGAACAGTGACTCCGCAGGGGGTCTTCGCCAATATCGACTGTTTCCAATACAACACTGGGCTCCAATATTTGCAATTACACGCTCAAAAGCCGTATCATTGCACAGTTTCCAGTTCTGTTACGTATTTTTGACACGAACGATGAGTCTAAACTTCACTAGCGGTAAACAAGTTTTCGCTTCCAGAGATTAGAACTTTTCGTTCAATGTTTTCCTCTGGTCAATACTAACTTGAATTGCAGCAACATTTTCAGTTGACTTTTGTTGATCGGTTACATGTGTGTGTAAAGGATGAAGTTTACTACATATTTAAGAAAGCTTCGTCAGTCCACAAAATTAATCTCAATGTAATCATAATACACGGCCTAGTAAGACAAGGGGATACTGAAGTTTTCTAGACCTAAAATATGGTATACAATACTATATTTTAAAAAATATTTCACTTATAATAATAGAAAGTGCGTGGCCAAGCATTGTTTAACAAAATAGTATCCGAATTGTAGAAGAAACAAAAAGGAAACCTAGTACTAAGAATCCTGAAACAAAGTCATGTTTGAACGACCAGCACTAGAAGAAACTACAGCACTACTGTTTCCCATGAACACAATAAACCCAGTTACTGTACATCTCATTAGAACCGAGTGCGTAGATTGGTTTCCCAGGGCCTCTCTTCCGAGCAGTAAACCTGGCATTGAGGAAGTGGAAGATGGGACTTGTAGATGGGAGTGTCAGTAGGTCATTTGTTGGTTTGAGAACTCGGTTATGTGGCAGCCTACTGCAGCTGTTTATAAGGGTGTCAGATTTCAAAGTTCTTTATTTACATTACGTTCCCCATTTTGTTTCCACCCACGTGTTCTTATAACAGGATAAATTTAAATTATTTTTCGTAGACGGTTACTAAAATAAAGGCGTGGAGTGGAGGGTGCTACCATAGACTAACGGGTAGAGTCTCTAGTCTGTGGTGCTACTAAGTCCTTTTACACGAAGAAACTCAACCTTAACCTCGATAATTAAATAAGGAAAAAGATGATACAAGGGTATTTCGTTTTGATTTATTTCCTATTAAATAAGGAAACAGGTGATCCAACAGTTTTTGGCTTTAAATGGAGCCTTAATTGAATTATTATTATGACAAAAAACTGGAGCAGGCTGTTGTATAAAGTTTAAAAATATTAGAAAAAAGAGATCTTCAAACGATGAGAAGTGATGAGATTGGCCAAATCAATGTTGAAGAGATTTTAACAAGACCAATATACCTGACTATCTTGTGGTTAAATTTATGTTTTGCTGAACTTGCTCTCTCAAAGTTTGGAACAATGGCATATAGTACAGCGTTTAGAACAATAACAATTAATCGTTAATTTATCGATAATTAATAAATAATTGAAGTAGTTAATAACAGTTAATTGTTTTCACCAACCACAACACTTGCAAGAAGTAATTTGGAAATGGTGGAACTTTTTTCTTACAAAAAGTTAAGATTTGGTTTTAACCCAACAGTAGTTTACTTAGGCTTCTATAACCAAATCAACTAATTATTAAAATGAGTGCATCCAAAGATAAGCTCACAGCAACAAGTCAAAGCTATTCTTGACTACAACATTTCCGGCATGAAGCAACCGTGTCAACAAACCATTGCATTACACACACGAACTATGCAAGAAAGACTTCCGCGCTGTGTGGTAGTGTAGTGGTGAGTCTCACTCCTTTCAGAGACGTCATAGTCCATTTTAATTAAAATTGTGACAAAAGTATCGTGGTTGACTCGAGTGCATCATTAAAGTTTTACATAACAGACTAACCTCGTACATTTACATTCTAAACTAATATTTTAAGCTTAATTTGGCCTCAAATTACATTTTACGACTGTAGTGGAATAATTCATTTTTCTTTTGGAACGAGTGAAGTAAAACTTGTATTCAAGCACTTAGCTCACTCACATCTGATGTAGAAGTCAACTTTCAACGGGTCTTCCCTAGATAATAACCTAGATAGCAAGCTGCAAGCAGGAATATGCGGTTGTAACAAATTACGAGCAATTTGCTTAAATTACCAAGCTGACGTCTCTTGCCTGAACCGCATGAACCCACGCGGACGATGTGATGTGGCAATCTCACAGTTACATTCAGTGAGCAACGCAGCATCCACGTACAGTACTTGCCCATAACAGCACAGCAAAAACTGTTTTTTTTAACAGAGATTAGGTAGAAAAGTTCAATGGATTAGTTATATAAAACTTAAAAGCATGTAACATTATATCTGAATTTGTAGAATAAAATAGGAACAAAGAATCCTGCTCTTGTTCACTCTAGTTGACAAAATCGCTTTTTTCCTATACTACTTTATTTCCAAAATTATTTGTTTCTTATAGAAACATTGTTTCACACAAATGTACAGCGTACTTGACAAGGTCAGTTATATGACCGGTACGAATGTTGAGATACGACACTATACAAACTGTCAGCGGTACGCCTACTCCTGGTTTGTGCTTATCCCGGTGTCCACGTGTTCTGTTGCTGATACATGCTATCCAAGGTCATGTCCTGTACAACGCCATTATCCTTATCATTCTTTATGTAAACATAGTTGAATTTTCCTACTAACAATTACTGTAAAGATCGATGGCTACGCGTTGGACTGGTCATTCATTAGTTTACAGTCGTTTCTGATAATACAAAGCTGAGATATCACAACCACAGAATAGGTAATCTGTGTCACAACTAAGCACTAACTCAGCTAGTTGGGCTTTTTCAGTCATGATTAAAAATCGTTTCATTAAGGTATAAAGAAGAAGGGGAGTCCAATATATACAACTACACCTACTTCTACTGTTTCAGTAGAACCGAATATACTTATCTATTAACAAAATATAAAGAGAAACTTTGAAATACCCTGAACGTGTTTTAATTTATTCTTGTATAGTTGGGCTAATACAGTAGTGTACATGAATTAAAACACATTAGAGTACTTCAAAATTTCTTGTAGCCTATCAGTGAACTAAAACTTTACCTATCTTTTAATTTAATATCCTAAAAAATAAGTTTGAAAGCTACTAAAAGATTTAAGATGCCCCTTATCCTTTGATTAATCGTGATTAGCAATTGTAAATTACAATCAAATTGTTGAGTGGGTTTATCCAATGCTGTAATTACAATGCTTTATCCAGCATTATTTCCTCAATCGAGATGATAGCCCGCATGATGTATTTAACGATAACTGTGAAACCTGCACTTGACGACTGGATCGTTATTTCATACAGTGTCAGAATAAAAGCTGGTGGACGTGATGAAGGTGGCCGTGGCAGATTCAGATTACAGGTGGCGGCAGATGTAATTATAGAAGCAGTGGCTGTGGAGAGGAGCAGGTGGTCACCGCAGTCATCTTTCTTTCTTTTTGGGAGGGAAAAACTTGCACCCTACTTCAGAAGACTGGGTTATTTCTTTCTTATTTTTCACACACAAAGCTTAAAACTCCATAGAAGTACTTGATATTGTATTTTCAAACAATGTTAAATGACATAATGTTTTATCAACGTTGTTGTATTTTATATGAGCACCAACCAAAACGGTCTCAAAATTTATAAAATTTATGTTGAAATTGACAATTTACTTTCGTGACTAGTGTTGATAAAATAGACACAGTCATTTTTTGATGTTAATAACTATGCACCAGTTCGGACACAGTACGAAGAAAGGAAAGGAAGGCAGTAGTTGGTTGTTTATTTATGTTTTAAGTTTTAAATGTAACTACGTACGGTATAAGAAGTATAGCCAAATAAATGAACATAGTTTGTAGATCGTATAAAACTCATAAAGTTAACGCGTGCGTGATGGATGTTCATGTAGCCTATTATTTAATGTCGGTTGGATAACGGTTATGAGACCACTTACTTTATTCGCGTTGGAGTAAAAGATGTTTTAAACATTTATTTTATGACCGCCTTTACTTCAACCAAAATAATTGTTTCTGTTCTCTCTACCAAAGATGACTTAATACCACTGTCTCGCATCTTCATGGCGATTAGCTTTACTCTCAATCTAAAAAAAAGGAAAACATAGTTCAAACCTAGTTTAATTTTAAACGTAAGTATAAAATATTATTATTTTAGTTTATGTACTGCCGAAGCAAGTAAATACTACAGACATGAAATGTAGTGCATGTACTTTCAAGTATAAACATTAAGATCATAATTAATAATGTAATTGCTTGAAACACTAATATTAACACCTCATCTTGTCCGAAGACCTCTGTAACCTCTAAAACCCATGATTACCAATTTGCTATTTCACCAGACCACAGAGTCTGTTAAACCTGGTGCAGTTTAGGGAACAGCTGATTGTTCTCACGGCCCAGGTTAGCCAACAGGCCACGGTTCAAGTAGGAAACTCTCGTGTGACGCAAACACTGTACTCAATGCGTGAGCCGCTGTTAGTTACGCATCCATTGTTTCTACAACGTGATCCCGATTTCGGATTTGAAAAACTCCGGTTGACACTTGGCTTGATGATTCGTGCTGCACTCATTGCAGTATTGTGATCCATTGTTTGGACATTACAAACCGTCTTGTCTCTTGACTTGACAGACTTCATAACACGTCGTTAATGGTTGAGGCACACTGTTATCGCCATTAATGTGTTATGCAATATACTTATTGGCCAGCAGTGCTATTGTTTTCTGTGTGCTTTGATTCAGAAAGAAATTTGTTCTACCATTTTTAAGTTTCCCACAGTTTAGGTTCTCAAACCTTTCTCTTAAAATGTGAGTTTTGTGTGAGTTGATGTCTGTACATCACGGCTGCAGTGTTTAGTAAATCTTAAATCTCGAAATTGTAAAGCTTCAATATACTTGCATTAAATAAATTTAGCGTTTTAATAATGGAAAACGGAAAAGTCAGTATGAAACAGTACTTGCTTTATTCCAGTAAATGGACTCTCATGCAAAAAGACATTTACTTCAACAGTCCGTTCGTAAATGCCTATGGTCCATGATGCAGTATTCGCTGGATGGGATATGTAAACTGTTTATCTTTATAATGAGATCGCAGTAGCAATTTCCCGTGGTTAAGTGTCAATAACTCGGTCGACGTTGAACGACAAACTAGGGTCCAGTATCATCGACACTATTGGTCCATTCCTCTCTGAACCCGGGAAACAGTAATCATTTCCTTCTTCCAAGTCATCAGTAAATTACACATTTCATCCATCAGTAAATACTGAGGAAGACTCCTCATTATCAAGTTCAAGTAGCCCTAAGTGGATATAAGAGCAACAGGGCACTTAGAATGTCTAGTTTGGCCGAAGAGTAGAATATTGAGTAATTACTTCAAAGGAAGTTGTAATAACTTACATACGAGTACAATAATGTACTTTGAAACTAAACACAGCTGATAATTACGATATCCCAGTTAATTCAAAAGAAAACTCAAGCATGAGGGAATCTTTGGGACCTCAATGTTAATGCTTTGTGGCCGTATTGTTTTAAACGAAAATAGTCGTCCTAAACAAAATATGATTACGTTGTTTGCTCTTCCTGTCGAAACTTCTTATGCATAAAACTTGGAACTTTCGGTCAACTATTTTCACTTAACAGTTATTATTGACATCGTCAAAATTTGTGTTATGATTTTAGATGTACTGTACTCGTACGTATCCGTTTTTATTCAACATAAACTATGTATGGCGATGGGCTTATTCTGAAAGCGGGACGTATCTCATCGACAAGAGATGTCTTACCTGTGTCTTTTAAACCTTAATCAACAAGGAAAATGTTACGTAATTCCATACACAGTTCAAAAACTATAATAGGCAAGCATTTCATCACAAAATATTAAAGTTGTGATGAACTACCGTGATCTATACAGCGCTCAACTTGTCCTTCTACAGATTCCACAGCGATATGCCAGAAGAAGTGTGCCAATAGAGGCTTGCCAACAATGAATGACCGCTATTCATTAGATTACGGTCGGCTAGTGTAGCGGTTACGTTCACGGTCACCGCCGTGTCGACCAGCCGAATGACTGACACTTCACTTCATTGCACTCTTCACTACTCTTTGTTTTGTCACGATTGCGGCACGAGCAAGTCACCATTACCAGAGAGTATAAACACAAGAGAGGTGTGCTCACAAGTGGAACGCTTTTTGTATGGTTACTTCAGATGACCCAGTATACGACGAGTATAGTGAGAAAATCTACACGGTATGAATTTCTTTTGTAAGTCAGTTCTTTCTCGAGTACCGTCGGTTGGCAAACATCAAAGAAAGTACTGATGGTAAAACGGGCTACTTACTTAGAAAAGTTTAGCTAGGAATCGTTTGCAATCAAAGTACCCTATAGAGGCATTACACGACTAAATATCAATCATTAATGCAACTCAAAACATTTAACAGCACATTAGCACCGTTCTCTTAAAATCAACATATGCTTTTGTTTGGTCGTAAATGCCAAAGGTATCATTTAGTACAAGCCGGTTGTACGTGTATTATTACATACTACTAAATCAAGCGGGTTCAAGTCCCGGTTCGGTCCAAACATTTTTGTCTTCAAATTTCTTTAGTAATAAATAATACTACTAAATCAGGTTTTCTAGATCGCGACTCGAAACTTTTCCATTATATTTCTATATTTGGGTGATACAAATTATTTGTAATAAATCATTGACATGATGTATTTCCTTCCTATCATGAAAAGGTTGTTGAAGAAATAAATCAATCTGCCGTTAACAGAAGCTGCCAAACAAGCACACGAGAGGGGTAGATAAGACGTCGGAAAGAAATAGATTGGATCAACCGAGGATATAAAGGAGGGAAGTTCGGTTTTATGTCGTGAGGGAGCTTTGAGCTTTTCTTATTTCCTTTAGGCTCACTTAATGATATCAAAACATTGACGCTGTTAAAGTTTGGAAGTTGCTTTTACAGTTTAATATCAAAATATTAAATTGAAAATGTTAAAACGCTGTTAAGTATTGGATGTTCTTTTTATCTTGACCCAAGGCTATTCTAAATATACTAGTCTACTTGTATGTAATGTGCTTTGTTTGATCGCATGGATCTTTCAGAAGAATTATAATGATAGAGAGGTCTAGGTTACGAAATCCCGATTTTATTATACGTGTATTTTATCAAAAGTATTTATAATTAGTTGCCAGCCGCAATTTAACTATTGAAAACATTTAAAATTGTCATACGTAATTTGACTGAAAACATTCTCAGAAAAGAAGTGATTTTATGTATATTCGTTAAAAGTATAATCCTTGTGTAAGTATAATCTGAACTCACCTCAGGAATTTGCGACTCGCTCTCTACGATTTTTGTGAAAGCCATGAATGATTTTTTGTCCAGGTTCAGCCACACGCCGACAGTCATGATCGCTCCTCCAGCCAGCTGCAACAAACGCAACAATCAAAGTTACCAACGCTATGAACAATGAACATTTCATTTCTACATAGAAAATGCGCACTTTCCAGACCTAAACATTACTGAAAAGTGGAATGGGTGTCAAACAACACGGAAAGGGAGATCGTGTTTCCTGTTCAACTGTCCAGTTCCGACGTTGCATCACTTTAATTATCAGACTGGATCAGTTCAGGCAAATTAGCAGTTGGCAGCCATGGAATGAGATGGAAATGCTGGCCAACACCACTCCAGCTCCAGTGGTACGCATGTCACGTGTTTATGCAACAGATTTCACCGCCAGAGAGAGCTGGTAACATCTAATGATGGCCTTGGGTGCCATGAGATAACTCTGTGGTGGTGTTGCAGGTGTATCTATGGTGTGGTGCTCAACAGCTGTTAATTGCTTACGCCGGCGAATCTTCGCTCGTATTCTCTAACGGCCACCTGCAACGACTTTTTGATTGTTCTTTATGACATTTAGAGTGTGTGTTAAAATGGTATGTATGTTTGAAACTGAGCCGCCTTGACCTTTGAAAATTCTACTACTGTAGTGTTAAATATGGTGGTTTATTTTACATTACTATTAGGTCGGGAATTGTCACTTCCTTATCCTAGAAACACATAAGATTAACTGGAAAGTGTATTAATATTGCGAAAATATTTGCTAGTCAAGTTCAATTTTTATTAAAGCTTAGTAAATACCTCTTTTTGTTCAAACCTGAAAACAAATGTTTTACCGCTTACATTTATGATGTGATTTAAAGTGCATGTGAAGTGTATCCATATAACACAATCATGATAGTTTTAAAAGACTTCAGTTAGAAGCCTAAAACAGCCTTATTGTATCTAAGAAAACGTTCCTCCTCCATTTTACGGATGTATATCTGACCCCATGCATTCAATATAATATAATGTATTAGTGTTTTTATATAACGACATAACCATCTTGTTGTATACTTTATTAGCCTTGGTATCGATACCTGGCTATTTAAAGTAATTCAACATTTAAAATCATAAAATGAGAGTAAAGGGTAACAAAAGTGTGACTTAGTGGTAATCGAAATTATAGAAACTATGGTGCGAAATTAATAGACTCGAGTCTCGACACTCTTACCAGAAAAGATTAGTCCATTACATTAAAGTTTACAGATAAATATTTGTATAATTATTTCAAAGGCAGTGAGGTTAATTTAAATTCTTAACACAATTATCTTCAGTCATTACAATGAGTTGCAACATTATACAACATGAAGTGGGGTTTCATAAGTAATTAGGATCATCCGATTGGAACTGAATGAGGAAATCCTACAGCTGTCTATTCAAAGTTGCGCTAGTTTTCACCAGAAGCAACTAAGGAAAACAATAAACAATAATCAATTAACCACAGCACAACAATAAGTCACACAGTGGTGAACGTCTGCCGTTATAGTGTTGTGGTGGGAATATCTGGACCACAGAGGTCTACCGGTGGGAGCGGCCGACAAGTGACCATAACAATAACTTGCGGTAGAAAGCAGCCGATAAAGCGAGCCCGGTGAAGGCCAGGTCGCAGTCGAAGAAAGGATTCAAGCCTATTACTTTCTCTGAGCGCGGGCTGCACTTTCATTCCCATTTCCGGACCGCCTAAGTTACAAATTGGCGATTCACAAGATGTTCTGCATTGTTGGTCGCTAATCCGTCTGTCTGTGTGCCGAGGAGAAACTGTGGTTGGCAGCGCGGCGACACAGGACTCATGCTGGAGGGTAGGACGTGCTCGGGTGTCGGGCACGACACGGGGTCCCGTTGTTACCACTTTCTAGACACATCACGTATCAGTCATACATCGTGTTCCGGCGCTTCGAACCCTGCATCTTCGGGAAGAGAATATGCTTTCCGGCAACAAAGCCTTACTACACCTGAGACATTATTTCTTTCACAACTAGCATTGAATCTGAAATCCCAGTTAAGAACTAACCCAATCCAAAAATAATAAACGTGATCAAACAGTCATGTATTTTATTTAGCCGTGGTTGGAGTATTTTATGTTTATAAACTCTAACTTCAATCCTGATAACACCTTCAGTGCAGAGAAGATGCTTCAAGTCTATGTGATTGAAAACGTGTCCTCCCACCTCAGCCCGGAGAAATGTTTCCGATTGACTGACTCTCACCCTCTTATAGAAGGAAGTCGAGCGGAACCTTCCGTAATATCAGGGTTCAGAGGTGTCTTGCCCCCCAGGTTCACACGAAACCTCATCGACAAATTCGACGTTTTCCTCAAAAGTTCTTATTTTTAAATGCCTTGCTGGCGACTTTCTAAAACACACATCCTTCGAAAATGTGTTACCTTGAAATGTCTTGTTACAGAAAATACGATTCACCGTGAAGGGAAGACATAAAATTTGACAAAACAAGTTTGCCATAATGTTGGTGCTTTGATACTGTTGTAATTTTCCAACGGTGACCATAACTAGCAAGACTATTAAACATTTAATCTATTATATGAATCTCCGTGTGAGAGCTGAAGCTTTAAAAAGTAAAGAGGACTTAACTATTTGCAGATGATGATGTTTCCATATCATCATTGCTGGTCTTGACCTGTAGATTGGAGAAATTGCATGGAAGATTGCTATTACGATAGCGTCATGATAGGAAGCCAGACTTTCTCAACCATAAAGACTTAACCATGATATATTATATAGCCTGCTGTTAAGTGAAGTATCTGAAATGTATGCAAGTGTAAGAGACTTTCTCAACTATTTAATTAATACTAGTTGATATACTTAATCGTGATGGTGCTAGATAAGAATAAAGATATAATTTTATGTTTCCTTATATTTTAATCATTGCTTTGCTCGCGATGACACAAATGTAATTTATATTATTTGAATACATTTAAAAAAAGTATACTTCATCACTAGGTCCTAAAGTGACACTTTTTGTCGACGTTAAATGACCGAGGGTCAAAAAGAAACTTTAGGGACGAGTAGTGAACGAGACTTTTTGCGATTATGCAAATAATAGTTATAAATAATTATCAATATAAAGATATAATTTTAAATATCAATATAAAGATATAACTATAAAAAAAACTGAAATTAAACATTGTTTTGATCTCAGCAGTCTGAGTTATATTGTTTGAAGAAACACCTGTTACACTAATTTACTATAAAAGTCAATGTCAAAATTCAAAACAATCAAAACAAACTCGTTGAACCAGCTGATGTCCATGCCACAAGAAGATCATTAAAATGATATTTTTCCTAGAGAGTAAAACAGCATTATAACAATACTTTATTTACATGGGTGTAAAAGTGACTCGTGTTTCTAATGCAGCGGTTTAAGAGCAGATTGACAAAAGTTACATTGACATGAACAAGCTACTACAACCGATTATCTAAGAAAGACAACTGGAGCTATCTTTACATATTGGCATTTTTGAAATGTCCTCATACTGTTTCTCAGATCCTCCATTGAAGCAGATTTCATTTCGAATCGCTAATTTCACACTGACTTATACAGATACTCCAGCACGTCGGCAGGTATCGCCGTATTTAGATAAACCTACGGGCGCTTATGGAGTATCGGTATCGCACAGTGTGAACACGGCGAATAGCATAGGACACCATCAAAGCCACGAATTGCAAGGGTGGGGCATCCTGTCAACAGTGATGTAGTTCAACCGTAAAGTCTGCTGATGGTCATGAATCAACACCACAAACCTACAGAAAATAACCATTGAACATTCGACATTCTAACGAACTCAGTCACAAAACAATTCCAACCAAATCAACCTTCATTCAATTTTCTTGGTGACAAACAAATTCAGATTATAGTGCAACCGTAAAAAAATGCCTACAGAAGTTTGCCGGCCAACTTGAAGTGGTCAGTCCTTAGTCACTACATTCCACTACAGTGGTCATGGAATCACGGAGTGCATGGAGAAGGATGGAAGGTGGTTCTCACGACTGGATCGGTTACGGTGCAACTCCTGACAGGTTCATGTGCACTTCCCTGTGGGAGTCACGAACACGGACAGCAAATTACTTCGTATGTTTGTTTTTATTTAATTCACTAATCAGAATACTCACAAACATTTGCGGTCTGATTATACAACAGATGAGCTCACTTGGGTGTATATAGTAGTTTTAGTCAAATTGTTTATTTAAATAATAAATTCCAATCAAATAGCAGCATAACCACTTACGGTAGCAACACTTATTATCGCAAGTTGCGTATTTAGGAAGCGACTAATTACGAGTATTTAGTAAGAAAATGATTACATGCTACAAGTTACATTTGTGTTCTGCTGTCGTATACTTCCCAGTTTGCAGAAAACAAGGCGATGCAAAACACCAAGGTAGGTGTTTCAGTCAGGCGTCAGCTGAGCTGGCATGTCATCGCTGAAGCCTCGTGTTGTGTTGTAAGCATGCGGATATAATTACGCTAAACTATCGCTACTTTCTCGCCAACGTTAATGCTTAAACTTTCCAATACAACTATTTATTTTCAACTAATTCAAATAATTTTAAGAAAAATGCAAGGTTATGTGAATGTAAACTTCGCACAATTCACAAAGCGATAACTCACTACTTTATGAGCCACACAGGTCATTAAACTTGCACATGAATGCAAGACGGTAGCGTGCCGGGTTAAATAGCTTCATCCTTTGCTTTCAGACGCGATTGGGCCAATTATCAGACAATGGAGTGGATGTGGATGTGATGTGGATTGACAGAATGGTTTCCTGAGTAGTGAGTGCCAGTACAGTTCATGTAGGAGGCAAGACTGTGACCTACGCTGTTATCAATGATAAGAGTCAAGTGGTTGAGTCTCAGTCGACCTTTGCAACTCTGTTGCAGACTTGTGTGGGCTACGTCACGTGACGCAGAGGACATGACTGTGTGCGTGAAAGTTCAAAATTCCAAAATGGAACATTTAGAAATCATAAGTACCTTGAGGTATTCCGTCTTCAACTTCAGAGTCACCAACTCTAAATTTGTATTATAGTGATTATTTATTTATAAATTATTTTGTTATTCATCAAACCCAAAATGGGCAAGTTGTTATATTGTTAATAAGTTATATAAACAGTGTTTTGTACTCTTCAAACTAAAATCAATACATAGTTCCATAAAACCGTTTTAAAATATATAAATCTTTACTTTGAAAATGCAAAGATACGGTAGTTACAAAGCTCTGTAAAACTTAAAATTTAGTTCTAGAACCTGGCTCTTAGCCGCCCTATAAATGGGATTTTACAGTACGTAAAAATTACACTATACAGTACAATAATACTCGTACATCACATAGTACAATACTGTTTTGCGAACTATAAACCCTTGTAAAAAGATTACAAAGAAGATTCATTTAAAACGCACAAATAACGCGATGTTAAATATCTTTTCTTGAAAAAAGGAAAAACATCAGAAATAATTCCAAACATTATTTTGGTTATAACCAAAAATTATTTGGAATCGTATATACATTGTTTTGTTATAGACACAGATTCTGTCCTGTATGGTTGCATTGCCATTATTTACGCCTACGGTGCGCCTCTTTAGACGTTCTTTGAACAAAATTTCGACTCTGAACTTTTACTTTATCTACCGTATCAACCGACATTATATTTAACATTCCATTCGTTTTCAAAATAATCTAATTTGTATAGCTATCATGCCTACAAGTAAACATGTCTATACTATCTGGAATTATGTCGATAACACTGCAAATATTTATTATTATCTACTGAATATCACATTTCAACAACGCCTTATCAATGCCTTAACATGCTGAATTCTTCTACAATCTACACAGATTTCAATCGTGACGGCGGTAAACAACTCGTTATCAATGTGTGATAAGTTTGTACAGGAACTGACGAGCTCCTTGCCCTGTGGAAAAATACTTCCAAGTCATTTGTTGGATGTCTGGTAATTACCCCCACCAACGTTTTAAATTTTTTACTTTCGTGATTGCTTTATTACACTTGAATTTTCCCGGCATCTGGTCACATATCGATACATTATTACGTTTTATTTGTTTTAACTTCAACTTCTAACAAAATAGTTTGGAAGTAAGTCAGTGATTTATGTTTTCCTCAAACACGGTACCATATTGTCATACTCGTATGTGCTATTGCTTATTAGATAGACTAAATACCTATAAACATTAGTGCACATGCCAGACATGTCACATGTCTTTTAGAAACCCCGCAGAAGAAGTCTTCCTGTACGTATTCTCTTTCGAATTCCATTTGATTAACACAATCCACATTTGTAGTTTTACCTCATTTTTTGTTCAAACCACTTGAACCTTGCGTTTTGGTATTTGCTGGTTGTGAAAATAGGTTAACTGTAGATCAACCTCAGCTGCCAATCATCGCATGAGTTTTAGACATCTGATAGTTGCGTAAAATAATTAAACCTAGGATTGGAACGTTACCTTGAGAAAGGAAACGTCGATCACATAGGCAACATTACTCGAATATTGGTTGTGTGCTAGTTAAGAGAAATGTTCAATTACAAAATATTTGATGATGTTTGTTATTACGTCAATACTAATTTTGCAACCAACCGCAATTTGTTGTCGGTCGAAGTTGTTATCCTTTCAACGTCATCTCTTTAGACGTGTGTCTTGTGTACTTAATAAAAAAGTCAATATACGAGTAGAGTATTTTGGAACTTTATCTCTTATACGTTAGTTATGCGTAACAAGATTTAATGAAGATCGGAGAGATCAAAAGTGGCATTATCAAATGTGGAGGTTAAAGGTGTTTATAACTAACAGTCACGGAAATGTCTATAGCTACTTTCTTCCAATACCTACAAAGTACTAAATTATAGTTGACGAATATTAAAAGGGACGCAGTACGGGCTTAAAATGAGATGTAATCTGACTAATGACTTTAGTCTAAGTGCGTAAAAAAGCTTTATGTTTTCGATTAGCTAGACATTACGATACCTCGCGTCAACTAGGACCAGCAGCTTTCAGTAGCTCTATGAAGGTTTGCAATAAAAAAATCGCTGTTCTCATGAGATGAATTTCTGTACGTATCATTATTTTCACATTAAATCAAATAGACTATCTACAGCAGATTGGAGCCACGTTCTGATATTTTACTTTTAAAATAGGGTTTCTAAGAGCTCTAAGAATAATAATAATAAGAAATGGAATATTTATACAATAAAAGGGTTTACAATGATATACAACCTACGTATGTAATAGTAGTAATATATTTTCTGAAATTAATATATTTTCACGTTTTCAATGGGGATATTCTCTAAAAAACAGAATTTGGAAAGTCGCCTTCTAATCTATTCTAAAAAATATACTAACATTCCATTTAATAGTTTTTGAATACACAGTTACGCTACTAACGGTGGAGGTTTTCAGACTGCAACTCACTTTTTCCTGTCTGTAATGCGCAGCCTTAGATCTACGTATAAATTTCAGTGAATTTTTACTTTGGATGGACTGTGCGTAGCACTTGAGTTAAGTAAAGCGGGAGAAGGTTAAAAAGTGCCAGCACCCTCCATACAATCACAATGCCGCTTCTCATCAATGAAGTACGCTTCATACAGCCTCCCTCTTCCAGTCCTTACATGATATAGCGACAACTTGTAGAGAATACTCCATAGAATACTACTCAGGAAACAACATCGCACTTCAATTACAAGATGTCTTTTGTGATTAAGCGTTTTGGAAAATGTCAGCTAGTCAACATATTACTTTTATAATAGAAACAAATGGTCTAGGAAAACGGTAATGTAATGATATACCTCTTATATTAGCCAACACACATTAGATTCACTGCAAATCGGAATTGATAAATCTGAATTGCCCTTCCCGAAGAATATTAACCACCACAATAACAATAAAACCAGCAATAAAAATAAAAATGACGTCACAACGTTTACAAACACGATTCAAAGCAATAAACACATCAACCGGACCATAAATCCCGCGAGATGTGTGTACAAACACGGATTCTCCAGCGAGCAGCCAGTCAGCCACCAGCGGCCGCGTCTATAAATACACAAGACACATGGACTGCACTCTTTCTGCATCGTGCCTCATTCCATTCACACACACACTTGCTGGATAAATCATATCTCTCTGGCTCGCTGTGGTCATTCACTCACAAAGAGTCTTTTGATACAAGACAGCAGGTGTTTTAAACTGTAAGTATTCATCAACACTCAGCAAACCTGCACCAGGTGCAGATAAAATTACAATTGACACGGTATGCGTATTTACAATACAAATTGATCACAATAACTAGAATACTAATACTGCAACTTTTGACAAAATTTGTTGTATGAAAAATTAAATATATTAACTTAGATTTTAGATTGGAAAATCACACAGCTAGTTTAGATGACAAATACTGTTTTTTGAAACTATAGGCATATTTCTAGAGAGGTGATCACAGATGTAACCAGAGCAATGCTCACGTCGAAAAATGTTTCAAAACAGCATGGGCCTAACGCGATAATGACACACGACTGGGAGAACACATTGAATTACTAAATGTATTTAACAGATTGAACAATGGGGGTTGAATGAATCGAATAAATGGAGCGATAATGGAAAATACAGGGTGTCCGTTAATGAGAGGGTCAAACTTCATCAGGTGATTTGTCAGGTCATTATAAACAAAAGATTTTCTATAACACATAGTCCTATCTCACTAAGTTTTCCGTCTGTCTGTCCGTGTTTTTTACTAAATAATTTTTATCTCCGAGGTCAATTAGGTTATACATTGAAAACTTTTCACACTTGTTAGTATAATGAAAAATATTTAAAAATTAAATTTGACTAGTTTACACTTCGGTTTAAAAATATTCATAAGAATAACAAAAGGCCTACGTGGCAAATGGTTTTATGAACATTTTAACACCAAGTATGTTGTGCTGCGATAAGTAACAACGGAGTAATTACAGTTTTCCTGAGCAAAACCTTTATTTACATATAAAGTTTCTCAAATGTAAATAAAGGAGTGTTTTCAGGAAAACTTTAATATCTCCATTAATATTTAACGCAACACTACAAATTTGGCGTACCCATTTGTTTATATTTAAGAAACATATGTAAATGCAGGAGTGCACTCAGAAAACCTGAAATTTCTCCGTTACCGCAATAATCTCAGAACAGCAAATTTGGTGTTAAGATGTTTATAAAAATATTTGTCACGAATTGATATTCTTAAGTATTTGCCATAATGTTTAAGCATTTTTAGTTACTAAGCATAGAAAATATAATATGGCCATCATTTTTAAACCGGAAGTGAAAATTAGTCCAATTTATTTTTTAAATATCGGTTTTAACTATAAACAAGTGTGCAAAGTCAGTTTCAGGGTATATCTTAATTGACCTCGGGGATAAAAAGTTATTTAGTAAAAAACACAGACAGACAGACGGAAAACTAAGCGAGATAGGGCTATGTGTTACAGGAAACTTTTTGTTTATTATGACCTGACAAATCAACTAGTGAAGTTTGATCCCCTAATTACTGGACACCCTGTATATTGTATGTTTGAAAGGGACCTCGAGGTCAGAACTAATGAAACATGTTGTGATGTTCGATGCATGTAATAATACTCGTAAGTGTATACAATAAAATGTTCATTTACTTATTACATCACGAGGAGTAGTATACTGTACATGAGTTTGTATTGTGTTTTACTGGATGTATTGGTTTTCGTAATAGTTACTGATTTTTTTACAATTATTTTTCATCATGATTTGTGTTATAAGTTGCAAATGTTTGCTTTTAGTTTTACTGACTTAATCTCGTAATATTTATATACATGCTAAATGGCTTATTAATGATTAAAAAATTCCGAAGAGAATCTATGGACCAAGTTCCTAATTGAACCGGTGCTGCCCCTTCTTATACTATTTCTATTGCAATCGTCATATTGTTTGTAAATTTTAATGTTCAGCACCACTACTGCAAGTTTATTTAATACACTAATTCATATAATAATGGCTTGATATTAAATCAGCGTTTCAATACCTCCCAAGTTGACATTAAATTTAAATCTACGTTTGGATTAAAATCAAACAGAGATTACAGTTGAACCCCTCATCAAGCCGTCAATCATAGCGCGAGTAGCACAGGGGCAGTTTGAAAGCATGGCTAACCTGATTAAGCATATAAAAAGCAAGGGGCATGAACCCTTTGTGCCTCCCCTTGGCGAGCAGTTGTCATCACAATGTAATGCAGGAGTAGTGGTCGTGTGCCTCGTCACAACCCTTTCCCTCTGATAATAGCTTGGTCCATTGGGAACTGGCGATCTTCATCCTCAGTCCTCACCCGCATGTGGCATACATCGCTCATGGATCGATTTGAGATCAAGGGTGGTCAGTGTAACATGTTCCTCCTATGAAGTAGATGTTGTTCTCAGATTAAATTGAAATGAGAAAATGGTGAATGATGTCAAGTATATCTAGTGTTTTAACTATATCTCATTATATCTTATGTTGGTCGCACATCCAGGTTATACTCTGTCTGAAACTAGAGACCTTAATCGACGTTCCAGAGCTAATACATACAGAGGTCTCAGAACGCCCACCACCTTCCCTTCTCTCAGCGACACTTCGACCTTCGGTTTGGGGCTATTCACTTCTTTGAAGACAAATTTTTAAATAAATCTACCTTAAACTATATTCACGAACAGAGGCTATAGAAAGGAAAAAGAGGGGCCACAACATTTCCTATTTATATAGCTAAAATAAGACTTTTGTCTGTACATTGCAAAGAAACCACCGGTTTTTGGTTAGTTGGTGTTTATATACTCTGTACTTTGCATAGACCGAAACTGGCGTCAAAAAAATTCCTGTCTGTCTGTAACGTTTTTAAGGCATCTTGGACCGCTTATAACTCAGAATCGACTGAAGCTATAGCGGTGAAACTTCGTTTAAGGGCTTAGACCATTTCACAGTGTGTTTTACCTATGTTTTGTATCAATAAAACCTCCACAAAATAAATGGCCAGGAACCAAAGTAGGCTCTGAACACGTTTTTAGGCGTTTTGGACTGCTTATAACTCAAAATTGGTTGAAACTATGGCGGTGGAACTTTCACGCTTAAGTCTTTAGCTAGTCTATATTTCAGATCCATACAATATCCACAAAATAAGGGGCAAGGGACCAAAATGGACTCTGAAAATCCGTTTACATTTGAAGTCCATATAACATTCTCAAAATAAATTGAAAAAACACACAAACGGGCACTAAAAACGGCCGGAATGGCGGAAGTAACTATGACTCTCGCAAGATAGCCAATATTTATGATAAGAAGATGGTGAACTAACAGGCAAACTAAATGGTTTTAAGGATATATAGGAAACTGTTTTTTTTACTTTAAATTTGCAACGTTCTTAAAATATACACTACTAAATAACTAATAATAGGGCTCGTCTACACACATCTATGTTAACAAAGCCCCGAGGCGAAGCGCGGGTACTCTTAGCTAGTATACTAATACGTTTTCAAGTAGTTAAGAAGGGCGGAACAAGGTATAAATTGGATTGAAAACAATGCCTATATTAGGTATATTAATAATAGGATAATGCTACTTACAAATAATCCAAAGTTGAACAGGCATAGGATGTACTTCGCTAAACAATTTCCACAGCCGATCCCCATGTTGAATTTGCAATCACTGGAACTATATTAACCTGTAAACAAAAATATAATTTTACCCACAATCAATCAAAATAACTGTTTGTATAGCAAAACAAACCGTTAAAACATACATACGTGTGTAAGCTTTCAATTCAGGTATAATTTGGTCTGTGATTGTGAAAGAACCTAATGTAAAGTTGTATGCTATTAATTATCCGTGTGTGGCGGTGTTACCATGGCATTACTGAGTTTTAGTAATGTAAAGTATTTGTCCTATTTGTGTCAATAAAAAACCACTTTTAATGTCATATCACGCCACGCGTTCAATTGTTATAAGTTGGTTTCAATGGTTGATATTGTTTAACTCTTCGTTCCTTCATACCCTGGAGACGAGGTTATGTCGTACCCCAGATCTAGCAGCATGAATAGTCAAGATATGATAGCAACAGGATTAGTAGATATATCTTGCCTGTGCATTGCTCATTGTGCATCCATAGTCATTTGAATAATGTTCTTAAAATTGTCTCAAAGATATCTACATTCATGTAACGTACATTACCAAAAGTAAAAGAAAAACTTGTTTTGGATAAAAAAGAAAAATAGTTGAACAAGTTGATCACTTCTTTCCGGTGGGAAGCATCTTCCGAATTTTAGAATGTACACAAGTTCTGCAACCCACCTCGGCAACTACCGTGTACTCAAGACCTCCCGGGTTGTACTTCCACCTTAAACCAACCTGTTCAATCTTCCTGGTGTTCATTTTAAACGGGCTGCCATTGATACTTTGTGGACTATGAGTTTTACAGAACATGGTAAATAGTTTCAAATAAACACACGGGACATGGCTTTACGTCTATATTAAGTAACTTGTGATTATTGGTCTACACTAAGCTCCTAAGTCCTGCGACTCCCGCCCAAGATACCCGGAGCATGTTCTAGACAGCTGCAGCTGGGAGCAAGGTCAGGCAAGGAATGCTGCCGAGCTGCTTCCCCTGCCTCTTGCTGATTTATCACATATGATCGTCCTTGTTCTGCTTTAATGAACAGAGTTCACAGTCCCGCGTGGGTGGAATGTTTGCCAATTATTTTATTCATTGAAACATGCGCGTACACTGGACCTTTACAGACATTGAAGAAGGTTTAATTACAGGAAATGAGATGTGGTCAGGTACCGTTCTTTATATTCGTACTACTCTGCGGCAGCTTTCAGAAGAGATGTAAAAATTTGAATGATTCTACTGTAGATTTTGGGGAAAAGGAAACCCAGTTATTCGCAGAGTATTTTTTAACCTATCTAACATCTATGCATCTGCTTTTTTGGTCGTTTAGACCTTTTAAATATTTATTTAGGTACAAGCGGCTCTGAACTACTTCGACAATTACAAAAGTGTTGGAAACTATTGGAACAAGAATTCTTTTACTGACAATTAACATAATGTTTCATTAGCTTGCTGGTTACGCGTTTGATAATTATAGCAATATTAAGAGCAATTATTCACTTCTGAGAGCTATTATCGTGGCATTTAAATTAGCCTAACCAAATTAAACTAGACTTTCTATAAATCAAATAAAGATTAAAGATTTATTTATTTGTATTTGTTTTAAATCCAAGTGTAACGATAGAAGGCGCACCGTGCATCCGAGAAAAGTTTAATTAGGTTTTGCACATCAAAACTTGTTCTCGTGCATCGCCTTGCGTAGACTAAATTGCATGCAACTTCCACCTTCAGTGCTGAAGTTTGTACCGGTTCTAATCCCAAATTTAAAATAGGCTAACATTATAAGTAGATTTTGTGACCTTATAAAGAAGCTAATCATTAGTTTACTGAGTATTAAAAAGTCCCTACGTTTGAACTGATGAAAAGTTAAGGTACACTGTACACATCTGAAATTAAAGATTCATTATCTGGGTTTAAAAGAAAACAATGCAATATGTATGAAAATCAGTCACTGAAGTGGAAGAGCCGCGCATAAGTTTCACCGATATCAGCTAGGTAGTTGGTTCATTAAAATAGAGTGAACCACCTATACAAAGCGTAGGAGCAGAAGGGGCTTGTGCGGGTTTACGCTGCAAGATCAGGGGGAACATTCGGCTCGCCAACCATCGGCCAGCGACTACAGATCAAGTAATCCGATCAAAAAATGTTTTATAAAAAGTCTTACAACTGTTATTTTTTTAGAGCTGTATTGAATTATTATTACACTTAAGCCTACTCTAGTTATTTATAATTTTTAAAGTTTTGGGGGTGGCCATAGCTCAGTGGTATAGTGTGTACGTGTTTCGCACCAAATCGGCCCGTGGTCGATTTCCGGCTGCAGTGATAATTTTTAATGATGGCCACTCCCCGTGGTTCGGAAGTCACGTTATGCCGTTGGTTTTATTTCATTGGTCGTTGAGCTAATTAATGACCCAAACTGGGGAACATTCGATCCTAGTTTGTAACAAAACTACACCTCATCATCCATCAAAAACACTCATAACACTTATTCACCATCATCCCATATTCACTTTAAAATACCCTCTAAGAGTGGTCGGTGTCTTAAAGCAAAGCAAAGTAAATAATCATGTGCTTGCTTGGTTATTGTGAAATTATGCATATAGTTTAAATAATTGTCTTGTCATTCGATTAGTAGTACGTTAACGGTAAATCGACCGTTTCTTCAATTAACACACGGTAATTGCCGCATCGTAATGATCGCGAGAAACATTAATTCGCAAATACAACACTTGTACTTGTAGGTATCGTATCATTTCGAGGATTCGTGACAGCAATGCCAGCTGGCAGCTGATCCAATCTTGTTTAACACATTCCTAAGCCACTGGAATGTGATATCCGAACCCCGGAAAATGGGGTGTTGTTAGGAACCCTTACAAACGCACTGCATTATTCAATTAACTCCCCATCTGCGGTGTTAGTTGGTAATTTTGTATTAAAATCTGCAACCGTATCCTTTCATGTAATGCACTTTTACACACGCGGTGTGTATAATAGGTGTTATAATATTGCCAATGTTCCACTGGAAACAATGTCAAGTTCAACGTTCGGAATTCAACCAACAGGATTGTTTTGCGGTTATTGTTTGTTTTCAAATACAACAATGGAATGCCAACAATGCAGTAGTAATGTGCAGTAGCGACTGTTTCTTACTTGTAGAATTACATAAGCCTCGTCACAAAAATAATAACAACCTCCATTGAATTTATAAAATTAAATTAAATGCAACACCATTCAATAACAACTAAATTGCATAATAAATTAGACATTTTAAACTTTTCATTGATTTTAATTGTAAAGTAGCTTTCGCCGGCTAAGGATCTTTAACGATGTTCGAATACAAATTGTGTAAGTTTATCAAAACAAAAACATATGTACACCCAAAAAATAAAATTTATAAATTTAGATATAATAATGTATAAACTATCAGTCGAAAATTGTCTTTATTATTGCATAAATTAATGTACCTTGAATTAACACAACCATTATCAAGTGTATACAACAGGTTGTAACCTAGTGTACTAGAAGATTTTTGTATACACTTGATAATGGGCTCAGCCCTGAAACTAGTCGTGTGATTAAAATGTTAATTTAGGGTACTTCATCGTTTACTTCTTTATTAGTATTATACTAAAAGCAGCCTTTTCTGTGAACAATTTTTCCAAATAAATTGCATAAATATTAACAACAACAGGGCACTCACAAACATCTAACAGGATTGAGTATATTCAAAACTGAATTACAGTGGCGAATGAACTTAGATGCATTGGGTTTAGATCTTTTGGGAAGCAACACCCGTAGGACCCGCATTCGTTACGATTTAACAACATCACAATTTGTATCAAATTCAACTGGACGTAGGCTGTAATTCCATTTCCAAAGGGTCCCTCGTGCCGTACATCATAGCCAGGCGATAGGTTTGGATGAGATACGGTTCCATTTCTGTGTCAAAACCTATGTATGATCGGTGAATCCGAAGCTGTGTGTACATGTTTCATGTGTGTGTCAGTGACGGTACTAGGTTGTACCTATCATCAATCCACTCACGTCCTGTTAAACAATTCCACCAATTGTCTGAATTAACGTTGAGTCCCCCCTGATGTCCTTGGCCGGTCTAGATCACACCGGAGTCTGCTCAGTACATTGTCCGCCTTCAATACTGCATACTGCTTTGTGATGAACTCTTGTATGTAAAGTATTACACACTGTTTATAACAGAAAAAGAGCTACCATGAAAATACCCTTGCTTCGAAACACTGACACTGTCTACTGAACTGAATTCCGACTGTACATACTCTACCAATCATACTATCTTCACTCCGTCAGTTAACCTTGGATCTCCGACTTGGCACAAACGGTCGGAGCCCTTTCCTGGAAAATTAGCTAATTTGTGTGCAAAATGATTAGTTTTGAGGCGTTTTGGGGGGTATTTTTGTTCTCAAACCAAATTATTAAAATGTTCATACACTGATTTCTTAACATCATAGTACGATTGTATAGTTCTGAGAGGGCCCCGGATGATTTGGTACATTTTGATGCGAAATGATGAGTTTTGAGGTGTTTTTGGGAAAATTTGTGTCCTCAAACCAAACGATTTAAGATACTTGTAAGAACACGGTAGTAGCGTTGCAAGAGGGCTCCCGGATAATTTGGTAAATTTTAATAAAACATAGTGAGTTTCGAGGCATTTCGGGGAAAGTTTTTGACCTAAATCCAAATGGATTAATACACTGATTTCGTAAAAACACAAGAGTAGTTCTTTAACTGAGTTAACTTTGTAAATTAAGTGTTGGGTATCGTATCACTCGGTTGTCAAACACTTCACAATTTAGCAAATTGTCAGCAGTTTCAGCAGTTTTGCGTAGAGCTCGTTTTAACCTCATCTGAGATCATGAGATGTATCAACGATATGGACCTGCCGATCATCACAGGTCAACGCTACCCATCTCTTTGGACTCGGTATCGTTCCAACTCGACAATTTTTTTAGATGTTTCATGCGAATGACAACTAATGGGGGTTTCCATGACACAGCTAAAGCCTAAATTACACAACAATACATTATCAGCCACAAGAGTTATCTACGGACTTGCTAGTACGAATCTCTCCTGATTAGACTAGCAAATGTATTTAGTTGGAAATTATTAAGTTTAGTTGGAAATGGAATAATTCAATAATCATTAAAAAGAAAAAGAAATTGTCAACGTTGGCCTATGTTACAAACTATGTTGCCAACTGCTAATATAAAACTATGTTTAAACTTTGAGGTATGCTCATAGTTTTTAAACAGCTTATTTTGAAAATAATTCAAGCATATTAGTAGGAGATGAACTAACTGAAAACTCTCCATCATACCGTTTCAAACCTTGACTGTCACAAAGTGGTCTTACCAAGGGTCCATCAAAACCGTCTTAACGCTGGGTTATACTTTGGGGATAGAAAATGTTAACAAAAACATTGCAGCACTATGAATTCGTTGAAAATTTCAAATAAAGTGATGACGGTTTTAAACTTTCAAAGGGTTTCACTCCGGTTGAAACAGTAAGAATTATGTTTGGGGTTTTGCATTTTCAATTTTCTTACAATTATTAAGCGAAATGTAGTTAAAAACTATTGTATTGTAAACTATTGTTCAATTGATGTTATGATGTTGATGTATTCCACCATAAGAAGCTGTTTTACTCTAGCATTTCTGATATAATGTGGTAGACTATTAATATGTGAACTCTACCCATTGTTTTGAGAGAAACCTCGCAGGTTCAATTTAATAGACCGAATTTTAAGTTGTTGATAAGCATAAAATTCGTATCATATCAATGATAACATTATAAAAATACGTTTAAATAGTTTACGTATAAATATTTTAATTTAAGTTAAACCTTTACTTACTTATGCTACCCTCGTGTGTATGTTCTCCAAAACCTGTTATTTTCAAGAGTTTTTTTAGTTTAATAATAAAACAATAATTCTCCCAGTAAACCAAAGAGCAGAAATAAATACCCAAGTGTACTTACATAAAATTAAAATATCCAATGGTCACTTGAACCGAACGAAACACGATATAGGAGAAATGTGACACAGTTCGTAACCACTTTGACAAGCGCGCGCTGTACGACTGGCTGAGCTCAGCTGCAGGCTCCACAGCACAGGGCAGGAGGTCCGGAGCTGCTTGAGTGGGAGGGAACTGGCGCAAGGAACAGATCACGTGCCGGAACAGTTCCGGGAACTTGGTTGCGTTCATACAACACTCGCTTTTACATGACATGTAATGTAACGCCTAACGCTAATGTGATATGATATTACATCTTGGAACAATTGGATGTCTTATTAGTTTAAGATAGTTATACGTAATTATTAAGAGTCGGCCTGATAAAACACGGACATTGTTTTGACCGGATAGGTATTTTACTTTAGGAAAATGTGCATAAGGTTTATGTATTAACTACAATTTTAAATTTTTCCCTGGAAGCATAAACGCTGAAGCATACTCGTATAATCAAAAAATATTTTTCCTTGAAGAAAAACACATGTATTTTAAAATTTTGAGTTGTATGCTTTTATAGAACTAGTTGTAATGTAACATTTGTTGATAAATAATAATTTGTTTGATGAAAATACAAGTTTTAGTACTAATATCAAATCCAATAGCTTCCAAAGAAAATCTTTCCATTCACAAGTTTTGAACATTGTTTGCTGTTATTCCTCCGTGTTACAAGTGGTGCCCATTGGGACCTCGGCTCAGTCTATCCGGCCTCTTAGAAACACTTGAAGCCTTAATATGCATAGCTAATTTCAATGCAGTTGTATACAACTTTCTGCCTTTATAGCGTTTAGAAACAAAATATTACGTACAAGTATAAATAATTTAATATGATTAAAAACACACCGTTGAGACTTGGTGAGTAAATATATAATAATTTGTCTACTAACTGCAAGTTTTAATTGTTATATTTACTACAGTGTAAACTAATATTGGAGTTTCAACGTTTAAAATCAAAGAAAGAAATCAATTTACCAATTATAATTTAAAAATTGGTTTTTATTGTTTTGAGGAAAATTTTAAGTTGTTTGTCATTAATGATTAAACTATTACTTTTGTGATAATTGATTCAGTCTCTAAAGATATTTTAAATCCCTTATTTTTACTCAATGCTACTTTCAAGCATTTTTTATATTATTTTTAACTTTAAAGGAACAAAATTCACAGTAGGTATTGAGAAAAATTACAGCTTGTTAGCATCACACATTGCATTAAAATATATTAAAGTAAGTGTAAACTTGCCTAAGGTGTCAAATTTATCCTTCATTTTAGGACCGGTTTTGTTTGTACAACTGAACATATTCATCTGAATTCATTACTTTATTGTACCAAGTGGATTCACATTCAGATGAATATGTTCAGTTGGAACAAACTGGTCCTGAAAAATAATGATAAATTTGAAACCTAAGGCAAGTTTTACACTTATTTTAATTTAATTAAAGGTGATGGAGCCTTGTTGTAAAGATTAATACAGTTGTTGCTCTGAATTCCACCAGTCAGGTCCACCTATAGCTTGAAGAGAATAACTATTACTTGATGAATAACTGGTGCATGGTAATTATTTGACATTATTACTAAATTGAAATACCGCATCATGTTAAAAATAAAGTAATAGAAAAACTTTCATCCGGACTGGATGATTTAGGTATAGTTCAAGTGCAGGTTGTTGCCCTAAATTTAATCCATAAACCATATTGACAATGGGTAAAACAATTCAGTCTATACCCATACCCACAATAGTTGGGTCTAGTTCAGATCAATTTAACTTACGTTTATTACACCCTTTTTTCCAAACTTGATACTTTTAACACATGGAGGTAGTGACATAAATTGCTCGCTTTCCATCAAATTTTAAGAACGTGCAAAAAAAAACCAACCAGGAGAAAATTATATTGTAAGACGTTTACTTATTAAGACGTCTTACTTTTAATGTACCGGAGTGCACATTAAACACACTACACAGAACATGGCACTACTGTATTTCAATGAGCTTTCAATGTTTTCTCTGTAGAGAGATTTTCCACTGTACCAAATTCATTAATCCTTAAATAGGATATTCCTACAGGTTTGTGAAAACTGTATCACCCTTTGACAAAATGTTGACAGTCTTAAACAAATAGATATTAAAAAAACCTCGGTAGCATAAACCTTTTATAAAACAATTTAAGTGACATGTTACAGTTTCTTATAAAAGAAAACAAAACATGTCACTAAAATAGTTTTATAAAAGGTTTATTTCACCAAAGGTGTTTTGGAAAATATCTATTTGATTAAAACCATAACATCCTTATGAATACCTAAAAATAATACTTTGAAAGTGTACCTATATTCTTTCAGACTTGTAGTATCATTCCTGAAATTACTGCCCAATGAAAGCGAAAAAGGGATTTCAATAATCTAGCAACTGACATTTTAGCCAACATCCAGTTTAATGTATTGTATTTATAACCATTACTCAAATGAAGAATTGAACAAAATCGGATTAAAATTATTGAATGGATCATGTTGATATTGATGACGATACATACAGAGAAAACAATCAAGTGGTTTATTTATATTAAAAATGTCTTAATAGAGGTATAATCATTTAATATCACAAATCTTCAAATACATAAGTAAGATAAAAAGAACAACTGTACAGTTTAACAGACATCACGAAGATGTATTGCTTCGTTTAATTCAGGAACTTTTAAACTCTTAACTGTAAAATAAATATGTTGCTAATTACTTGATAAACTAACAAGTGTGTTATCACAATGAGGAGTAAGCCAAAAACAAAATTTAACCTATTTACATAATCAAACCTAAAAAGCACTTTAAGATCAAGAGAAAAATGTAGGACTTTTTTAAAATATAGAAGGTCGATTATCTACTATTCTACTTAGATTCCAGATGTTGCCTGTACACACTTGCCGAGTGACTTGTCCTGTTGAAGAATAGTTGTTTGTGTATGTACACCAAGTTGCTGTTGTAGTAGGACAGCTTATCAACAACTGACCAATGTAATCACCTATGTCAAATATTCCCTTCATTTGCCCATAAGTAAAGTGACCAAACATAACTTTAGAAGCCAGTTTTTTGGTCAACAAGAAATACCATAAATAAATTCCATCAACTCAATTATCATAGTAAAGCATAGAACTTTTTTGACTGTACACATTTATTGTTGAAAGAAATAAGCCTCTAATTTATCAGCCCTTGAGAGTTAGACATTTTGTGTCATCCACCATCCCACCAACAAGAAAACCAAAGTACAGGACACATTCTTTAACCCTTAACAAAATTACAATTGTGTTGTTAAAGCAGAAATTTATTTTGTGACAGAATTCATTTGTCAATTGTTTAAATTTGCAATGAACAGCAGTAATACACTGATAATTAGTAATAACTAATAAGTAAAACATTTAAATGGTTTTTTCTTGAGACTTTCCTGTTATCCATCATTTTCAGTAATTTGGCCTTCTGCCAACTCTTCTATGATGGATAAACAAACCTCTTTTGTACAAGCAATTCATTTAAATTATTTTTTTTTGTAAAGGGTAAATTGTTTTTTTTTGTGGTTAAGTGGAAGAGAGGACTTTAAAGTTTTAACTTTGCCACCAATAAAGACGTTTTTCATTTTATTTCATTTAAATTAACATTTGTATACTGTTTATTTAACTCATAATATCTTGACCCTCAAGCTTTTAAAATCATCTTGACTCTTCGTAACAGTCATGGTTTTCAAATTTAACATGACAAGCCTACCTATTATATATAGATAATCGACCCTTTAATATATTATTTATGATCAAATGTCTGAAAGACTAGAAGTTCACATTGTTCCAGATCTTATAACATAAACAATGTTTCTGTAAGTTAAGTACAAGTACTAAATACATATAGTTTGGCAAATGCACTGTTTGAAATTTTGATATTTGAAAAATGACAATTTAAAGGGATAATAATTTGCAAGTAATCATGAAATATCACAATATGCTGAATGGATTGATCTGATTCATCATATTAGAGAACAGACAAACCTACATTACCTTAAAACTACCTAGGTAATAGTACCTGATGAAGACTGAGAAAATGTACAGTACATTACTGAAACTATTTTACAAGGAATTGGTACAAGAACTACAACTATTCAAAACAATCAATTAGCTTATAAAAATAATATTATCACTTTACAGTAAGTAAATGTATTATATACAACCTTTTTCCTAAAAATACTTTTCTGTCAGTTTCAATGGTCTTTGTCAATGAAATCCTCCAACAGAATCAAAACAGGGACATTTTACATTTGAACTTGATAATGTAGAATGTTGATAGTTGAAGCTACTGACTTTTACGACATATTTAAAATGTAAATAGAGCAATTTCAATCACTATTAGCACTATTAAACTATGAATAAAAGCAACTCATAATGGGTTTTGAAACATTCATAATCATGTTGATCATCATCGTTTAAGTAATGGGAACTCCACCATGCTTTGTTGTTATACAGTTATTGTTACAAAAAATGACAGAATTTAAAAATAAAACTTTCTACAAGAATTAATTAGTAACAGTGGCGGGTGTATGGTATCGTAATACAGTATGTCACAATTTAAAAAGTTACTTTCTTAGAACAAGATAGTTTTAATGATCCCACTTTGAGGCTCTTTTAGAAAGCCTAAATCAATTACAGCTGTTTTGTTGGTATTTCAGGTAACAATTTCAAGCCTACTGTGATTTTAGTTTTTTAGCTGCCAATTTCTCATCGACGGATTCCTTTTCTTTTACATGGTTCAAGATACAATCGTTCATTTTTTTTGGCCTTATTTTGTTTCGGATTGGTCTTGAAGATGGCGGTGCTACATCTGTCCCTAGTATGACTTTCATAATGTCCTGCAAAGACGACTCATCAACTGGCTTGTCCGACTCCTCCTGGCTCTCCTCTTCTTCTCCAAGCAACCCATCCACAATGGCAGCATTTTGGATGTACATAGATTTGGAGGTATCTGCAACAAAAACAAGGCTTAAAATAATTAATGTTACAATAAAACAAAACAAACCCCTACAGGCCACCGCACACCGATAGCGCATCTGTGTAAGATGCGGCAAGTGTGACAGATACATCACACTGACACAAACAGACCACCGCAAACCACACAATATCCATCCACTTGCATGCGCGGGCACTGCTGTCCCCTTAGTGTGAAAAGTATTAAAACATAAGGTATCGAAACAATTAAACAGACTATAACTACAAACTACATGGTCATCGAAAAAGAATGCCGGGATTTTATAAAAACGTTGGATGGAGGGCAAATAGCAACCACGTGACCTTGACATGCGCAGAACTGATGCGCAGTGAAGCATCACAACAATGAGTCACCTTTGCCTAGTCGGCGATTACGATGTTGACCGTGCAGCAGAAAGCACAGTGCGTTATTTGGTTTGCTGAGTTAAAATCAATCGTGAGTATTCAGCGTCGCTTTAGACAAACCTATGTAGGACAAATAGCCCCAGATGACAAAGCTATTCGTCGATGGTTCAACCAGTTTTGAGAAACAGGAACAATTAGAAAAAACACTCAACAGGCCGGCCTAGAACTTCTGAGGAAATTTGTAACGCATCCGCCAGTCCTGCGTTAGGAGTCCAAAGTCAATAGCTCGAAAAAGCCTTAAACTACAAATACCCAAAACAATTCAAAACATTCTGCACAGACGATTACGTCTCCACGCCTACTAAATTCAGCTCAGACAACAGATAAAATTAACAGACAGGCCTAAGCGAGAAGAATTTGCTTGTTTTATGCTTGAGCAAATCGATGTCGATCCTGTTCTTTTGAAACGAGTGATGTTTACGGATGAAGCAACATTTCACATAAATGGGCACGTTAATCGGCACAACTGTCAAATATGAGGATCACAACAACCTAACGAGATTCATGAACATGTTCGAGACTCACCAAAATTGAATGTGTGGTGCGGTTTACTTAATGACTGAGTTGTGGCACCCTTCTTTTTCGCTGAAAGAACAATTACAGGGATAATCTATCTAGACACGCTAGAACTGTTTGTGTTTCCTCAGATTGATGAAATTGAACAACAAACATCTCTGTCGCCATCGCTATTGTAACCCCAGACATGATTCAATGAACTTATCAAGAAATCGACTACAGATTTGATGTCTGCCGGGCAACAAATGGAGCCCACATTGAAACTTACTGAGGTACCAAGAAAAACTTCCTTTTCCCCTGTACATTTTCATTATAGAATGAATAAAATATCTTTAATAGTTTTTTTTGGTATTTAATTGAAATCTCTGCATTATTTTTCAATGACCCTGTATAATACATCTGAAAAACGTAGATAAACACAAAAATAAAACCATAACTCAAAACTGTAAATTTGGATGCCAACAGAGTTGTCAAAACAATATCTCCAGCGCTGCAATCCGCTTGCACTTGGTCGACAACTACTTCGAGCACATGCGCAACTAAATACATCTAACAAATTTTATGACATGATCGACATGGGAATCCCAACTTAAGTGCTTAAGTCCTAAAAATTTGGTGAGGTCCAGTTTTTCTATACTTTCATTATCAATCAAAATTTGAAAGGCTCTATCGCTACTATTCTGTTTGGTGCAAAAAGATATGAAATTAGTCTTTTGTTTGTTCAGTATTAACTATTAAGTTATTGTTGTTAATAAATCTTGTACTTTTGACATTTCTATTTATGAATGTATTTTTAATTCTTGATATGAACTTGCTGATATTATGAGATTAGAGTCTTTGCGTAAAGGCAGAGTTTTAACTGATTGAATTGACTTAAACACAAACGTCAAAGGCAGAATGGACGAGTGGATCCGCTCTTATAGAGATGATGCACCTGCGCCATCACAGTTCAGGCAGTGATTAGAGCACTTGCAAGCATAATGTGATGGCATATTATGGATCTTTATAATCTAGGCTAAGTTAAATATAATTTTAAACGTACTCAGATGAATCACGTATTTTCATCCATCAAATACAATCTCTTCAAATTTATATTCATAGTTTTTTTTTTGTAGAGCTTTTTAAAGTATTAAAATTGATCACAACTCAAAACAACAATCTGAATCACGAACATATGCCTCTTGGCAGATATATAAGAATACCATTTGGTACCATGTAAATGCTGATTTTACCAATACTTTGCAATACGCATGATTTTAGTTACTTGAGTTGTTTACACCCCTACCGATAAAAGAGTGCAATCTCCCGACTTGGGGAAGTTACTTCAAAACAGTAACTGATTACAGTTACCCTTTGTAACATGTAACTGATTACAGTTATAAGTTACCAAAAAACCTATGTAACTGATTACTATTACAGTTACTCAAAATGTAGCTGACCAGTTACAAGCTACCCTCTCACAAGTTGAATGAAATGGAATTGTAAAACGCATCAAACCAATGCCACACGTAAATGGTTTTCAAAATATAATTTTACAACTTATATGTTGTGTAGTTTCTTTAATAAAGGTGTACATTGAAAACCTTTACATTGTCTAGGATTTCTCTTATGGTTGATGGATAGATTTTTAACAATATTATTCAATTAATGATGGACTATGTAATAGGGAAAAATGGATTAAAGAGGTCCATTTTCACTTGCTTTTGAGTTGGAAGCCGTCAAAAGAAATAGTTACAATTTTGAATTTACTGAGGTTAGGTTGCTACATTTCTAACATTTGTGACTAGACTTGCACTACAGTTTGCACTTTATTTATTCATGTTTAATATTTCAAAGATAAAACTAGGTTTAAGCTGAATTGCACAAACAAACTCAAATAACTGTAAATTATGACAGTTAAGAGTGATTTGGAGGTTAGTGCAGTGAATTTCAACTGACAATTTTGGACAAAATACATGAACTGTGGCGATCTGGAGGCTGGTTCTTTCACCATGACAATGCGCCTGACCACAAAGCCATCTCAGTGCATTGGTTTTGGCCAAGACCATCTTCCCCACCATCTTACTTCCAACTTTCCCCAGAATGATGACATTACACCGTTATAAGGAAAATTAAAGAAGTAAAACGGCAAAAAAGAACGGCAGCCAATCAGATTAAATAACAGTAAAATATACATGAATAAATAATATAGTTTTATAATGAAATTCCCGTTATTTTTGGGTTCCCCCTCATATTCTACGTTCTACTCAGGCAATGGAATCAAGCAACAAGGATCTGTGGAAAGGGAAGAAGCTCAGGCCACCAAAATCAAAATATTCTGTCTAGCCTCACCACTGACGACAGGTTGAGTTGTTTTTTTATCCTCAACTTTAATAACAGGGCTGTTTGAGCTCTTTCCTTTTTGTTGATCATTACTGTTTACAGAAGATTTTCGACTACTTGCTCTTGAGCTTCTACCCCTTGTAAAGTTTGTCTCTGAAAATAACAGTAAGTCAATGTTACACACACATCTACAGACAAAAAACAAAAATAATGATAAGATAATAAAGTAAAAATAATTTTAGAAAATGCTCATTAGAAAGGCGGTTTTAGATCAAATCCAAAAAAGAGAAAGGAAAATATTAGGCCTAATCAACCCTGAACCACAAACATAAATAGACCGTATCAATACCGAAATAGAGAAGTACACAATACAAGAAAGTATATAACAAGAAGTATATACAATCAGTTCAGAAATTAAATTCTTCAGTGTTATAAAAAGGTGCATTTTTCTTGACTTAAAAAGTAGGTTTATAATGTTAAGATACTTGAATTAAGGTGAAAGTGGAAATGATTAAATAAATCACGAGAGTTAAAGAAAATGTCAAAGCGGCAGATAAGAAACACAGATTTTGATAGAAACATGTATAGACAAAGTGTTTAATTGGAAAGTTTGTCAGAAGAAAGTTACTTATTTCAAAAGGACCAAGCAAGACTGTGACAAAGATAAGAAAACTTTTCAAGCCGTGTTAATGTACTGATCTGGCGGGCCTGTACAAGAATTATAATAATTAAGATTCAAATTCATTTATTTTCTCAAATGTAGTTTTACAAATAATACAAAGTATGTTAAGACGATAACGCTTCTCAGAAGGTGACTTGCCAAGTTCATTTAAAACTAATATTTACAATTTTTCACAAATTGTATTTAAGTTATTTAACATAAAATAACATAACTATATACAATTCATCATTGATACAAACTAATAGACATAAGTAGAGAAAATTTAGGGCCTCTAAGGCAAATGCCTAATTGGAGGATCCGTTAAAATCAACTAAAATTTATTCTTCAGCGGTCAGATGATTCAAAAAATAAAATTCTTTAATGGTCTCTCAAAAGTGTAGTGCTGTATGATTTTATTAATTAACTAGCGGACCCGTCAGACTTCGTCCTGTCAAAAATATTTGTAATGTGGGAGTTTTTTGTTCCTACGTATTAATTACTCTGCACAATACACGATATACAAATTTGTTTCATGTATTAGTTAACAAAAGCAAACTCAGTAGATTAGGTTACAGAAAATCCAAGAAAAACAACACAATGTACAACGGCAAATCGATTGACAATTTGTTGTTGTTTTTTTTTTTTGCCATTACAAATGTTTTATGTCTGTAAAATAGGGATATCAGCTGGCAGCGAATAGCAATAAAGCTCAAATTGTTTACGTTTTAGTTACAAAACGTTTTATGGGAAAAAGAAAAGGGCTGTTTTAAGGGGTTTTCCGGCAATTTTCGAGTTTTTCTCGCCGTAAACCCATCCTTGAACTCCAACGAACATTTTTTAAAAATTTGGCCAAATTGGTCCAGGCGTTGTTGAGTTATGCGCTTAGCAACACATTTTGCAATTAATTTTTATATTATAGATTAATAGTGCACTTTTAATCCTACAACTAAAACCCAATCTAAGAAAATGTGAAAAATCCTAGACGAAAAATGTTAGATAAAACTGTAAAAGTAAGAAATGTTAGCATGATTAGTGATTACCATTTTGTTCCTCAGTGATATGGTTGACGATAATGCCTTCTGTTTTAACATTTAAACTATCACTTGGTTGGTCAGGGGAATTAACCGGTGATGGCTTCTGTTTTATAGCTATTAATTTCTCTGGAACCTTTTCTTCTTTCACTTCTTTTACAAGAGTATTAGAACCTTCCTTTAATTCATCAACTGAACAAACTACTGACTGCTTTGGATCTTGGGCTGCTGGCTTGTCTGAAAATATAAACAATATATAATAAAGAAATAGTTGTTTACATTATGGTCCATTTATTTTTAAGTATTATAAATATAGCGTTTTTAACTTATAAATCAAATGGGAATTTTCTAAAAAAACAGGATTTTTTAAGAAGGGATGGTTTTTTGGGGATTTGTTTTGAGCGGGAAGGTCTAGGGAATTTTTGAGGAGGGAGGGATTTTTCAGGAAAACTTTTGGGGCAGGTGGGATTTTTCGGGAGAAAGAAAAGTTTCAGCAGATCTGTTAGTTTAAGGATTTTGGAACAATCTCATTTTTTGATAATTTTACTGTTATGAGGATCAGTTTTCTAAGCAAAATTCTATTAGAAACTTCCCTGATCACAAAATCGAATCCAAATAAAAAATTTAAATGATTAAATTTTTACATTTTCTTCAAACAACAAAATGAGTTATTATTTAAACGTTAGCAGTTCTGTGTAATGGTAACAAAGTTTTAGTACTAATTAATAGATCAATAATAGTATCAAATCAAAGGACAATCATGCTGTACCATACACGTAGTTTGTAAAACTTGTTAACTCACAAATGGAACATGAAATTGGAATGTAGGGAAAATGTTCTTGTTTTTTACTGTAAAAACTAAGAACCTTTTATAATTTTCCGAGCTTTTCTTTTAAATTTGTAATGACTGAATGTAGCTTTTAATGCTTGCACGAAAATTGTCTATAATCAGTCAAGAAAAAGTGTTCCTTGCCCAATTTCAGCCTAAAAGGAAAAATCCAACCCCTCCCACCTCTACATATTAACCTGTGGGTCCATGTGTAGATTGATTTTCAAACAATTTATTTAGGGCAATAGTTGCCCATTCTCAAGTGTTTGTCCTCTTTCTTCTTCAAAACATCTAGTGATGCCATAGCCATACTCAAGGCAAGGAAAGAACTTGCCCTCTCCCTGGCTTTAGGAATTTTGTACAAACATTTCACTATAAAGCAAAATGTTTAAGATCTATTTTAGAACAAAATGGTTACAGTTTCATTATTTACTATCTGAAATTTTAATTAAATAAAATTTTTGAGACTCTCATTGAAATGGAAAGTGTTACTGTCAATGTGTTACACAGGGTGATTCAAAAGTATTTAAAATCGTATATTAAAAGAAACCATGTTAATAGAAATAACACAAATTGAACTGATAGAAGTCAGTACTATTGATTTGACCCATCTGAAAGTCTGTGAAACAAATTGTTTGCTCGTTGTGCAAGCAGTTGCTATTATTGTTAAGACATGTCAAGGAACTGTTTCGCTACAAACTTAATGACGAGTACTCACTATGTTGAATGAGATGAATTTTTACTAAATCATTTTAAGGAATCACAACAGCTGTGAGTTGCAAAGCAAAGACTTTTGAATATTTTGCATTCCATAAACTATATTGTTACATCGTTGTTCATGTCCTGCTATACTAAGATGCAGCAAAAGAATGTACCACTATTAAATTAAAATGTCTTACCTAAATTCTGAGAAAGCTTAGAATCATTCACTTCACTTTCTTGGGGGCTGGATTTTAATTTTTTTAAATGAGGTTTAGCTTTATCTTGTTCATTGGGAGTTGTCTTTGATTGTTTGGAAGGCATATTTAGCTCATCTTCTGATGTGTTAGTAAATCTTCTTTTACTTCTTGGAACAAAGCCACTTTTCGGTTTGGGTTTAACTTTTTTCTTGGTTGGTTTTGTTTCGGAATGATTTTCATCTTCACTTTTGGTAACTTTTTGAAAACTGAAATCCGTTAAAAGCTTTTGTTTAACAATCCCTTTACTCTTTAAAGTTAATTTTTTACTTGTTTTAAAATTTTTCATTCCAGATTTAATTTTTACCAAGACTTTATTTTTTTCTGAACTAGGTCTACTTGATTTATTCAAATTGTTTGACATTTTGGAGGCCTTGAGATTTTTTTTCAACATGACTTCTTTGCTAGTTTTTACCTTTGATGTACTCTTTTTATTTGGTTTATCCAAAAATTTTAAGTTCCACTTAGTTGAATCAATGATTCCTACTAACGAAGCTAGTGGTGTTTTCTTGTCCGAAGAGTGCGATGTCACGTGTCGATTAATAGTACTTTTATTGAATGATTGATAGTCACAACCATCATAGAGACATTCGTACCTTTTCCACTTAGTGTGAGTGGATATGTGACGATAAAGCCCTACAATATTAGGAAACTGGTTCTTGCACAGCTTACAAATACACTTGTTTTCATCAACAAACTTTTTAAATTTCTTTTGAAAAATTAGCCTAGTTTTTTTTTCAACATCAGAGGAATTGGAATCGATTTTTGTGTGGGAATCTTTTACACTTTTCTCATTCTTAGTTTTTTTAGGAAGTTTGATATCTGAAGTACTTTTCTTTCCATCTGCCTTCGCTGGAAAATCTTCATTACAAATAGCTTTTAGCTGATTTCTAGTTAATATTGAAATAGTATTTCCTACATTGTTGTCTTGAGCATCTTTAGTTCCAATTTGCAGTAAACTGTTGGGTTTTAGGTTTGATGAAACTGTGTCATCTTTAAAGCAGCTTGTTTCTCTATTGTTCAATTTTAAATCTGGCAATTCATCACAAACAACAGAGGTTGAAACTTCTTCACTTGGTGATCCTTTAGCCGGTGAAAATTTTATATTTTCTTTGTAGGTATGACAGGTCATTTGCAAACTGCCATTTGAAGTCGAATCAGCTTCGGTTCTTGGAATTTTCTTTTCTGGTGATCTAGAGATGTTTATATTTTTTATTTCAATTGATTGTTCAACTTCACAAACAAATCCTTTATCGACCAAAGGGGTTAGTTGACTGCTTAAGCTACTGATAGCCGAAGTGTTGCTTTCAGAAGTGTTGTCCAGATTATTATCCAGAAATATGCTGACATCATGGTCTTTCTTAGAACTTTCAGAAAGACCATTTTCTAAAGCTGATCTGAGTTGTAAACATTTTGCTTCCAAGTTCTTACTTTTCCCCACATTGCTCCTTAAAACAGTAGACCTTTTACACGTTGAAATTTCGTAAGTCTGAATTTCCTCTAGCCCATTTTTGGTGTGATTTAGGTATGAATGAACTTTTTCAACTCCATCGGAGGCTTTACATTTATTGGAACTTTGGAAGAACTGTTCCAGTACTGAACCGTCCTTTAAATCCAATGAATCTCTTTCCTGTGAAAAGAATGCATCTCTTCCATCAACACTAACAACTTCAATATCACTTTCATCGCCAAGAACAGATCGTGAAGAGCTTCTTTGTCTGCAAACTACTTGGTTGGGAGAACCGCTGCTATTTTTAAAATAGTCCATCCTCACTTGAATTCCTATTTTCTTCTCAGTAGGTGGCTTTGGCATTGGCTTCTTTGATACAGGTAAAGGGGTAAGGGCAACAACTGGAGTTATTGATGTGTCTTCGCTGGATACGTGATGATTCTGTTCAACTTTGTTGCCAGCTGCAATTCTTTTCTGGCAAATCTGTGAATGGGCCAACAAAGCAGCTTTCCTTTCAAACCGCCGACCACATCCACCACACCTTTGAATCTCTCCATCTTCTTCGAAATGGTCCATCCATTCCTGAGAAAGAGGAAACAAGTTAATTATTAACTAATGATTCATTTATTAGAAAATGAGTTTGAAGAAATCAATGTCATCAGACTGAATTTTATTTTCAAGTCAATTCAATATCATTCATTTATCAACTTTTCTGTAAAAAATCTGAGTATAACATTTTGACTCTACTTAATTGTGAACTTGACCATCAATTAACTTTGAAATCTCCCCCCTTTTGGCTTTAAACTCCAATGCTATATTAACTGAAAATGCTTGCGCTACACCAAATGTTATTGGAGTTAAGACTCTATTCCTTAATTGGGTTATAACAGTGTGGCGAACCGATACCTCTGGGTACATTATTTCAGAAAGACTTTTTAAGTTTTTATGATACAATATTTTTCTGTTTTAACTAATTATCCAAAACAAACTGTGAACACCTTTATACTTTTAAAACAAATGATGAAGCTATTAGAATAATTTCGAAAGCAAGTTTCAGGGAATCATGTCGAGACATATTTCAAGGAATAGGTTTGTTGACACTTCCCTGTCTCTATATCTTAGAAGTGATTTTGTATTGTAAAACTAATAAAATGTTGGTTCAATCTAAAATCACTCATGATTATAACACAAGAGGAAAGAACCACTTGCAAATTTGTCAACATAGAACTTCTAAATTTGAACAACTACCCATGCAAGTAGGTATAAAACTCTTCAACCACCTTCCTAAAAATTCAAAAGAAATAGAAAGTACCAAAATTTTTAAATCTTGAATAAAACGGTTGCTGTTAAGCAAAGCTTATTACTCGGTGGATGAGTTCATAGATGATCTTGCGGACAAATAATTTCTTTAAATCGTATTTTAATTCCTCTCCCCAAAGGCAGGTCTGATGTTAAGTGTGAATGTGGAATGAGTGTGAAATCATGAAAGCGTGAGTGAGTGTGAATGTTTAATATCATTGTATTGTAATTTGTGTGTTAATTTTTTGCTACGCAATATTTTGTATTGTCTTTAGCAAATATACTATTGTTATTGTTATGTATTATTAACTCAATACACATAATATTCAATTCAGGGTGAAAATAAACACACAAACATACTTTTAATTTCCACGGAGTTATTTACTCATTTTCACAAATGGGATAATTAATTCTAATCTTTCTGAAGATTTGTTTATATTGAAACTGTTAAATAGTTAGTATGTTGATTAGTATTGTATTTTAAAATATGTGTTTTCTCTTAATATTACTGTACCACTTGTTTTTACCATCAGCTGTGTTTGTAAAATAAATATAAACATTGTTTTTGTAGACACAAAGAATGAAGCCTATATCTACCCTGTTTTCAGTCTACCCATAAAACATTTTAGGATCTTAAGAAGCAGGATTTAAGTAAACTGGAATCATCAATAAAAATTTGTTTAAATCTTTTAACATCAAATCATTACAACATACAACATTTGTTTATTCAAAACAATATTAAAATTTAATTATGAGTTCAATTGGAATCAAAATATAACCTGCAAAAACCCGATTAAAACTACTGTATTGCAAAATGCCTTTAACTTTTTTGAAGATAGAAAACCATATTATAAAGTTACGAAAAGCCAAATTAAAATACGCCTTGAAGTTTTAAATGCCAATCGGAGAAAATTCAAAAAGGACAATGAACTAATTTGTGAAGCTTAACCTGAAAAAACAAAGATCTACCTTACATCACCGAAAATATCTACTGTCAAAGTCACAAAGCCTACATCACCAGTAAGTCAGCAAGATTTGTTAACAGGGTTCCCACTCTTTTCCAAAAATAAAATTCATGGGTGTTTCACGGTTTTCCAGGTCCAACCATACTGAAATTCACGGTTTAATTTATCAGCACAAATAATTAATCAGGGAATAAAAAACTACATTTTTCAGGTTATACAGTGGTAACTTGCCTTTTTACAAACCATAAAACTACAAGTCTACTAGGGGTGTGCGTACTCGATTTATCGAGTCGAGTTCGAGTACTTTCCGATACTCGAACTTCTCGAGCTGATCGGCAAAGCTCGAAATTTGGTTGAGTAATTTGCGTGACGGTATCGATGGTACATGGCTGGCGGTCAGAAGTAAAGCCACTAACGGTACCGGTTGTGATTTCACCGCTGGCGTTACCGAGTCGAGATCACCGCGAACGGTATCGAGTCGTGATTTCAACGATGATTAGCGGGGAGTCAAAATCACCGCTAACGGTACCGAAGTTGTGATTCCAGGCGTTACCGAGAGTCAAGAAATCGCGCCGAACGGTATCGAGTCGTGATTTCAGCGATCGTTAGCGAAGTCAAAAACGCCATAACGGTACGAAGTTGTGATTTCACGAGGCGTTACCGAGTCAAAGATCGCCCGAGCGGTATCGAGTCGTGATTTTACGCGGCGTTAAGCGAGGAATCAAAATCGCCGCTGCGGTACCGAAGTTGTGATTTTACCGGCGTTAGCGGTCAAGGCGCGCTTCGCGGTAGTCGTATTACCGCGTTAAGCGGGAATCGAAATCGCGCTCGCGGTACCGAGTTGTGATTTCACCGCTGGCGTTACCGAAGTCAAGAGATCGCCCATGAACGGTCGAAGTCGTGATTTCAGCGATGGTTAAGCGGGATTCAAGAAATGCGCGCTAATGGTACCGAAGTTGTGATTTCACCTGGCGTTACTGAGAGTCAAGCGCCTTGAGCGGTATCAAAGTCGTGATTTTACCGGCGTTAGCGGAGTCATGAAATCGCCGTTAACGGTACCGAAGTTGTGATTTCACCGCGGGCGTTACCGAGAGTCAAGAGATCGCCGCGAACAATATCTCTAAAAAAGAAAAGGTTTTGCCTTGGAAACAATTACTGCTCTGGAGATAAAAGTGCAGAAAATATAACAGAAAGTTATAAAGTTAAGTCTTTTTTTGTGGATTTAATTTATTTAATGTTTTATTTTGGTTTTGTTTAGATTTTTACTGTTTGTTTAAACGTTAACAAAGTTTTTCTTTAATTTTGTTTGTGTGATTTTAATGTCATATAAATATATATATATATGTTCATATTTAATTAATTTTAACTCAATAATAAAATTTGTCAAGAAAATTCCATAATGTGCTTGTTTTTTAATACCTATACGCTAATACTCGACTCGACTCGAAAACTCAAGCTTTTTTAAAAAACTCGACTCGAACTAAAAAAATGGTACTCGCACACCCCTAAAGTCTATAAGTTGTAAAATTCACCTAGTTTAGCCATAAGGCTCTTCCTTTCAAACCTAACCTGTAATTGTAATAAGTTACATTTTTTTAGGTAACTTGTAACTGTAATCAGTTACATTTTTGATTTTACAAAGGGTAACTGTTCTGAAGTAACTTCCCAAATTCTGCAAACTATTCAATTATCAAAAAGAGCCGCACAATTTATAAAAAAAACAACTCCAAAATATAAAGTATAAATTTACCTTGTTGGCTTGATGGTATGTTGATTGGTTTCCCTCTTTCCTTTTTGAAGGAGACACAAGCTTTTTGTTACTATCAATACTATTGACCAATGGTTGTTCTACTCTAACTTCCTTCCGGAGTATCTGTGTTCTTAGTCTTCGAACCTGTTCAGAGGTTTTTCGGTGAACTGAAAACATAAAATTATTTTTAAATATGTGCTTAAAACTAAACAAGACCTATTAATACCTATTAGTTAATACTTTTGCATTATCTTTCATGAGCCAAAATTAGCATTATGAGGCAAACCAGAAACAAACTAGACAAATAATGTAAGAAGACTCTAATGGAGAGCAGGGACTCCAAGAAAGGGAGTTGATTCACTTGACCTAAAAACCAAGATGGAGCTGAAAATATACCTAATTGGTTTTTCCCACACATGTAGTCTCATCTCACTTTTATAATTTTTTTTAATGAGTTCTTTTGATACAGTGCTCATTTTCATCTCAAAGTCAACAATTAAACCTTGTCAAATTTAACACATTGAGCACTTTACTATTCATTTTATTATTTTTACTAGGGTACTTGCTTTCAGCATATACTTTTCTTTTTTCAGTTAGTACTTTTATTGCGTTCCAACCAATTTTAGTTATTAGACGTAGCATATTTCAAATGGGTGAAACTATTTGAACATTTATAATTCAGAATCTGGCGATAGGATGGTATCGGTGAAGATGGATTCCTGCAAGATTTGTTGTTGTCATCTTATCTTAATAATGTAGTACTCAATTCATTCAGAGAAACAGTTATTATATTTCAAGTATTAACAATACTCATCATCAAAATAGTAATTATAATGGCCTGTAGAGAGTATACATTATTATGATATTTATAATTATAATCTGATATATATATATATATATATATATGTTCAGGGTGTCTCAGACCACCAGTTTCATATGTATATCTCGAGAACAGGTTGGCCGACTTGAGTGGAACGAAAAATTCCAAATTTAAACCGGTTCAAAGAATTTAGGAAAATTATTTTCTTCTTTCTAGTATACAGAGTCATGGGTTCAAACCTCAAAATTTTCAAATATAAAAAGTACATCATTTTAAAGCTTTCTTTAAATAAAAAACAATGATGAAGAAAAAATTGTTTTTTGTTGAGCCGTTACAAAATAGCAGCTGAAAATCTAAAAATAAAACGGAATTACATAACAAATTACATAACGCCCTGTATTTCCATTAATATTTTCCAAAAAGAAAATCTAATTATTGACTTTTACTTGTCATGACGTAAGCTTTCCAACGATATACAACAACATCTTCTAATAATGTAGTACTCAATTTTCAGAGACAGTTATTATATTTCAAGTATTAACAATACTCATCATCAAAATTATAATTATAATGGCCTGTAGAGAGTATACATTATTATGATATTTATAATTATAATCTGGTATATATATTAGCAAAAAGAAGTGAAAAGAATAGTACCCTTTTTTAACATTTTTAATTAAAAATGTAACAAATCGGACATGTAACAAATAAAAAATGTTAAAAAGGACTATTCTATTCACTTCTTTTTGTTATTAACATTAGTAGCCCTAAGTGAACTTATCTATTCGATATATATATAAACACAGGGTGTCTCAGACCACTTGTATCATATGTACATCTCGAGAACGGGTTGGCCGACGAGGTGAGTGAAACGAAAATCTGATTATTGATTTTTACTTGTCATGACGTAAGCTTTCCAATGATATACAACATGCTATTTCAAACACCTTAGTATCCACCAAAAAACCCCAAATTTTGAAAATGGTCTACTATAATATTATCTATTTTTTAAAATACTAAACCCTATTGTGTTGTATACCGTTGTAAAGGTCTATGTACGTAGAGAACATTGGTGAAAGTTTGTTAAAAACTATTAACGTGTTTCAAAATGGCGGCCTTTGAAAAAAAATTAAACTAAAAATTATGATCTTTTGGTATACACATTTTCATTATATGCAGCAGTACCGCGTTAGTAGACCCGTGGCGGGTAGGAATTAGAGCGAACTTCGAGCTCATCGGCTCATTGGCTGGCTGAGTTGAGTCCCTGCAGTCACCACTTACATTTTTGTAATGTAACTATACGGCAACGCTAGGTAAAGGTCGAGGTTGAGTGGTAGAGAGGACTACCAGTTAAGCTATACCACGAGCCACCACTGAACTAAGTTCTTATAGTAAGTAATAATTAAGTAGTACGTATATACTCGAGTCTAAGCCAAGACGCACCCATAATTTTCCCCTGAATATACGGTAAAAAAATTTGTCAGGCACCTGATCCCTCCTTAGCAAACAGTGACGTAATTGCCAGCTGCAGCTGTCAAGAGTAAGAGCAGAACAAAGAATGCATCACGATTGCTTTACCTCACCCATCCCAAACCCAGTCCACCACTACGGCCCTCACTAGCACAAAAAATGTTGTAAACAAGGGTCAGCAGTAAGAGATGAGAAAGACAGGTAGAGAGAGAGAGATAAAGAACCACTATATGGCGAGGGACTATTTGTTGTAGTCAGTTAGTTCATGTTTTTGCCACTGGTGATTGCCCCATATTTCCAAGCGCTAGTGTTTGCTTTGAATAGATCTGTATCTCCTTGTATGCTACTGCTTCCCTTTCTCTTCCTTCTTTTCCCGCACCAACTTACAGACAAGGAGGGAGGGGAAGAAGGATGGAGAACATGACAAAAGCAATAAGAAGCAATTCTGAGTCCCCTCTAGTCACAAAAAATTCTTTCATTCCACTCTTCAAAACAGGCAATGCAATGCAACCCTGTTGTGTTTCCTACCTCTCATGGCCTATCTGAATGTTTTTGTCGATTTTTTGAGGGTTTTTGTAACTCTTCAAATTAACTCAATATTTTTATCATTATTGTGCGAGTCTAAGGCAGCATCTGCATATAAGGCGCACCCTTATTTTAGAGCCTAAAATATGGTAAATAAAGTGCGTCTTAGATTCGAGTATATACGGTATTTGGATTAACAAGGTTAAAGGAAAGAACACTTGAAATTTCCTCAAATTGAACACTGAGAGGTTAGAAAATACCAACCTTTATACAAATGCCTGTACACACTCCAGATACTGGAAAAGTAATGTTTACAACAAGGACACACATAGTTGGTCTTGACGGTTTCATGTAAAATCCTTTTATGTCTTGCCAGTGTCTTTCTGTTAGCCAACTTTGCGTCACCTTAAGCCAACAAAACAATTTATTACTCTTTGTTTAATAACCTCCCAGAATAAAACTATCAAAAGCCCTTTCACTAGATGTATAGACAAGAAAACAATTCTTCCACTTTCTATCTTCATCTTTCCAACCTTAATTCTGGAGCAGTCAGTTCTTCTTAGTTCTTTACCAAACATTGTGTATTTTTTTAACATTAGGCCTACTTTCTCACAAGCCAACTGTTGTACTAGTGTATATTAAATACTTGTTTCATCGTTGTACACAATAGCTTTTATACCTGCTTTATTGCAGCTTAATAGCTTTTTTACAGAAGCTTTTCTTTGATCCTAGGCAGCTGTGTTATTGGGTTTTCTTGGGATGTTCTTGGATTATTAGTCTGTGAGTCAACTGATTTCCTACCCACTATAAATATTAAGCACTTGCCACTTCAAGGGGAGTTGTCAGGAGAAAACATGGCAAATTAATCATGAAATTTTAAATCAAGAAAGAAGGTGACAACTTGATAATTCAAAAACTAAGAAGCAAAAACTGCCTACATTTTTAAAATAAAGGTGTGCAAGATCTCGAGATTAAGACTTTTTTCTCAATAAGATAACAAAAACAACTCCTGCAACCGCACTTCAGAAAATTATATGCCCTCTTATACCACTGCCAAAACCTTGAATTGGCCTAGATTTGTGGGTGAGGCAGATGGGTAGTTCCGGTAGGTGGGGAGAGTTGCTATTTTTGCTACTAAGATTGTCAGGTGAGTCAGAGAAAACTAGTAACTAAGTGGGACACTATTATCGTCTGTTTTGTATTTTTTCTCCATTTGGTGTCGCGGTTAATCCGATTACGGTTAATCGAGAGTTGACTACAATAATATCCTAGAACAACTGAGCAAACTACTCAATAATAGCAAGAACAGAAAAATGGGGCGAACAATTTATCAAAATTAAAATTTCTCGTCTCGATTCCCAAGATTTCAGCTGATTCTCGCTTGATCTTGTCTCGACCTTAGAAAACCTGCTCTTGCACACCTTTAATTTGAAAGTAGGTGCCACATGGAGCAGTAATCTGATAAAGCAGACAGGTTTGAAGTTAGAGAAAATCTATGGGAAACTGAAATAGACTGAGTACGGCAGTACTTGTCAATACATGTTTTGTCATCCTCTGGAAGAAATTAAATTGTTTGATGGTATTAGGCCACTTAATCTTGTGTGTAATTTTACAACGGAAAGTCTCCTGTATGGATTTTTAATTAAAGGCTTAATAATTATTACTCAAATCTTTTAACAAGTTTTCAATTGTAAATCTTTTTCATTTATACTGTAGAACTTAAGTTTTTAATATAATATTGTATGCCTCAATTCAAATATTTTACTTTTAAAGCAATCTTTCCCAAGATTTAAAACATTTATTCTAAGTAAATGTAGAATAAAATATATGAGATTAATAAATACGCCTATACTTACAAATATTGCAAACAACTCCATCCTCACTTAATCCTTTGTCAACATCCTCTTGGCGTAAGTCAGAAAACCCGTTTTGAAGGATACGCCCATCAGGACCGAGAACTACTTCATTTTTAGCCAGCAAGCTTTGTAGCTCTGACACCTGAAACATATACCATCAGGCATCAACAAGTTATCTTCCTGTCTTCATTAAATACAACATTAACACAAAAAATCATAATAATCCAACCATTTTCTATTGATCCTCTTGTTCTAACATTTTCTTGCTTAAATTGATCATATTTCTCAGGGATTATAATTTAAATAGTGATCTTTTCTAAAACACCAATAAAAGGTGAACTTTTGAACAATTTTAAAACTTCTTTCGAACTGCACTCTTCCAGTTGCATTAACCCTGTGTTTGGCCCTTCACAAACGTTTACTTTCTGTGTTTTAGTTTTTTTTCCCGCAGTCGAGTTCCAGTGTTTGGTGGTGCCCCTAAAGGGCCACACAATTAATGTGTTGTCAGTTTGTCTTAGTGTTTTCCAATGTCCATAGATTATAAGTGCGTTCTATTTAAATGTTAAAAAGTATTTTATCATATATTGTCCACCATAAGGCCTTTATGTACCATTGTCAATTATTTATTCAATATCTTGTGCATGTGTATTTATTCAATGTTTTTTAGTTTTAGTTATTATACCGCTGTCTTTTCAGTAACGCATTAAGTAGCACATATTTTTCTAATTCTAATTTTGTATTCAATATCTTGTGCGTGTGTATTTATTTCAATGTCTTTTAATTTTAGTTATTATATCTCTCTTTTCAGTAACGCATTAAGTAGCACATATTTTTCTAATTCTAATTTTGTATTCAATATCTTGTGCATGTATTAATTTCAATGTCTTTTAATTTTAGTATTATACCATGCTGTCTTTCAACGCATTAAGTAGGGCCGTATTTTCTAGTTCTGTATAAGTATCGAAATGCAAATGTCAGTACTGTATATGTAAAATGGTGTATTACCGTAGAAACAAATTAAAAAATTTAAAATTTATTAATAAATTAACTTTTTGAGTGTAATAATAGCAGTGTGCTTTAATTTTATTAATAAATTAATTTTTTTGAGTGTAATTAATAGCAGTCAATCTATTTGAGTACCTCTCTAGTATTCATTTATAAATGGTGATCGATTGCTGATTTGTTTTCAAACCTACCAACAGGTTGAGTCTTAAAATATGATATTTACCACCTAGAGATAACCTCTGTGGTACATATAGTACCTCTCCTGGTATGATACCTATTGTAACCTTGTTATTTAATGGCGATTGTGATTTGTTTTCAATAGCTACTTATTTATTTTGTAACTAGTTTTTTCAATATTTGCCTATTGGCAGGTTGAATCTTAAGTACAGTAATGTTGGTCCACATTTCAAAGAGATTGATTCCCTCAAACATTTGTGGGGTCACTGACTCAATAGCCAAAATTGATTATTTGTTTGGAGTGTATGTGAGCACACTGATGAAAAGTGTTTTAAAAAAAATTAAGAATGTATTTATTTATTAACTCACAAGTCTGTATTATGTGTTATGTATCATTGAAGTGTTTCCTTCATTTTACTCAGTGTTTGTTAATCAACTGTTTTTATTTTTAATGATACCGATGTATTTTGCATTTATATTATTAACCTGTATTATGCGCAAATATATCATGATTCTGCCTCTTTTGTTCTGTTGAAATGACGACCGCCAGTGTTTTGTAACCTTGTTTGCCTAATGGCAAATAAAGATTATTTATTCTTGATTCTGTTCCACGACCGAGTCAGAATTGTTATCCAAGTTTAAACGCTCCCAAATACATAGTAACTTCCATAAAGTATTTTGATACTAGTTTTTTCAATATTGTGTTTATTTAACAAAACAAAGTGTAGGTAATGCAACATTTATAAATGATACACTTTTTATCCATGTGGTCTTTTAGTGTAGTAATGGCTTCCACAGTAAAACTATCACATATTATAAAGCACTAAATATCTCATTATTCAAAATAGAGTCTTATGGTTTCCAAAAGGTAGCTTGACTATGTTTCATTTGTCCCTACACACAAACATCATGCCAACTGCAAGGCGCCCATGATAACAAAATCAGTAATATCGTACAACACATTTCCTCCACATTCTTGAAATCAGTAAGCCAAGGTGGTCACTGAATAATTACTCAATGATCGAATAGATCCAACCGGAGCTTGTTTTAAATGACATGCAATACATTTTGGATCTGCTTGAGCGATACCATACTCTTTTCAGTTAACTTCAGTTTTAGTACAATTTAACATTTGCTCCCCTACTAAAGGTCCAGGGGGTCAAGCTAGGAGATTGTGAGGGCCAAGACTTCCACCACCGCACCCTAACCATCGCTGAGAAAATGTGTGACTCATAAAGTCGCAGACAACTTCGGTTAAGTGGGGTGTTGAAACTTTGCCCAATGGTAGGTACTTGATCTTAAGAAAAATGTTCATTGTAAACTCGCTAAATAAAAAAAAATTAAATTGTGTACATTTTCACTGTGTTTTGATACTTGTGTTGTACTAGAGCCACAGAATCCAACTAAGCTAGCCAAAAAACAAACTGGACTTTTCTTTGTAAATTCGATTTTCACTATGTTTATAAGCATCATGTAAATGGCAACAATAGGTAATCAAATTAATGTAAACAAAACTGAATGAACGAACAGCTGTTTAATTTGAAACTATTCTTAAAGTTGTACGAATAACAGCTGTCAATATTTAGATGTTAAAAAGTGTAATAATACTCTGTGGACACACGTTATTGCGCTTATTCACCTGTCCTGTTTGTTAACATTTGTTTATTGAGAACAGCTACTGTATAGTAAATAATATACCTGATTTCTCATGAGATTTTGATCATCCGATTTGAGTACAGTTTGAAAAACTCCATAAGATGTGTTCTCCATTGGTTCAAGGTGGACTGTGGTTTCTCTCTGCTCTCCATTACTACTTGAAGCTGTCCCGAAGTCAGCAAACACTTGTGAAGAAGGCCTCTGGTTGGCCAAAGATTCAACTATGGAAGTGAGATCTTTGCGGGCTGTTATTCTAGTTGGTAACCTTTCAGGAACTTTCTCGCCCAAAACAATTTTACATTCTTGTTCCTGTAAAAGCATGTTTTATAAGTGACTAAAAGATAGATAAGGACTTGTATAAAGCCTGGATTTACCAAAAAACTGCAGGTAACTTGGCATTCTTTAGAATAGTTTTTATTACATTGTGATCTTAATAAAATATATTTAAGTCAATTAAAAATAATAACACATTATACTTAAATGTGTAGTAACATGCTTAACCTTCTGGCAAGCCTCCCGAGTCCACGAGGAGCTTGTATTATTTATCCAACAAGGGTTGTTTATGGGTTTAATAGTTTTAAAACACATTAAATCATTAAAAAAAACCTTTATAGATACCTTTTATACAAAATCAACCTATTAAATAAGACAATAGAGTAGAGGAAGTGAGTCACACGAGGTCGCGTGCGTTGTATTTCATACAACAGTTGTTATTTGTTTGTTTAACTGTTTTAAAGCACATTAAATCGTTAAAACTACTTTTTATGCCCAGAAAGAATTCGGCATCATCTTCTATACCATCGTCGTCCTCACATTCACCTTCTATTTCATTTTCATCCGAAAGATCTTTGTCTTCCACGAATTCGTCACAGAATTCAGTTTAATTTCCAAACCTGTACGCATCAAAATCGTCATCTTCTTCCGAACTATCATTGAGAATACGGTCAATCTCACTCATATTTAACTCTGTCTGACATTGTAAACACAATTGCACGCAATAATAAAAAAATAAACACACAAAGCTTAGCCGAAAAAGCACCGCGGGAGAACGCGCGCGTTGTATAAAGTACAACAGTCGCGACGCGTGTCACTTGCAACTGGCTCTACTACTAACTGACCTTGACTAGAGTGACAGGCGCCTAGAGAGGGGTTGGTGGGAACATAGTGGAAGAATACATCAGAGTAGGCAACCCTCAAATTCGAAATCACAACTGCTGGACGAAAAATCACACCACTGTTGTACTTTATACAACAAGCGCGCGTCCCGGAAGGTTAAAAAGTTAAAATCATCATCTCAATAGACCACAGATCCTCAAAAGTAGTTTTTTCCTAACCCGAGCCAATATGACATTGTTCACATTGCCATACTGCCAGATTCTACAATGAGATACTTTCATTTTTAAATTTTATAAGTATATATAAATGGCTACTGTTGTAATATCTCATAATGGGGTTAATTGAATATAAATAATTAATACTAGTAATGGGTCAAATTCAAATCTACTGAATTTTGGGTAAACTTCAAATTTGAGATTTAATCAGTTCAGGTCAAATTTCTAAAATTGAATTTTACTTTGAATTAGACCTCATACGAGGGGGTACCCAAAAATAACGGGAATTTGATTATAAAAACCATGTTTTATTATTTTTTTTACTAATTTACATGTATACCTCAGTATACTCCCCATTTAGTGTAATGCATTTGTTCATTCGATGCTCCCATGGTTTTAAGCACCCCTCATACCCCTTAGTCTGAATGCCTGCACGCTCCATCCTCGTTTGCCTTTTCACTTCTTCATTTTCGTTATAACGGTGATCTTTTATGTTTTTTTCATTATGGGGAACATAAAAAGTCGCGTGGGACAAGATTTGGCGAGTATGGGTCGTGGGGGAAGGGTGGCCATGTTGGTATTGGCCAAAAGCTAGCGCACTGAGATGGCTACGTGGACAGGCACATTGTCGCGATGAAAGAACCAGTCTCCATATCGCCTAAGTTTAGGTCTGGAGTGTGTTGAAATTCGCTAAATTGAATTTTAACACACCCATACAGCAAAAAGCATTCCCAATGGTTCTCCGCGTCTTCTTGTAATATTGAAGTTTTTTCTGAACAATTTCACCAGTCCGAAAATTTGAAGGTCGTCCAAAACAAGGCTTGTCTTAAATCGACATGGCGCCATCTTGAATTTGGGAAAAATAATAGTTTTATTCTGGTTTTGCTCAAAACATCGTCTTTGTAAGCTTTTTTGATAATTGCAACCGTTTCTGGCGTTCTTACCGAGAAAAGCAAAACCTCACTGCTGAGCTTTGTCCATTTAATTAAACCATCAAAACAAAACGAGGCAGAACAAAAACTAATTTTAGAAAAACAAACACAGCTCCTCTTCATAGCCTCTCAGACTGGCCACACTGAGTGCACTGAACTCAGGAAGAGTTGGGCTTTCAGCCCCTATCGGCCAAAATCTGAATTATACGCTTCCCACCTCGCCATCGACCGATTCCCGATACTTTTGGGTACCCCCTCGTATACGGCATACAACTATACATTAGGTTTTGTGAATATTCTACATAGGATATGATTAAAATATTCCTTTCATTTTCATAGGTTTAGTTTTTCATTTATCACTTCATTTTATTAGGATATGATCAGTCTGATCGCGTCAAGTTTGGCAGCCATCATAGGCTAAAGCCAATCGCCACTACTACGTCAAAAGTTTCTGTGCATAGACAATTAGAATTTATTTATTAATTAACAGAGGACTTTAATAAATACAATTCAACATTTAACTATATTAAAATGCGCATTCCCGTGGTGTAATGCGTTTTCTCTCGTTTGGCTTTGTTTGACAGGCAAATAATAACTTATTAAAACATTCTAACACTATTTAGAACAAACATAATGTGTTGAAACCTCATTTCTTCAATTAGCAGAGTACGAAATACCACCACTTTAGTTACGTATACTCCGCGTATTTGTAAATAAGCAAATTGGAAGTAACACAATCGCGCTTGTTGAATTGTCTGCGTCTGTCTTTCTCTGACGGTTATAGAAATATACTCGGTGCTCAGTAACTTTCAACTATGTTGTCAGTGTGTTATTTGTGTCAGTTTGTGCGAGTGTGGTTTGACATCATTGTGATTTCACCAGTGCAGTATTGTGTAATTTTTTATTTTAAGACTTCGTCATAGTAGGTAGCCTGCTTTGACATTACAGTGATGGCGTCAGAGTGTTGAAAATATTTTACTATAGAGTATAGACGTGAACAAGCAAAACTATGCTAAATAAAACTTGAGCTACTTTCATAAAATATTGTTTAACACATTTATATCAATGTTTAAAAAATGTATACAAACTACAAAATAGTATATTTTCCACCATAGTGCTGTATGAATAACGTTGATTAACTACAGTAGCTTTTAAAAAAACAACTTAGTATTGCTTTGTAACCGAGGTCAATCATTTTTCAAATTTAATATCAGCTAGCTAAATTTGGTTTTAGTTTTTAAAAGAATACATGTTACTTTCTTCACAATAGAAATTATGGCCTTTAAATGAATGATTCAAGTACAGAAAACCTCTTACATTTATTATTTTCAGTGTACACAGCAGAAGTACAGAAAACCTCTTGCATTTATTACTTTCAGTGTACACAGCAGAGTAAATTTAAATTCGGCTTCTAATTCAGGATTCGAAATTTGAAGAGGCAAAATTCATATCAACAATTTTTTAGATTCCACTCATCACTATTTAGTACCCTGTAACACTGTAGTGTAACAAGTGAGAACACGTTTGAATTCCACTAAACATTTTGATTAAATTCCATAAAGTTTGAAATAAACAGGTGGGTTGGAGAGTGTAATGGTTGGCATCCTCACCTGGCAAGTGAGATGCCAAGGTCCAAGTCCCAGGTGGATCTGCAGCTTTTGTCTCCAAATATTTCAAGTAATTACTAAAAGTAATTAAATCAATCCTTTCTCTCAAGATACCCTTTTTATTCGTTAAACGAAGCAACCTTAAACCATAACAGGGCAGCCGCGAGGAATTTTTCCGCTCCCCACTATGTATTTAAAGAAGAGCTACTAATGGAAAAGATTCAAAAAGCCCATGAACATTCCGATCTTCCTAACAGGTCTCTCTTCTGATATACTGCGACCCTTGCCCAACTTACCAGGCCACATTAATTGGTTGAACACACACAGTAAAATCACAGCGACTTCTGCCTGGAGTACAGGGTGCCCACCCATGGAGACAAAGGTTTTAAATATTTACCCCATATTCAAGCTCTAAGATACGCTAGTTTATGGAATCCACTGTTGGGTATTTCTGACCACTTAAATGTAGCCTGAAATTACCTGTTTATTTGAACGTTGAAGATCTTGAGACTGACTGTACCTTTGAGTACAGTAAATCCTCTTGTGAGAAATGAAGTTGGCAATGCTTCTAAACAAGTTTCGGCAAACTTTACATTCATAGACAACATCACAGTCATAAGTCAGCAAATGGACAATCTGCAAAACAAAACAAATCATTAATGTAGAAACTAGAAATCTGAGCCTGCTTTTTGTTTTACAAACACAATACAAACTCCAAAGTTTGACTATTTATATGTTAAAAGTAAGGTAAACCAATTTTATTGTATAACATATCTTGGATGCATCGTTACTACAGTACAAAATATATTTAAACCTTCCTTTGTTTGTCATTTTTGTGACTATAAGTCACAAAGAAGGTGTCAAACTACAGGGAGTGTCCATGACTCTGATTTAATTCATGCCGACTTAGGTTAACGGTTTTTCACAAGCCATGCCTAACAAGTATGGTGTTTTTTCAAACATTTTTAACAAAGAGCTAGTTTTTGTAAAATATACACTATTTTTAACCATCACATTTGATTTCATTTTCTGGTACACAACATTGGTTTAGTTGTGTTACTTAATGTGCAGGAGGGCGAGGGGGTATCTAAAGCCAGCTGTTTGGCTAGTGTAGTAGCAGCTGTTGAGAGCCCGGCATACACACTACAGCTGCTGAGTGCAGATCAATAACACAGGTTTCACAGCAGCAGCATCACTCTCTCGCACAACACTACCACTCACTCATAGCCTGACAGTATTCTGCTTGTTAACAAGCATATCACACTTCACATAGTAACAACTGAACTTGATGTGTTAGTGTAAAACAAATGGTTGAGCCAATTCTGCCCTGCCGAATTGCAACACACTTAAATAAAACAATAACAGTTCAATCAATTTGCTGAAAAAATTAATGTCTGATGAAACCAATGTGAATGTACATATGTAAATACAGTTATGGATTTCTATACAGCCAATATATTTCTGAGGTTTAAGTGGAAGTGATGATTGAATTTTCCTAACTTCGTCTTACTAATTAAGGCACTTTTCATGTATTTGTAGCAGGAACATTATTCAGTGTGGCTCGCCTGCATGAATTCCATGCATATCTAGATAACAGTTACATTTATTTGAGTGAAACGTTAAACTCTATGTCAAAATGACTCAAAGAAATTTGCTTGCTTCTAGTATTTAGGTTGGTCAAAAAGTCGAGAGTATTAATTTTGAATCTCAAAACTTTCCAATGTGAAAGAGTGCCATGTTGAACCAAAGTGTAAAGGTCTCTCAATTTTCAGAATAATGATGAAAAAGGGGTTCAAAAATATTCATTTGATTCAAAGTGGTGGTCAATAACATAAATATTTACCAATATTTACACAATGCCCTGTTAACAATTGTATGAATTATGAAAGTCAATTATAGTACGTCAAATGGCCATACTTTGAAAAATACTTTGCCCAAAATATTTAAATACATAATATTTTAATTTTTATTGTTGTTCAACATTTACAGCATTGACAAAGTCACCACTATATGTCATAGACACAGTCAGAATTTACATAGCGATGAACATAGTATTCATAACATAGTGCTGCTCTCAACTCTTTTTTTAAACTAGTCCTTCCAAAAATATCAGTTAGCTGCTAAGTTGACAGACTCGGTTCTTATGACTGGGAAAATGTATTTGATCATGTAAATTCATTAAAATCTGTAAAACATTAAAAATTATTAAAACGTAAACAATAAAACGAACCGTAAAACGTAAATCATTCCGTGAAATCATTAAAACCAAATAACAATTGACAAAATTAATACTATTTTCAAATACAAACACTTTTTGTAGGCCATTTTAAAAAGTATGACAAAAGGAAAGTTAAGTCATCAAATATTTTACTGTAGACTCCCTCTAGTTAAGCCTCTCGGACTAATATTGAAAACACATGGCTCTAAGGAGATTTTTGAAAGTATGGTCATGTGACACATCAATTCCAGAGTAGTAACCTTAACTTGACTAGTGAACAAATATCTAGATTTAGGTTTAAGTTTAACCCTTCGTTCAGTACCAGGATTTTGAGCACCACGGTGTTTGGCTAGTTATATACTTATACACACCTTTCAAAAGGCCAAAAACGATTACAGTCAAATCAATAAGTTAAATTTAGCCCTACACTACATTTACCCTTGACATCGAATGACACTGAATGCTGGATTATATTCAGCTTGTTTAAGTTGGATTTTTGTTCACTATTTTAGTTTGACATTATTTTTATGCGTGTTTCTACTTAATTATGCGTTCAATTTTTCATTTTGGAATAACTGTAACTGTAATCAGTTACTTTAATTTTTTGTAATTAGCAACATTTAAGAAAGTGAAAGGGTAAAAATTAAATCAATTACTTTAATCAGTTGCTCTTTTAAAGTAACTTCTTCAAGTCTTCAATAATTCACAAATACAAAAGAAATATTCAAAAGGTTAATAAACAAAAGGCAAATAAAATTGGAAGAGGTGTTCCACTCCACTGCTCGCTAGTGACTGTCAACTGTGTTGTCGTCTATTTTTAGAAGGCAGTGAGTGAGTCGGTGGATGTCATTGCATGAGCAGTGCGTTCTTTGCTAGTGCTCCACATCAGCAAAAGGGCTGTTAGGTTCATTGTTGAGGTTTTAGAGTACAGAATTGCCGACTGCTATCCACAGCCCAAGTTACAAATAAATCAAATTAAGTTTGAAATCTAAATCTTCCCATAAAACTGCTCAACTGAGAAAATCAAGCTAATATTTGCATTTAACAGATAATTTTCAAATTTTCCCAACGTAAAAATCTGGAGCTACATTCCCGACCAGTAGATACCCCGTCAAGCAAATTATACTTGCTATATTTGCTTGCTTGGAGGCAATCGTGCCAATATTGCCCAACTCAGGTAGTGATGAAGGTAAATTATGAGCGGTCTAGCCACACCTTTCTTACAAATTGACTCGATGGAGAGGCTGTACACACGTTTTGATAGAAAATTACAATTCAAATTATTGGCGAACTTTAATGAAACAAGCATTTAAACATCTTAATGGTTTAGACTTCCCTGCCTCTAGATTTTAAAATAGTGTCTTTTCTCCTTTCACATTTTCAAAACAAATTCTGTTGGCATAAGAGGTAAATATGCACTCTTCTAATGATATGCACTCTTATGACACTAGACAGGGATGATTCCCCAAAGTCTGGGAAACACAGAACCACAGTCCCCTTGCAGGCAGGAGTTCACTTTGACAACAATATACCAAATTCGATCAAAAGTGTCCAAGATGCCAAAGGCATTTCAAACACAATGAAAATCCCCATTAGTTACAAAAGCAATTTAAAGCATAGATGAGATTATTGTACATACTTTGGGAGATCAACTCAATTTCACAAACATGAACCATTGGGCTAGGGAGGAACAATTTGAATTAATGAATGTACATACTTTGTTTTTGATTACCATTACAGTTACTCTAAAATGTAATTGACCAGTTACAAGTTACTCTCACAAACTGAACATGCAATTGAATGGTAAAAGCATCAAAACAATTCTAAGATTTTTTATACACATTTTTATTATTTACATTTATTATTTTCTGTTTTGTGAACTTTAGCTACACAACTACATTATTTTTAGGCAGAGAATAGTCAAAGATCTTATTGGAATAATCTAAATTATAAATCTTCATGCTGCGGTTGACTGACCTCAATGGACTAATTATGACAGTAGGCTAATATAACTGCTCTAAGATGGCCAAGAATTAAAATAGTTACCTAGGCTAAGCCCAGCTGAAGGGCCTAAACTTGCTTAAGAAATTAAAATATAGTATTCAGTTGTATTTAAGTGTTTTAAGAAGGGTCTAAAGTGTTTCTTTAACAAAGGTCTACTTAAATGTTAAGAGCCTAACCTTTACAGTGTCAGTAATGATGAACTAAGTAAGAAAGGGGATAAATGGATTAAAGAAAATCCATTTTAACTTGCTTTTGAGTTGGAAGCCAACAAAAGAAATAGTTCCAATTTACAGTTGCTAAGGTTTTAGGTTGATTTTGTAATTGTTACTCCAAGTCTGGAAATGTGTATAATTATATTCTCATTCTCACTACAATTATACATGTTATATCAAAATATTTTAGTTCATACCAGAAACTTTATTTGAGGTAAAATTACAAGATTTCATACAATTGATGATGTAGAGATGAAAAATCTCACCTCTGGTGTGCCTGTTTCAAACACTTTAACAGCCTGTTTGAGCCCACAAACGCTAGTGTCTACAGGCTGTCGAAGAACTGATAGATCTGGACCTGGTTTTTTATTGGCATCCTTTCCTTTCTTCGACAATCCTTTAGTGTTCCCACTGTGAGACTTCTTAGTATTGCGGCTAGATTTACTAGACCTCGAACTAGAACTTGGTTTAGCTCGCATAATGGCGTTCTGAAACAAAATAATTAAAACTGTATGGAAAAATGCTAGCAGACCTGTAACCCTTAGTTAAACAATCCTGTGTAAAAACTCAAGTAGCTATATGGATGAGATTCAAAGAGTCAGGCTCCAATAATTAGCAAGGAATTGGTTTTCCAATTAACACACTGTGATTATATTACTAGGCATCACAAACATTTGTTAGGCAACAATACAAAAGGCTTGTGACTGTTCAAGATCCGAGACAAACAAGGAGATCTACTTGTTTAGTTTTGGTGACTTTCATGTTTCACCCAACAATAACTTGCAGGTAATGACAGACAACTTGTTCATTTTATTTTAGTACACTGTTATATTGTCAAATATCTTAAGTACCTGCTCACTTGATAATGAACAGAAATGAGCTGCTGGATTGAAACACACAATACTTTTATACGAAGCGATCGCAGAGTCGAGCATATCAAATTAATACATTCTGAAAATAGTAATTATTGTGTAGACTTAATTCTAAATCGCAAGATAACACTACAGGTAATATGAATAATACATCTAGATGTCATTGTTATGTGTTTTGATTGTCGTTTGTAGCACTGTTGTATTTTTTGCTTGGTTAACATGTCGTTTTTCCAAGAGCGGAGAGTTTTTTTCTTGATTAACAGTATTTTGCAAGTTTTCATATAATTACATTGACTGCGAGTTTTGCGAAAAATATCTAAGTGTGACAGTGACTAACAATTATACTGTAATTAGATGAATCACTCATGTCTTGAAATTCTCTTGTTTAAGTCAAAAATCATTATACAGTCAGATAATTCGAGTTTGATGTGCAGTATCCTGTCGCCGAATAGTGAGCCCTACTTTCTTTAAGCATCAGTGTTGAGCAAAGATATTATTACAGAGTTGTTAGTTTTGCTTGAAAATAATGAACAATGTTGTTGGTTGCAACATGTCACACTTCCAAAGAAACACTTTTTTATATGAGCATTAATTTTACATGACTTCGTTCTCCAGATTTATTGTTTATAGATGTCTGTCTTTGGGCAGTTAGAGGAAAGGCGTACAAGGATAAGCCACACAATCTGAATGAACTTAAGAGAAACATAAAGTTCTACAGGGAAGACAATATCAATGTGCGTGTTACACAAAGAAGCCACAATGAGTTTGAGTGTTGATAACCAAACAAGACAGCCAATTTGAACATACGTTGTAAAAATGTTAAAAATTTGAGTAATAGTTGTTCATTATTAAGTTATAAAATAAATTGAAAAAAAGTTTATTGTTGTGTATGTCCTGATTGCAATTTTAACGTCCTAAACTTTTTAATCACTTTGTACTTTACTTAAAACTTTTACTTTTAAATAGCTCATTAAATAGGTTATCAGAAAAAGTCTCAATGTTTTGAATGGCATCTAAGATTGCACAAAATTCTTGACACTTTTTAATTTGTTTCTTACAAATGTATTTCTGGTCTGAGATATAACGGTTAACCTCATATCTCCTAGTCAAACTGTAAGTGTTTAACTACCCTGGGTTACTAGATATATATACTTCTCACCACAATATTAAAAGCTAGTTTAGTATGTAGTACACACATACTGTGGTACAACACAAAATCAATCAAGTTGGCCTTGTTTATTTCGTTTCTAAGAGTGGGGGCAGTTTTGAACCCACAAGCCTACTGAGATAACCAAATTAGGCACGTCTACATAAGGGTTAACCTAAAAGGGATTTTGGGTCAAAGTCGTAACACAAAAGCTAGTTTAATTTGTCATTAGTTTGTGAATGAGCAAAACATACCTAAAGAAATTACTATTTTGGTAAAATTATGTGTACCCTATTGTAAAAAATCAATAAAATAAGCTTCACATCTGATACAATCGCCCTTACTTTCTGTGAGACACCTTACTCACTTTGTAGCACACAATCTACTTAAGAGCCGTGAGAGAAACATAATATTTGTGCTATAGCGCAAGAATAATGTGAGAAGCGGTGACAGCAAAAATACCAGGAAGAAAAAGCATGAGAATACTGTGGGAAGAAGTGATCGGAGTTGTACCGAAGGGTATCTAATGGGGTGGGGGGAAGTAGCATAGAAGCACCTGATACAAAGCACAACAAGAGGCTAATAAGTTGGTGAGGGAGGCCACCTGATGTGATGTGTATCGTCAGCAGGCGAAAAGTGAGAAGAGGAGAGGCTCATCTGTCTCAGCTGTGTCACTGAAAATGCCACATCATAGAATGGGCGAAACGTCTGACATCGTTAGTGTTGGTTATATGACGCGGTGTGATACCGGAAGCCTAGATTGTAGGAGACAGGTCTGTTGGGTTTGACAAAAGCCTCAGTTCTCTCGCATAGTCCTTGACATTCGAAGTCAATCTCTAGTCAGTTAGCAATTCAACATTCACCCTGGTTCATCAAGAACATTCTCTCTCAAGTTGATGTCTTTCCTCTTTAAAATTGTTCCTATTCCATTTTAGATTGTGCAAATTACACAGAAGAATGTTAGCTGGAACGGAGGACTGAATATGACAACATGCTGACCCAAAAGTGTGTTTTATGTGGTCATGTAGTGCCTGAGATTTAATTTATTTATTCAGGGAAGAAACTTTACACCTTGGTACAGAACAGCTTACTATCCAAGGGTAAATCTGAGGAAATAGGAATTACTTTCAGAAGACAAGTTACAACTCATCAAAGCTGATATTTTCTAGTTGTTCATGAAATGTATCCTTATTCCTTAATGACAGCTCTTTATTTATTTATTCATCGCTATTATAATATGACCTTTTAAAAATCATACAAGTAGACCTAGTTGGTTGCAAAATTGAAGACTGACACCAATAGCAGCTTGTGCATAGTCTAGAAAGGGCAAATAAGGCCACCCAAGGGTCAACCCCAAAGAATTGTGACATTTAAAGCCAAAATAATGCATGTTAAAGCAATTTTTACTTTACTACACTTTACTCAACACCGAAACAGCCATGGCACTTTTCTATAGACAGAGGGTGATTGATGAGGCACTAACACGACAATATTCTCACTAAGAGCTTGGTGTTCAAAGTGTTAAGTTACTTACAGTTCTATTGGCGAAACTGGAAAACAGAAACGGAACTATATATATATCAGAGTGGATCTTTGTTTTAATCTCAAATGTATACAAAATTATGTGTTTTTACCATTAAATAGCTATTAAATTTGGAGATTAGTCCTAGGCCTTTTAAGAATATGGCTTTTCAACTAGCAACCAAGAAAAATAGAAAGATAGTTAAAATAAAACCTGTACTAAAGCAAAAATAAGAAACATTAAAGGATAGTAACAAGAAGTCAATTTATCACAAAGTACCCTTAAACTTGTAAGCTGATATCTGGTCTAGACACCACAGCTTGCTTAAATAGACTATTGTGATTGATGAATATCCACCATTGAGCAAAGAGCATGCATGAGTTGGACAGATTTGTGTAGACTAACTTACTTCTTTCAAATATGATTATCAAGTTTAGAGTAAACAACTGGGGCAGTAAAGTGTAGCTTTAAAATAAAGATAATAGCTCGATTTAAATGGTATCAATGACAGATTCAACTTACGATATGTTATTGTAACATGCTGAACTAACAAACATTCAATCTACTCCAGAACTGAGGTCACCTCCCATCACCACCAATCTCTCCCTTTAAATAAAGTGAAATGGTAAAATATCTTACCAGATTTATTGGTTCACATCAAAGTCACTATTATTGTGTATCGTGTGATATAAGTTTAGCAAACAAACAGTTCTTATTTACACACAACTAGGCAGAAACGTGTGATGTAAATTCACTTGAGAGACACATTCACCACCATTTTAGAGTTGAGAAAAGTTAAGAGTTGAACAGGAACAGCACATCCTCGCGGTAGTTCGCTCGCTGTTGTATTAGGTCGTGTAGTTCCCGCTTAGCTCTCAAGAGTGCAGCACAAACTGGAAACTTTTGTATACGACATTACAACCCACAGAGTATTTACAAGTCAACCCTATATCCACCAACAACTGCTGTCCATTGACTTCAAATCATTGATTTTAAATGTATATTTAAAGTCAATGCTTCAAATGTACATTTAAAACCAATGTGCTGTCCTTGTTATGAAGTCCAAAACACTTTTGAGAACACCCGTAGAGCACAATGAGGTGGTAGAGAACATCACAATATTATAGACAATATATAAAAAAATATTGTGGGTAGACATCACATCAGCTAGATGAACGTCAAGGAATAGGTGTCATTGCCAAATAAAAAAAAACTAGATAATTGAATTTATTTTAGTACATTTATATTGAATTACTTATTTCAACTATGATCACCATTTTTAAACAATGCGACATGCTAAAAAAATGTTTGCATTGGCATTCTGATGAGATTGAGATGATTATATTCAATGTTGAAATTGAAGTACTCAATAATCAACTAAATATGACAATACAGTATTTTTAATATGTACAATAATGGCAATGTGCAATTGATTGTGAAATATATACAATGAACACTAATTGTTATTTGTTACAGATTGTGTAATAATAATAATATTGAAATGTAAACATCAACAACAAACAAGTTTCAAACATAATATGGTTTAAAATCATTACTATCCAAACATCCTACTCTTTTATAAGGTCAGCAATCTCAAAGATTTCTTTACATGAAGAAAATTTAATAAATACATTATTATAATCTTCTTTCACATCATAAGTTGCATAGCAAAAAATACTCATAACACATTTTGACTGTTCCGTAAAATTGTGATTGAACTTTTGATACAAATAAATGGTATTACGTATTAAATTTAATTATTCTTGATTAAAATTTTGACTCTTCCTGAACTCAAGAAAAAATGTTGATATTGTTCCTCTTGATCCAACAAATAACCCAGTAGCTTTAAAATTTTGAATTTAGAACTTAGAGGAATATAAACTTTTCTACGTCTTAGATGTTGGTATTGTACTAGTATATTGTCTGGGACTGTTGTATTTTTCTGTAGAAAATCATCTTATGATTTACTCTTGATGCAGTGGCAGATCTAGAATAATATTTTGGGGAGCTACCAGTAGATTTAATACCTCCCAAAAAATGTAAATTTTGCTTCACAAATTTGTGTGGTAAGTTGTCTTTTTAGCCACTTTACCCTACAATCAGACAAAGATTATACTTAACATAATTTATTGTAGTCATTTACAGTCTTTTTCATTTTTTATAGAAACCCCAGACTAAACTGTCATTAGGGTATCAGTCTCTGCAAATAATGTTTTAAATATGTCTCCAGTTTGGTTCAAACTATAATTATAGAAACCATTTGGATTATACAACTAATAAACTTTTTGAATTTGAGTAATTTTTTCAGTAAAGATCAGTTTGGGTTCATCAATGGGAAGCCTACAGAAGACGCGAATTGCTACAGTTCTGTTCTCAAATTGCTGATGGTTTAAATTCTAACAATAATGTCTGTGGTGTATTTATAGAACATAAAAAGCTTTGATTCAGTTGACCATGACGTACTGCTTTCAAAACTTTGGAATGCAGGTGTAAGAGGGATTGCTCAGAATTGGTTTGTTAGCTAATTGTCACGAAGATCTCAATGTGTTAAGCTTCAAAATGTTACGAGTTCTAATTTGTACATCACTTATGGCGTACCACAAGGGTCTGTCCTTGGTCCTAATCTGTTTTTAGTTTATATCAACGATCTATATACATGTACATTCTTTCGAAAAATAACTTGTTTTGCTGATGATACAGTTCTAAGTTATTCTCATAAGCACTCAACATTAATGGCATGGTATATGCAGGAAGATTTTGATAAGCTTAAACTATGGTTCACTTCAAACCGAATGGCTCTTAGTGATAAAACTAAATTTATTAGATTTTCGATAAGGAATAGGATAGAGGTGGTAAATTACCGTTTATTTTATAAATGTTCGGACTGTCTACAAACAGTTTTTGGTTCGTGCAGAGATTGTATGGTTATTCAGCAAGTTCATGACATCAAATATCTAGATTCTAGATCTCACAATTGATGAAAATTTTAACTGGAAGCTTCACAAAGACAATTTAAAGAAGTATCTGTGGTCTTGTATAAGGAAGTTGTATCTTTTAAAATCGTGCTGTCCTCAATCGGGGTTAAAAACTGTGTATTTTGCTATAGTAGATTCCAAATTACAATATGGCATATCTTGTTGGGGAGGAGTTTATCATTCCAGTATTATTCCTATAATTTTTTATAACTTAAAAAGATATTGTTAGGTTGATTATGGGCGCAAGTAGGCTAGAAGGTTTGTTTCCATTGTTTGGATATTTAAAGATATTTCCATTAAGCCACTTATTTATTTATAGAGTACTAAAATTTTTTCATTAGATCTGGTCATCTTTTAGGTAGTCAACAAGTGTATTCTGAGAGACTAAGAACAAGGAACTTGGTAGTTACTCCTCATCCTCATTTTGAGTTTTTCAAACGTTTCTACAGTTATCTCGCCCCCAAACTATTTAATTATCTACCTAACGATAACTCTAATTGCAATGATTCTAAATTCTATTTGAACAAAGTAAAGAAGTGGCTGTTTAGTTGTCCTGATGTGGAGGTATTATTTTCTTAGTTGTGTAATTGTAATTTCTCTATGTACAGTAGTTGAACTTAACTAGATATCGTTTTAACATTCTTACTAACATGTGGAAGATCATTAATTTTATCATTGAGTGTTTATTTTATAACTAGTTTGTCTATATTTAAGATTATTTTGCTGTTATTTATAAGTAGTATTTATTTTCATTGTTCGACAGTCTGTCTTAGAGTTTGTGATGGTACCTCCAACACGTTTAAATGAGGTACCTAACTATTCATTCGTTTTTTTATTTTGGTATGAAATTATATTTAGTTAAGAATTTGTATGTATAAATTATTGTTTATTTTGTTCTGTGACTATTGTCTATTGTATAAAGAATGAATGAAGATATTTTGAAATTAAAATTGAATTATTATAAAAAATAATTTTAGACAAACACATCTTGTTTGTATGTATTTTATAGATTGTATTGTATGAATTATTTCACTTCTCAAAGTCTTTCTCAAATAATTTTCTTGTTTTCATACTCACACTTCTTCTACATTGATTTGACTGAGCCTACACATTTTTCAACCAGTCCATTACTTTTAAAATCCTTGTCATATGAGGGCTCATTAGAGCGGAGTCAGTGAAAAGATTTTCAAAAATAGCAAATTGTCAGCTGTATATTGATATAATGGAATTTGTTGGTAGAGCAGAACTCCATAAATAAGGCGTTTTTTCACTTAAATGCTGCAGTGTGATTCTAACAAAATCTCAAATGTCCCACTTGAGATAGAAAAAACCTCTTTGCGGCATTGCAGCCCTACTCAAAAAGACTTTTAAGTTGAAAGTTGTATTACACTAAACTCAACTCATTCTCTTTAAAAAAGTATCTCTAAAAAATCAGAAATTTTCAAATTGTTTATTGTTTAGAAGTTTGAGTATTGCATACAAAGTATAAAGGGTATAAAATTAGGGTATAAAACTACTGTATAACACAAATATCATGACTTCAAAAGATTAGTGCTTCTGGATATACAGGTGTCAAAAAAAGGTGTCAAAAAATATGTATACATAAATGTACACTAAAATCATATGCAGAACCGCATTCTACATACAAAGTATCAAAGGTAAGTAGAAAATGTCAATTAACATTTTTTTATTTTGGCTTAGATTAGCCCTAATTTGCTGTTTTGAAAATAATTCATAATTCAAAAAACCTTTGAGATATTTTTGTGGAACTTGGTATAAACCTTGATTTTTTTCCTAATAACATTTCCCAAAAATATTTTTTGGAATTTGATTAAGTTAGATAAAAATATGTTGTTAGGGAAATGTTGTTAGGAAAACAATTAAGGTTTATACCAAGTTTCACAAAAATATCTCAAAAGTTTTTTGAATTATGAATTATTTTCAAAAATTTACAAATAGCGGTTACTGCTAAATTAAGCCGAAATAAAAAAAAATGTTACAAGACATTTTCTACTTTGTCTGTAGAATCCGGTTCTGCATAGCTCGCTACACATTTTTGTGACACTCTGTATAGGTGCATTAGAAGCACCTATACATCCAAATACGTTTTAAAACTTCCGTTCAAAATTTAAAACTTTGAATCACTGCCATTTTTTCCAAAATCAACCTATCAAGTTTAGTTTGCAGCATTTAGTTCCATTAAAAAGCCTTTTAATGCAATATGCAACACATTTTGTTCTACAGTACTTACAATATTTTACTGAGTTTTTGGGCTCTTATATTGTCCTCTACTAAAAGGTTTTACATTAATCAGTTCTGAAGATTTTGCACGGCTTATTACATGACTATTGCAATAAAATTGTATTGTTGTAACTCGTAATTACTGGATATAATTAAGTTCTGTTGTTCAATTTTGAAAGTTGGTTTAAAACTCAACTCATAATATACTTGTCAACTTTTTAATTTTTTAAACTTAAAGACAATATTGGAATTTGAACTAAAAAGTCCTTGAAGGGAATTGAACAGATATAATTATGTAATGTATTTATGTTGAATGGATCTAACATTGGGTAAAAAGAAAGGTGGGTATGTATAGATCATTGTGGGGTCTCACTTGACAATGCACATGGGCGGATTACGGGGGTGCTAGAAAATATATTCAATATATAAAAAGTTTGAATATATGTTCTTCAGTTTGAACACTAGTACATTTTAAGATCTCAGTTTTACCACTAAACCTTGTCTACAACACAAATTTTAATCGACATAATTAATTAATGCACATGTGATAGTAAGTAAGACGACGTCAACACCATAGCTGAGTCATGAGTGCCAGTGTAAGATGCGGCATTAAAAGTACGCTGCGCAAGCACGACGCAAGTGGTGGCGCAATGCCTCCAACCTGCAGCTGTGCAGCGTCAGACGCTATCGCCCACGGCAGTGCTGAGTACGCTAGCCAGATAACTGACAGAGTGACAGTGGGCCCCACTGTGAGTATTCATCACTCACTTGACAGTGCTACGTGAATTTAATTGTGTCTTGTCTTGCAGGTCAATGATCGTTGCGTATTTCTACTAAGGAATGTTTATAGTGATTAGGCCTATACTTAATCATACACAATCAAATTAATACTTTTTACTATCGCAACCTTGGTAAAATAACCATGATACATTCCAGGGTTTACTCAGAAAAAACATTTTTTTTAGTTTACGTTTTTACCTGAGTCCATAATTCACCATAATAACCTATAACAAGGTACATACGTCTGCAATACTATACACAATTCATAAGTGCTGGCACGTCGTTCTCAGTGCCTAAAAACACCTAAAATTTTTGGGGCCCTCTCCCCTTCTATGTTGGGGGTATTTCATACCCCCGCTATTGTTGAACCGCTAAAGATATCGTCCTAAATCCGCCTATGGCACTGCATTGTCATTGCACGACGAATGGTCACTGTTACCAAGCTAAGCTACCAGCAAGCATAATTATTTTCATCCTGGTCACTTTATAATTAATAATCGCTTGCATTTGCACTTCTAGTTATCTTATGATTATTTTCAGTGGATTACTTTTAAATCATTGGTTATTTTTGACAAAGCTCGTTTTATTGATAACCCAAAGGATACAAATCAACGAGTGATATCAAGTTTCATTTTAAAATTTTTTTAAAACATATATTAAGTTAATGTTTGCTTTCTTTAATGGACGATGAAAACTGATGATATCTGTACTATTGACATAGTACATTAATACCTTTATTATTGACTTTATATATTAAAAAAGTCAATGCCTTTATTCATATACAGTACCACAAAGTCGATGGTTTGTGTATCCTAGCACTCTGTGGAATACTGTGATCAAATTGGATGTTTATATCCCCAATCGCATACTCCATACTCTGTGGCATACTCTGTCGTCCGCAACGCAACAGAGTATATAATAACTACTCTGTGTTGGGTAGTCTGCACAATACCAGAGCGTATCACAATACTAGGTTAGGAGAGTGTTTTCAGTTCTTTGAAATGAAAATACTAAGAACAAATTTCGACACAACTTAACAAACGTTTGATGTATACATTTTTCCACGGATTAACTTGATTTCAAGGATTAGCCTGGTCTCCTATATTTATTAGGCCTTTGGTAGCACAAAAATGAGTTTAATAATTTTTTCAAGATTTACTCAAGTAAGTATATCTTCTTTAGTACCATATCACTATAACTCTATTGATGATATAATGAAAACTTTGGTGTTAATACTTTTTTGGGAAATAAAGCATTTTTAGCCTAGAAAGTTAACGTTGAGGCCTAAGCATGGGTAGAATTTATGTGTCCCACGATATTCTTAAACATTTTATTCCGACCCCTGCCGTTGAAGATACAGGGTTTTCGGTTAGGTAAACTTATTCATGGTCTTCCTCCTGGCAAATGTGATTCTATTTTTTTAATACACAATCTATGAGGATTTGCTCTTTATCTTCCTCCATGCTCACGAGGCGCCACTGGGTCATTTTGGGAGGTTGAGGTTGATAAGTTTAATTAGTAGCATATGGTCCCAAACTTAAAAAGTAATATGTCATGCCATGCACAGCTGATGCCAGTGCTTTTCACCTATCCCCATACATTTATATTCAGCTTGTCAATGTAATTTAACGAGCTGGTAAAACCTACTTTTACAAAAGACACCAGTAGAAAACAGTTCAACAATAAAGTTGGAGACATTTTCAATGGTAAGTTTTATGAACTTAGAGATATTTATTAGGAATATAAAACTGGTTTTTAGTTTCTAATTCAGTCATTAGTTAATAAAATTAAAGAGTAAGATAACATGATAAGGATAAATCTATACAGGGAAAAAAACTAGTAAAAATGAAAAAATACAATCTCAGAGAGCTGCGAATTAATACATTCTTTAACATATTCTTCAGCAAACAACCAACATGTCATTTATACATTTGTTCCTTTAAAAACTGCTTTATAACTAAAAACCCCAAATATTTTAAATTAATTACTCTAAACAAATATTGACACTATTTGAGCAATCATAGTAATTGAGACTACAAACAATATTTGTCAATGTCCGAACCGCTCAGGGCTCTTGGGCGAAGACATAGCCTGAGACATCTGTGAAGACATCATGTAAAGGTCTCTCGTAAGATTGTGAATGGCCTCGAAGCGTTTACGCAATATCATTGCGAGCTTGTCAGCTGGGTCCTGAGTTTCGGGGAGTGTCTACAATATTAGAAATCAATCAATTAGGCCAAATTATCACAGAATCCATATTTATGATAAGCTTCCTATCAAAGCCGGCCGAAAATTATACAATTAATTACCTGACAATATAAAAAACTGCTGTGTAGATACAATTAAAAAAATAACCTTAAAAAATATTTAATTCAACAATCATTTTATAGTGTGCAAGAATTTTTGGATAGCTAATTGAAAATTATTTAAATTACACTTCCCTTCCCAAGGTCTTACCAGTGGTCGTAGAATTTTCTTGTTAATATTGTTTTATCTTTGTTGTTTCATTTAACTTTCTTTTTTTTTTTTCTTGTCATAGAAACAATTTATATTGTAAAAATCTGGGCAATAAACGTATTATTATTATAAATAGTTTAAAGTTATTTGTTATGTTTTAGGTAATAAAAAGAAGCTGGCAGCACACTTCACATCTGTCACATTTAAACTCAGCTAGACTGCAATATGGCGTTTGTTCTCCTTTTCCTTTAAACGAAGGATTCCATACAAATAATACTCACAATGCTGCTGCAAATCCAAAATTCATTCAAATGAAAGAAAATATGTTTAAAAGATCTTGGAATGCCATTAAATATCAACTTGTAGGGAAAACAGTAAGTGACATAACATTTGTACGTAATTAAAAGTGTTTTTGGTTAAATAGGAACGTTATATTTTCTGACATGCTCTTGCTTCTGAAAGTTTGATGCACCAACCAATCTACATACAACACTGTGATTCTCACTGTGATTCTTCAGATTCAAAATCTGAGCTATTATTTTAATAATAATTTCCTTAAATAAAATTCCTCTTGTAAATGCAAAACTTAAAGAAAATAAGCAATGTGGTTTTTGCATGTGGTAGTTTTCAAATATGATAACTTAATTTGTTTTTCAGAGATTGAGAGTTATTGGATATTACCTATATGAAGAAATAGCTGACAAAATAGATTATATGGTGTTTTTCAAAGGTTTGTTGGATTTTCCATGTCTAGTATGTTAGTTAGCCTATATTATATACTATGAAGGTTGTATGCCAGCAAGGTTTACACTTAACCTTATTAACTATTTTGTTTGTTTATTTTATTTGTAATGTTTGTTTGCTGTGTTTGTTTGGTGTATTTTATTTGTTTTGTTTGATATTTGTTTAAAAAAACCTCTGTCTTGCTTGTATGGTTGATTTTGTTCGCAGTCAATCATTATTTGTTTAATGTTTTAATTGTATGCAATGATAATATTAAATTTTCTATGTAATGTCAATATGTTATTTTTGTCAATTCTTTTCTGTGATATCTTATCATTATTATTATCTTTTAGTACAGTAGGCTATTGTTATTCTCGTATACATACTCTCCTTATAATACATTTTGTAAAAACTGTTGGACAAATAAAATATTTTTGAATCTATTACTTTAGGATTTTTAAAATTTTTGTTTTAACAGAACACAGCAAAGTTACAAATGGTTATTTTGAAGATTCTTTATTGATTGTACACAAGAATCTCAATTATTCAAGTCCCAGTTAACCAACCTACTGGTATGGGAAAAAATAAAATTAAGCTCTTATTAATTTAAGAACAATACTGTATGAAAGTATTGTATAGTATGTATGAAAGGGAATTGAGGACTAAAACCCATTAACTTTGACACTAAGTTCCGACTTTGTTAAAACATATGACAGTAGTATGTCAACCTATAGTTGCAAAACATTCTATCTTGAAACAGATTACTCTGTCTCGAGAAATTACTCTCAATATAAACTGCTGCAAAAAGAGTTGGATTTTTACTTGTCTTGAATAGGTAAAATTTACACTCAAGTTTTAGTCAATCGTTTAGGGGTCTTCGGGGGCTTGTGAGTGGCTAGAGGTACATCCCTCCGAATGGGGCAATGTGATCCTCAAGCTTCGTAAGCAAACGGGAGTGGGGTCGCTTATATAGGTGAACAGGCAGTCAGCACGAAAGACCAAAGGGTTGACATGTAAGTGGTCTCTAACAATTCCAAAAAATCTAATCTAGTAATCCGTTTAAAATTGCCCTAAGCAGCTTATAAGAATATAATGAAAGTATAAATATGATTTGAAATGAAAAGTAAGTTTGTATTTCAGAGTATAGTTGCTTTTTTATAAAACATATAAATTTAAATTAAAACATGTAAAATGTATTTAATTTGAATGAACACTTTCGTTCATATGTGAAGCCACCATAAGCATTGTGTAAACAGCATTAAGCACGGGTTTTCCTACATCATAGCTGTAATCCTTTTCTACTAATCTAATTTGATTAATGAAAATTAATGTTATAAATAGAAATGAATCTACCTGATACCTTCAACTCATGGTTTCTCATCACTGAACTGCACGTTTGGATGATGATGGTGAAAGCTATGGAGATGGGAGAAGATGGCCAACAAGTTAGAAATTTCATCGTAGAAGCAATGTGGCAGGATGTTTCAACGAAAGGGAAGAAACTTGGGGTAAGGAACTATTTGTTCAATTGTTCGTTAGCCTATGGGCAAGTCCAATAATTGATGTAACAAATAACTAGCTTAGAGTTTCAGCTTGCACATCTTCATATGTGGTGTTTTGAAATGCACATAATTTTAAAGGAGATATGTTGTGTTACATTGCATACCACATCAAACCCATCGTTAGTTCCAATAAGGTGCCTTGGTAGCTAGTGCATTTTATATATATGTTTAAAATTCTTTCAGCATTGAAATAAGAGTATTGTAAAAGTGAAAAATAACAGTTGTGATATTGTTGGTCATAATTTTAAAGGTTATTCGCTTCACTCATGTAGAAGTTTATTTTATTTGTTCTGTGTAGTATTACAATATTATTAATTATTAAAGTGTAGACAGTTAAAAAAGCACCTACCATTGGAAAGAGGTAAGGATCAAATCAAGTCAACGAATGGTTTATGAACTCATCCATTGTAGGGTGTTTGAGCCATAGTATTGGATATTACAATTTAGATTAAGAAAAAGCAAATCCCAATACTTGTATAAATATAACAAGTAAAGACATTATTTATATTATTAAACTTTATATTTCTTCACATTGTATGTAAAGAATTAAAATTCTTTCAGCACACTGTTAGAGAGTTCTTTGCTATTGATGTTTTTACATTCCCAATAAATTCAGTTATTAACCTAAGTTACAAATAAAATAGTTCAAAGAATGGATTTCTTGCAGATTCCTGGGCATTTGCTTTGTTCACTGTAATTCACTCAGCCTTTAGCTAGAAGAGGGAATAACTATTCAATTCACTCAAGACTCAAAGCAAGTTAGAGAATAAACAATTAGAGCTTGCGACAAGTTCAAGGTTCAATATCTTCAATGCAATTTAATATAATGCCATTTTCCCACATGATCACTAAAAAGACTAAAGTAAAATAAATTAAAATAAAAAATAAAATGATGATTCTTTTTTATGGCTATGAATCAAGTAGCAAACAGAAGTTTTCAATTACATTAATTTTGTCAACCAACCAGATTGTTTTTTACCATGTGCACAACTGCACGTACATATAATTTACGTGCAAAAAGTGAAGAAAACTAATTTTCTTCTTGGCAATGGCCTGGATGTAATGAAATGAGAAATTTCTTTATTAACAAGGCAAAATTAGAACTACTAAGCCATCTCTTCTTTCCTAACGTCAAAATTAGTACAGTATATAGACAATTTACAATTAACCTCATGTAGGGTATATAAGATACTATTTAGCTTATGCTGTTCAAGTTAGGTTAGGATTGTAAAGTAAATGCTGTTCAACTGAACGTTTACAAAGAACTAAGGTTTGAAATCTTAGGCTTTAAAATTTACAAACTTTACCAAACAACTCCCAGTCTCAGGTAGTCTCAGTGATCATCTGATGATACCCACATCAACTCCCACCATCATTTAGATATATTAGACCATCAACTGTGTGATTCGGAAGTCACGGTGTGCCGTTGGTCCTTGTATTTCCATTGGTCATTGGGCTATTAATTAATGACCCATTCTAAGGAAGAGTTGGCCTTAGTTTGTAACAAGACTACACTTCATAACTCATTACTACCACTCATCCTTCACCACATATTTGCCTTAAAATACCCTCATGAGAGTGGTCGGCATCTCAAATAGTGGTATAGTGATTTTAAAATAAAACTTATTTAGCTAGTGATTGTAATGTTGAATTCTACCAACTAATTTAGGTTAGCTATAAGTAACCTCTTAAATTATCAAATCAACTTATGCACTTACTAAAAGTTTTAATTTCCAGACTCTGCAACATATTTACTCTCTAATGGTAAAAGGTAAATGTGAGCTAAGAAGGTTATATTTTTGGAGCCTGTAACGTTTCTTTCCCTCAGGTTGAGCATATGTCTGCAGCGAATGAGCAGGTGATGATTCTGGGGGATCAGTTTCAAGCATCTATCATTGGATATGACGAAGGTTTACTCTCTGATGACAAGGCACTAGCAGGAGCCCTCTGGAGGAGGTTCTTCAACCGGAACTGTGAGGACCCAGAAAAGCTAGAATCAATGGTCAAATACATTAGACATCAGGTATGTCAGGATCTGTCTACCCTTTCCTTTAAGAACTAAAATATATTTCCACATGAATTTAAAGTAGTTATTGATTACTGTTTCCACACTATGTGGCATCAAATAAGAGTTGCTAGATGAGGTTAAAATTTTTAGTTAGCAACATATTTACTGAAAACTGGATGAATGCCTCTCTTGGTGTCTGGTATCTTGGTTTTAATTCCAGAGGTGCAAATGGAGGTACCTGAGTTCTGTGTTCGTGGCGAAACAAACTTATCAAAATATCACTCTTATGCAGACTTGGGGAAGTTAGTTCAAAAAAGTAACTATAAAGTTAAACCGTACTTTCTTTCTTGAATAATAAAATTGCATTAGGCATCCGATTAATTTAGAACTGAAAAGACAAACAAAAAGTGTAAAATATAAAATAAAAGTAAAGTAGGTCGTTGAACAAAGTTTAGTGTTCCCTGCTGTAATTAAATAAATCAAATGTCATCTTTTCCATAGATCCAAAATTCATCCATGTTATAAAATGTATTCTTTCACTAAGAATTTTGTCAGGGATTTCTTGAAAATTTTAATGTTTTCTTCGGTTTTGATGTCTTCAGGTAAAGTGTTATAAATTTTTACTAAATTATATATTGAATGTTTTTTATAAAACAATGTTTTGTGATAACTGATTACAGTTACAAGTTACCTAAAAACCAATGTAACTGATTACAGTTACAAAATTTAACTGACCAGTTTGAACACAAAATCGAACCGTAAAACGCATCAAACCAATGTCACACATAAAAGAGTTTCACAATTCAATTAACAAACAAACTGGTTTGGTGATTTTACAGGATAAAGAATAGGTTAATTTAAGAAAAGTTTAGTTAACACACTAAGAGCATATGCCTACTGATATTTCTTCTTACTAAGGGCTTTATAAACATAATTTCTTACACTAAATTAAAAACAAAATGGCCACTTTTGTTTATACTTTTTGTTGTTGTTTTTTTTTGTTTAGTGTTAAGAACTCTGTACTTTGATAAAGCCCCTTAGTAAGCTAAATATCAGTGAATTTTGTGTGTAACTCTTCAGTGTGCCTATTTTTGTTCTGGTTCCCTAAACTTTTTTTTCTTATAGGTGTTAGCAATATCCTCTTTTCTCCTTTGTAAAATTCACCTTAGTTTAGCCATAAGGCTCTTCCTTTCAAACCAAACCTCAAAGTGTCTGTAAACATGACAGTGAGTTTAAAGTACTAGTACTGTTGAAATTGAAAGGTGTTTACAGACTGATGATGATCATTTGTAGACATTTAGGCTACGCCTGTAGTAATAAAATGTGTAAATTTAAATTTAATATATTTCACCCGAAATTTTCTGGTATCTTCTTCATCAGTCAACAAGAAAAATAATAATAATAAATAATAACCAGTATTGTCAAATAAATAAATTGCAGTTTGCTTAATTAGTTCATAAGAATCCATCTAGACGCGCTAAAGTTGAATTTCTTTGCCAGTTCCATAGAGAACTAGATTAAACAGAGGAAAGACATCTAAAACATATGTGTAAAATTTGGATTTAAGCTCAATCTAAGAGGCAACTGCTTTTGGCTAATTTTAACGCATAAAAAATGTTTATGTAATAAATACCGCAAATTGTAACGATTTACCATTACTATGGCTTAAAATGTATTGATTAGATTACAAAGTTACAGAAAAATGTATCCATTACTGTAACAACTACAATTTTTGTAATCCTACTCCCAAGTCTCGCTCATATGTCATCTGTTATAGAATGGTATTCAAATAATTTATTTATTTTGATATTTTACACAAATAGCCACAGGAATATACCTAAAACGGCTATCATGCATAGATTCGTCATCAAACAACAAAAAACGCTTAACTTTCGCCCTTCTCAAGTTATACTCAAGAAAAGCTTTTTTTCCTATGTTTTCTTGGCTTTGTCCTGTCATATATCCCTCAGGTTCTAATTGAGGTAAATTATTCGTTTTGGTCTAAGAACTCTCAGTTAATTATGTTCTTTCATTAGAGATATCATTCGACGTATTTAGTTACATCTAAGAGGAGTTATGTGGTAAACAATTTTTGGCACTGTTAAGAATTTAAATTGTTGAGATAAAACATATGGCAAAGTATTAAAATTGCCCAACTGCTGTAAATGTAAACATCAACAAATAATAACAATAACAGTGTATAAGTTTCAACTTCAAGGAAATAATTTGCTGAAAAAGTATATTCATTAGCTTAAGGAACACAAACCGAGAGGTGAAGCAGAACCATGAGCTTAACAGAACAGACGCCAGGCCTAAGTGGTGGGTGGGGCTGGCTGAAGGCTAGTAATAATTTAATTAAAACAAAAGACACATACCCAAATAATAATTATTAAAAAGAAAACTACAGTTATGATATACGCCAAAATAAACGTCATCTTTCCAATATTAACAGAATAAGTTATAGAATGCTATTAAAAACTGTAGATAAAAGAACTGTACCTTTGCAGTTGATACCTTCTTTATCCCTAAACTGATTCCTTCTGTACCAGTGAAGCCAAATCTTCTTCATCGTTAAGTACAATATCTTTCGAGTTCTTGTCATCTGATTTCCTGACCTTGATCCAATATTAACTAAAGGACTATTTGTAAACTATTTGTGTAGATCACACCCTGTTCGCCCACACAAACTTGTAGTTGTAGTCAGATCTTAACTTACGTGCCTTGGCTAGCAACACACATCGGGCTGGAGTCAGGGATGGGTTGATGTAGATCACAGAGTCCGTGTTGTGTCCTTGCAGATGTCGGGTAGAGAAGTCCCTCTTCACTTTCCTCTTGGTGAGCAGCTGATCCGGGTCATCACGTCTCAGGAACTTTACAATGATGCCTGTTGTCGGTCTGTTGTTTCCTCCGTTGATCCTGTGACAGGCGTCGATGCCGTCTTCGCTCAGCTTCACTCCCAGCGAATTTCCCACTTCAATAACGGCCTTGCAAAGTTGGTTATCAGCAGTTTCGAATACCAAAGATTTCCAGCGTATTTTGAGAATACTGCTCCAGGTCGCCCTGTCGTCTGTCCTCATCCCTCAACTGTCCCCTCAAGTGTCTGTTCTCTACTTGCAGTTCATTGATCGTCTCTTGTTGCTTATTTATCAGGTCTTGTTGGATATGGATCACTGATGAATAAATAGTCTAGAATAGTCACTCATAGCTACTTAAACACAATAAATACACAATACTTAAACACACTGTTAACAGCATTTTGCCCTAAATGAATGAGACTACCACGGAGCTGTGGTAAAAGTTGCTCATGTCGGCCACCAACGCTGTACATGGCCGACGCCATAATTAGTGAGCATTAAAGATTGAGATAACATAAAACAAAAACCATATGGTTTTGTTTTATGTGAAATCCAAATAACTTCATTGCTGGAACTCTACCTCTAAAGGTTCATTCAATCTGTATACATTGCACAGTGGTTTTTCAAAATTTTTAAACAGTAAATTTGCTAGTTATTACGGGTGTATGTAATCTGTGCGGTGACGTAAGCGCTAAATTAAGTACCTACGCCATTAAGGTCGGGTCAAACTGGCAAACTTTGGATCCACAGTCTTGTTCCCCACAGTGACTCGGCACCACACAACAGCAAGTTTCAAACTTATCCAAACCACCAACATTTTGTTTTAGGTAGATTCTAGAGTAACGACACAAAATTGTAATCGCGCATTGTAATCGTTACATTTTCCTGTAACTTTGTAACGAACCGCTACATTCAAACGCTGTAACGAATAACGGGTAATCGCTACAAATTGTCGGTAACGATTACATGTAACTAGTTACTTTTTTCAGCTTGGAATCTTAAAATTCGATGATTTCAAAACAAGTATTTTAATATGAATTTCACTTTGATATATGTGCTATTAAGTGATTTTGTACAGTTATAAAATATCTAAAATGTGTTATCTATGGACTGTATCTGTCAAGTTATTAAAGAAAAGAAACAAAAAACATCATCATGTAACCCCAAACGGCAATGTTTGAATGTAGTCGACTAGTCGATACTGTTTACACTTTTAGCCGCTGTCTGCATTGTAATTTTAGTACATATATAATATTAAATTCAATATTTATTATTATAATTTATAAAGTAATTCACGCGATGTAGTTTGAGTTAGATGTGATGTTTTGTTTTGCTAGTCGTTTCAGTTTGAGTAGATGTGCTCGTACTCATTTCAGTCATTCGGTAGAATTCGCTACCCGCTTACACTTAATGGCTACCACTAACAGTTTGAATTAAGTTTTAACCTTTTTCCAAGTCCCTAAACTGCAATAGACAATAACTACTTGACTAAATACGTTTAGGTTAACCTGCCTCATACTGATTTTCACACAGTAATAGACTAATAGTTGTATAGTTAAATTTCAACTGTAAAAATGTCTGAAAATGAACCAACTACTAAAGATACTCGAGAAGAAGGTGAAACACTTTGGCCAGGCATAAGTAGGATGTTTCAATGTAGTTAGAACTAATTAATCACTAATTCAGATTCCCTAGCCAGGCTAGCCAAAATTTCAAAAGAATGGATGGACCTGTCATGCATTGACTTTATTTCCTAGGCTATGTTTTGAGTTTTGACCGAGGCTAAGAGTTTTGTACAATATTTCTTTTAATCCTAGTATATCAATCAATGTAATCTTTAATTAAAGTAAAAAAACAACAGAAATCTCTTCCTAAACAAGTTTTTGGATGAAAATATTATTATTTAATTTGATTGGAAGCCAGTTGGTAACTGAGCCCGATGTAACTTGTAACTGACCAGTTACATTTTAGTAACTGTAACTGTAATCAGTTACATTGGTTTTTCTGTAACTTGTAACTGTAATCAGTTACATTTTATAAAGGGTAACTGTAACTGTAATCAGTTACTGTCTGAAAGTAACTTCCCAAGTCTGCTTTAGGTCAGCCTTTTGAAACTAAGTCCTTAAATTTGCTATATGTGTAAAACATGACCTGGCTTTTTATGCATTTACAAACATCTATCAAACAATTTCTTTTGTATGTTTTCAGATGCATTATCTGGACAAGCTGTCGGAAGATGACTTTAGAAATCGAAAATTAAGTGGGCAAATTATGTTGTAGTGAAAGAGAAATAGTTAAAATTTGTACACTTATTATGATACAAGTATTTAATTTGTGTACAAGATTTGTAAAATATTTATAAATATAAGTTATTTATTTGATTTTTAACTTGTTTCTTATTATTTATTTTACGTATCTCTCTTCAGTGTATCATGTTTTCCATACTTTTTCATTACAGGGTGCCCAGCAAACAAAAATTTGGAGAAAAGCAATAATTATATGGAATTTTGTGGGAATTTTTTCTCTAAACCAATAAATTTCTGGAGCCATATATAAGCTTGTATCGCTAGACTCAATATGATATCTTTGGGGAATGCTAAAGAGAGTTTTGTGGGAGTGAATTTTTATTATTTCATAATATTTTTGTTGTTTATTTTTTTTATCTGTGCATGTTTTGTTTTCCCTGTTTAATAATTATACAAGTATCCATTTTAAGTGAACAGAACTTTTCTTATTAGTTTACATAAATCACTGCGGCGGTGACAGTAGCCAAAAAGCAACAAATATTGCTTGGGACACTCTATTAACATGTGTTAAAAATGCGTTAGACAATTTTTAACCATCAAAAGGTTAATGTGGGAAGAGGCACTTTTAAAACATATTTTCTAGATATTATTTTACTAATAGACTATTATGTTGCCTAAGGTAAATTGTCTAGAAACAAAAAACTGTTCCAGATAAAATTCTAGATTCCCTTATGACCCTGCAAAAGCTAGGACCAGGCCTGTGATTAAGAATGTATTGTCTCAAAACCTTTGGATAAAGTTCCATTTGTATATTTGATCGACTTCACCCTCAGTTTTATGTATTTTGGCTTTTCTTCCCTCCATTTACAACTCGTCCTTTTGATTCTATTTTTAAATTGTTAATATTGGCCATCTAGGCTTGCTTGGTTGACGGCAAATAGCTATTAGGAACAAAATTAAATGTAAGATGTATATTTAAATAAAATTAACAAAAACATGACACAAGTGGACAGTGTTCATCAGCTTTTGCTATTGGAGAGCTGTTCAGCGTGCATGAACTTGATCAGATCAATCACTCGGCAAGTGTATCCATACTCGTTGTCGTACCTGCAAATGCAATCAGTACATTAGGGACTAGAACATAACTTTCCAAATATATAATAATAAATTGATAATAGGTTTAATTGAATGAAATGTCTTTTATTAGTGTAGGTTATAAAATAAGCAAAACCTATAAAAATAACCTAAATTTTTTACTATTGCAATTTAGTTACTAATACTGTTCTAGATTGAGAAAGTTTATTAAAATACTATAATTTTTTCTTTACACAAGCTTAAGTCATAAATATTAAGAATTTCAGGTACACTCTTTCAAGATAACAATGCAAATCCATATTAAATTGATGATTAAAAGTGTCTGACCAGGCTAGCAATTTGACAAACTGTTCATTCAGCGCCAGGCTGGCTTTTCTGTCGTAAGTGCAGGAGAAAGGGGAACCGATGAAGTCCGAGGACACAACCTGCTCTGATGTCACATCCAGTATCCCTGCCAACGGCCCGTCCTTGGCCTCACACAGTGCACACTCTATCTCCTCCAGCGTCGCCTTCTTGCACAGTCTACAAACTCAAATATAAGTACTAGCTAAGCTTTTGTCCTTCAAATCATTGAAATTCCCAAAAGTTTTCAAAAGTGGTTTTAATGATCAAAAACAAAAATTTCATACAATTTTGATGAAATATTTAATTAATATGTATTTAAATGTTAGTTATCAATAAACTAAAAATGTATTTAAATACATTTAGTCTTTTTTAAAAGGCCAAACAAGTGATTAATTGCTATGACAGCGGAATGAGTAGTCTGATTTTAATTAAATTTGAAATAAGCCCTTTGTATGGTATGTAGTAAAACTTGCAGTAACAGAAAAAGACCACGTAAGTCTGAGGTCGAAAGCCGAAGCGAGACTGTGAGGGTTGCGGATAGCTTTGAAATGCCCGTGGTGATAGAGCGATGAAAGCTGAGACCGATGGGCGAAGCGAGGCTGTGAGCGTAAGCAGACTAGAGTAACAATTAGTTAATTAGAGTAACAACTTATATTCGCTTCAGCTTTAGTGCTTATTTGCATTTTAGCCTAGTTTTATGATGTCTGTTCAATGGAAATTTCTAAAGAATCAAAACTGAACTACCATGTTTTGTGGTTTTTTGCTGCATTCTTCACTTATTTGTAGCTGTTATATGACCGTCAGAGCTTCCTTTCTACATCAGTCCATTAAGCACCAATCAGGACACTTTCATCTAATATACACAGCTTTGTTAACTTCTAGTACACTTTGATATCTATGTGTAATTATGTGTACACAACCTGCATGACAAGTCGAATAGAGAGACATTTGGCAGAGGAACTCGAACAGAAATGGCCTCCAATTTCCCTTTCAGGTCAGGCAAAATCTGTCCAATAGCTGTTTTTACTCCTGTGGTAAATGGTATTGAATTTTGAAAAGCTGCTCTTCCACTTCTCCAGTTCTATCAACATACATCAAATTACAGGCAACTTACACTTTATTCTCTAACATTTTAATACCTTATTAACCTTTTACATAGACACTGTTTACAAAAACCATCAAGTGTTATTTCCAACTTTTAGCACAAATAAAAAAATGAACAATAAGTGGCTGCACCTGGTTGGTAAAAATGTAATATGGTTTCGATATTACAATTGCTGTATTTATATACAGCAGAACCTAACTGAGTGTACAGAACCTTGAGGACTAACTGGGATATGAACCAGGTAATTCATCATGCAAATATGTTTAAAAAGGTTTAAAGTAACATCAAAAAACCAAAACATATAGTCTCCTAAAAGTTAAAACTAAGATTTTCCGGTTTAAAACCTAGGTTTCAGACAAACCTAAATGCACTACAGTATATTCACCACAGAATGTTTTCTTTGCCATTATAACTCATGAAGTAAAATATTTCAGGAATAGCACACTGTAGAGTTGACTGGTCAATTAAAACAGGATAAAGCAAAGCAAAATTCATTTAATCAAACAAGCCTACTTTCAAAAGGACATCCACTCTTTCTTGAAAATTTGTAAATCAAACTCTTGCCTCCTCCATTGCTGTACTACTTGAGAGGAATGAAAAACTCACTATAGTGAGTTATATCACAGAATACTCTGGTTATATCAAGCTATATCTCCAAGTTTGTAAAATTAGGAAGATACAAGCCAAACCTCAGGTATTGGAGAGTCCAAGAGAGCTTGCGACATAGTGACGGAATGAATTGTGGTCATCATGGCCTCCTCGATCTGGAAGCTGTCGTGAATAACTTTAAGCAGTGGTGTGACGGCGTTGGTTGTACAAGACCCACTGGACACCACCGGGCATGCTGGATCGTAACAATCCAGGTTAGCTCCGAGAATATACGTCGTAACATCATCTGCCCCCGCAGTGATAACCACTTTCTTTGCTCCACTGTTTATATGCCCCTAGAAATAAATTAAGGTTTGAAACAGTGTGTATGCTCTTGTTAACACATTACCTACCCGTTGCTAACTCAGCTTCAATACTAGTTACAACTACAATACTACAATAAGTATTGTAAGTATTCCTGTAATTATTAAAACTCCTGAGTTTGTTTTAATCCTTTAAAATCCCAATGTATGTCATTTCTAAAGTTTACGTAGACGGAACTAGAGAACAAAATAAGAATAATGGAAATCATTATGAATTGAAGTTATTTCCTCTACATAATAAACAAGATCTACTACAACCTGGAAGGTTTGCCAAAACTATGTACTCCAGCGACAACAATTCTAAGTTATTTGCGAGAGGCGTTGTCAAGGCTTGTCACTAACAACTAAGGTGGTCCAATAAACAAGCAATATGTTGGTTTCATAAATAGATATTTCAAAACCTGTTTCAAGGAATGCAACACTGCACATTATCAAAAGACAAAACCATTATCTATTGCAGCTTCACACCTAAAAATTAATAAAATCCTAAAAATAGAACTTCCACACTCGCTGGGTGGAATTATTAATCCCAGGGTGGCCACAGACCGACAATCGGAAAGTGTCGTGAGTAATAAAAAACAGCTTTAAAAAAGTATCGAAGGGGTTTAAAATGGCGACCGGAACGTACCGCAGGTCTTGGACATCCCACATAACATGTCACGGGCTAAAAGGGCGATCGTAAAATGTCGCGGGCAATTAACGGCTCTTTAAATGTATCGTATGTGGGATTTAAAAAGGCGGTCGGAACGAACCTGGTCTACTAAGGGCTCTCGGAACGTACCGCGGTTGTGAAACAGCGATCGGGAAGGGTCGCTGGCTTTAAACGACGATTGGTACAGACTGCGGGCGTAAAATGGTACTCTGCAACAGTGGAACTAAACAGGGAAAACTTTTATATTGCCGGGAAAAAACAGGAAATATTCGTGAATTTTACCAAGCTACTTTTAATTGTGGCCACCCTTTAGTCTTCGAACTTAATAAGTAATAAAAATCTTGCAATCGCCCTTGGAAAGTTATGAAATATACAAGTATAAACACATTGAACTACGTACACGCTGTTATGATTCCATTTTAAAAAATTAGGATATTGGAACAAATGTATTCTATTCAAATTTACACAACAATGAAACGTAGGTCAACACCAGCAGACACAAACCAAACTAGTCCAAGGTTTACCCCAAGACAAAAGCACCACCGCCCGGGCCGACCTTATACCCCCCAGTCAGACCTACTCACCCCTCAGTGTGCATATTTCGCTGTCACCCACCCAACGTGCGGACCAAGATTGGTGAGTGAACACTGACGAAAACGCACAAGTTTAAGTGTAAGTAGTGTAAATATATAGTGACTGTGTAAGAAGAGAAAGCACCGACAAGTCAATCAAGAGTGGCGAAATAGACATTTCCCATTGATCTGTAATTATAGGATCTTCAAGCAGAATACAAGCTATTTCATTACAGTTTAAAAGTAGTTCTTAATAAAGTTTCGTTTTACTTGTGTTGACATTTTAAACCTCATATATTTTGATTTTTGTAAACATATATTCACTCTGTTGTGTAAAAATATATTATGTCGATTATATATAAAATTCAAGTATACTTTTGTTAATTATCATCAAGTATTAAAAAATTGCTAAATTTAATGTTGCAATGCGACCCCTTACCTCTGCTGCTTTTAATGATTTAAACTTTCCACTGGATTCAATGACGTAGTCAACTTTGAGGTCTTTCCAAGGGATATTTTTTGGCTCTTGTTCGCAATATGTACAAATATTTTTTCCTGAAACAGTTAAAACGTTGTAGTGCAGTTTTACTTATGTTAGTACTGAACACTGAAAATACAAACTGGTCTTGACCAGATAAAGGTGGGAATACCGGAAAAGTTGACAAAAACTGCAGTTATGGCTAAGAGCCGACCTATGGACCTGTGGTCACACATACTTGACCCTTTTATTACAGTATTATGATTTATGAGTCATATTATTTTTTGCTAAGTCTACTCCCACTCTCCTTTACTGAAAGTTCTATATTCTTCTCACAAACTAAAAATACTATTTTCTCACCTTCAATAAGTAGCTGCTTATCACTTACTTCAACATTACCAACAAAGCGACCATGAGTTGAATCATACTTCAACAAGTATGCCATTAGCTCTGTTGTCATGTTTGGATCGTTGATTGCCACAATCTGAAATGTAAAAAATATCCAAATACGAACTATAACTTTGAGTTCGTTATCATATTTATACAATGGTTGGTACTATGTAATTTATAATTTATATTAATTTTAAAATTCACTATCGCAACCCTAGTTTGGGCATACTCCAATCAGTGGCGGATCAAAGGGGGGGGCTAATTTTGTTAGGAGATATAGCTCCGTTTGAGGAAGTCAACTTACACTAGATAAAGTGGACAATTTTCTGTTGTAGTCTGAGTTCTTATTGATCCGTAATCCATTGTTTCCTAGTTATTGGAAGCTTTCAAAGTCATTGTTCTACTAATTCTTTGACTACCAAATCAGGATTAAGAATCAGTGGTCAAAAGTCATGATTCCAAGGTTTGGTGAGAGTAGTTATGATTCTTGAAAGGTAGCCAAATTAGACTGCTTGAGGTTTTAATTGATATAATCGAATATCTGTATGTGAACACTAAAATTTTAATTAGTCTAAATCTTCTGGGGAAATCTTCCTTGACTTTTGGTTTGAAATTCTCTGTGAGTCAACCACTACTGGCCACTAAACTTATTTTACTGTTTAAATTGTTTCAAAATGACTCTGAATTTGAAGTTTACTTTCATAAAGCAGGAAGGTTCTAAGATCACAAATTGTTAATACCAAATCTGAACAAATCTTTATGCTGGAAAAACACCCAAGGTTTAGTTTGACGCCTTGTGAGAGTTGGCTTATCATCTTGAAAGGTAGCCAGGTGAGCAATTGAGGTTGTCGATTGCTGTGTGTAAGAAGTGTGATATATATGTGAACAAACTAAATCCACACATCAAATGGCATTACACCGTCAGGGAAAGTAGTCCTTGACTTTTGGTTTGAAATTACTCTCCAATTTACTGAGCCACTAAACTTAAGTTTGTACTGTTTATAAACAACTACTAATGATTTATTTAATCGTTAATTTACTCAAAGATTGAACATATTAGCAACTTATTTTACCATAAACAGTATGAAGAAAATTTTAAGGGATTTGAGTTAGTACCATAAGCAGTTGGGGATTCTTCAAATAATTGTTAGGCTTCTATTTACAGATCTTTTATACTGTAATAGAAAAACACCCAAAATTTTTAGTCCGAAATGTTTGGCTTATCATCATTTCCTACCAGGTGAGTTCAATTGTTAGTTAAGAGCTGTGTGTAATAGTGTGATAAATTGTCTAAAAACAAATAATTTCCATCAGCCCATCAAATATTTCAATAATCCCTCAGCTTTTAAGTAGTAACTCTTGGGTTAACTACCAATTTGGGAACATCAATTTTTAAGTTTAAAGCTGCCAAAATTTGCTTAAAGTTTTCAATAACTTTAGGGGAAAGATTACAAATGGTATAAATCATTATTGAAACCAGTAAAATACCCAAAAGAGACCTTGCCATTAAAGTCAAAATTATTGGGTTTTCCACAATTTTTCTGTTACTAACTTTCTGTTGATTTGACTTTGAAACAATATAAAGATACATCATATGTAGCACTTAAATTTCCAGAGGACCACTTTGTTGGGGGGTATCCATACTAATTATTGTTTACGGCCCCCTCACCATCACCCTTGAATCAATCCTGGATCCATCACTGACACTGACTCCAATTAGAACCATTTAGGCATTTAATTTACATTTTCCAATACTAATTTTCTTACTAATTTTTAAAATAATCCCAAGAACTAAATCTCATTACAAAGATTTCTGTTAATGCATTTAGTAAGTACGCGGTTACTTTATAAATTAATAATTACCACACTTATAGTAATTATAGTAGAACTTGTCCATCAGACCTCCTGACTACAAAAATCAACTGTCAGTAAAAAAATGGAAATATGAATTTTTTCCCAAAAACAGTCCTTTTTTAGCCTTTAAATAAACCACTATAATATGATACATTTCAGAATTAAATAAAACTTGTTGTTCTGATTGTGTTTTTTGTCTCCAATTTAACAGAGTAAGCTCAAATGTTTTTGTTGTTTATTTATTGATTCCTTTTATTCTGTATTATGTGGATTTTCAGTAATCTAGAATAAGTCCCTTCCTAGTTGTTCCTGATAAACGGAGTTCTACTGTAAATGTTACCTACAAATACCTGCAAATATAAATCAATAATAATTTGGAGTTTTAGAATAATGTTTCCTTGGAGCTGATTTACAGAAGGAGAGAATAAGAGCAAAATGAGGGCAAGTACTGGACAGTAGAGCCTAAGGCTTCCGGTTTACACCAAGTCACAGTTAGATTACAAATACTGCTAGATGTTTCAACCTTGCTGTGGAGAGTCATCCTCAGTAGCTTGTTGATTAGCTGAGACTGAATTAAGTTGACTGGGCGAAAGCTTAAGAATTAAGATTACTGGACAGTAGTCAGCGTGGACTAATGGCTAATGCATACTGACATCAACATAAATACCAGAACATTTTGAGATCAAAGAGTTCTTGAAATGTGACTTTTATGTAAATACAATCTTTTTAGAGAATTTTTCATTGAGTAGCCCGTAGAGGCTTTATTATTTTGTTACCATGTATAAGTAAAAAATTATTTTGGCTTATTACTATAATGATCCAAATGTTTTAGCTTATAATTGATTGATTATAAATCTATATTTGTTAAAGAATTGTTTCAATTCCCCAACATCAAACCATCCAAGATTTAATGTAAGCTAAAGTTCAAATCACATTTTTATGTCAAGATTTGATTTTAAATTAATAAAGGTAGGCCTGCCAGTTCTAAATATTTAGTTAATGTTTTTGAAATTGTATCTACCCACTCATCTTCTGATTTCCTTACCTCAAGAGGGCAACTATGCTCAGTAGCAACTCTCATAACCATGCGGCCAATTCTGCCAAATCCATTAATGCCCACTCTGGGTACATTTGATTCTTTTTTGTCTCTACCACTATCACTTGAACATTTTTTATCACGGGATTCTTTCTTTTTCTCTTTATTGCACTTTGTTTCCTTTTTCTTGTCTTGATTGCATATTTTACTGCAGCTACAATGTTAATAGAAATATATATATATATATATGTGTCACAATTGAAAAATCTCAAAAAGTTGGGTCTCGAATAGAACCCTTTCATTAGCACAGTTGTCAGATAAAGTTAACCGTAAAAAGTGAGTTTCTTTTAATTTTTGATTTCCTTGAACTCATTTTTTCTAATGATTGTGTAAAATCCACAACTTCTTTGGCACTACTTTTTCTATTATCTCTTAATTGTAACTGCTGTCACCTAAGCAATGTTATGACTAGGTCCCTAAGTGTACCAGTATAAAGAGTTAAGAAGGTGCAACACCTATGCAGAAAACTCCTAAAACACCAAGAAACAACTATAAAAGACTTTTCCAATATTGATTACTCTAATTTTTTGTTCTAATTACAATAAATAAAAACAAATTATTAAATTTAAATTAATACATAAAAATAGTTTTAAAAAACATTAATTACAATCTGAGTTGGGAAAAAATGATATTTACAAACTTATTAAGTTATGTGTGGTTAAAAAATGGTGTCACTATTTTATTTCCACAGAGTAAAAGTCTGCAATGTTTATGGGTGTGTTTGAGTGAGGACTGAAGAGGACCAAATTAAGTCCATATAGATGGATTGGATATATTGTGTCAAAACTACTTACACTATCCACATTTATACAATTTTACACGTTGCCGAAGGATTGGTCACTAAAGAGTGGTTTTTCACTAAGCTCTTGGGACAGGAAAGTGGTCTTTCCACAAGATACTGTTTAAGCTTAATTGGTTTGAACGATGATAATTGTTAAAACTTGTATACTACCTTTCCTGTTGAGTCCGTTGCACGCTAATGATTTTTAAGAAATTACATGTAGACCTAATATTGAAATGACTGTGAAAGCAATTACTGACAAATAACATTATGTTGACAACAAATTTAGAATTTTGATCAAAATAAATCTTAAGAAACAGTTTTGATGTGTGTTTATTTGGAAAAGAAGCTCTGTTATGTAAACTTGTGATTTTTTTCATATGTTTACTGCATTTTTTAATATAAGCCACAGATTAAACTTGCCAGTGTTGGATCAACTATCTAAAAAAATGTTAAATATATGTTTATGAGGTAATAAATTAAAAAATAGTTTGTTTTACAACTCAACTATGGTTATAGTTACAGTGGTGTAGTGGTAAATTTGGCAGAGTAGTAACGCAAAATTTTATCTGGGTTATCATAAATATTAATGTGATTGTATGGTACCTAGGCACTTTACAAAGTAGATTAAGGAGTATGGAACACCTAGGGGAAGGGGAAATCCAGAAACCTTCCCCCCGAAATTGTTTAAAATTTTTAAAAAGTAATGAAAAATTGAAAAGCATATTTTTAGTGTGGGAACGCCGTTCCCACGCGTTCCCGCACCACTACACCCCTGGTTAGTTAAGGATATTCCTATTCCTAAATGGATTGTTAGACTGGGACTCGTGTCGTAGTCCTGTAATTCAGCTTCATGGAGGTCAGGTTTTGAGGATGATATTGGTCTAAAGCGGCTCAGATAGTCTCAGTGATCATATGATGATACCCGTATCAACTCCCACCATTGTTTAGACATATCAGACCATCACAAGGTCACCATCACTCCTAACAAATTTAACTTTGGAAGGTGTATGTCCGCTAAACTCAATTTTAAGCGGAGTCCGCTTAAAATTGAGTTTATGGTCTACAACTGCATTAATGGGCTGATTTCGAAAACTTAGCAAAGAAATGTATGTTCCCGTATCAAAATGGGTATTAAATATCAACAAAATTCGTTCAGCCAGACTAATAATGTGATGCAAATTAGTTTTTTTTCAAAATAATTCTTTAGCGACTTTACAACCCTTGAACTAACTATGTACTTTCATTCAAGATCATAAAAACTGGTTCTCTACAATGGTTTGACAATTACTATCTGAGAGTATTTTTTTTAACATTAACAACATCATTTTCCCTCAAATGTTGATTTATTGCAAGAGTTAAGTCATGTAGATATTCACAACATTGCAAAAATAGTTGACTTCCCTTTTACAAAACCGTGTTGACTTTTGGTAAGAAGTTCATTTACTTCAAGGTGACGTAGCAACATAACCAAGACTGCTCTCTCGACGACTTTTGAAAAGGTAGGGAGTAACGAGATTGGTATATAGTTCTGGGTGTCCTTTCTTCCTCCTCGCTTATGTAGTAGTATTAATTTTGCGATCTTCATGCTCTTTGGAAAGATTCCTTGCTTTAGTGAAAGGTTGGATATGTGGAGTAGAGGTTTCCTCAGCTCTTCAAAACATACCTTGACAATTTTTGTAGAGATATCATTCAATCCTGATGATGTTTTGACTTTCAGAGACCCGATAGTCTTTTTCAGTTCATGGACTGATATAGGCAGAAACTATATGCTCAGAGAGATGGCTTAGAGAGATGCTCATTGTGTACATTGTTATTTGCAGGTGAGAAAGATCTTGGTGGGTTAAGCTTTAAAGTGTTATCCGCTATAGTTGTAAAAAATTGATTAAAATCCACTCGATATGGATCTTCTACCTCCAATCCATTCACTGTAAGGGATAGACATGATACATCTGTTTCCTTTTTCGACCTTCGTCGCTCACTGTTTGTGACGTCCCAAACAGCTTTACTTTTGTTATCAGAGGACATTATATCTCCTGCACTATGGTCACGTAGTAAGACTTTCAATATCAGGTCGTATGACTTTTTCAAGGCATTTGCCGCACGTTTTTTCTCCATATCCTTTGTGGTATCTAGCTGTTGTTCGCTGCCAACTATTGTTCTTTCAAATCCCTGGCCTCAGGAGTCATAGAGGACCCTTCGCCTTTTGACGTTTCTTCTTCACCTCTTTCGTGGACAGGTTGATGCTGATGAAGTGTGTAAAATTATTGTTAGCTTCGTCAACGTTGGTACTCTTTAGTACCCTTTACCATGGTAGGTCAAATAATGCCTGTTTTAGTTTCAGAAGATTGTTAGAATTAAGATTTTGTCTAGAATTGTGACTGTCAAATTAGCACAGAAAACGGGTAAGATCAATGTGCAAAATTGTGCGGTGTCGGAGATCGGTGTTGGAAGAGATGATCTCCGAAATTTTCAATGTTGATTTATCGGGATTTAGATTTGAAGTTGCAGAGATTGAAGACCGCATCGATTGAAGTTGCAGAGATTCTTACATCAGTTTGATTCTGGGCGGTGACAGCTATTCTTGTCGCCAGTTGTACCCTTCTGATGTCAAATGGTGTAAAGGAGTTCATCAAACATTGTCTTGTTAGTTGAAGGCTCCAAGTTGTTGATGTTAACATCCCTTATCAGGTGTAAAAATGAAGTGTACAAATGTAGGGCAAAAACTTCTAATGCTGCAAATTTGTAGACTATTTCAAAATATTCAAGATTAATTTTCATTTAAATTCAGTGCTTGAAATTTGAATATATGTTTTCGGTTTAAGAAGAATTAAGAAAAGTAAAGGATAAAGCATTTGTCTTCTAGCTGTACTCTTCCCTCGTGGCAAATGTTAGCAATTAACGTTGTTATGTGTAAATCATTATTCATAAGGTTGTTAAAATAGAAAATATAAATAATATATTATACTTGTTACACCATACATATAAGTTCTTTGTTATAACTAAATAGTTTATTGGATGTTATCTCTCTTTTTTTTTTTTTTGTAAGGATATTTTTTGTGAACATGCAGTATTTATTAATATTATGTACACACAACTATAAGTAATCATCTGATGATACCCGCATCAACTCCCACCATCGTTTAGACATATCAGACTATCACCTGCGTGGTTTGGAAGTCACGTTAAGTCGTTGGTCCTTGTATTTCCATTGGTCATTGGGCTATTAATTAATGACTCATCTAAGGAAGAGTCTGCCTTAGTTTGTAACAAGACTACACCTCATAACTCATTACTACCACTCATCACACTCATCCTTCACCACATATTTGCCTTAAAATACCCTCATGAGAGTGGTTGGCATCTCAAATAGTGATATAGTGATACATGTAACTAACCTGTGTCAGTATAATGGGATAGTCATTTTATGTAATGAAATGAGCGCTCTTCCCCTTGCCAACGATGTACTCTGCCTCAAAGATAGCAAGGTTTTTTACACCCATCAATTTCATACTATAACGTAAAGGCCGACACGAAGACGAAGCTAAGCGCTAAAGCGCCACCATGACCGAAGCGAATTTCTTTTACAATAAATGTGTAAGCCTAATATGCTAACTGCTCTACTTGAACATATCGCCACGAACCTATTCTGGGCTTCTTCAATTCTTGTTTGCGTCATGAGACACAACAGCAGTGCAGCAGCGTATCGAATGTGTTTTCTGAACTTAAAACAATCAAGAAAAATAAAATGTAGAGTTGTAACTAAGTTTATTGATTTAAAACTGTAATACGAGACTCATTTGAAAACTAGCGCACAATAAGCGTAGAAGAACAAAGAGTTGTAACGCAAAGAAAAAGCCCTCCCCATCTCTCTGACACGTTATATAGTAGCGAAATAGTATCGAATGCGCTTTTTAATCAGCTGACTATGACAATAGACAAGAGATACTTTTATCTTTAGTTACTCTATGCTTTGTAGTATGCTTGAAGGTTAGCTCGTATCTGTCAACTGTCATCGGCTATGATTAATAAAATAATAGAGGTTATGTTGTTTATTTACCGTAAATTTAACTTCGAATAATTTTAAACATCACGTGTACAATATAAATACTAAGTATTTAAATAAATAAATCATTTTCTTTGACATAAATCTGAGGGTAGAGAAGATACTTGATATTTTTCTTGGGTAAGTACTCGAAACAAGTAAATTTAGGATGGGGATTACGTAATAAATCATGAAAATGCATGTTATTGATTTAAATATGTAGTCAAAAGTTCTGATCACTTGTCTAAAGCTTTGATTGGTTGTTAAAATCCCACAGTGGAAAAGTGCATTAAGCTCTGTAGGCCTAGGTCTAATAAGCGTTTTAGGAAAGCAAGATTGAACGAAGTCTGTATACAAATTATATAGGAGGTTTAACTTAACTATTTTTACCTAAGGGCTAAAGTAAGTTTTTTCCCAAACTTGTTACCGTGGATATTATTTACGGCCTTTTACTCTTTATACAATGATCAAATTACAAAATATACCTGTTTCTTTCTACTTTTTAAAAATGAGCTAACATTGTGTAGTGTAGTATGTATAGTGTTTAGGACAACCCTTATTTGTTTAGTACGAGGGAGGACTTAAGAGTAACTGGAATAACATGGTTTTGGGTGGAACATTGATAGGTACAACACTCTGCTGCCAGCGCTTAGTGCAACTCATTTGCATTTGATTACCGCCAGGGCTGTTGACCATGCTCGTTCTGTTTTTGCACAATTACTGTTTTTTGCCAGTGCTGTTTATTACTATTTCGTTTTTTCATGACGGCAAGTATAAGTAAACAATGTGATGTTGTGAAATTTTGTTTTTTACTCAGTAAAAATGAAGCTGAAACTGTCTCTACATTAAAAACAGCCTTCAAAGATGATGCTTTGGAGGAAACTGTACAAGTGGTTTACTCGGTTCAAAAACTGTGACACATCAATTGATGACAAACCTCGTTCTGGATAACCATCAACTAACTCCCCAAATCAATCTCTTGTAAATTGGTGTCAACAGTAAATAAATAAATTGAATTTTAAAAAAATCGAGAGCTTGTTTTTACAGAGTTGTAACTAGATTACTTGTTAGCAGATTGGTTTCACCGACAACTCCGGAGCTCACCACTCCGGTGGCGCGGGTTTGATCCCCGTAGTCACTACTTACAAGTTGTAAAGTAACTATACGGTGATGCTAGGGAAAGATCAAGTTTGATTGATAGAGAGGACTTGTAGTCCTATCTTCGGCTCGTTAAACAAGACAAACTTTACCTTTACTTTTGGCACCATGATTCATCATCAGTTATCTTCTTTGACAGAAAAACTGGATCAGTTTAGCTGTTCTTTTTTGTTGTCTCTCAGAGCCTGAGGAAAAAATGGCACCAATTCTTTTTGTTCCTAAATCTTTTGTTCAAATTCGCTGAGCTGAGCTCCAAAATATACCACTTATCTCTAGCGTTGATCAGTCATCTGTCGACGATCTGTGAGCACAAGCTCCTGAACTTTTCACCATTTCAACCATTGTAAATTCGGGCAGTACGAGGAAAATTACCCGTGTACTTGAGTTTCTCTTGAGCATCATCTTCGTAGACTGTTATTAACATTTAAACGGTATTTATACTAAGTAGAAAACAAAGTTACACAATACCATGGTGTCACAGTAAAAAATAGTGATAACGCTAGAAAAAACAGTAACTGTAAAAGAACAGAACAAGCCAAGTCAATGGCTCAGTTGCACTTGACTGCAAATGCGTTTCGCTACAGAAGCGCTACCGGTGGAAAATTCTTACTATTAATTCTCCATTAACGGTAATGCAATTTCAGTTACTTTAGGGTCTCCACTTGTATATCCCTATAAAATAAATACAGGATGGAAGTACCAGAAGTATTGACATTATTTGCAATAAAAACTCTAATAGAACAATTTTGGATCTGACAATTAAATTCAAAACTGAACAGTACCTAAGTTCACAAACAAAATCTTCACCAAATTCAAATTTATAAAATCAACAACAGAAAAAACTTTTAGAACAGCCTTGAAATATTCTGTATACATTCTAAGAAACCACTTATAAAACACATATCAAATCTAAATGTATAGGCATAAACTTTGTTACTGTCTTTACATTACAACTTTGTTTTTTGCAAACTCATATTGGGTAAGTTCACTAAGTTGTTATTCTTTCGAATGAAACTATATTGGTAGTAATAATTTGGTTTTTCTATCCGCTAAGTTGTAATTTTTTTAACATATTTGATTTACAATCTGTTGCAGGTTTAGCTAACAATAAGTGAATGACACGAATGGGAAGTAACTCATTGGATACTCTAATGTAAAAAAAACAGTAAAGTTGGGGAAGTTTAAGAATAAGTTTGAGTTTTCATATTAGTTAAATTGAAATGACAAGTCCACAATTGTAAATTTAGATGACAATTTATTTTATATTGATCCTTGATACTAAAATGGGTAATTTTATCTTCTATGAACGGAATTTTTCAGTTTCAATGAAGGATAAAACTAGCAGAAACTATTTGATATTCTTCTTAATAATTTGTATTGCAATGGTTTGGATATTTGATTTGCTTGATATGCCCCATATCTGCATATGAGAATGGTAATGTTGTTGTTCCAGGATCAAACTGTAATACACTTTAATGATGGATAATGCAAACCTCATTGGTGGTGCCCAGCGCTCATATGGTGCTACAAGTCAAGACATACCAAGCGTTGGATTCAGCAGTTCATTCCATCCTGAACTTCGCTCTCAAGCACAGAGTATCACAACCAACATTTATACAATAAATTCTAGTCAAAAACAACTGGATGATGCACTCAAAATGCTTGGAACAAAACGAGACAATCAAGGTCTTAGAGATAAAATGTAAGTACTACCTTAAGATTATACTTTCAAACCAATGGAAAACCACTTTGTGAAACTCAACTAAGTTACAAATTATAGTGGTACACTTACATTGGCCCTTATATGTAGGACACTATTTTATATGGGAACATAACTTTTTAATAAATTAGAAGATAAGTCAGTAATATAATCATTCATCTCGTAATAACTTTATTTCTAAGCTCTACGCTGATGTAATAAAGCATATCTCTCTCTCTCTCTCTCATTTGTTAAGGATTAATTATTTAATATTAGCAATATTTTGGAATTATAATTTTGACAATTTTACCTGTTTTAGTGTACTTAGTTTATGCTTACTGGTAAAAATATGCATTTGGTGACAATAAAGTATATATTCTATTGAAAGAGCGAGTTTATAGCTAGTTTATAAGCGAGTTATAGCTACTTCGTCACACCGCCTCGTTCATATAACTGGCAGCAATGTTTTTAACTACTCCTTCTACCACAATATTATTTATCTCATTGTTATCAACAGTTATATTTATCACATTGTTATTATTGATTCAATCATCTGTGACACATATTTATTTCATTTTTATTGTTATATTCTACTACACAGCTTCATTTATGATTATGTTTCATATTATGAATCATGTATCAATCAAGTTATTGCACAGTTTTAATGTACGTAACTACTACACTTACTTTGATCGCATGTAAAATTAATTATTTTCATATTTTCAATCAAAACCATCTATTTTATCATGCATATAATTATATATATTGGCAATTGCCGTTTGTAATAAATAAATAAATAAAAGAATAAATTATTGTTTTTCAGCCATGTCACCCAATTAAGTACTAATAAAATAATTTCTCAAACGACACAAGATCTACACACTTTAACTTCACTTACTAGAGGAAAAGATAAGCAATTTAAACTGCAAGTTGAAACACTGAGAAGTCGATTCAAAGAAGCAGTGAACTTTTACAGCTCCAAACAAAAGGTAGGTTAACTGATGATCTTCAGCTGGTTTGATGTGGCTGCATGAGATTGTATGCCCATTTTCAACATTGGGAAGTCTAGAATTGTTAAGTTCAAACACAAGTATTAACAAAAGAAAAACTATCTAGTTTTTAGACAAGTGCGAGTAGTGATTTTTAAGTTGAGTAGAGTCAAACTTTTTATATTAACCTCAAGATAGAGTTTTATTTTATCATGTGCCAATGATTGAACAAGTGCCCACTGGACCGAAAAATCGTGAAAAAGTAGTGAATTTAGCCAATTGTGAAACAATCAGGAATTTCTGCTACCTTGCGAGATTCATAGTTATTCCAGCCGTTGGAATTTGTGGGATTAAACTGGCTTTCAAATTTTTGGCAAGTAGGCATGTATTTGGTGGGTCAAACGACCTTAGAAATTTATTGCGGAACTAAAAGTGCATACATCCAGGAAATTATCTCAGGAGTAAAACCTAAGTTGAAAGAAAATTATCATAAAACAAAACAGCTGGATCGAACATGGTGTACCAGTTGCATATCACACATATTGCAGGATTAAAGTTATTGCGGGAGTGAAAGTACATTTGAAAGTTATCTCGGGAATTAAATGGCAGTCGGAAGCCACTGTGGGAGTGAAATGGCCTTCAGAAGGATGCCATCCCTTATTTAGATACTTTGATTTGAGACACTGAAAACTCCTATAGGGTATTTTATGGTGAATAAGGGATGAGTGGTAATTTATTAAAGATACAATGTTTTTAATGTTTTAAAATTTGTTTCCTGCCAGGGGGTCCAGATTAGCCTGTATCCGAATTATTACAACCCGCTGTAGTGGGGTCTTCTGTACTTGCACGTGCCGCGTTACTATCGTTTTGTCTTGATTTGTTCCCATACCATGATCATCTTACTGTTAAGTTATAAATAAATTCTAAGGTTTATCCTTTCATGCAAAGTGAAAAATTAGTCATCTAAGATATCTGTCCATAGTCATCTGCCCGTTTGTAGTTAATAAACAACAACATTCTTCATCTTTTATAAATGTCTCAATACTTTAACAATATACATAATTATAATGCAGCATTTCAATAAAAATTCTAACTGGCAAAATCTTTAGAGCTAACAAATTATGTAAAAAATTATAGCAAGTGTTGGAGAAAATGAAGTTCTGCATGTTACCTTCTGAAGTGGCCATGCAAGAAGATGAAGCGGGGGATCCAAGCAGTCAGTCAGACGAGCAGTTGAGACAATTGCACGAGCAGCGACTGGCTCAGCAAGACTTGGAGTTCTCGCACGGACTTCAGATTGAGCGACTACAACGTATGAGGCAAATAGAGTCTGACGTCCTCGATGTCAATGAAGTGATGAGAGAACTAGCCGCTATGGTTGTTGAGCAGGAGCAATCTGTCAGTAAGTGTTTAATATTCAATTCAAAATTATCTTATTAAACATAGTGAAAAGCAGCTGACGTGAGTAAAATTAATTTTTTGGTTTTTCACTGTCATGTTAAAATGTTTGATAGAATAATTGTGTTGACTTTTGGTGAACATATTGGTTCTGCAATTGTAAAAGTTTTGTCCAAACCCTTTGAGGTCGAATTATTTAACATTATTTTTAAAGTATTTTCTACATTATCGTAAAACTCAACTTTTCCAGTTTCTGTAAGCTTGCTTATCTAATCTTGGCTTTTAATGAAAAACATATCCATTTAGAATTAATAAATGCTCAATTATAGCAAAGTCTACAATAGGACTTTTTAATGTTGACACCTGACTTTGTTTTGCTGTGTGTAAAATGGATATTATTGTTTTGAAATTGCACAATTGTTTTCCTCGTTTAAATCATTCTAATTACGGCAATAGCTAGTTGATTTTACTCATTCAAAACTGTAATAAAATACATTTAGTTGTTGAAAATGTATAGGATGTTCAACTACTTAGAATTTATTTTTCCTAGACCTTGTTGAAGACTCTATTGAGAACGTGTATCAAGGAGTAGAGAGTGGTCGAGCAGAGTTGGAGAAGGCATCTGCTTATATGGTAAGAACTTCTTACTCCAACACAGTGTCCAGTTGTAGAGCGCTAACTTACCTAGTTTAAAGTGTGAAAGTGGGGATATTTCTTAGAACTATTAGTTTTCAGCATCAGCGTTTTACTATCAGATGCTAATTCTTTTCTGTGTTAAAATAGTTGAAAATTAAATTTTGTTGTTCTCTACAAGACAAGCTGGAACATAACTCAAGCCAACAATAGTTTTAAAGGATGGAAAATAATATGGGAACAAGTATGTTTGGTTTAATTATAGATGAAAAATGTTGGGATCTACATGTTGATAATATACTTCAAGAAATTGTATCAGGGTTTTACATGCTAAATGAAATTAGTTTAGTATGTAGTTAAACAAACTACCAGCGGATCCAAAAAAACGTCCACATTATAAGGCCTCAGCTTTACAAAATGAAAATCTATTAATGGTTATTACAAGTTGACATACACACTGTCAATGATTATTAATTAGAATTACTTATACTCTTGATTCAAAATTTAATATCCAAAATATAATGTGTAGCTTCGCATGTATCACTTTTTTGTTAAATCCAAATTGTACATAAATTTTACTATCATTATTTAATTAGAAACCTTTAAAAATAATTATTGCACAATCAAAATTACATAATTATATTTTAATACAGACTGACAAACCCTCCCTCACACAGGTAATTTTACCCATGAGGGAGGCTATTTCCATAATTATAAATTTAAAACAATGTAATTAGGCTATATTAACATATAATATTGAGCTATATAATATTGGGGGTACCCAAAAAAAGCAGGAATTCTTTATAAAAACCATTTTATTTTTTTTTACTAATTTATGTATACCTTCAGTATACTCCCCATTTAGTGTAATGAATTTGTTCATTCGATGTCTATGGTTTTAAGCACCCCTCATACCCCTTAGTCTGAATGGCTGCGCTCCATCCTCGTTTGCCTTTTTCACTCCTTCAAACCATTGATCTTTTATGTAATTTTTCACGCGGGAACAAAAGTCGTGGGACAAGATTTGGTGAGTGTGGGTGGAGTGGGGAATGGTCATGCTGGTATTGGCAAAAAACTAAGCATGAGATGGTTGGGTAGGCACATTGTCATGATGAAAGAACCAGTCTCCATATCGCCAAAATTTAGGTCTGGAGAAATTGCTAAACTAAACACACCTGCAAAGCATTCCCAATGGTCCCCGACAGTCTTCTTGCAATATTGGCGGTTTTTCTGAACAATTTTATTAGTCCGAGAATTTGAAGGTCGTCCAGGCCGAGGCTTGTCTTCAATTCGACATGTGCCATCTTGAATTTGGGAAAAAACCGTTTCATTCTGGTTTTGCTCAAAACATCGTCTTTGTAAGCTTTTTAATAATTGCAACCGTTTCTGGCGTGTTCTTACGAGAAAAAAGCAAAACCTCACTGCTGAACTTTGTCCATTTAATTAAACTATCAAAACAAAACGAGGCAGAACAAAAACTACTTTTAGGCCGGTATTCTCAAACGTTCCTCCAAATCGTGCCTTCCTCAAGGACTCCTCAAATATTGAGGACACCTTAAAGCCAAAACGGTATTCTTGAATACTCCTCCACCTTTCCTTGATCGAGGGAGGATTGAGGTCTCCTCAATCAGTATAGGAAACCTTACAGGAAACAATAGCACTCAGTTCTTTTGAAACTTATTAAAATTTGGATGCAATTTCTTAAATACTGTTAGTTTATTACAACAAAATATGTAGAGCCTTTAATGCTTATAAACATGCCCACATTTGTTTTTTAAGTAACAGTTTACACAAATATTTAAAAGTGGTAGGATTTGTTGAAGGTTGGTCAGAATGAAAACTATCGTTTGTTGATTTTCTGTCATCCGAACTGTCACTTTATAGTTGCCCTTTTGTATTAATAAAGTTGGTAATTCAAGCTGAAAACATATATTTCTTAGTTTCAAAGAAAACTAAGCAATATATAAGTTTTGATAATAACATTCTTTTAGCGTCTGATTACACTTAAAAATGTAGCCTGTAAAGCGTCAAATACTAATAAAGTTGATCATCACCAACTCAACTTTGTCTTCGACCATCAGAGCAATTACATTTGAGTTGCTAGTTATACACCTACGACCTATTTTATTATTGGTTAGTAGGTTGTCTTTTCATTAATGAACATTACGATTTTATAAATGAATAGCGTCTGCCTTTCAAAGCGCATAAGAAATCCGTGTCCTCGCAAGTAGTCCGACCTGCTAGAATGTCGACAATACTAAAATTTATTGGTCACTAGCAGAGCTTACATTTGTTGATGATTGGGTATATATTTCATAATAATACAACGAGTTATACATTTTATGCATTTTCCGTAAGAATAAACATAAAGCACTCGTTAAACATGTAGCCATAGTAAGCAGGGACCTGTGCGTTGTTGTACGTTGCATATTTGAAATGCCGCGTTACAGTCTATTAAATAGAGATATCAATACAGAAGTTAATAACTACACTTTTCAAGATTATAGGCCTCTCATTACAGTTTCAAATCTTCAGAATGACAAATAGCAGCTTTTGAAGTTACACATGATTAGGCTAATTGCGCTGTTAGCCTACTTAGTACTGTTTGGTTCATGCGGCGCATACTCGGCAAACACAGCAACAATTCAGGCACCCTCCCTGGTTTTGGACACCGCCCTCCTAACCCCACTGACCAACTGCTAAATTTTGATGCCCAATTATATTGCACTGTTTTCCAACCCATCCTCTTCCCAACCATAGTCAGTAGGTGGTGGCGTAGCGCATTTAAACCTGCCAGTATCCTCGCCTATATGGGCCGAATTGTTGTTACTTTGAGTGGTGTCTGCTTTTATATTATTATATGTTAGCTTTACACTTTTAAAATAGTAAAGTCTTTCAGTTCACATAACTTATTATTTCCGTTAGGTATAGTGCTACTTTTTAGACTCACAACAGTTTTAACATTAAACGAAATACTTTGAGTTTAGACTTATGTTCTTAAATGTTTAAGTAAACTTAGTTTTCACGGCTCCTTTACATTTTGAAATCACCATTAAAATTCATGGCGATAAGTGATTTTGTGAACTTCCTCTCAATGACTTTAAAATTCTAAAAACTCAGTACATAAAAGTATTTTTTTAAATTAAATATGGTACCCAGAACAAAATTAAAATGTTCAATCCTTAAAACTAAAGTTTACTTACAGTTTTGTTAGTAAAATGACTTTAAAATGCAAAAGAATTCAAAAAATCTTGTACAAAAAAAATTTAAAAAAAAATTAAATACACAGAACAAAATTAAAATTTTTAATCTTTAAAATTAATAATTAAAACTATTTTACTAACAGTTGTGTTAGTAAAATATTAGGTATTTATTAGTTTGATATAGATTTTATGCTCGAAAAGCTACACAACTTGAATGTATTATTTAATATACAGCTCGCTTTTAACTTAACATTGTCTACAAAATAAATCATTGACATAAGCAAAAGTACTGTGTGAGGGAGGTTTGAGGTAGGTGTTTGGTCTCCTCCAAGGAAGGCTAGTGCGAGGAGACCTTACACGTTGGAGGAATGTTTGAGAATAGCGATTTTAGCTTTGAGGGGGAGTGTGAGGAGACCTCCAACGTTGAAGGAGTGTTCAAGAATAGCGATTTAGGTTGGAGGGGGAGTGTGAGGTCTCCTCAAACTTTGAGGAGCGGTTCAAGAATACCGCCCTTAGAAAAACGCACACAGCTCCTCTTCACAGCCTCTCAGACTGGCCACACCGAGTGCACTGAACTCAGGAAAAGTTGGGCTTTCATCCCCTATCGGCCAAAATGTGAGCTATGCGCTCCCCACCTAGCCATCGACCGATTCCCGATACTTTTGGGTACCCTTTCGTACACTTCTAGCGTCACTCGTTGCTATAGCAACGCAGCCCCTTACTGGTCACTGTGTTTCAAATGTAACGATTAGATTACAAAGTTAAAGAAAAATGTAACGATTCGTTACTCCCAAGTCTGATTGTCGCTCATGAGATACAAAATGTGCCACGCCGGGATGGTCCAAACATTGCATTGTGAGTTGGTAAGCTCATCTCTAGCCTAGAGCAAGGGTTATTAAACGTGTTTTGTACATGTGTTTACATCATACAATTTTTTGTCCCTAAGCCTGTTTGTACAATGCTTAAATTAAAATGTCCCTTAATTGAAATATTTACCCCTAAATCTAGGAAGATTTTAACACTGTCCTAACTAAAATAACAACATATTTTCCTAAAGATCATTTTTGAAAGGTATTTAGTAAGATGGTTTTTGGATTGGCACTACCTTATTTAAACAATAGCAGTTTGTTTTTTATTGTTTCTTTATACCCAAAATGTAACAGTTTCATTTGTTTGTATTCCAGAACAAAAGAAGAAAAAGGACCATCTTCATATGCACCTTTGCAGTTGGAATTGTTCTTGTTTTTGGAGTGTTAGTTTATTTCACTATGCGATAGTGAAATGGTATATTCCTAACTGTAATACAGTAGAACATGTGCCATCTGGACATTCTTTGAAAACAACTATAATACAAGTAAAACAAAGGTCTTGATGAACAAGTTTCTACTGTGTAGTTGTTAAGTTTTCAAAAAGTACCATTTATTATGAGAGGCAAGATTCTAAAATAATAAAAAGTTTAAAACATAACTTATCAGTAACAAAGTTACTAGTATTGTTAGTTTCAACTTTTAGTTGAGTTGTTTATATTGTATTTTTATATTTATATTTTATATCTTTAGTGTTTGATGAAAAAACTACCTTTAGCAGTTATGTGATGTCTTAATACCCAAATCAAACTTACTATGTATATATACTTAAAAGGCATAATAAAACAATATACTCTTCAACCGTGTTTCAGTTAACTACTATCACAGTCTTTAAAAATAACTGTAGAGAATTAATATACACTTGTGAACTACAAAACCCTAACATCCCAGTGAACACTGTCGAAAAACAAGTTGATTTAGAAAAGGAGAGCACCAACAATGCCTCACTAGAGTGGCGAAATGTATATTTGCTCCATGACATGTACAATCATTTGTTGGATCTTCAGGCAGAATACAAGGTATTTTATTATTAAAAATCGTATTACATCCAAAAAGCATTTGACTTCAGTTAATTCTGCCAAGTCCCTCGCATAACTATCACCACAGATAAGGATATCTAGTTGTCCCTTTCATGTTATCTGACTCCTCTTCTTTCTCCACTCCTCAAAAGTACTGTCAGGTCAGTCGGTACAGATAAAATTTTCTTAGCTGGCACTTGGATTTCAGGTAAGAAATGTGTATTCGTCGTCTAGAAAACATCAGGCATCGTTGTCACCCCCCGTCGAGCTGTAAATCGTCGCTGACCCTTCTGCACCATTGAGACAATCCTTTAACACTTCCATGAACACCCTAGTTCTAAATCTGATTTTAAAAAGTTAATCACATATTAATTTGATAATACCCTCTTGTAATTTAAAATGGTTTACCAATAATTTCTGTTTTTGTCCCTTTACAATTGGATAATTTAAACCGGTGCGATACAGTTTAAATTAGCTAACGTTAATGCAACATAAGTCATAGCAGTGGTCATCAACCCTATGAGTCGGCAAGTCCAAGAAGGACCGATGCTTTAGGAAGTGTCCTGTCCACCCTCCCCTCACCCTATATCTCTCGCTGCGGCCTGCATTCTCCAAGTGCCAACTAAGGAAATTTCATCTTGTAACTGAGGGGTTGTAATAGTGGGTCTCCGTGCCAACTGACCTCCCTCTGTGATTGCCTAACTTGGAGTCCAGGAGGAAAAAGAAGTTGTCATGGTTAGGCTGGATTGTAACAGTTGCGTACAGCTTGATTTGGGGCCGCTACAAGGTAACTGAAGGAGGGAATTACTAATAGTGGTACCAGTACTTACATTTTAACTTGATTGCTTTCGTTCTAGACTTTTAGGTTTCAAATCAAAATGTATGGTCAAACAGATTAAATACCATGTCAAATGATTTAATACTGTTAAGTGAGACCACTGTCAAGATTTTTAGTTCTTTGAAGGCCTCTTTGCAGGTGGTACCTGTCACCCAAGTTGCTGAGAACTCTTTACCACTCTCTTTTGATGGTATACAATTTTGATTGAGGTTTCCTTGTGTTGTGCCAGAGTTTGTTCTAAGCAATTGAGGTGAATTGCTCTTATGATTTTGGCACGGAATGATGTACAGTACCAATACAATTTTTTTGACAAGTAATTCTAATGTAGTGTTTTCACCAGTGAATCATTTGTACATATGTCTTCAAAAACTTCTGTATAACATAAGAATTACTATTTTGGCCTAAGAGCTCCTGCCTGAAAAATGTATAAGTTGGTTCTTCAATTTGGTGTAGTAAAATTTAACAAAAGACCCCTATTACCAAAGTTAGCTTCCCTGTATAACTAATCTATACTTTTGTCTTGTGCCACATTCACTCCAAATAAATTGGCTTGTTGCTTCATTTGAGATACCCACCTCTCATTGAGGGTATATTAAGGTGAATTTGAAATGAAAGTAAAGTAAGAGTAATGAGTGTTTTTGATGGATAATGAGGCATAGCTTTTTTACAAGCTAGGACCAACTGTTCCCGCAGGTTGTGTCATTAATAGCTGAGCTTCTAAAGGTCTGGTAGGTGAAAATAAATAAAAAACTAACATTTTTAACAACACTTAATTTATTGTTTACTGTATACTTAACATAATTTCAACATAATAATAAAATGTTACTTTTTAAAGATAATATATCACTTTGTGAAAAAAATCATGGGCTCTAAGCCTATTCTATTCAAGAGAGAGACAGAGACCTATACATCCTGAGAAGGTGGAACATTGCAGGTGATTTGTTGTGGGTTTGTTTAGTCCTTGGTCTGCATGTACTTGATGAGGTCGATGACCCTGCTGGAGTAGCCGAACTCGTTGTCGTACCACGAGATGAGCTTGACAAACTTGCCGTTGAGGGGGATACCCGCCTTGGCGTCAAAGATGGAGGAATGGTTGTCACCAATGAAGTCAGAAGAAACAACATCATCTTCGGTGTATCCAAGAATGCCCTTCAAAGGTCCTTCAGCGGCAGCCTTTACCTTGGCTTTGATGTCATCATAGGAAGCCTCCTTGCCCAGTCTGAAAACCAAAATAATGAAATCAGGGATCAAATTCATTTATTTTTTGAACATTTCGGAAAACTTTATCCTATTCACAAAAAACACGAAGCCAGGATTTCAGTTCAGAGACAGGGGAATGAGTTCTAACCAATAAAGCAGAGTCATCTTTGAACTATTGAAAAGAAGATGTTTCAGTTACAATAATTATTATAGATATAAACTAATTTTAAAACTCAAAAACCAATTTTTAAATTTTTGATGGACGAGGCCTTTTAATAACATTTAAGATGTTATCATCGGGTTCTCAACACAAATAAAAGCCAAAAGTAAACATATAAAACTTACAATGGACATATGATATAAGTAATTTTAAAATAAAGACATTTGGTTAGAGTTATAAATAATAAGAAATGTATAATTACATTTACATAAAAGATATAATAAAATAAATAACTAAAAAATACTATATATTTCCTTAAAAACTCAATTTTCAACAAAAGATAATTTTGAATTGGGTTGTTTTCATTATTCATCACTGTTGTGTATCTCTATGTTTTATTTTAATGTGTTTTTAATCATATGTTTGATTATTGTTTAAACAGTTCATTCTATGTTTATATTTGTTAACGTAAACATCTCAATTACAATCTGTTTATATTTTATGCATTTATTTTGATCCAACTTATTAAAGATGACAGAAGAATCACGTCAGATGTTTGAGGAACAGTTAAAAAGTGTTATTTCTAGAGACACCTAGCGTGGTTGCCGAACAGAAATTTCGTCTGTTGCAGTTGATACCACTCCTAGAGAAGGGGGCTGGGTGGTGGGGTATCACTAAGTTGCTCAGTTCATCTGTGGTTAACGCTTGTTGTGTGTCTGTTAGTGTTCAGTGTCAGATTTTCAAAACTGCCTGATTTTTCTCTTCTTAGAGATGTTTTTGTTTTCCACTAAGTCAGAGGACTGACGATTTGTTTGGGAGTCATAAAAACACCATGTTTCATCTCCTGTGAAAATTGTATTAAAAGAATCTTGGTCAGCATCAGCCATATCAATGAACTTGCCATTGGCTAACGTCCAATGCTCTCATCATTGGTTGCAGTTGTAGTAGATACACAATGAGTGGCTATTTAAGACCTTTCTGAACGACCATCAAATTAACTGTAATCAACATTATATTGACCAAACTAGAAGAACTATAAAAACCCGATTTAAAGAGCACATGTCACATATAAAGTATTATCGTCCAGAAATCGTGTCACATATAAAGTATGATCGTCTGCAGTAGTCAATCATTTGTGCTGTAGTCTACTGAGCATACAGTCTTGGAATGTAATTTGAAAATATTAAAAGAAATCGTTAAACCTAAATATTTAAATGCCTCGGAAATCTTCTACAAGCTCAGAATAAGAAGACAATCTCATGAACCATGAAAACAACCCAATTCAAAATTCTTGTTTTGTTGACAATTTAATTTTTATAGAAATTTACAAAATATTTTTTTATTTATTTATTTTATACATGTATACAGTGTGCTTCAAAGTTTACTTTTGTTTTCTGTTGTTAATATTTCTTATAATTTATAATTCTAACCAAAAGTCTTTATTTTAAAATATGTTGTATCATATTATGTCTTCTGTTTCTTACTGTTATGATCATCATGAAGCTGTCATGAGGATTTGAGACGACAACAGAATTTCACTTGTTGCAGAATAAAAACAGTCACCAATGTACAACAAAATGGCTATATTATGCAACAAATTGTACCAGATATTCCTAATTCTATGAAAAAATAATCTAGGGAACTAACATTCATCTTAATGGAACTGTAGACAAATGAACTGAACATTTCATTTCATAAATTTGATCTCTTTCACTAGATTTAAACCATACCTGACAGTCAGATCAACAACGGAGACATTGGGGACAGGCACTCGGAAGGCCATGCCGGTGAGCTTGCCATTGAGAGCAGGAATGACCTTGCCGACAGCCTTGGCAGCACCAGTAGCGGCGGGAATGATGTTCTGTTGTGCACCACGTCCATCTCGCCACAGCTGTTGCAAAATACATTATCATACACTTATTTATTATCATTTCAATTCCACAAATGCTAATTCCTTGGTTAGCTAATTTAGGTAGGTGTTAGCACAGTTGCTTATTGGAAGTGAAGAGTAACTGCAAAGCATTAAAATCTGACTGTACCAGAAATAAAATAAAAAATTAATCATAAAATAAGTCCTGCGAATATAGTTCTATAGTATTTCCTATTTTAGAGTAGTGATCCTATTTTTCAGGACGAACTAAGGGGAAATTAAGTAAGTAATCCCAAAAATCTAGTCCAATACTCCTCAGTTTACTGGAAATCCAAAATATGATGGGTACTCAAAACATGAGAGATACTGATTGAACTCAGGGGATATTTTATATTTGGTATGTCGTGGAGGAAACACATACCGCTTAATTAAGTAAATAGCTGTAAATTCAACTTTTACATTATTAATTCTGACAAAAATAAAATATCTTGGTATACCCAAAAATAATAAGTATGGTAAAACTGTGAATATAAAAAGGAATTAGATATTTTAGTACACTTAATATATAATGTTTGCATTCCTCTGTCTTGTTTTTTATAATAGTTACAAAACACTACATAAACTGGTTGTTATTAAATTTGAATTGATTACTTTCAACTTTGATTTGATTAAACGGTTTATTTAACTCCTCATCATCTACAATTATTTATTTTAACTTAGTAACATGTAATCCAAATACAAATTGCACAAAAACTATATTATAAATGAAGACTTATTAGTTCAAAATTCAATCCACAATTACAATACAAGACCAAAATTTGTTTCAAGCCAAAATCATAACTGTAAATATTACGAACAAATTCCCATTTATATGGGCAGAAAGCTTTTAATAAACTGCCTAAATCCATTCAAGACGTGGCGTTTGAAAATAAAAATCTTTTTAAGACAAAATTGAAAAATTGGTTGGTTGAAAAGTGCCTGTACGATTTGGACTTTTAACCTGCAAGAATTTATTTTTTAGCTCTTAAGTAAGATTGTATAGTGTACATTTTATACCTTAGAAATAAGGTTTCAAACATAAATAAAAAAATATATTGGGCTTTGACAACCAACCAGACTTTTTGCTGGACTTTGACAAAAGGTTTCATTATAAGCACATCACTTATCCTGCTTGAATCATTTAAGTTATCTACTTTTTGAATCTCATAAACTGCTAATTTTAGAGGCAAGCTTTTAAAAAGATATTATATACTTTTTTTGTATAAATTATTCTGAATAAATAACTACAAAATGTCTGGCTTAAATAATACAAAATATAAAAGGGTGATCAGCGTTCACAAAAACAAAACTCCCCTATATTTCCTTCATTTACCTGGGCGAATTAGGCTAATTTCCCGGCTTGGTGTACACAACTATTATGCTTCAATTTGCATTTAAATTTACGAAACCATTAAAAAGCTATCTTAGGTGAGTCAAAGTTACTTCCGCAAAGGTTCAGCCCAAAAAAATATTTGTGAACTAAAATCACTTGCGACAACATCACAACCATCATTACTCAGGACGATCTCTAAGCTTGAGGCAGTGTCCTGAGATGAAATCCTCAATTTTATTGCTGTTCGGCCACAAAAGAATGAAGAATCCCGTTAGCTTTTACGACAAAGTTTCAATTTTCATTGGTGTTTGCAACCATCTCTAGATTTTTTTTTGCGTCCGTGACAAAATCACGACTTTTGCCTATCACAAAATTTACTGGTTTAGATACAAAATTTCCCTTTTACTCGTGTTGATATAAATATTGTATTATTTCTACTTTTCCCAAAACTCTTGCTGGACATCCTGTGTGTAAATGTGAAATAAATCATTGTTGTCCTTCTTTGCTACTAGTCTTTATTGACAAATTAGTCTACCAGAAACACATTTATCCTTAGTTCAGGGATTTGTGAATTAAAAACTGACCTTTCCTGATGGACCATCGACAGTCTTTTGGGTGGCAGTGGTGGCGTGAGCGGTGGTCATCAGACCCTCAACAATCTCAAAGTTGTCATGGATGACCTTGGCGAGAGGAGCCAGGCAGTTGGTTGTGCAGGAAGCGTTAGACACAACCTTGAAGGAGGGATCGTAGGCTTCAAGGTTGACACCGACAACAAACATGGGAGCGTCAGCACTGGGCGCTGAGATGATCACCTTCTTGGCACCTCCCTCCAAGTGAAGCTAAACACAGTGGATAGTATAATAATTCAATGTAAACTCAAAAGTCATTGTAAAAATAATAACTAGCATACTTTGGTATTACTCAAGGTCATGCCAACCCAACCTATCAACAAAGTAAGCCATCTTCCATTTGCTTTTACTTTTTCTGGTACCTACTTTAATGAAAGCAATACCTACATTTATGAAAGTGATGAATAACAGATTACAATGTCATTAAAATTAATCTTCGCCTGGCAGATTGCATGAATCATCATGTGTAGTGTAGACCCTTTACCACAAACCACCACACTCTACACAACTGTTGCATTTTACTAGATTTCATAATCTCCCAGAACACTTCTGCAATCTCGCAAATGAGAACTGATGCTTTTGTTCTCCCTGCAGTTGCTGCTTCCTGGGGAGACATTTTGTCCCCCTCCCTCCTTTCTATTTTCTACTTGTTGGTTTGTTTTAGAGATCTTTAACGATATGTGTCAATGTAACAAAAGTTACTATAGTTGTCGAGTTGGTGAGGTTCTATTGTATGTTATTTCAGGAACATACAAATAATTTTCCTATATTCTGAATTTTTTGTACTATATCAACTGTTTTTAAGAGACTAGCTTTTAATGTATAATGCTACTGTATTTCAGACAGTATGTTGCAAAAGAAAAGATTATATATTGATGAACTTCACTATAGATATAGCACTTACAGAGGCTTTTTCAATAGTTGTGAAGACACCAGTAGACTCAACAACATATTCAGCACCAGCCTTTCCCCAGGGGATGGCCTTGGGATCCCTCTCAGAGAAAACAGCAATCTTGTTGCCTGTCAAAGAAGAAATTATTGTCTTTATGTTTAAAAACTATACTTCATTGAAGAGTTTCAGGCAAACACTTTATAGAATACGCACAATCTACAATCTTGATCTGTCAAAAAAACAATATATAATTGATGACTAATGAGAAGTTAGTTAGGATTGATGACTAACGAGAAATTACTAACGATGTGGAGTAAGCCACTGATACTCCTAAAAACACAAAATAATAAGCTCTGAAGATAAGAATTAGATAAGGTTAATTAAGTGTAAGAAAGAGCCATAGGACCCTTTAAAAAAGAAAATTTTAAACAAACACGTTTCTGTTCTATTAAAAAAACAAGGGATTAGCGGGCGAGCTAGTTGAACACTACAGGATACGCAACTAGGAGAACAAGGGTTATACAGCACATATATGGCAGTACAGAGTATTTGTACTTTGTCCCACTGACTTTACACCAACACTACCGCTACACTGATTAATATAGAGAAGCTTAGATTGCTTTCTTGAGTTTTTCAAGAGTGCTACGGAAGCACGGAGTTTACATGAGAAGCGCTTCGGAATGAAAAGGCTGTAGCATTTTTGCTACTAGACTTAGCTTGAACAAGAATCATTGGTAAAAACTAAGAAACTAATAATAATTTCTATGACTCAATTTCATTTTGCAATAAATCTAGTAAATGCTAATACCAAGACAATTTAGAGGCCTAAGGACTCTATTATATGCTGCAACTTTACGCCTGCAACTCGATTGCATGCAATTGCAACTAAGTTTCAATGGGAAGTTTCTATCGCAATCGAGTTGCAGGCCCCATCAGTCACCTCACTTTCTGATGCCAGTTCCATGTGGGATTTGCATCATCGTTATGTCTTGTGCGGATGTTATTTTTTTATTGAAGTTGTAATTTATTTTAATAAAGGCAGCGGAGAAGAAAACAACACCGATTTAATGTGCATCCTATTTTAAACCACACAAAGAACAAGGGTTGTACATACAAGCACCTTATAGATCACCTTATTTGATGATCTATGTTACGACAAAAAAAGGTTGTTCAACGATTTTTGTACGTCAAAGTGTTCTTCTAATGAATTTTTAGGCTACATAAAGGAAGATCTGACCAACAAATGTTCTATACTACACAACCCCTGTGCTAGCTGCAGGAGCGTGCGTGGTGTCAGTTTTCATGCAACTGAGTTGCAGCGTATAATGACTGCCATGTAACCCAATGCTCTGCCAGTTTCAAAAACATGCAATTGATTGCTTGACAGTTTCCTGCGTTGCGACTGGACTAACTCAGTTGCAAGCAGTGAAACAAAATTGCACTCATATAATAGACCCCATTAGATTCCATTGGCGAAACTAGACAGCAATTGAGTTGCAGGCACAAAGTTACAGTGTATAATAGAGGCCTTAGTGATCATTCACTCTTCTGTGCCTTGAGGCATTTGATGACTACAAGTAGAGTCCCTGCTTAGTGCCGCAAATTTTGAACTGGTAGTGAACCATAAAGCAAACAGAGGTACTTCACCTGCTTGTGTAGTAGTGGGCTTTAGGCTAAATAGATAACACTTAAATATAAGTTGAGATAGAAAACATGATTTACCGTTTACAACCAGACAGTCTCCCTCGGCCTTGACTTCTCCCTTGAAGCGACCATGGGTAGAGTCATATTTGAACATGTACACCATGTAGTCCAAACCAATGAAGGGATCATTGATGGCGACCACCTAAAATAGGTCAGAGTTGTGAACTAAGATGCACAGATACAAACAGGAATTTACAACACTTATTTTCAATAATTTACTCATGTTAGTTCCAAAGCTTATCACTCAGAATAATGAATCAATTGGTGAATACAATAAAGGCCTACTTACAAGCTCAACAAGACACTTTTGAGTGTATGCAACTTATATCCTTTCTGTGCCTCTTCCCATAATTATCGTGTATATGTAAGTTATAGTTTCCACATTTAAATGGAAGAGTTTGGCACTTACAAAAGATACTAACAAAAGATAATAATTGTTGGATACTTGCTGCATAAGATAGAATGTGGCACACTGTGGTTTTTGTTTATAATGTGGTTAGTTGTTTTTTAAACTTTGTAAGCTTTATCGCTAAAATAAAATAATTTAAAGAGAACTTAGTAACATTCATTACGACTAAGATTTTTAAAACCAAGCTACAAGTTTGATATGGACTTGTTTTTTTTACCTGTCCACCTCTTTCCAGTGAAGCTCTCAACACCAAACGCCCGATGCGGCCGAATCCATTGATACCAATCTTAGACATGATTCTATCTAAAAATAAAAACATACCATAAGAAAAGGTCAGTTGCAGTACAATCTACAATAATAACAATGGACCTCAGCATGAAAAGAGTTCTTAATGTATGCGTGCATAAGTGTACATCTACAACAATTAAGAAAACAAATTACTGTAATAAAACTAAAAATAAACTCTTCAGTATCAACTTGAAATATATTAAGATACAATGATTTGTTTGCTTGCGGGGGTGGGAAGAACTTTATATAAGTATTAGGTCTGTAGGAAAGCTGTTTTTAAGGTGTGGGCTGAGGTAATGACTTGCTGCCCCATATTTGTGGCAATCAGTAGCAAATGTGATGACAAAAAATTCAATTTGTTTGAATAACATCTTAAAAATTTATATTTGTTGCTTCGGCCACAGTTTTTATAAGTCAAAGTTATTTAGGCCTCATGTCGAAGGATGATTTAATTTCACTCAACATATCCATGCTGATGTCAGGTTCCAGAGACCCACACATTCTTTTATTGAGTTTTAAGTTTGAAATCAAGCTGTTGTCTATTGTTTTCTTATGACTATATAAACTATGGTTTACTAATGAGATTAGGAGCTTGAGTTATAATATACTGCAGAGTCAAAATCAATTTGACATTTTTATCAATTTCCTCTAAAAAAAAGAGATATTCATCCCGTCAGCATGTTAAGATGGTAAGATTAGGCACAGGACCATGAAATGAGCACCTATCCAGACTCCCAGCAGAATTAATAGTCAGATTTGATTGAAATTAAAATGTGTTTTCCTTTTATGATATATAGTATAACTTCCAATTAAACCCTATAAGTCTGAGGCTGTGAGCGCAGCGCAGTTCACAGGTTCGTAACATTCGTGATCATATAGTAGGCCAAGCTGATGCCAAGCAAGGCTGTGAGCGTAACTGATTAGAGTAACAATTTACAAAGGAAATTCGATTCACTCATACTTGCAGCTTTAGCGCTTAGCTGCGTGTCACCAGGTTTTGAGTTTCTGTAAGAACGGACTGTTAGTTTTAAAAATCCTGAATTTGTAGATGTTGCAAACGTATTAATGTTTGGAGCCCAGGCACCTAGCATTTGATCGTTATAAGTATCGCATCAGTTTCACTTTTGTGAGGTTACTGTATCTTTTTAAAACTATTTTAAAAGACAATTTAAATGTACTACAGCATAGTAATGAGATTTTAGGATTGTCATCACGAACTAGAAACCCAAGGATTTTGATTAGGGCTGTCTAGAACCCAAAGATTTTGAGCTTGATTATCAGGCATTCTGGCAACGTTGCTAGTAAAGCAATAAATGGGACATAACTTAGTAGCAAAACTTTGATTTTGAAACAAGAGCGTTACCTCACAGAAAATTTTCCCAGGTTACAAAATCAAAGACATAAATCATTGTAGCCTGTTGTTGCAACTTTCAGTTAGAGTATTGGTGAATAGTGGTAACAAGAGTATGGACCATGGAGTATGGGGGTTTAAAGTTTAATGCACTCTGTAGCGGACTAGAGATATTACACACAACTGAACAACAGAATAAAGAGGTAAAGCAGCGACCATAGAGTTAGTACACAGCTGGTAAGCTCTGTGTTTTGTAAAACCTATTAGTTGGGCCGATACAATTTTGTAAAGTACTTCAGTCAAAAAGTTACATAGCCCTCAAAAGTACTAAATTATTTAAAATGTCTTAAGTGATTAAGTAACTTTTTACACAGACTTGTTGCCAACAGAATTTGTTACGAAAGAAATATTGTATGTTGCCTGTAGAATATTTAGAAATTAAACCAAAGTATAATAAAAAAATTACAAATTTAATAATAATTAATTGTTTTGAAATTAGTTCAATACAGATTAGATGCTAATAATTAGGTTTCACAATACTTTAACATTGCAACCAAAGTTCTTCCTCTTTGCATAATAGGGTAAAAACTGATCTTATCTAGCTCCAAGTCAATGATAATTTTGATTGGCGACTAAGGTCATTCAAGGTCATCACCTAACCAAACTTAGGATTGCACGTAGTGGAGAGTTACTTACCAAACTGGTATTACAAGGTATTGTAGCTCAATTTACGTTAGGAATTTCGGATCACTTAATAAACGTTTAAATTTTGGAAATATTTTAGTGCAAAAAAAGGAAGTGTGCAATAACCGGCTGGGGAATGGTTGACCTAATACATGCAAGAGGCCCGTTTGTGGGCGTCTGCCAGCCCTCACGTAGGCTGGGCTAAAAAGTAATTGAAATGTTGGTCGACTTGCTATTATCAAATAACTATTGCTAACATAAATTTAAGCTGCAAGTTTATTTGTATATACGGCTGAAATTGAAAAATAAAACTATTTAACCTAACTTAGCCTAAATAAAAATGTATGCCGGCTGGTTTGCATCATCCTATGCGATATGTCGTGTACATTACTAATAATTGAACACCGAACAGCAAGCAAGTTAAAATATATAACTTATGAAACAAAACCATCAACCCCATGAAATATGCTTATTTACAGAATATATTTCCCACATAATAATCATATTATTACCTCGTGAAAGCCTAGCAAACGATGATTACTACAGAACAAGCACTTCCACTGACACTTCAAGGGCACGAAGAGGAAAGTTCTCCACAGAGCAGAGTATAAAATGGATTGTATGTCACGTGACTACCCCTTCCACATCCACCTCACTTGTTTATTATAAAGTTGTAATTTATTTTATTTATTGACATTAGAATAAAATGCTATATGACATACAGTACTAGCGGCAGTATTAAGATAATAATAAGTTTATAATGTTAAATTCATTGTAGAGTTGAAACTATGTAGGCTTATTGATAATCGGAAGTTATAATTATTTTGTTTATTTTATTTATTGTATAAATAAATAAATAAACAAAAGAACACTTTTTAAAATAAAATGCCTCACTAAAACACTAAATCATATTTGAGAACCATTTAGGGTATTTTAAGGCTAGTAATGAGTTATGAGGTGTATTAAAAATAAATAGTGGGTCATTAATTAATTAGTTTGACTTCCGAACCACGAAGTGTATTATAATTATATTATGAGACTATCTAGCCGCTTTAGCAAAAGTCCATGAAGCTTGTTTAAAATATTATAAACAAAGATACACTGTTCAAACTGAAATTTTAGGCAACTCTAGGCTAATTCTGGGCCCTGGAGGGCTTGGTCACCGGAGGGTATGAGGGGAATGGAATACCCCCATGGATAATAATGAAAGGTGGGGGTTCCCTCGGGAAATTTTGAAAAATCATGGCTTGAATATAAATAAATGTTAGCATTAAGCTTCACTGTTTGAAGCATTAAAATTTTTCATTATTTTACCTGTCAATAAAACTACACGGGACAATTATAGCTTTAGACCTAGAACAATTATAGTCAAAGCATTTGGTGAAACAACATTTAGTTTGATCTAAATTGTATTGCTGTGTTAGACTGTTAGTGCAGTATTTTAGTGTTTAGTATTTATTTGTGTCAACGAACAGTAGCGTAGCCAGGATTTTTGAATGGGATACAGTTTCAAAATGTAATAATGTGTAATCCATCCCATTCGTCAAATTTTAAAATTCATAATTTGCCAAAGAATTGGTGCTTATACATAGTTAGAACGTAACCTGTAGAGAGTGAAAAGAAAAAATAATTTATTATATCCTCCCAAGGTCTCAAAGGCTTCAATCTATAAGTTTTTTTAACCTATTACAAAAATTAGCAAACAAGTGAAAGCTAACAAAAAATAAACTATTTTAAAGTGTATTACAATTTTGTTAACTTCCAGTTCTATATCTAAAGCCGTACAGTAGGCTCAAAACCATAAGATAGAATGTGGGCAGAATAACCAGTTCCCATCACATACATATGTATTGTTTTTAATATTTTAGGTATTATTTTATGTCATTATATAAATGTCACAACTCGAGCCTTCGTACCATATAAATACTCTGTGCTTCGTACACTCTATGAAACATGTGATTATATCATTTATCTATGACCAACCACTGTCCCACTGTTATACTACTGGATTATTGACTTTCTCTATCGCTGTACATACAACATTTCCTGCCTTCCACCTCTTTACTTTCTGAACTGCTTCTCTATTTTTATACCTAAACAGACTGTTCAAAAACTCCCATAGAGTATTTTAAGACTTTGCTTTTGGGACTAAATAAAGCCAGAATATCTATCTATCTATTTTAGTACGATGCCCTGTCAATAATGGTTCATCCGCTATTTTGCACCTTCTTGATTTCCTAACTAACAAATCAATTGACTTACGAATTGAACCTTTGTATTTTGCAGATTAATTAAATTATCCTACACAATGTTAACAGCCAACATATTATTTTGTGGCCTGCCCTAAGTAAATAAGGCTGCATTCCAAATAAGTAGGCCAGTCAAACAAGAAACACCACGTAAAGTCCCCGGCTTTGATTCAAAATTCTGCATGGTAAATCTACTATTTCGGACCTCTACACTGTCGTTTATGTAATTTTTGAAACAACTTTAAAACTTCCCAGAGATATTTTTTAAGTGTAGAGAAAAATCAGTTATCGGATCGAAGTGTTATTATTTTATCAGTTTATTGTTATCGCTTCTACTGCTGTACACAAACTAATTACTGTGATAAAACTAATCCTCTCATCATGCAGTAAATAAATGCTGAACCTTGGATTATGTCAGTGTCAAACACTACCAAGCCTCCCAAGATCCAAGAATAGCAATAGTAAATAATCTGTTGTGTTTACCTTGATAAAACCTTTTCATTTTTATTTTATTTTTACTTTTTTTATTAACCGATCAGGCCCGGATTAGCCATTATTTACGCCCTAGGCCAAAGTTCTAGAATCTAGATTGCGCCCCCTTCTGTGTTCTGAGAGGTTTGAGGTGTGTGGAATTTTTTGCCATATTTAACTGTACATAAGGCAGTTTACACCGCGACTGGTGACCAAGACTAGAGAAAGGAGACCGCGACCAACATGTGCCTCGGTGTCTTCTGTATGTCTCCTGTCTCTGTCGCATGCGCGAACTAGCGCCTGTTCAAAGCTAGATGACAAATACATAGATTGCGGTCACCTGTCTCTGGTCTGGGTCTTCGGTCGTGACGCGAACCACCGCCACTCGTTCTAGAGTCTATTTGGAACTATTTTAGCCATTTACTAATTTTTAATTAATTAAATAATATATTCCAAGAGATAAGCAGCAAACGGAATAGAAACACGGGTATCAATGAACTTACTTGAATAGATATAAGACGTTCGCGTGTGGAGGAAAATTTGGTAAAGACAAGAACCTGGCGTTCAAGATGAACAAAATGTCCTCCAAAATTGTATGGTCAATGGTTGTTAATCCTTGTTAAATTTCGTGTTTTTCGCCGTTCATTTTACTCCTTGTGGGGGTAGTGTGGATGGTGAACATTAATCTATGTTTAATCACATGTTAGTTTTGTTTTGTAACACAATTTTGTAAACATTCAATTAAGTAAACAAAACTTTATTTCCGTTGAACTCATTATTTAATTAATTCGTTGAGTAAGTTTTGATACGTACACAATCCCACTGTCCCTCACCTCATCTTCGTTAATCTTCACCTTCCTCCCTGTCAGGTGTTCTTTCATCTCTAGTCACTGAGACAAGTCTCCCATGTCACATCATTCGTTGCAGATCTCTGGTCACCACTCCTCACCGCAAGTTCAAGTGTCGCAGCTCCCAGGAGATGATTGGTCCACCTGCTCCACCGTTGAGAACTTTGCCGTCACCCTGGCAAGAGCCCTTACAGAGAAACTGTCATCCGGGCCAGATGACCTCCGGTTTTTATCGAGGTTGATACTCCTCCGACTCCTCCTCCTCGTTGCCGAGTCCCGGGCTTGCCACCGGCTTAGCGGAGTTAAAATTAGGTTTTGTTTATTTTATAGATGTGTAAAAACCGTGAAAACCCACATCTCCTTGGCGGGGGCGCGAAGCCCGGTAGCAATCCTCTGTGCAAACCCGACCTGCTTGTTGCCCGTTTCCACCGACCAAGGGACCTAATAGGGTGTTATCAACACTCTAATATGAAAAAGGGAAAAGAGAATGACTCGATTTTCACTTTTTCATACTTAAGAGTGAACGCAGACCCGAGCGCGAAGCAAGACGGGTGACCACGGTGTAACCTCCCTTAACCAAGGGACCTAATCGGGTGTTATTAGCGGACGTTACAGCGCAGCCCGTCGAGGAGTGCTACCTTATTGATGTACAAATACATTCTGACTTGAGTTGCCATAGAAATTATACATTGCACTTTTAATGTTATCGTTAATAATTTGTGGAATTTTAAAGTAACTATGGAAATAAAATGTTTAATTGTTAAAATAGCCTAGGTTGGCCTTATGGGTAATCCGGGCCTGTAACCGATACTATGTAAAATTGTTTTTGTATGATAAGTAAAATATCAATATAAACATAAACAGAGAGAGAGTGTTGTTTTGTAATGGACAGAATTAAATGAAATTTCATTGCCTTTCCCAGGAAAATTGTTTCTTAAGTTGGTTGGTTTACAAAATATGACTAGTTAGTAGTTACTAATTTCACTACAGTAACATATATATTTCAGAATTGAAAAGGCTATGAGATTCACTGTTATATGACACTATTTGTAAAAAACTACAGCATTGGATACCATAGACTTGAATTATTTAAAAAAACTACCCTCACAAGCATGACCCAGAGGGTCTGTCCCATTTTTGTTTCAAAAATTACACATGCATAAAAAATGTCTTCAACATTCCAAATGATTTAAAACTGAACAAAAAACTGTCTTGTCTCCAAAACCTTTCATCGTATATAACAGTTTTTAGAGCACTCTGTTTGTCTACTACTTAAAAGTCCTGCCAGTGTTTACAGTTACACTAAATGCTATATTATATAGATCAGCGGTACCCAACCCCCGGGCCGCAGGCAGCTCTCTACTGGGCCGCGGATGCTGGGCAAAACTCAAGAGAAAATATTAAAATAGTGCAAAATAAGTACGATATAACTAAATCGGTCGTCGAAGATGAAATATTAGTTTTAGCATTCTCTTATCAAATCATTCTATTACACAATCAAGTGTAAAATCAAATAAACCAATATTGACATTTTGTTCAAAAAATGTCAGTGTTGGTTTATTTGATTTTTAAATTTATTCTTTTATCATTCCAATATTAGAGCTCATACTTCAAGATTGATTGTGAAAGTTTATTCAGTCAAAGTGCGTACTGTAGTTTGAAAAATGTCATGGGTGACATCATACATGTATGTTGAATACATGGTTTGAAATATGTCATGGAAATCTCTATTCCAAAACAAATTATGAGTCCTCAAACATTATGTATGTTATTAGAAATGTATACCATTATAATTGTCCATGTGATTTGAAATTGGTTAATAACTATAATAATATTAAGATTTGAATAACTAGTTAGAAATTAAAACTGAAAATCATTTACATTATACATTGTAGTCAACGCTGGTGCCATGTTCTACTCTCAACTTCTCAAGGCTGAAGCTTTTTATAACTCAGGGATGTGCTTCAAATGTTCTCATGTAGTCAGCCAATGTCAATCCCACTTTAGCTTGTAAAACTGATTGGTATCAAATGCTCATAAATTCTTGAAGTGGAATGTACTGGCAATAGATTACAAATATTTAATGATACTAAAAAGCCTATATAATATAAAGATTATTTTAATTCACAAAAATGTGGAACACTTCACGATTTGAGAAGAATAACAGGCAAAATGGTGAAGTGTTTCACATTTGTGTGGATTAAACACATCACCATATATTGGCATTTTTGTATTTTTAAATATTTGTAATCAAATGCTCAGTTTAAATAGCATAGTTGCAAATACACTTATGGCATGCAAAGGTGAAGTATACCCTGAAAGTAGTATAAGGGTGAAGTTGTTTATGTGTACTCTAAGCAAAAGGTTGAACTGACAGTAAAAATGTACAAGGGTCAAGGGCACCCGTAGGGAATCTTCCAGGGGGGAGGGGCTAACATAGAGAGGGTCTGGGGGAAAATTGTATAAAATATAGCCTATGAAACACATTTTTGTACGTTCCAGAATAGAAATTTACCATACTTAAAGATCACAATTTTTTATCATAACTTTGTAGAATTAGCTTGAAAATAAGGTTATTAATCAATATGACACTTTTCCTTGTGATGATAATCTCTCGTCTTAAAACTGTAACATTAACCTCAAGTTTTGAATACAAAAGGTTTAAATACAAAAGTTCAAAGACTTTTGAATCTATCTGTATAACACAGTGATACTACTACTTGTACTCAACCACCTACCATCCCATTGAGAGTTCAAAAATGCATTGAATTGAAATTCAGATAACAAATCATAAAATTACTGATATCTTGTTCTAAAATATATTTCGGGCACCCATGCAAATATACCTTATTTGGAGAATACACGACTTTAAACAGTAAATGGCATCCTGGCGTTTCATAAGAAATACATTGGACATTTCTCAACAAGAAAGTAATGAGAGCAATTTCTTAGTTAAGAAAGTAATGGCATAGCAAAATTCTGCCTTTAGGATAAAACAGTTTATTGTTTGTTTGTTTCCTCGCAATTATAAGAGAAATTACTGCCATCTAGGGCTGAAATTTTGAACAGTTAGTCATGTCTCTGCTCTCTAGCCAAAACTTTAAATTTGTACAGGTGAAAATCTATAGTTTAAATGCATAAATAATTGTTTAGTGCCGTAAAACTTCACAAAACCAGCCTGCCAAGGTTTGACTATTTGTGGACGAAACGGGTGTCGAACTATCCAAATGTTAACCTGTCCAGCATATATAGGATTTTTTATCTGAGAGGTATTGATATCACTAATTTTGTATTCAATGAGTAAAGTGTTACAATGCAAGAAAACCAATCTACTGTATATAACATATAGCTTGCATAAACCACTACTATACACTACACAATGTTTTAAACCATTCTTTGTCTGTCATTTTTGTAATTTTAAAGTCTCTACTCTATTTTAGTGTTAAACTATGAAGTTGTGTTTGGAGCCTGCGGTTAAATAGAGCACAAAATCTGAACAGAGAACCTTACATTTGCAATCAAACACTCAATATTTATACAGGACTCATTAGTGATTATTTACCGTTATTCAACGTGTTCAATACCAAACTAAACTAGATAAACTATTTTTTTACAACATTTTGTAAAAGCATCAATGTAAATAAGCTCTCATTAAAATAATAGGTGAGGCTATTCATGCGCTAGGTTTTACTCAGACTACAATATTTTGCTTTATCAATATTTCAAATTTATTATTGCATAAATTCTGTTGTCGTTATCAAGTACCAGCTCTCGGTTTATAAGTTCTTCTTAGTATTTCAAAATGGTTCAATCTTTTGTTTTTGTATGGTTATCTAAAATAAAGACAAACTTTCTTTATTTAAATTGCACAAATAATATTAGAAGTTAACAGCAAAGTTCAAGAGCTGTAAGATTGTCTTATCTACAACTGATTCTATAAATAGTTGCCCATATTTGTAAAAACATTGAGTTTTAAATGTCCTCCCCATAACGTTTGAAAAAGGGAATATTTTTTAAACCCCTTTGGGGAATGTTTTTATAGGATCATCAAGTTGTTTTGACATACTTTGCACACACAAAAATTGGGGGAGGGCCCTCCCAAATTTGTTAAATACAAACCCCCTTGTGATACCTCAAAAGAAAGGGAATTTCAACACAAATTCAACCACCCAAAGAAACATTTTTCATTCAACTCGTATTTTTGTAATACTCATTTAAAGATTACAAGAAATCAGGTTTAAAATTCCACATTTCACATACAATCTTTTTTGAATAACAAATTGTTCTTGAAAATTCTTTGAGGGAAACGTCACAAACCTATAACATAATCCCATCTAGAGTATACAGTTCAAATTTTACTTAAAATTTCATCAAAATCGTACGAAATTGACGGTATTTTGACCATTAAAGCACCTTTTTTGGTGTAAAGTCCCTCCCAAGAGGGAAGTTTCAGTAGTCCTTCACTACGGTACGACATGTGTATGCGTTATTTAAATGAGCCAAAAACCCTCCCCAACTACATGACCATGGCTTAACCAAAAACTGATTATCCGAAACAACTCTGCCTTCATTAGTTCGGTTAAACGGGGTTCTACTGTAGGTGTCCATTACAGGTCACAAATCAATTTCATTTCTCTCCATCAATAATGAACTAACAGTGCCAGTATTCATACATCACAATTCTAACATCAACCCAAGCTCGTTCGTTCTCAAATGTTTTTGTCGGAATACTCAGGGTTCTTTCTCTCCAAAAGCGTGGGTTTGTCGCGAACACACTCAATTTACGAGAACTGGCACTGTTCAACATTGGACATGAAGTTGATTTGTGTTCTTTAAGGCACTCACTAGCTTCACATTGGACAACATTGCGTGTACTAAAGAACACTCAGACACATATTGAGGTCTCATTTTTGTGCATCCCGGTGAAAAACGAGTACCTTGCGTGCCACCGGGATGCGTGTTACCGGCAATGTATGCTATCGGGATGAGTGTGAACAGGGCCTTATCAGGCCTCAAATTGAGCTCTGCTGCAAGCTCCCAAACATAGCTGCTTATGTCCAGGCTGACTACTCTTCATCACACTTAAACTGTTATTTCCTTGAAAAACTTAAAACTTTAGTCTACATTTTAAGCAATAGTTTATTTTAGGTGGCCACATCCTGGTTATGACACAGAAAATTTAAAAACTATGAGACAAAACTGCATTTCCTATTTTCAAATGTTTCTGGGTATGGACTCTTGACCTGCCCTTGGGTGGAAGGTTATTCCATCCCCAATCCCCTTCCCACCTTTGGGCCCATCCTGATGTTAAGGCTGCCACTAATTTTGTGTCAATAGACACAAACAATAATATTCCCAGAGTATGTTTTTTTAAGTGAAGTACCAATTGTCTCAAATTTATTAAAAAACTGTTCTAAAGATAACACTTTAAGGAAAAGTTTAAAAAGCATGTTGAAAAAATGCTTTTCCTTCTTAAAATGCTTCTTACCTTTTTCTCCTCCTATTTGACTAGAAGGAGAAGGGACAATCACCCGGAAGTGGGTCTACAGCAACACTGGAGATATGTGTTAGTACTGTACGGCATATATGTAATTGTGTATATTTATTAAAAAAAAAACACATCTAAGGGGTAAAAATTTCATTTTGAATACACGCACATGAAGATTTTTTCTTGTTTTATGTGCTGAATCATATTTTAGAGTACAACACAGAATCAACATTCACTTAAAAGTACAACGATACACATCAAACCGTGAGTGCAGAAGGAAATTTGGCAAAAGAAGACACTTCACAAATTAATATTTTGTATTGTCATCATCACTTGTGTAAAAATCAATAGTTTCATAACAGCACAACTTTTTATAACAATCATAGTAAAAAGTTAGTTAGTCAAATGTAACATAACAATCAACATTAAAATAATAATTCACAATGTTCGTATGTATAAGCAAACGATACTAACTAAAAAATAAACCTATAACGTTTTTAACATTTAATATATAATTTAATCCTAATGTAGATTTTATAACCTAAGTCACTTATATCATGAAGGAAGAAATATTCTTATGGCAAGAAACGCCACATTACTCGCTGGTCGATACAAAAACTTACACTTTATACAAACTGTACAATTAAATCACATTTTACATTAGTTTTCAACATGTTTGTAAGCTAGGATCTTGAAAACTAACTGATATAGGCTATTTAAAAATAAAGATCATTACAGTCCAAACATTCTGGTAAGACAAGAACATTGGGAGAATTATTGTCACACATATAAAGCGGATAAAAATTCAAAGGGTTTCAGATTTTTAAGATAGTTGATGCTGCCTGAAATAATATCACTATGTTTTTAGAGAAAGAGTTTGATTTATATGACCCAATTCATTATTTGAATTTATTCTATGCAATTTTAATATTGTTAATTGGTTATTTATTAACTAGTAAAGCTAAAAAATTTAAGCTACAAAACATTACTAATTAAAAAAAATATTTAGAAAAAATATTGTACTTAGTAGGATTTGGCACTAAATTATGCTAAACAATTATTTGTCAACTTGAGATGGTGAAGGTTTTATTGCAATGGTTTTGATTGAAGAAACTGGCTTTACATATTTACAAATTCATTATTCAGTTTGATACAATGGCACAGATTAAACGTGTGTATAACATTTCAAAATACTTACAGTTTATTTATAAATAATTACATACTATGTTTAATAATATTTAAACATAATATTCTGACATACTAAAAATATGTGTTCTGCTCTTTTACAAAATATATATTTCTATTGGACTCATGAGCAAGGCGGTTTGCGGCTAGCAGTTTATAAGACATAAACAGATTGTCAGCTAAGTCTGCCATAGGTTTCGCTTTCACAGCACTTGAAACATTCTGATAATTTCAACTTTAGAAACATGTGTACCAACTCTTTACTCGATGGTTTTCTTAAGTTCTGTAGGAAATAGTTGTATTACACTCAAAAATTGTTTTACGTGAAAACTCTAAAACAACCCTTACAAAATGTGTTCCATATACAAAGTTTTCATAGCAAGAGGAAAGTTCTGTAGACATCCCTTCCAATGCAATTAATGGAAAGAAGAAATATTACCTAAGTGGGAAACCTAATGATTTGATTCTAATGAGAACAGAGACAATTTCAAGCGGAATATAATACTTTCACTGTTTAGGATACCAATAATTTTCAGGTTGGCAACCAAATAATCAATCAATCACAGCATCTTGATACCAACATCCATGTACAAAAATACATATATACATTGAAATCATTGGCGAAAAGAGGAATAATCTGCAATAGGTATCATTCTAATACAAACACAAAAACATCAATTGTGATGGAGGTTACAATGAGCATTGTATTTTTAACAAATACATGGATTGGTATTCCAAAAACCCCTAACAAAGCAATTAAGAAATATGAGTAGGAGACTAAAATGGTTCAAGTAATTATTCTCTCTTCAAGTTAAGTATAAGATATGAAATTGTTCTAAATTTAACATGGTCACAAACATCATTAATATTTCTTTTCCTAACTAGCACTCATATAAATTTGTTAACATAAAATAAAATTTGGCAATATTAATTTAATGTTTAAGTTTTGTTTAACTTTTACATTTTACAATTAAATGTCCAATGAAATAGTTAGGTTAACATTCTCATGTGACAAATATGAGTGTAGATCTAGAAACAGACAATGCACAGATGTCATCTTCAATAATGATGACATTAAAGCAACTAATTAAACATAAAATGTTTTGGCACTTGAAAATGTACCTCAATTATGAAGGAAAAAAATGAAAGAAATGTGACTAAGTAAAGTTTACTGAATCTAAACCTACAAAATCTCATTAAAGGGTATTCAGAGAGTTATACCAATATCGAAAAAATCCCACCTTCTTAACTAGGCATTCCTTTTGATCACCCTAGAATCTGAATGTTGATGTTTACTTACTGCCACTACCCAGATCAAGCTGGCTAGCTCAGAAATTTAGCTTCAACATTAAATTAAATAAACAGCTGTGACTTTATTAATTGTGTGTGTATTGTAAACCTGTTGCAGTTTAGCCCTCGTTTAAGCTAGACCTTGGTTGTGAACAATGAACAGCTGATAGTTGATCGTCAGCAGTTGAGTGAATGACTAGAAGTCTGCGTCCCAGCCGGAGATGTCGTCGGGAGGTGACCCGTCCGCATCGGGCGGATACTCGTCAAAGTTGCCCGTGTCGGTCACACTGCGCACCTTGGGTAAGATGGGTGGGATCAGTGTTCGGTTGCGTAGTCCCTCCCAGTTGAAGCCGTCGAACCATCTACAGAAGAGATGATGGTTACAATCAATGTTGACCAACAAATCGTGATGCTTAAATTGTATTGGCTAAAATTGGGTTTTGACTACAAGACAGTATTTGACTACAATGAAAACTTTCCTAAGAGCAATATATGACCTATTTTCTTAGGAAATTCACAATATTTTTTTGTAAAGAATTGTATTGTTAGTTTTGTATTATTATCCAAATTGTTACTCATCCTGAACAAATTTGTCAAGTATAACTCTTTGGGATGATTCTAAACAGTGTTCTTTAATTTTTAGACTTTGCAATACATTGTAATTTGAGTATAGTAAAACAAATATTGGATCTAGAGTGATGCCTACTGTTATATGTTGTACCACATACTCAAAAAAACAGAGTTTTCAAATCTCAGTTGAAAAGACTGTAGCAAACGACTATTGATGAAAAAATTAGCCAACAAATTAAAACTGCACACCAACATATAAACAGTGTTAAAACATTCTTATAGTTAGGAAGAAAGTATTTAAACAAAATTATGAGTACTGGAAAAACAGTTTTGGTTGATTTATTTAAAAAGCGGTGCAGCGAATCATCTACTTGATATTGCAAGTGGGCTACAATTGACCTGGTTCAACAAGTTATGTACTGCTTTTACTAAGTAATTATTATCAAATATAAAAATAATAGTATTTCATCACTCGGCTCTAAAGTGAAGCTTCTTGAGACAACCCAAGGGTTTTTGAGTGAGGTTCAAAAAGACACTTTAGGAACTATTGATGATTGATATTTTTTCTCATGATGTAGATATAAAACAAATAAATGTACCTATTAAATTGCAATTTATTTTCAATACGTAGAATTTGACGACTCATTTACACTCAATAGTCTGAGTTGTAATGTTTACTTGAAGAAACAGCTGTTGTTACGCTTGTTCATCCTGACCGATCAATCAGTTTATGCTTAGTATCTATTTAGAATAGATTATTTCACAGATAGAAAACTAAACCCCAATAAGGTCGATAGAGTATTTCTATTAACAACAGTCGACTCCTTTACATTAAATCAATTATTGTGATTAAATAAAACCATTGGAACAGCCAATGTCCATGCTACATAAAGATGATTTTAATTATATTTTTCCCCCCAGGAAAAAAAACATCAAAACAAACCTTATTTTCCTGGGAATAAAAGTGAAACTTAAGCTCATCAATACATGTCTCTAAAGAAACTGTTTAGAGCAAAATGATTAAAAATGGTTTTCATAAAAATCACAACAAAATGAATGTTTATAAATTAAAATAATAAGTACTTGTGTTTTTGAATTTCACTGATGCCTCCTTTCTGGTATCCCAATCTTTCTGCAGGATTGTCCCTGTAAAATCAGTTTTTTATTAAAAACTATTGTAATAACTATAGTAAAGAGAAAAATATGGACTTTCAATTGTGAAGAAATGGACAGGGAAGAAGTGGTTGATGTAGGCTGTTTCAGACCACCTTTGCCTCTCCTTGGACCTGGGAAGCTCCAAAATCGAATTTCAACAAGTGTTGGGTCACAATTAATATGCTCATACTCCTTTTATTGTGAAACAATTTATTTTCATCCATAAAAACTGTTATACAATTAATATCCAAATCAAATCATGATGTTTAAATAAAATACACTCAATTCTTAATCCTATGAAATAGTTAACTGCAAGAAAATGGGCCCACTTGTTCTTACATTGTTATTGCTTTCTTACCTGCACAGTTTCTTAATTAATACGGTTGCATTGCGAGTGATATTGCGAGGAAACTCGATGGCATCAATGCCCTTGAGAATGATATTGTAAGTCTTCATGGGATCAGCTCCGGTGAATGGTGGGGTACCTGCACAAAAATAGAAGCATGTATAGAAATAAATGATTAAATCCAATTATACAGACTAGGATAATTTAAAAAAATTGGTAAGTATGCTTTTGAGTCCAAAAGCAGCGGCTACACATGTACGTAACGTCGCTCCGACGATGGCCTTTTGAGGCCGAAATGCGCATCAGCACATAAGACTCTTCCTCGGGATCTTCAGGCACTCTAATCAAGGTAGTTTTTGATTAAGTAGGTCCTGAAACCAGATATAGTAAATTTGGACTCAACACACTTACCTTTTATCTCATATTCACCTTAAAATGCTCTCTCATAGTGGTCGGTGTCTCAAGTCAAAGTATCAGAGTGTCCAGCGTTAAAGAAAATAAAATTCCCATATATTTCCCAGACATATGTTGCGATTTCACGGTTCTGGGGTACAATATATACGATTTCAATGGAAAAAACCGGTAAAATGCAATCTAAAGCGAGTCATAGCTTCTCCGGCTCCCGCTCAGGTTCAACAGTCAGTTACTTGTGGAAGACAGCAGCAATCCGTAGTATCAATTGTTAGAGCCAGTGACAAGATCACAACTTTTGATGCCATTCGCGGAAATCCCTAGACTGGAATTCCATAATATCTAGACTCTGGTTAGCGTCTGCGGCAAAATCACAACTTTCGTTGGTGTCCGAGAAGTGATCATGATTTTCTTTACCGTTTGCGGCACTTTCTAGATTCCCATTAGCGTAGGCGGCCAAATCATGTGTTTTGTGACAACTCTTCTTAAAATCTTTTGGTTCAGAGACAATTTTTTCAACTTTTTCCTATGTATAAACATTTTTGTATAAACCCTCATTTTTCGAGAAAGTGCTGGACACACTGTACAGTTTCTTGTAATCCTCTATCAACTTCCGTTATGGAGATATGGGCTCTTCCAACTTCCCTCCTTTCCTAAAGGTTTCCAACAACCTGGGAGGGCAATAACATGTGTTTTCATGTTCACCTAGGTAGCCAAAACAACAATTAAATATAAAACTGTGTAAAACTAAAACTTGCAAGTCTATTCTCACCCCCAGCTACGTGGCCTGCAATGTCCTAACTATTATAAATTCAAAAATGTATGATACTTCATGATATGAAAATTAAAATAAACCTTGGAAGAGAAAAGACACATACCAGTAAGCAGTTCGTACATTAGCACACCCAGTGACCAGTAGTCGGCACTGATGTCGTGACCTCGGTTTAAGATCACCTCGGGAGCCACATACTCTGGCGTACCACAGAACGTCCATGTTTTACGCCCATGCTGGAAATCAACATTTTTCATTTGTCAACCTTTTTTTGGTAAAAATCAACATTTATTCATTTTTTAACCTTTTTGAGCTATTTGCTGCCTAAGAAACAATTGAATTTGTATTCAATATTTTATAATTTAAGAGTAGAACATTACTTTGTGGTTTAATTATTTGATTAGCAGTTATTTTATTTGTACAATTTATTTTGAACAAAACTTGTTGTCCTCTAAAGGTTGTTTCAAAACAATTTTGTTGATATTTTATAAGAATTTACAAGAGGAATCTCAAAATGTAAGGCTTACCAGTAGTTTCTTGGCAAAACCGAAATCCACCAGTTTAACATAACCATTGACATCGAGTAACAGATTTTCAGGCTTGAGGTCTCTGTAAATGATGTTGCGGGAGTGGAGGTAGTCAAATGCTTCAACAACACAAGCTGTATAAAACCTTGTTGTGCTGTCATCGAAATGGCCTTTGTCCCTGTTAAATAAGAAACAAAATGTCTCATTACCAAAAATTTCAACTAATGAAAAAAACAGGATGCAAACGATATTAATCTCTATTGATACTAAAGGAATATATCTTGACTTAAGGATTTGTTATTTCCCTAATTTAAGTCCCCAAATCCCCCCACTCTTCCCTCACCACAGTTCACTTAAACATCGTTTGATATTGGTTTTCTAAAACATTACAGTTGAATGTAACAGTGACATGAGCCTGGGTGCAGCACAATACCTGAGTATCGTCCACAGCTCTCCGCCCAGACATGACTCCATGAGCATGTACAAGTACTTGCGGTCCTTGAACGTCTTGAACAGCTTTACGATAAAGTCAGAGTCAGCTTCACCCATGATCTCCTTCTCAGACATTATGTGTTGCTGCTGTCTGGTCTCCACAATCTGCACACATTTTCATCATCAATAAAATTTGATTCTTTCAAAGTACTGAGCAGTTATGTTATGGAAAAATCTAGCTAAAAGCAATTTTTTACACCAACTTACCCTTTTTTATTTACTTAATCAGACAAATTCTTGAGCTGTCCATTGCCCAATGACTTAAATACACTAATATAGAAGATAGAAAAGAATTAAAAAAGTGTAGCTACAATATTTTGTAAACTAAATATGTATAAAGTAAAAAAAGAGGAACAATGTGGAAATTCAACTTATTGTTTTCAACTCAGTTTATACCAGGGCCGGATTTAAGAGCATGCCGCCTATAGGCTAAAGGTTTAGCAGTTAAGTGAGGTGTCTCAAGAAAATACTTGTTTTTACATTGGGGACAAAAACAAAATGGCCGACAAGTACTGTGCATACTTAAAGGTTCGCCAAAGCTGCGCACGCTTCAATGAAAGAATTTACGGCGGCCCGCTTTTACCTTTCAAAATAATTTTTACATTAATAAACATGATATATTTGCAAACTAGAGGAGTTTTCAAACACGTGTGTAGAGTTTTTTCTCGAAATTATGCGTTTTAAGTGTGAAAAATGGAGATGTAACCCTGACATTAGGGCCATCTCATGCAGCTAGTCTCCAATAATCGAAAGTACGCCGACACTATAAAAGTTACAAGTATTTACATTTGTATTAAAGCTTAGAAGCTTACCTACACGCGTGTAGAGAGTTTTTTTGAAATTATGGGATTAAGTGTACAAAATGGAGTACACTGCAGTCCAATGGTGTAAAAAGCACTGAAACTTGGGACAGTTTTAAAGTTTATTTGTGAAACTATTGAACAATCTATGAGCAATCGGGCTCTATACAAGTGTTGAAAAAGTCCTCTAGTTTCCAAATATTTCATGATTATTAATGTTAAAACTATTGAAAGGTGAAAAATGGGCCGCCGTAATCTCTTGCAGGTGGTTGATTTCACAATTAGGCCGCATTAGTTGAAAGAAGGCCTGTTGTTTTACGTGCAGTGCTGTGTGTTCCTTGGGGACAACATTTCCAATATTGTTGTAGAAGGAACATTATTGTGTGGGTGTTGTTCAAGTAAATTGAGTCGTCATTTTGAATTTAAAGTTCCAAAATTATGTTTCCTATGAGTTTTCTTAATTTAAATGGATATTGAACAATATTTACGGTAGATTTCATTTGAGAGCTGACAATAAGCAAAAAGTGTGGGGTTGCTCACCAGTGGTGTAGTGGTAAATTTGGCAGTTAACGCATAAAATTTTATCTGGGTTATCATAAATATTAATGTAATTGGATGGTACCAGGCACTTTAGATAAGCAGATTAAGGATATTAGTATGAAACAAACACCTAGGGGAAGGGATGAACATCCTTCCAAATTGTTTAAAATTATTAAAAAGTCATATTTGCTAAATTGTTTAAACAAAAGTCCATCTAGTTGTGTAAGTCATTTTCAGTGTGAAATAGGACACAAACCGTTCCATTTTGAATTTAAAGTCCAAAATTTTGTTTCCTTTGAGTTTTCTAATAATTTAAATGGATATTGAACAATATTTACGGTAGATTTCATTTGAGAGCGCTGACCATAAGCAAAGTGTGGGGGTTGCTCACCTGACTCTTCTTCATCTGCTTGAGTGCGAAGGAGCGTGCTGGGTCTGCCGCTATCTGCACCAGCTCCACTCTACCGAACCCTCCCACTCCCAGTGTTGCCAATACTCGCAAGTCCGACAGTCTCAGGTCCTTGAACTCCTCATTAATCCTGTCATGACAAATCAGTTGATAGTCAGCAACCAAAATCAATTTTCCAACGCACAGATAGTGAATGAGAAAAAGTGTTCTAGTCTAACATGCGGAAATACCTAACTACCATGTTGCACAAGTTGTGGTAATAAATCAAAATTGACTGAAAGTTACCAATAAGAGCAATCAGCTGTTAAAAATGATCCCTGTTTAGCCAATAAAAAGTGATAATGTGTAATTTCAAAGATAATAAAAAAGGCTAATCAGTCAGTACTGGTTTGGACTTGATTAAACGAGAGCGTTTTATAGTAAATGACAACTTAGACAATAATGAATTACAATGAACGCACAATATACTGAATGCACAGTACACTGAAAACTGGGTTTGCTTTATCCTACACAAAACATACAATACATATAATGGTAAAGTGGAAGAGAGGACTTTTAATTCCTAACTTTGCCACCAATAAAGACGTTTTCATAACATTTCACATACAAAAACTTTCTTTTTACAGGGTGAATTTACATTAAAAAATGTTAAAACACAAATATTCACCTTTACAGTTCATGGTCAAGAATTTGTTTAATTGCTAATTTAATCAAACATGCCAATGAAAATACTAACACATGTATGAAAACTGCTAGCTCAAAACCAGGGCTATTTAAACATAAATAAAATACCATCTACAGTGAATAAAGTGAAGTACGATACGGTATGTGTCTAAACAGAATGATACTTATTTCTATACTTACGTATTTGTGCGGAATCCTACTTATAAGGTGGGGCATGAATAACAGAAAATTAGCTTTAATGTGAGTGGACGAGCAGTGCAGAAATTATATTGCACAGTGCTGCTTGGCACTTGGTGAAAATTAAACAAAATATTTATTTTATTTTAAAATATACTAAAGTTAACTAAGAATAATGAAAATGTGGTATTATCTAGTTTACTTGAATAAGTATTTAATTAGTACTTATTCAAGTTATAGTTTGGCCTGTTGTATAACTAACTGATTTCATATAGTTCTTAACAGTTTTGGTTCAGCACTGTTGTATGAACTATAATAGATCAAAGACCTAAACTAATATCATAGGCAAGCAATTATTAAACCCTTTTCTCACCCAGAATTACTAACTAGAAAGAGTAAATGCAAAATACTAAGACTCAAGAAAAATACTGTATCTAGGACATTTTATGTGGCTTAAATTGCACTAAGGTTATATAAGTTAGGTGATTATCATAGATGCCTCTCTTAACCAAACCTTTTGAAATGAAATAGCATTTTACCAAAATATCCAAAGCTCATCTAGTAAGTTCTCTTTTTCAAAGTCAAGACAAAAATTCCAAAAAGAGTATGAATTAACGACAATTAGATAGGTTAAAAGAGAGTCTTCCAAAACTAAAAAAAGTATTTCAATTAAAAAAATAAAACTGTTAGTGAAAAGTAGCTAGCAGCGATGTTCACGGTAGTTTTTAACTAATTTTAGAAGGGTATAGAGTTGAAGTGTTACCTCTAGTTTCTTTCGGTTAGGAGAAATTCTTTTATAGTGCCTAAATTTGTATTCTCACTCTAGGGTAATTTTTTTTTTATTTTGTACCAAGTTGAACAGTGTTAACTGTTAAACATAATACATTTAAACAGTGATAATTCATCAACCCATTACTTCCCAAACAATTTATGTCTTCTATATCTAATTTATAAAACCTTTTCTATATTAAATTAAGATTCTTAATTAAAAACAAGCTTAAGCAAACATTCAAAATTTGTTTATAGCTATTACTACAACTTAAAGTAATGGTGTGGTGTTGTGCATGATACTCACTTCTTCCTCTCGACTAGTTCGTCCTTGTATCTGGTGCGGATCTCGTCCAGACTGGAGATGAGTTGGTTGAAGGTCTCTCTGTCAATCACGAGACAGGTGACTCCCTCCGGGTCATCTGCGATGATGTTTGCCGTTCGCAGATCATCCCTTTGCAAACCAAAAACAAACTTCATGAATCACTATGTACATATTGAGTGATCTTACTTCACTTACCAACAAAACGCAACTGTCAAGAATACACTAGAACATTGTGAATTTGTACCCAGTTCATATAGATCTCTAGATAATCAAGATAATATAAATCTTGGTGTCTGAGGCTCTTAAGTATGACTCTCACAAGATTGAGACTTGAGACATTGGCGTTCTTGTAGTACTCTTAGGATTAACCGGATGTTTGAATGATTGGGTTAATTTAAATTAGTGGGATTCCACTGCATTACTATATACTTTCCACTGCATATGTTTGTTGTTGCAGACTTTGGCAGTTTTCGTTTTTGGTTATAAACTTTAACCAAACTAAATCAGATTTAGGATTGGTCCAGAAGAATTTAATTTTGTTATATAAAACATAGCCAACACGTAGCCACAAGCGCTACAGTGAATCTTAGCAAATTTCCAGTACAAATGAGTCTTTTCAATATTTGACCTTACAAGTTATCCGACCTATGGAAAAATTTAAAATTTGTTAAGACTAGTTTTGGAAACAGCTCCTTTCATCACACCCGACAGTAGGCAGCAGATTCCTACACGATGCAGCCCCTTTCCTACTCAACTGTACATTATTTTTCTGCTGTAAAACAGGTGTTATTACTTTGCAGTAAGTGAAATTTGACGCTACATGTATTTTAAAAGATTCTTATGTGTGAATAAAATTACTTTGACAAATTTACATGGTAGTTTTTACCGATTTCCGTGTTATCCGACCTTTTTGCTTATCCGACCTTGCCTCGGCTGGTTTAGGTCGGATAATCGAGACTCTACTGTACAAAGAAAATTTTCAATATTTGTAAACAAAATATGCCAAATTATAAGTTAATTATATGGAAAAATAAAAATTGTTAAGACTAGTTTTGGAAAAGTAATTGGGAACTTGTCATATAAATATAATTATTAAACTTTTAAATTTGCATATTTTGTTTACAAGAATTAAAAATATTGAATATTGAAAGTTTTTATTTGACTCAGGTGTTGGGAAGCTCAACACTGCAAACCGCACCTTCTATGACGTTTCCTTCTCTTTGAAAATAGAAACAAATAGCTCTATTTTCAAAGAAAATTCAGTAAAAATAGAAGTTTCTACACTAGCAAACAATTAAAGCATTGCCATACTGCTAGAGACTAATTAGATAAAACTCACCCTTGAAGAGCTTTCTCACCAAAGAAGTCTCCTTTTCTGAGTTGTCTGATGAATTTTTCATCTTCTGTGTTTGGTTGTTTTATTGTTACTTTAACCTGAAAATATTTATTCAGGCATTAGCTTTAAACTTATTATGTGTTTAGTCAAAAAATTCTTTGAAACGTCATATGAGGCCTCGTATATGTTTCTATTTCATTAGTACCAATAACAAAAGTAATACAAGTTAAAAACATGACGCTCACTAAAATTTGGCTTTGTTTGAACGAATGTTACCAATAACTAATACATTGAAATGGCCCTGTTAATATTTTATCTTCAGCAAAGTTAGTTTAACAAGTAACACCTAAGGATGGGTTGACTCCAATTAACTAATTACTGATTTTTTTACTCCCCGTAAAATTAATTCTAGGTGCTCAGATAATGAAGTGTGTTTTGTCAACAGTTTGGGTTACCTTAATTGTTTCAGAATTAACAGCTGGAACTTAAGAAACTGCTTGAACAACTATACAATTGAGAAGATCTTAAATTAAATATTTACCAGTAATTCATATGTCAATATATAGGGTATTTCAAAAGTCATGATGCAAAACTAAACACCTGTGGGTTTTTTTTTATAAAACAGCTAATTTAAGCAACAATAGTAAGTCTTTTTTTATAAATTTTTTGTTTTGATTTTTATTTTGATTGATTTTTACTGTAGCAGTCCAATTTAATCTGGATTGGTCAATCTGGCAATGACTATGTGTCTTTCTTGCAATAGCCTCCAAGGACCAAACCTTACCTTCTTTTTTGTGGGGACATTAAAATTTGATGTATTAACCTCCCGTACCAGAAAATTACAATCCTTAAGGAACCAAATAACCGAAGCTGTCGAATCTGTCACGCAAGAAATGCTGCAGCACGTTTCGGCAGAATTATACCATCTATTAGATTTGTGCAGGGCTACCAAAGGAACTATTCAAAAATATAAATATATATTTTTAGTAATTTTTCCAAAAAAGATTATTTTGTTTTAACTACTCAAGTTTAAAATTGAAAATATGATATACATTTTATTTCACTGTGACTTTTTCTGAGCATGTTTACTTTTACACCAATACTTTTTGAAGATTCTATACATGGAGGATAATTGCCACCCTTGAAAGTGAAAGTTTAAGGTGATCCGAATTGTTACCCCGTGAACATGGATGAGCAATTACAGTACGCATCCATCGCTACATCTTTGACACGCCGCAACTCTTCCTGATTTACCCTAACTCAAACCATTATACGAGTAGTTGTTTCTTGAATATTTGTATAATAATGTATCAATTGTATTTCGGTACAATAGTTGTTAAAAATGTTGATTTCTTATGATTTTTGTTAACATTTTCAAATTTGTTATACAGTTTATGAGATTGCTAGCTGAGTTTGTGTTTAAGATAGCCACGATGCACCAAAGCGTTGAAACCTGTGTTTATTTGGTTAAACGATAGATACAATTAATTTTATGTAACGGGTCTTTATTCTGTTTTGGTTTAAAAATTAGACATTCATGCCTTATTATGTTTCTAAATTATTAAAAAATTATTGACACCTTTGCCTTGCAGCAGCTAATTATATGGTCGCACGCTAGCTTCTTAGATATTTTTCAAACACAACTTTAAACACTGTGCTATAACCCTGTTGTATAAACTGTATACAGTACTATACATGTTTTTGAAATGCAAACAAGAAAAGTGGAACGAATTGGAAAAACAACACATGTAGACAAACTCGACTGCTACAATATTAAAAAAAACAACTATAAGTTTAAGTGTTCATTTTTTTTACCACCTTGCATACCTTCCCGCAACTCCAAAATTGTCAAGTGCCGGATAGCTGTCAAGGGTGAGGTGAAGCGTACGATAATTTGCTCATCGATGTTCAAGGGGTAGCAATTTGGATCACCTCGAACTTTCGCTTTTAGAGGTGGCAGTTAAAATTCAGCCGGATGAACTACAGAGAATGTGTTGTAACTCACCTTTCCTTTGCTAATGATGAAGAAGGTGTCTCCTCTCGCCCCTTGTCTGATGATGTAGTCTCCCTCATTGTAGAACGCCTGCAAGACAAAGACTTGAGTGAATGACAGTTATCTAAAGTAATAATTAACATCTGTAAGTTGCATTGAGATTTGACAAATAACATCCAAGCAATTAAAATGCAATTGATTATGTGTAATCAAATCAATAAAACTAAGTAGCCTTTCTAGTTTGACACTTTACTCACTTAATGCAATCTTCTAAAAATGTAATGTGTTGTTGTAGTTATTGGTTGAGCCTTACTAATAAACATGTCATTTAAATATAGAATTAATTTCATTTAAGAAATATCTCACCTCTTCAAGAACATCTGAGATCTTGATTAGTGTTTCTTCAGGTAAGTTCTTGAAAATTGGAACACTGAAACAAATCACACATTACAATGAATATAGTATAATATATACTGTAGTGTATAATCACTGTCAATTAAGTGAGGTGTGTATGAGTCCAGTACTAAGTTGCAATGGGAAATGTTCTCATACATAACTACTGTATCTCATATCTGCCTCTTTCAGCACAAGCTGATACTCATCTGTACTCTGGGAAGCTAATTTGTTAACTGTTCTCAAGACTCTGCAGAGTTTTAACTTACAATAAATACATTTAGCTGTCTTATTCTTTTCTAATTATTGGCCATTTTCCAAGTTTAATATTATTTGAAAACTATATACATTTTAATAATTTTTAATAATATAAATTTTATTTGTTACCTGCTACACAACTATTAATGGTTTAAAATGTAAAGTTCCTAAAAACACATTTTGTGGTAATGCCATTGTTTATTTTGGAATTACAGAAAACTAACGAACTTTAATTTTGTATTTTGATTATTTCAAAGTTTAGTTACCTACTGTAAAAAAACATCTTTGGAAAAATATTTCTTAATGAAAACCTAACATTTCTTTTAGACTTTGTTGATAAAAAATTATTCAATCTAAAACCTTTCCTTGTGATTTTTTAAAGCTACCCTTTAGAAAAAGTACAAGGAAAGGTTTTAGATTGAATAATTTTTTATCAACAAAGTCTAAAAGAAATGTTAGGGTTTCATTAAGAGATGTTAACATGTATAACTCAGATAACAATTATTAGAGTGCAGTACCAGCTTTTATTTAGTTTTTTGTCATGAATAAAATGTAAACATGCATTTCCTTGGGATACTTCACTGCTGCAAGTTTCAATTTATCTCATGGTATAAACTTGGCCAAAGTCAATGAACCTGTGTTGAGCCTAATTTCCATTTGCCACAGGAGGTATTTGATTATATGAAAAACTGATTTCTTGTTTTAAAACCAGAACTTAAAAGCCAATTAAGTCATTACAGTATATGCCTTTTTGTAAAAGACTTGCACATTTACCTGAATAATTTGAAGATGAAAGATATATACTAAATTTTACCCACAAGAAACCCAACCATTGAAGCCAAGTATAGTAAGCTTATCTATTTTACAGTTTATTTTATTTATACATTATTACTTTTTAAATAACTTAATTTGTTTAAATCTGATACAAACTCTAGAGGTGAGGTGCATACTTAAAAAATCATATTTTTACATTTTTATTCTTTGGGACAAAATCCCAGATGGCTGACGGTACAGAAAAAATTAATTACTCCTCTTTTACTACAGTGAAAATTTGGGCAATAAAACTAACCAAACCGGTTTTATTTGTTTTTGATTTAAAGGAGCTCTTAGTGAACGGCACTCAAAATTGTTTGCACTCTTAACAATTTTCCTTACCGCTAATGTGTTTCAACTATATGTTTCAGTTATTTAAATGCGACAAATGTCTAATTCTAGCTCTGATGAATGAAATGATGAGGTTTGATAGGTCGTAGTTGAGCTACACTTGAAGATACACTATAATGTCCTCTGCGCAAGCTTGAACATACAGCACTGGTTACCAGCACGGTAGTGTTATCTGTTACAGTGTTATGTGTTGAGTCTCTGTTGTAGTGTTATCTGTTACACTGTTATGTGTTAGGAGTCGCTCTGTGTTATGTCATGTTCTGTGGTATTGTTTGTTACGTTGATATCCTCCTACCTCTTGAGGAAGTCTGTGTACTCTGCTTGCCGTATCAGACCCGTCCTCATCATGATCGTCTGGAAGCATTGTCTCTCTATCGCCCATAGTTTACAGTCCGAAGCAGCTGAAATTCAACACAGAAAACTCGTTACACAAAACGCTTAAGATCAGAACAGAAACAAAAACGTAATGAGAAAGTCTTCGATAAAAATAAACATGCAGTAACTTAGAATTATACTTTCTATCCTGTATAGCTGATATGAAGCAAAATGCCTAAATAAAGACAGTGAAAAACACGTATATTAACTCCGCAATTGAAAATCAAAGACAGTGACACGTTTGCATCATACTGATTATAGCAGAATTATTCGTTTTACACTGAAACCATTGAGAAAATACGTAGAGTAACAAGTGACCGAGTGCCACTTGTTTATTTTTGACAGCTGATTACTCTTTTTACTACATCTTTAAGCACTTCTTTGACTGTTTCCAACAGAATTCGGGCTAAACACAGAAAAAAGGAGTCCCATTTCTGCATTTCAACATTTGAATCTTTATAAAATATACGTAATGGTTTTGCTATTAGGCAACGGCTAAAAATGAAAAGTATGTTTGGCAAAATAACATCTGGAGCATTATGAAAATATCTGCAGTGACTGACCCACGGCTGTGAAATGGATTAAATTCCAATAGTGAAGTTATAAATCTCACACAAATCAAATAGTTGCATGAGAGTAGTGTCACTTATACTAAATGAACCCATTCAACGGCGAAACCTACAGTCTGCGGACGAAGATAACGGAAATCCGTTGAGGTCCAGTGCTGTATGAAGTATCAGTACAGAAGCATATGAACTAACTACTGTAGAAACTGCAACTGAAAGTTACCTTTGATGGTGGCAGTGCGCTTGCAGTTGTATAGGATAGCGAGCTCTCCGAACACTTTGCCAGGGGCGAGGGTGCTCAGGTACTTGGACTCACGCGACACTTCCACTCTTCCCTCTGAAACAACAACAAACAATCACATCATACTCGTACATACAGCTGTCCAACTGTTGCAATCTTCACATAGATTTGTTTTAAGAAATGCACTACTTTATCATCATAACATTGTAAGAACTGCGAGGAGTGAGCAACCTTGCAGCAGCTGTGAACGATCCTCAGCAGTGATCAGCACGATCTACAACGTTGCGCTGCACAAACGTTGCTGAGAGGCATATCAACTCGTGAAGGTCGAGTTTCAGATCAATCCCGCCGCCATCTTTGTGTTAGGTCAGAAAACACTAATGTATAGAGGGAAGTAAGCGCATGCCCAACCTGACCTTGAAACGTGATTGAAATGCCTCGCCTGTAAATAACATTACACTCACATTGGTTTGATTCCATTGTCTTTCTGGATCATTAACTGGCAGCGAACTTTGGAATCATATGAACCGAACGACAGACGAGTTCACAAGTCACAACAAATGCCAAGCACCGAGTGGTTTAGACATGCTTTAAGAGTTACAGTAACAAATCCGAATCAACTATGCGTCACCAGGGTCACACATCATCGCAAGATGGTTGGGCAGTCTTCGAATAAAATAAGAGCTACTGAGCTAACTTAAAGAATAAAACTAGGTTGAAAAGTCCTTGTTTAACTAGATCAAACAATAATCCTTATAATTTGTTTTGGCAACGTAGTTTAGGTAGTTAGTTGTACAACCCACTTATAGAATATAACTCAATTTTTAAAGTTGAATGAATTTATATTAAGGAATTACTCAGGAAGAACCTTAAGGCTTAGTCGACCCCACAGTTTCCACAGCGAAATCATTATAAAAACTTAGAAAACTGTAAAATCTTGAACAAATGCTTCGCACTCGTTATAACCAGGTCATCAATACACTTTCAAACAAGTTCTCATCAATAACAGCTAGCAACTAGCAATCTTCCGACACGAGAAGTGATTTGCAGATCATATGTGGATCTTCAGGTTTTGCCTGGTAGAAGCAGAAGTAGGACTGGGACAAGGGACAAGAACAGTTGTACCATTAGTGCAGACTATATTACCATATCAATGGTACAGATAATCTGCGTGTACTGGCGTAACACACGGAGTACAGCCTCTCGCTGGAGTCTGCAGTGTAGCTAGCTAGTAGAGGTGCAGTGTAGATAATTGCAAGCCAGTAGGCTGGCGTTGAATACATATTGCATAATTCTCTTGATAGTCCCTTATGTTCACTGCGCCATTACACCACATTAAAAGCGGCCTTCGAGATTGAGGTGAGCGTGTATCCCATGCAGTTCTGTACAAAAATAGACTGGTGGAGCTTGGTGTAATGGGTTGGGTAATTTGTAAGCAATCAGCATTTGCGCGACCACATGATCGTCGTTAAGTTTGATAATGGTTAATGCTAGAGTTGTACTTATGGTCCACCAAAGCTAACATATCACAGGAACACGCAGCTTACGTTCTCAACACTGTAAGAAAGTGAAATAAGGTAAGATTTATTTTAAGACAAGCAATAGCACTTTCTAGTTTTAGTTGTATATAATTTTATTTGAGGAAGCGAGTTCTTAGAGATATTAATGAAAAAAAGACGTGACTGTTAAATTTATGATCGCTTACATTGAAACCCAAGGATGCAAACAAAGCTTCATAAGAGGATTAGTCAACCAAGCAAGAACCCATGTTTACCACTAAAATAGCGGAGTATTGACTATTTCTCACCGGTGGACGAGGGGACGTAGGTGGAAATCCAAATTTATTTTCTATTTAAAAAACATCGGCTCTAGTGAGTTGTCTAGTCTGGCTAAAGTTCTTTGAAGAAACGCTCGTGCCGCCGACCTTGCCAGTCAAGAGAAGTGGTATAGTAGCAATATTCCAACTTTGCTCCGCTTACTCAAAAAGTGGCAAAACATGGTTTCGTCCTAAACGAGAGCATGTTTTGAGCAACTTTTTTGGGGTGATAAATCCTCTTAAAATAAGTTCTTTGTATCTTTCAGTCAAAATGTATTCCATTTAAACTATAGTTACGGTACTCACGCGCAAAGAAGAAGGTTCTTTTACAACAGTTCTTTTTAGACAATTCGATCGTTTACTTTGTTTGCAGAAATGTAAAGTCAACACTAACTCCAGGAAAACCAAGGACCGAGAACTATAGTGTAGGAGTGGGAGGAGTCCGCCTAATGCATTATGCATATGTGGCAAGACTTGGAGAGCACTGAGAGCAATACAGTGTTCATTTGTGAGGTCGCGGAACCACGCACTGGTGAAGGCGTGCTTTGTCTGTGGACCGCGCCTGCAGCAGAGGCCTGATAGGATGAGAGGTACCTGGAGAAGGCCTGGAGCACTAGTATAGAAGACACCTGCAGGATTCTCAGAGGAGTTCGGAGGAATAAAGGGGACCTTATATTTTAGGAACAAGCTGCTGGTACAAAATTTCTCCAACCATTTTCAATAACTCGTTAAACAATAAATGGTTGGTTCCAACTTCCCATCAGCGAGAACTGGTCGAGCAGCAATTGATTTTGACTACTATTTACGTGGCGCTGAATTGAATTAATTCTTTATGACCTTGATGATCAAAATTCAAGGCTGGGCAGTAACAAACTTATGTGATGATTTCCATGTAAATAACGAGAACTGGAGACAGTAGTTTCGTCCATTGGATGGAGTATACCCACTATAAGAAGTCACATACTATCTTGACCTACCTAGCTCAACATGGTCAATGGTCAACAGGTCTTGAAGGACGCACGTAACTCTACTGCTTGACCTTAGTGTTAATTTGTGTTGTGTGTACTGTCCACTACAACTAAGTTTACTGTGTTGGCTTGAACCTGCCTTTGCAATCTCATATTCAACATTAACAGTATATTTGCATATTTGAGTTCAAATCTGTAATTTATATGATTTACTACTACTGTATGTATGTAGACTAAAACAAGCAAACGTATTTGGTATGTAGTATAGTTGTTGAATAAATAATTTTGTTTATTCCATCAGCGCCATGTTATTTTACTAAGGACGGTAAATATATGTGTACTAGTAAATGTATGTGTATTATATGTATTGCCTTAAGTTTTTAACCCTGGAGTTCTTTTGTAAAATGTATGAACTTGAAATAACTCGACAATAATGGCATTTTAATTTATTAATAGATCTCTGTTAACGACATTCCAACAAATGGTAACCTAACCTTGATCAGCTAGAAACATGTGGTCTTATTAAAGGTGTACTGGTATATAACGAATGGTAGAAGTCCAAACCAAAGCATGCTTCCATGCAGTGATAGTAGACGAATCCACATACAAACATCCTGCGTTGGAAATGTTAAACAAATGTTGGGATGGCGGTGCGTTAATAGTGTTTACGACTGTGGAACGGTGCGGCCAGCGGTAGCAGAGAGGTTCTGATGTTATCTGAAGATGAAGACCGGATGTTGGTCGTATCAGTTGCCGTTATACCAGTAGTCAGTTCACTCGAGTACGTACAGCAATCGTATATCGAGGGCGGTTCATAATCCTTCAAATGTACGAGGTAGGCTTACGGAGTACGACAAAATGGCGCAGAAAAATTAATTGATATATTCATTCCTGTTGAGGTCCGTTTTGAAGGCATTTACTTCTAACCTCGACCTTAGAGGCACAGACCACACCGTACGAAATTTACCACTACATATTAAAATACACCCGAAATGCCTAACTTAGAGCCTCCAAACAAATAAATATCAATCAGTGAGGTCTAAAGACAACTCACCTACTTTGTCCTTCACGAGTTTCCTGGAGAATATCTTCACTGGGCAGAAGCAGAAGCTAAACTTCATGGCAAGGAGTGAGGGCGACGAGTGAACACATTCTGAGTGTAAGACACTCACACATGACTCACAACACGTGGGCTAATGAGCCCAGTCTGTTCACCAACACTGACCGAGTGATTGTCGGCAAGTCTCATGTAAATGTGCGCACACTTTGCAACACAACATGAAACTGGAGAGTTTTCCACAGATAGTGCAAGCGGTTAGTAGTGGTTATGTATCTTGATAGATTTACAGACACCCAATTAATGACACAATACAAACTACTTGATCAGTATTTAAAGGAAAACGAACAAGTTTTTGATTTGGGGAATGTTCGTAGTTTCAGTTTTTACACCTGGCACGACACAAGCCAAGAGTGAACCAGCAAACGCGTGCAAAGAGAGAAGACAGTTTGAATAGCTCTGAAGGTTGCCAGCTGTTGGATAACGTTGCAGAGCTATCAGCTTATTCGCTATTTCTTGCCTAGCGTGCCTAGTTGAAATTTTCTAACATTCGAAAACAAAATACTAGCGTAACTATAAACCGATCAAATTTTACAGCTAAATTTAAGGGAATTTTCAACTACTCAAGTCCTTCTTGAAAGCACTCACACTAACATTTTTCAAAGTAAACAACTCAATGAAACATGTGTTTTGAAATTTAGATCAATTTAGCAAAAGGAAAAGTACAGCTTATTAATTTATATAGTGTCTTATATATTAAACATAACTATACAAAACACTACTCAAAAATAATACACACTTTAAAAACTGCGGCAGTTATAAGCAGTTATAGTAGGAGGAGCTCGTTATAACGAGACGATCATTTTAAACTCTTTTCTACAAAAATAACACTAATAGAATCCGGATTACAAAGCTTATTACTATAAAGACTTTTCTGATGACGATTGTTGAGATCTTCCTTCAAAAGAAAGTTTAACAAGCTTGCAGAGAATGTGTTCAGTGAATCAGCAGTGGTTTTCTCTGGACAACAAACAACTGCCACTCTGCCAGTCACTTGGACGTGAAACACTCCATCAGATAACTCAATACCATCAGCATGACGACTTACAGAGTCTGTCCACTTATCACCCTGAGAACATTGTGATCACAATCGGCACTTTCTACTCACTCAGAGGCTATTTGTAGCTTCCTGCAAGCAGAATGTCATGGAGAAATCGTTCCAAATCTAAGTTACAACTTTTATCAATATAGTCTAAACACAATACACATCCCTGTGTAACTACTCACTCGCCCAACGAGCACAGCGGGCGCAACTGTTAAGCATATGATGACCGGAATTTATTTAAGGTACTGTTTGATACACAGGGTGCTTTTTGAATAACAACTGAAATAAGATTAAACAAACATCGGAAATAGCTAAACAAACTATTTACTTGGTTGTATATCAAGTTATTCATCTAGTAGACAACGGTAAAGCTGAAGCGTATGTATGTAAAGCTTGATGAGCTCGTGGTCTCAGACCTCAGCTCCCCCACACGGACGACCTTCTTACCTCGCTCGTGACTCTATTAGCATTCATACAGCAATGGTGTAGTGTAGCTGTGTAGGTCTCCGGTCTCCGGTCATACACGAGTTGTGTTCTGGAGCTCAGACCAACGCTCGACCTCTGACACACTCTGCCAGCTAATGAGCGATGAATCAACTCTAGCTACAATCACAATGCATCAGTTCAACAAAACACCGAGGCTGGTCGCTTGCTCGCGCTACATTAGATACCGATCAAACTCAGCCATGTTTTTGTATCTTTTTCGCTAATCCTAGCCAGGTAGCTTCCTAAAACAAGTAGCCGACTAGCCGGAGATCACTCACGAGCTTTTCTAAACACGAGACATTCCCTGTTTGTTTTCTGTTTTCCATTTTTCTTGACCGTGGAAACCCTGTAAGTGTGGCAACACTTGCGAATGGTTCAATAGGACTTATTGTTTTGTTTTAATACTCCTAAGACCATCTACGACCAATCTTGACAAGTTTGAAGCCAACTTGAAGACATAAAACACGATGATGTCTTTAAAGCACATAGGCTACTAATCCCTTCAGTAGACACTAAACAGTAGGTCTACTAGCAACTACACGTAGATAGCCCTGCGGTAATAGTGCGGTGGATAGTGACGCGGGTCCAGGCAAAGAATGGTTGTCATTTTCCGCTTGAACGGAAAGCGATTAATCGAGCAACTCTGAAGTTGACAACAATATTGGCCATCGCTTCCGTCAGATTATGTAAGCTTAACTCTCAAAAGAGATTGTAAGTAATTGTCCTTAAAATTGGCTGTTAGCCCACTTCTTGCTACTTCCCTTGTCTCATAAGAGAATTTTATTGTACAGCAGGTACTGTAGTTAGTTTCTTTTCCTAGTAAAAGAAAATCGGGTTTCAGTATGTCATTTTAAATAGTTACGGAATTTCGTAATCAGTTTCATTGCAGAAATATAAATAATATATAGATACCTACAGTTTAACGTGGGATGATTTTTAATATAATGTAGTCGTATTAAGTTCTTTAACCATTGACAGTGAATGATTAAATGAAAGCTAACTGAAGAAGAGAGACGGTCAGGAGCGTAGGACGAGATGTCAATGCGAGTACGACAGCTCCGTTATGACAGAATGAGGTACATCAGATTGTAAACCACAGACAAGGAAGTGAACTTCGCCCTGACCACGCCCTTCTACACACTACACTCACACCTACGAAACCTACTTAGCTGCATGTGACCTTTCTCTGTTTCACAAGTAGCTTGTTTCTTGGCCGTACAAACACGTTTGGACCATACGGAAGATCATCAAGAAGAAGTAATACAGAAGAATTGTTGATCTTTACGAATTAGATTGCTGATAGGAAGTTACCAGCTGGACTTCATCTTGTGTACATCACACGTTGTTCGTTTATGTACTTATTACTTTTATCCATTAGATGTTTTGATTTCGACGAGGCTATGTTTTGAACTTGGCTAATCGGTTAGTTAGTATTTGTGTGTTTTGTTTTTGAAAATACACAAATTGCGTCTAAGGAGCTGACAAATTGTATGTGCAACTTCAATGTTGAAAATGAAAATCAACTGAATTGCTGAAGTGTCCCTTTGTGTTTACAAGGTGTTCACTCATTGAATAAGCAAGTAATTAATTATGTTCTTGACTAAATGCTTGTAGATTTTAGATAGTAGCCACGAGAAAGAACCTATGGGGTAACATAACTTAGGACACAGGTTGTAAAGTACACTACTTGGAGGCAATTTGCAAACCAGTAACCACTTCTTCGAAGCTGCTAATCAAAAGCTCATATTTTAGACAGGCGATCACACGAATTTGTTCTATTGAAAGCCAATTCTTAGTGAATATCCCATTTTGCAAGCCGAGGCACGCACGCTGGATTGCGACTAGAATGTAGCTGTAAATGTCGCATCTCGGATGAAGATGAAAGCCAGTTGAGGTTATGATTAACGCATCGCAGCTGAGAAGAAAGCCTGGCTTGGAACAATGGCCTGGAGCAGCGTGAATAATGCTAGGACGGTTAATGATGTGAGACGCTCGCAATGCACGCCGGGATGGATTTAGGCCACCCTGTGCTCTGCTCTGCTATCTGTGTCATTCCCATAACACACGACACGGTGAGATAGTATCGAGTAGGTTCATGGTCAAGGCCGCTTGAGCTCAAAAACAGCGGCAGTGATCAACGCGATTTCAAACTGTTAACACATTTGCAATTTAAGGCTTTTATAGCCTTTAATCGAACTTGGGTATAAAATCCCATGTTCTTCAATCACAGAGGACAACAGATGATACATATAAGATGCTCGGTTGATTAAGTTTGAGAGCTGGCATCAGGCACTTCAGCTGGTCTGCCATTGGCCAGAATTGCTCAATCTATTGTCCTTCAATGTATTAATTTAGACACGCATTTTCCGCTATGCGTGCATGACATGCTTGTGTCTGGTTTCATAACCGCCACCATGAAGAAGCCATTGTGTCGATATTGTTCACTTTCTCCCACTTTCAATCTCCTCTGCCTGAACTACCCGATCTATTCATACTGTGCGATCTCCCTTCAACGATTTTCCATTCCTTTTTGAGCGATAATTTCATCAGATTTGAATTCCGATCCGTAGGATTTTGTTGGCGCGCAAAACAAGTTTCTAAAGAAAGCGCAAGCTGTAATTGATGATTCGGCATGTCTGCGGGATGGACTTTCTTCCACGGAGGAAGACGGCTCCGTACGTTTAGGAAGCTAACATTGCCTATAGGAAATTCATATGAAAAAGTGCACGTACTTAAGTGATGATCAAGATCAAAAGAAAAAAATGAAATTTTGGAATTTGCCTTTATATGGAGAGCCTTTAACTGCAGACGAATGTCAACTTAGAGGGCTTTAGGCAATAGGCATTCGCCACGGCTAAAATATGAGTTTATTGTCTGGTCCCAGAGAGTGAAATCTATATTGCATAAAATGTACATTTCACAGAGGACAGAATGAAATCACCTTTCTCTATCCTGTGATTCGAGTATAATGCAATGATCTCACAGGTCGCCGAGCCGGAAAATATTCAACCGTATTTTTGGCATAAAAAGTTGCGTTTCCAGTTGGTTGTGTAGTGGGCCGGTGTTGCGTGCGAGTTGTACGACCACGAAACACCGGAAGCAAGGCTACTACAGTCAGAGCGAGAGTTCCGGTTGTTTAGCAACACCGACACCTACACAGCGCAGGGTCTCCTCATGCGCGGAATCCTGCACACAACACTGTCCGTGCCGTGCCGTGCCGTGCGTGGTTACATCAGCACTCATAATCCTATGTGGGCACCACGGCTACTGGTATCGCATGCCCCACATCGTAATAGGCATTGACAAATAAAAACAGTTCTATTCTTAAATATTAAAATTATGGAAACCAAGTACACAGCGTAGCAAACTGCATTTTAGTTTAGCCAAAGCGACATGTTTCGGACAATGTTGCCATAGTCGTGGTTAAGAGCATTTATACTATTTTTTTCTATGAAACTGGGGCACTCTGTAATACGGAGAGACACCTTGCCACCAGTCATCGAAGATCACCTAGCATGCGGCTACATAGTTCAATCGTAGCTTTGAAAACTTTATGACTCAAGAGCGTTCGAGTATTTTAAGATACAGACCTGGCTGGTTGCTAAACTGCCCCGAATACTGGGTAGCTCAACCTTAAAGAGTACAGTATAAATAGGTATTAAATGAACTCTTGAAGACTCAATGAAAAGAACTACTGTCGGAAAGGTCCAGTAGGTCCAACAATATCATTTAAAAATACACTAATATCACAATATCACCAACAAACAATAGAAGAGGTTGACACCAACGTAGAGTCTTTTAACAGCAACACGCAAGGCATAGACCTATCACTGGCAGAGCGACGTGGATAATAAATTGGCTCTGCGGGAGAGGGAGCAGTGGAGAGTGCTATTTTTACCTTCCGCGTGAAAAAGCAAGGACGGACCGATGTGGAGTGTGGCTATTCCAGAATAGACCCAAGAACAGTCCACTGGAATACGAATTATTAAACCATTCAGTTCAACAAAGCATAAGTAAAAAGACAAGACTAATTGTGGTTTAAAGCTGAAAATTGAAACCTCTAAATGAATGGTTTCTACACTTTAAAAGTATTTATCAATAAACTTGATGCCTTATAGATTGCGTGAACGCATTTGTTAGTAGTCTACTGTGCTGGTAAGTGATTATCACTCCAAGGCTTCAGGAACGCGTGTTGTTGCTGTGGATGGGAGGAAAACATCACGTGACCCAGTCTCCTTATCTCCCAAGGCCGCAGCCTCCATAATGGACCATTGTCTCCGGTAAACAGTACATCTCGGACCCGACTCTTCATTACCATCTCGTAACAAAGAACCGTCAACTCACGTACTTCACGGACCTCCACAATCTCTGCCCTCATCATTCTCCATTATAGTTATCTGATATTCGACCCCCAGTGTCATGGTAACGATTATTTTTAAAACCCGTATCTTCCTGATAATTTTGTTTGTCCCTCTCTCTATCTCTCCCTCGCTCTCTCCCCTCTACTAACCTTGCTCTATAAAGCTGATGTCGTAGGATATACAGTTTTTAGGCTGAACTAGAGAACTTTCATTTTAGCTGTGCAGTTTGAAAATATCATTTAGATCCGTCGACAAGCTTGATTCTTTATTAACTATACCATAGATAAAATACATATCTATGGCATATATATTTTATATATGGCTAAACTCATGTCTTTATTTACAACACTTCAAGAATTGTAATGACGAGCATACATAATTTGTTGTAAAGAAAATTGTGTATTCATTCTTAATTAATTGTGTATTAAATCTTTTTCGTGGAGAAATTAATAATTTAATTTGTAGAAAGGGCGGCTATACAGCTGGGAAGTGCTACCTTCAGATTTGCTCCATTGAGACTTCTCACTTCTTCTAGAAGGAGGTTATGGAGCTTGCAGCCAACATACAACGGTTTCATTTTGTAGTGTAGCCTTTAGGTTGGATGTAAGTTTGTATTTCTATAATCTTTAGTTAACCAGTATGTCCCTTTTCTTCGAGAATATTGATCGTCCAGTTCAAACCACGACAAAACATCGTTATAAATAATACATTTTGATCTTACGGACTTCGCTGAGGAGGACCATCTTAAGCTGTAAACTACTTTTGGTTGTTATCAACCACACCGCGAAACTGTATGTACCTTTTATATTTCGAACAGTCAGTACAAAATAAATATCAGGAATATTGGAGGTCGAACGAAAGCTCCAAGATTCTCAGCACTGTAATGAAACAAACCTGTTGAATATACAGTCAGCGAGGGTTGTCACGACTCCAGGCGTAGCTTGTCCTCGTGACAGACTGACTGACCGCATCTATTACCATTACACCCGGCCTTGAGACCATTACACTACAAGACGTGTGCTCTCACTCTGGGGCAATGTTCGCAGTGTGGAAACCCACTGACAATCCACCACCAGTTCATTCATCTCACTCCGTCAACGTCCTCCTGCAGCAGTCACTGTCTAGTGTCTTGTCATAGATAGAGTGTACAAGCACGTACAGCCTGAGTATGCTTGCAGGCAAGAGTGGTCAGTGCACTGCTGGTCTGGAAGAGATTGCAGAGCAAGTGTATTGAACATAACTCCACCAAAAACTCAAACCCACTTACAAAAATTCTGAGAATTTTCTCAAGACATATATTGGTCTCTGGATAATAGAAAATAACAAACTGTGGGGTATTCTATAACAAACGAAGAAGAAATGCTTGATGTCTGAGAGGAGAAACGCGGATTCACAGGCCGAATAGTGGCGCTCTAATTGGATCATTAAGATAAGCCTAGAATCCTGTGCCAGGTTGTTGGCTAGTTTGGTGTTCACGGTGGTGGATTCGGTGGTTCATGTGCATAGTTCATACCTACTCGGAGCCCTAAACATATGACTAAACGAACTGAACGAAATTTACTTGCATCCTTGATGTTTCTGCATTTGTAGGCCTATTTCTTGTGTGATAGAAACCATAAAAGAAGCAGCAAACAAATTGAAACATTTTCAAGGTTCCTTACACATACTTTGATATTGACCCAAGCCATTCCCCACAGTGTAATGGTTCTGGGAATCTCCTCTGGAGTTGTGCCAAGGATGAGAGTGAGATTGAGAGTACGGTGAAGGGACGAGGCACGCATGCGTGGCCGCGGCAATGGAGCGTGTCACGTGCCAAGAGAGCGTCGTCAAGCGTGAGGAAGCGTGAGGTCGACAAGCAACCCTCACGGTGCCAAGATACACGCAGATATAGTGGAGTTTGTAACTCTACTTTGGTAGGAGTATAGGAATAAACACATTTATCACCAGCATGATTTAGCCTTTACAATTTACTATAGTACGAGGAGGTACCAGGGGAGTACGTTGTGAACGAGTGGTACGTATCATGATGTGGTTGAGTCGCAGCGTATGCGGGTGAGGTTGATTGGCGAAGGAATTCCTACAGAATGGGGTCAATGATTGGAGTGTGGAGTGTTGACAGCTCTCTATCAATTAGAGGAGGTCATCTCCATCCATCTCGTCACCACGGTCACTGACTCTCGCACAAAGAACAACGCACTGTCTCACACTCTTCACAATTTATTGCTTCCACAAATACTTTGCTTCTACTATAAACGACTATGATTTAATACAATTTTTCCAGTGTCAGTTTCCTGGCTCAACAGAAGAATACAGCTCTGCGACAGCGTCACTGTTCTGCGTTGGCGTGCGTGACTGAAATAGTATTTTTGCCGTTAAAGCAATATGTATTCGATGATTTTTTTATATTAGGGCCTACATACAATCAATATCAGGTTTTGAAACATTTGTATCTTACTTGCCACTAAACTTCCATCGTAACAGTCAAGTAGGATGATCGATACGATGAGGAAAAGTACTTGAACAAGATCTACCAGATTTATGCACTTTAAAAGGGTTAAAAGGGTCCTCATTAGTCACTTGGTGTGTAACGTACGGAGCTTCACCAGTCTTAACACGCGGATAGTAGACGATTCGGGTTTTATAAGGAAAATAAATAGTTATGACAAAAATAAGTAGATAGAGAGGTTTTATGGAAAACTAGAGTTGGTAAAGTTATGATTAGTGAAAACCCCGCACTTTATTTTGTGCGCAGCAGCAAAACAAGAAGGTATAGAACGTAAAACACCGTAAGAGCAGGCGATTGTGGACTTAAACAGTAAAAATAAGTACACGATTTGCGGGGAAATAATTCCAATAATAATAATGTCCAAAAGAATAATAAATAATTCCTGGAATATGACGTGCTTGCACGTGTAGTGGAGATAGTGGACACAAAAACCAATCCTAGAAGACCTTATCTTCATCAAGTCATCAACTTCATCATGATCCAGCAGTGAAACAGCTGATCGGAGAGGACGGCGAGATTGAATGAAGTGATGAGGTCAGATGTGTACACCAGGTTATCAGCTGTGCTGATGTAAAGTCAGCTTGTTCTCCTGAGAGGGTGAGGGGAAGAGGGGGAGTGCAGCTGCATGGACATCTGCTCTACCTACACCCATCACACATCACACACCCCACCATCCACCGGGATAACAGGATATACAGGATCAGTCACGGACAATGGAGCCAGGAGAGCCTCCCGCATCCGCCATTTAAAGAGTGGTTTTAAACGTAGGTTTTAAAGTTTTCTTTTTGTGTACAACAGAGAGGGTTACTTGCAGTGTACGATCGTTAGTAGATAATTTACATCTAGGTCCTTAAATCATAGGCTTTAAGAATAAAGAGTCGTTTCGCGCCTCAGTTGATGGTAAGGTGCAAAGCTAAAGTACCAAGTTATTCGGAGGTTGCTTAACCTACGCAAACTCTACAATTAAATTTTTTATAATAATTATGAATTACACATGTAAATTATGCATTTTACTAGAACAACTTCTAAGGACTCTATGCAGGAATGTACAGGACACAAGCTGCGGCTGCGGGTCTACATTACAAAGTAACGTAACGAAGTCTTGTGGCGGCGGAGGAAAGGTCAAACTTGTGAACTGGGATGAGAACAATTACAGTGAACCACTCACGAAGAGAACACGGCAAAAATGTACTCACTGTCCGAGTCCGACGTTAGGCGTTTACAGTATCAGTGAAGTATATACAGGGTGTCCCATAAGTAAAGTGCCAAACTCCGGGAAACGTTTTATGGGTCTAAATAAAGACAAATTCGAGAATAACCTTTTTTCAAAACGCATTGTTTACCAGATATCCGCCATTTTGTATTTTTTACAACATAATTTTATCTCCAACTTTTTAACCGATTTTTATTAAACTTAGTATTTATGTTGAAATTAATGAGATCTATCACAGAACAAAATATCAACTTGGTCCAATTCAAAATTTGAAAATGGCGTCCAGTTAAAGTTTTTTTAACTTAAATGGCGGATAAACGATAAAAAATCAAAAATGTTGAAGAACAACTTTTTTTCTAAATCAACACAGAAAAAAAAATAAAATCGGACTAAAAATAACACAGATTTATTGAAAACATGATCAGTGACAACATGGGTTTAAATGCGTAAACAAATTAAATACAACATAAAACCTGAATAAAAGCTTTACACAAGATTTTAAAGAGTTGTTAATTAAAACCACTTTTTTTATAAATATTATTATTCATCTATCAACACACAAAAATGAAAAACTATAATGTTTTCAATAAATCTGTGTTATTTTTAGTCCGATTTTAATTTTTTTTGTTGATGGATAGAAACAAAAGTTGTTCACAATTTTTTATTTCTTTTATCGTTTTCCGCCATTTAAGTTAAAATATTTTAACTGGGCGCCATTTTAAAATTTCAAATTGGACCAAGTTGATTTTTTCTATGATAGATCTCATCTACTTCAACATACATACTGAGTGTAATAAAAATCGGTTAAAAATGTGGAAATAAAAATTATTTTGTAAAAAATACAAAATGGCGAATATCTGGTAAACAATACGTTTTGGAAAAAGTTAATCTTGAATTTGTTTATTTAGATCCATAGAAACGTTTCCGAGTTTGGCACTTTACTTATGGGTCACCCTGTATAGTTATTAGTTTCATTATTATGACACGATCTGCATACAGGCTTTCAATTAGTGAGCATTAGTAAAGCGTGAATTAATTATTTATTGATTTCAAGTTGAAAACTAACCCACAGTAAAGAGCGATTGGTAATCCGATAGCTGAAACTCTAGCTTGGAGGAGCCGACCGGCAGCTGTTGCTCTACTCACACACACACAGACAAGGGCGTGACATTCACACACACGTACAAGGCTGTACACTGCACAGTGAATAGAGCAGCAAGGGTAACCATTACAACACCCTCACGCTGGGGCGAGGAGGCCCGCCTGCCGCAGACAAGGTCTAGGACACAATCTATTCAATACTTCATTGTGTAATCATGTTGTACAATTCGTCCTATCCTTGGTATGTAAGAGACAAGGTCTTAGTCGAGATGAAATGTGTTCCTGCTCATGAATCTTCGCCTGCTTTTCTCACTTTGGCAATATACTTTCACTTGGGTGTGCTGGCACCAGGATATATTCTACTGAGTTGGCTTGGCCACCAATGTGTCGTGAGACAGAATGTAGTGTGTATTGTAACGAAATGCTTTCACCGGGTGAAGCGTCTGCGAGGCAAGACTGTCCGACACGCGGGTAATAATTACACGCTATACGAAGAGTTTATAGTGGCCGTATATCTCCTGAGACATGGGTCCGCAGCGCTTCATAGAAGCCCCAACCAACAATACAGCCACGGGCTCATGCATTCAACCCCCACTCTCAAATCTGTTCTACTAGGGAGAAAAGTTCTCAACGAAATTTGCTGCCCAGTAGTCTACTGGACTTCCGATTCTTAGAAAATACGGAACCTTGCATATGGTTCCCGTGGGTCCTTGCCACATACATAAATGACTTTGATGGTGGAAACTTTGCTGGTTTCGATTCCAAGAATATTGCTATGACCTAAGCTGGGTCATCGAAATGCTGTTCAATGTTTAAAGTTGTATATGTGATTTAAAAGCTAATGTGCGGTACAACATTATGGAGCACATACTCACACTATTGATACTTATCAGTTACAGTTATTGCAATAAGAATAACACAAAGATTACAAAAATAGAGCACTAGAGGTGGATGTTATACAATACAGTGTTATTGAGATATTTCGAGTATATCTCGTGGGAACATCTTGCAAACAAGTCAAAAAGAAGCGACCAATTCATGGACAATCCAATAGGCAAAGCCCAGCGACAAACAACCTGTAAGTCTGAAAGTACAGCTCAAAGTAGAGTAAACAAAACAAACAGAGCAGCGGTCAGCGGTAATGAAACTTCTAGAACAAGACTAATGGGAATGAAACAAGACAAGACGAAGCGAGTGTGAGAGAGAAAAGGAGAAAAGAAAGACGACGACAACGTGGACAGAATGTAGGACAGTAGATGTCGCAGAAGTAGTAGTTAGTGGCTAGAGAACTGGCAAGGACTGATGACAGTGGAAACCCAGGAGAAACCAAGACTGGCTGCCAGTAGACTGGAGAACTAGCAGTCAAATGTACTGGTAACAACAATGGCACACGTCATGTACACGGTTGGAGACTCTTGTGTGAAACCATTGATTTATCATTGGCAATGGACGAGGGAAATTTATTGAAAACTATGGTTTGCATCCGCAAATTAACTAACATTTAAGCAATTAAGGAAATTCCTTCTATGGTATAAAAACATGCTGCATTGTTCATTACTAACGAACATGTGACTACTTTTGTTAATAATATAACTTTAAAACAAATGTTATGACTTCTATCTCCCTCTTAGCCATGTCCAAACCATTTCTTCTGGTACATATTTTGTTAAGTTTACAATGTGCCAGAGTTGCAGCAATTCTTCACAGCTTATAGAGCTTTCGGCCTTGTTTACGTAGAAGTTAAACTTCGTACCTTATTTTGAGTTTCTACTCACCATCTAAGGATTAGATCGGCACATACCTGAAACATAAAATAAAATCTGTCAACAATCAATTTCACAGGTTAGTAAATCAGTAAGGAACTCTTCGTAACTTCTCCTTCCGCAGCTTTCCATAGTCTATTTAAGTTGAAAATTGCTTTTACGAATACGGTTTCCAACCAATTAAAAAAATAAATTTTCAAGACGTAGTTTGAAATTAAATGGGAATTTTCGTCAAACGTTTAACCCTATGGGGAAACAAGCGTAGTAAGGCCCTATAAGAGTAAAAATATCTTTAATGTTGAGAACAATACACATTAAAGCGGTATTAATTAATTCCAAACCACGCGCGACATTTGTGAATCACCCTCTACCACAAGGTACAAATGTAAGCCACACCATGATGACATGACACTGACATTGAGTAGAGAGATGCTGCAGTCATCACTCTAGCAGCGGTGCGGAGTGAGACTGTACTGTAGTGTGTGTGTGTGTGTACGGTATATGTCATTGTACTCGTGCTCGAGTTCTCAGCTGGTAGCTACTAACACTTATGTTTACAACACGACTCACATTATCTGCAGTCAGCACTGCACTATTTCTGCCACTGTCAGCGTGCACTCGCTAATCGTCCTCTTCTCAGAACAGTCCAAAGCTTCGAATACTCGATTTAAATTACTTTGACATCAAAGTGAATAAATTAAACCCTGTTTTTCTGTCATGTTTGACTCTTTTCTGTTATGATGTATAGCAAAATGATAACAGTCCTGTTAGGCACGGGTTATTTACTCAGAAATGTAGACTCCAACTTAAGAGTAATCTAAAACACTGTAAGAACGATTACATGTCGGGCCTTTAGTTTACACTGATGTATTTTTGCAAAGGCATTATCATAGAATTTGAATGAGCAGACTTTTCTACACAGAAATGTTGCGACGAACGTTTCTTTGGAGGAAATGTAACGTTTCTAAGAAGTTGTAAACAAGTCTGAATTTATCTTCCGTACCTGCATTGAACTATTCCTGCCTAACTAACTGCCTTCCAACTGTTTATTTGTGTGTGATTGTATAGTTGATACATGATCCACTGCGTGGATGTTGCTTTCAACCATAGAGCTTCAATCGGTTCAGCGATATACCGCTAGCATGGTACAAGTACATGCTAAATTAAAATTCCCCGACCACCATAAAAAGAAAGTACCATTTGATATACCGTACACCAGGCGGAAGTAGTTTAGAGTTTTGAAATTCTATTGAGTGACTTTCTACGATGTTATCACAGGATGGGCTGGCTAGAGCGTGAGTGGATGGGCTGTGCAGTGTGCAAGGAAGAGCATGTGCACACGGCAGAGATGGCTACGTAGATACAGAGGAAGGATTTGATTTGGTGAAAGTGGAATATCCAGTAAACCAGTACCAAGTTAGCCACTTTGGACTCAAGTCAGAGTTAACAGTCCTCAACTTGTTCCGATACCTTAACTAGTATAAATTGTTCCTCTTATTGACAAACGTCTTTGATTTATATAGATACATTTTTCCTCTTATTGACCAGTGATAATCTACCCCAGTTTAGCAAAGCTGTATTAAAATAAGGAAATGGAATTGGATTGGGCATACTTAAAGGAAAAGGGCAGAAGCGTTTGAAAAGGAGGCTTTGGACTGGACTCCCCAAGGTAATAAAGAAGAGGTCTGCCAACCGAGTCCGCTGGCGAGTCTTAGTGTCGCTGCAGGCGCTTTGCTCCGAATAAGAGATACAGGAATTAAGTAAGTAATACGCAATGTGATCTCGTCACATAATAGTGAGCTATTTGAATTATACATGTTTAAAAAATTCAAAAATGATTTTAGTCAGTTAGTTCATATTAGTAAGTACAGTACTATCTTGATCTTAAGGGAAATAGACACTTCTAAGTTCCAACTCTTGTTTGGAGAGTGCTGACATCAACCTTGTCTTGGTCTAGATTTTCGAGCAATAAACCAAACCAGATTGAAGGACTAGAATTAGGTGAAAGTGAAGTTAGTTAGGCGGCCAGGTGAGCACATTAACCATGTATTTATGTGTTCTGGACGCACAAGCACAAGCACATAGTGAGCAGTGCAGTGCAGTGAGTTTCACTTATGTGTAGCACGTTACTCGACACGGTCAACATGTGCCTCGTTTCTGCACATGTGTATGAATTAAGCAGTTTGTAGTGTGTGTGTGTGAAGTGCAGTAGAACATGCAATATTCACTTCGACATTCCAAAAGCAACCGGAAAGAAATAAACGAACTGAAACGTATAGTTTCAATAAGTAAACTACTTTTTATTTACTCTTTGGTTTGGACAAATACACAAACACCCTAAGCATAGCCATTAAATGTTACGGTAAATGTTTATTATTATTATATTATTATAAATTATTACAGCGACTAGCCAGTAGTCCACTCTCTAATTTTTCTCACGTACCTTTTTACATACAGTCGAAATGGTTGATACATGGTGGACCAATAAGAACGTACAATTTAAAATGCTAATGAATAGATCATTTTCAATAGTAGAGAGCTAAATATATCGTACAAAACGGTAGGGTATTTTATGCCATTTGACTTGAAACAAGTCATTTCTTTGAAAACAAAATCCTTTAAGTGGCGACCTCGAACAAGCTGATACTCCTTTATTCGCTCGAAAAGTTGATAAAGGACTACTTCTCGCAACGTCTCAACATTTTCTGGTGTACGGACTGTTTTAGCACTTCCATTAATTTTATTTTGTGTAGTAGTATTTCTGAATAAACTTACCCAGTTTGAAATCGTTTTACGAATAAGAATATTTCCGTATCGACTGACGTAAAATTGGATCTAAACAATTTTTGAGTTTAACAAAAAGATGGTCTGTTTTAAAAAACGATTTCAACAGCAAAACACCATTTGAACTAAAATGGCAGGACGTTATTAAAGTTATAAACACAGCTGATGATTCATTGTTGCCATATTAACCGTGTGAGAGCGTAAACAAATTGTATAGTTCTCATTGGTCCACCCTGTATAACGGTTCTATCGCGATATTAAACCCTTTTGCTTGCAAGTAATTAAAGGCTAGAAGAAATGCTTTCGTGACGTAATCCAACAAAAGCCGTGTAATTCGTTGATGATCCGGATGAGTGTTTACTCTTGGTTACATGAAATCATTGTAATAAAAACAGAAGCTTAACAGCATTTCATTGTAAACATTCAAACATAGTTTGCTCTCATAAAACTGGTTAAATGAACCTAATGTGCGAGATCTGACTTCGTAAAAGAAATGAAAGTAAATGAAGAAGACAGGTCGAGTTTAAACAGCCAAATAAGGATAAACTAGTGCGTATCAACCAAAGCTGGAAAGAAAGAAAGCTGGTGGAAAGGATAGTTGATGAGGGGGAGAGGCGGAGGGGGAATGGAGCCTGGGAGAGTGACATACTTGTCAGCTGACATCTAGACCAGATCAGCTGGTAGTCAAGAGCAATCAATCTGTGGATAGGTGGATCTTGCAGTCAAAATAATATAACCGATAAAGCCAAAATACATAACGAACGGAAATAACTAAGCAACAAATCGCTCGTACAAGGTATAGGAAAGCATCTTTACCAGATTTCTGAAAAGTAAATCCACTAACATTTCAGGTTCCTAATGTTGCCTTGTAAAAGTATATGCCATTAATCACTACTCGGGTTCATACAAATTGTGCCAAACTTCATAATAGCCTCAATCATTCCATAAATCACAAAAGAAAATGTCGACGACCTCACCTTTAAAATCACTTTAAAAACAACGGATGCAATTTACAATCCTACTGATCAAGTAGAGCGATGGCAAATAAAACAATCCACTTCGAAGTGTCGAGGCAAAAACTCGCCGAGCTTCAGAAAAAGAGAAAAGTGGTGAAAAACCCGGCGAGTCATCCAAGGTGAGCAGAGACCGAGAGTGTCTGCATCTGCATACGACATTGCAGCGAGGTCACGTGACTGGTGTGGGGTTCGTGAATCACGTTATCAATGCTGCTGCTGTGCTGTGTTGCATTGTATTCAACGTAACACGCTCATTAGCTCCTGGGCTTAGATTACGAGTGGAGGTTCTCCCATGGACGCTTTGCGTTCTGTTGTGGGTTTGAAGGATTAGCTGTTTTGTGTTGCGTGAGAATGGTGTGTAACTTTTGGGTTTGTGTAACAAAGGTTGGACGAAACGTAATGTTACTCACGTAACTGATATAAATTGTAGTATTTTGCTGATATACAGGTAACTTAAACATGACGTGCATTTCTTCTACCGGTGTGAAATATGCAGACATGTTTCACGAAGAATATAATCATGAATCACCAGTGTGTTTGTAGAAAGAAGATATCTGCCCAGCATTACTCAGCTACTGAACAACATTACACAGCAAAAATAAGTGTACGTAAATGCTGCACATTTATATGAATACTGATTTTTTTGTTTTAGAAAAATTATCCTGTTGTAAATGGTTCAGCTTTGAGCACCTCTTTCGACATCCTTAACGTTGGATTGTGTTAGTGTTGTCAAGTTTCTTCTCTTTTAGGGATGTAAATATTCGGTAGCATTGTTGTAGAGCTGTCTCAACTGAGTTACTTTAGTTGCTTAGTAGCTGCTATACTAGTTGGCAGTGTGAACTTTGCGGCATGTCAATAACCCCGTAGTTTCAAATTGAACAAATCAACTGATTTAATGTTGACATGCCGAAAACTTCCGACACATGGCTAGTAGCAGCTAAGAGTGCTGCTTCTAAAGCTGTTAAAAATACAAAATTAGGGGATTTTTCATGGACCGATAAGTATTTTAACAGCTTCATCGACCTTTGTAGCCTTCTTCATAGTACCTAATAGCCTAGGATAATCGTGCCGTTTTAAAGCTAAGCATCTGTGCAGAATGTGTTCATATAAACACGTAACGTATATAGGTAAAGCGTGAGTGTGGCATCAGATTACTTCCCTGTTGCAAGTGAGTTCGTGACATTCACAGGGTCACCTGGCTCTTGCACGGCGCGGTACGTGCTCAGGTGGGTATGCTAGGGCTACTGTTGCTGTCATATAACCACACAAGGCTGCACATAGACGTGATTAGATAAACCATAACACAACACAAGATTGGCATTCCCAGTTGTGTGTAGTTTCCCATCACGTGGAGTTGGAGGAAATGAAATTATATTTCACGTGGATTAAAGCTTTACTGCAAAAGGACAAAGCTCGTTTAGAGAGGTGGTAAGAGGAAGGTAGTGTGGTGAGTGAGCGATCAACACTGTCTCTTTTTCTTTATTTTGCAATGGCTAAAACGTGATTATTAAGAAACGCGATAGAAATAATTGATCCTGTACGTAAATGCATAGTCAGTCTAAATTTGACGCCTAATAAACCAAAAGAGAAACATATTTCACAGTTGAACAGAATGGAAGGAGAGACGCGAGTACAAAATTTGTTTATGTGGTTAGCTCATCTAGTTCATCATGTGGTGTGGTCATCTGGATCTGTCATCACAGAAAATAGAACATTTTTACAAACGTCCAATTTTTGTCTTAAAAGGAAGTACTAGATTAATCACCAATTCCACCACTGAGCGCGGTTGCCATATCGGGCGCCTCACTTGTGCACATTCCCACCTCGCGGGCTATTCTGCACTGTGCACTATATGATGTTGATGGATTCGACAACCAAACCTAAAACACTTTCCTATCCCATTGGATCTCTGTGTACGTTCTGTTCTCTGGGCTGTGACGCAGGGCAGCCGCAGTAGAGAGTTGTTTATTCAGCACTGGACTGGAGATGAAGGTCAGCCACAGCGAGATGTAGTGCCGCGGCCTTCAAGCCTTGAATAACAGAATGACTACAATCTATCTGGATCTGGGACCGTGACGTCATCTACACTCCACAGTGCTCAAGTCGAGTGAATGTTCGTTCAACCAACTGTTCAAGGAGAGATTGAAGTAATGACTCAGAGTAGTCTTTTCCAAGCTTTTCTCGCGACTACTATTTCAATTGTTTTGGCTGGAGCCTCTAGCCTATTTTACCTTATTTAAAATAATCAGGTCCTAGCAAATCACACGGATGTAAAACCAGGGCGCGCTTAAACCTAAAGAAGGTGAAAACATTTATTTTTTCTTTTAATGAACGAAAAAAGCAATGGACTTGATACCGAGCTTTTAACAAAAATGTGTTGGAGGTTTTATGCCGTATTGCACTGAATGCGTCTAGCATCATAAAAGTATCTTAAATACTCAAAATGTTACTTTATCCAGCAACTTTAATACGTCCGTTGGTTCGATTGAACTTTATTGTTACTTTCAATATGACCTATCCTCGGTTTTATGCGTCAGTACTCACATACAGTCTGAATTTAATGCCTCGAAGAAGTGAAGATATGGTTGGCAGTTAAAGTTATGATAAGGCTCAATAACCTAGGAAGAACTACCAGAAACATTGGCATATCGTCATCGAGGTTCAGTATCATTTCTTCATCTATTGCCCTTTTACCAAAGAATCAAAGATGAAATTTGTTAAACATCGACGTTTTTGCAATGAGTGAAATCAAAAATCACGAGGGTTAAAACACCTAGTTACCTAAGAACTTGATGGACATCAAGTTACGAGTTATACGAGTCCTACTGAAACTAGGCTACTTATCATTGCTGAGTCGTGGGTAGATGTTATGCGTCAGAAAACAAAAGTGAGGACCGAGGGGCAAGTATTACAGCACATTCCCTATTTTGGGAGAGACACCCACCGCCGTACAACGGAGTGGTCGGACAAGTTCTGCTCTATCCCACCATCGTCTCAAAGAGGATAGGTCATATTGAGAGTAAATTAGAATGCCTTGACTTTTTCCCAACCAATTTGTGGACAATGTCAAGTCCGGCTCGATATTGTCCGATACATTTAACACAAGTCTTAAGTGAAAAGCCGACGTTTTCAACAATAGTATGCAGATTTTACGTATTATTTCTGCACGAAATACACGAACACTTACTTAGCTTACGAACACTCACAGATTTAGAGTACTCTTTCTGAAATGCCAAAACGTTTTGAGGTCTAGCAAAATCCAGACTTTTTTAGATAAATTTACACTCAAAGACTGAGCACAATAAGAATTCCCAACTTCCAATTACTGGTGGGTGCTCCGAGTGAACGTAACTTGCTGAGCAAACACCGGGACATGATGATGGTGATGGTTGGGTTAGTGTGATGACTTCACTTTCCCTTTCTTATGGCAGAAGATTGGCCATCGCGGAGACTGTCCAACTGGTACTTCTGCTTCCACTTCATCCTTTCACTTATATTTTCGTCCTAAGTCAACAGATTTTATCGTCCGAAGCCCTTCTCTCACTAGAAATGAAGATTCATCAGCCCCTAGATGGAAGAAAGCCGATTGAAGAGTGTTTAACAACCATTCTCTTCTCTTGAGACTAAGCTTTTATGATCTCGGGTTAGATGTACAGTTTTCACGCAGGACTGTGCAGCATCAAGCATTTCCAATTTCACTTTTGAACGTTGATTTTCGAATATAAAAATTAAATTAACATCTTCCAATATAAAAATTTTTGATACAGTTTTATATTTGTACGCCAAAATGTATGATTATTTTAGTTGTCAAAACAACGCTCACCAATGTAAATTAATTTTGCAAACGCCTTATGACAACCAACTATTATAAATCAATTGAACTATATAACTATAATTATATAACTTTAATTACAGTATATATCATATAACTCAATATTTTAATGATTTGGCAATTTTAAAATTAAAAGAACTCAGATAATTACTTACATATTGTATTTTACACTAAATTCATTTGTCTAAAACTCCGGTTTATCTGTACGAACGTTTCAAATTTATTAACAACAGTCAGCACCGAAATACACGCCATGGACAATCGTTATATTCCCCTCATAGAACAAATGTTTACAATAAATATTTCACTGTAACCTCTTGTCGGCTGTGGAATAACCTCAGTGATAACATTAGAGAAATTGACAACCGTGCTCGGGTTGGGAATGAGATTAAAACTTCCTTCATAAGGGATCATAGGGAGTGACATCCTAGGGGCTGTGTGTTTTGTGCTTAAGAACGTTCTGTTTAAAACTAAATTTTGTTTTCTTTTCTTTTTAGTTTCAACTGGTCTTTATGTATTTTTTTGTAAATATTAATATATAAATTATGTTAGTCTTAAGCTTAAGTGGTAGAGGCTTTAAAGCCCTAACATCGCCTGTTGATGTATCAACAAAGTTCCTTTGTTATTGTTGAATTAGTTCTTGACTATAAAGGTTGAAAATGACTGTTTAACTAAATGAAGTCACGCAACTGCGGTGTCAGTTCTGAACGGTTTCATAGCATATGAGCCATGAGCTGAGACATGCAAACAGTAAATACCAGCGAGATATGAAGTGTAATGTTACAAGGAAGTAAACACAATCCAGCTTCTTGTAACCGAGTTACATGACCCGAGTAGTTCAAGTAGCAGCCGGTGACATTTCAGATGACACATGGCCGAACCAAGAACACGTTCATTGTAAACCAAGCATTCCCGGATCCGTAGAAAAGTGCAAGGTTAAGTCAGTCTGTCCTGTTGTGTCTATAAGTTCAAAGCTGTCTAATGGGCAAACATTTACCTTCGGGCATAACACTAGCTTTCCACTAGTCTCTGCTAGTTTGTTTCCATTATGAACAACTTTCATTCACAAGTGAGGTGGCACTTTCAATTTCAGCACGTACATCAATTTTCAAATTACTGCAGGCCGCCAATAGCTTTCGTCGGAAATAAGATTTGAAATTTCACCTTCTTGTTTGAAAGCTCTTCCTGAACTGGGCAAGAAAAGATGGAAACTAACCGTAGTTGCAACGGAGTGCGGAAAAACTGAGCTGAGGATGATTGGCGGAAATCATGGATGACGAGGTGACGGTGACAATGACGGTGATGGGTGATGAGACCCGTCACCTCGCAGTGCGCACCACCAGGAGTCCACAAGCACATCTTCAAACCCAGTATCAAGTGATTTACAGTAATTTAATGAATCTATTCGCATCGATTAACTTTTTCCGTTTAAGGTGGCAATGTATTGATTGATGATGCATCTGATGGCAAACGTCGTTCCATTTAGATAAATGAGTGTGCGGTGTGCCAAACTGATGCTAATATCAGATAGGTGCGAGGAGCGTCATGCGAGGGCAGACCTACCTACATACATAGTTCAACTTGTTGAGTCACCCCGTGCTCTTGTCCTACGTTCCCTCACTGTTTGGTATAGAGACACTGTGCAAAACCCACGTCACACAACACGACACTACTTTCTAGCTGAATAACTTGGCACAGTACCGTAACACACTGGCCATTGTCAGATGAATACGTGTGGAGATTGTGGGTTGGGCGACCTAATAGTTAATAGAAATGTTAATGAGGTTCTTACAAAGACGATTTCAAATGCAATTATAACTAAGCCGTTGTTTAACAAAGGCCAAAGCAACTTTTAAGGGCGGATAATTTTTAGATTTTTTCAAACTTATCAAGCTTCCTTGCATCATTAACACATCATGATATGATCTACTTAAAGCTCGATTAAGGGTAATTACACAGAATAACGGTTAATTCAAAGATAAGGAGTAATCTTCCTTGCGTTATATTAGCCTATGTCGTTTAGGTGAAATAAGCCAGAATCAACAAAGTGGATCCTTCATCAGACCATGTAGGAGGGGAGAACCCTACATAGACCGAAGTAGCCCTGCGTTTCTGCTAATTCATTTGCTCGATTCTTCGGTGGCCTACACTCAGTGTTGTATAGTCGTTATATTCAGTTTGAAGGATAATTTTCATAACAACCCCGGAGCCGCACACACAAGAAAATACCCAAGGCAACTGACTCATCTCAAAGTGAGTTCATAGTTGGAGCACAAATAAGGAGACACAGTTGAAGGGCTTGGCAAGTGTTTGATGGTCAGTTTCCCAACAGCCCTGAGGCAAGCGGAGTCCCAGACCTGCGACCAGGGCTTTCCCGAGCCCAAGGCCATGTCAACTCAACTTGCGCCAGAAATAGAAAGGCGTGTACAATATGATAGCCGCAAACAGGATATTATGAGTAGACAAAGGTTGCAGCCAGACTGAAATGCCAAGGCTGAAGACTGGAGTGAAAGGCAGTTGCAATGCAGTAACCACCCCACTGCGACTGCGCCCAACGGCAGTTATGTAAAGTAACTGCTGGAGATCAGCTGCGAGAAGACGTTGCGATACTTGCCTCATTTCATATTCATGCAACAATAGTGGAGAAAGCAAATTAACACTTCGAATAAGCAAGCTATCCTGGCACTGACTTGAATTTTGATTAAAAAAATGGCTATTTATCTCAAATTGTTTTAGAATTATCAAGAACTCACTGGGCTGACTGACAATGAGTGAGATAGGTACCGTGAGTATTACAACGTCCTCCGCCGAGAGTGCGCAGCAATATCGTCACACCTCGGCAACCCCAATCGTCAGCAGAACGGCTCGTCAAAACACAATTACCGTCCTAAATACTATAATTTCGTTTACCACCAAGCCGCCACAGGAATGAATCACTCAAGCGTCACGATGGAGAAATTTATTATTTGAAAACGTCAGTCTTCCAGGTTTGTTTTTGCTCGACTCAACAAAGCATTGTTCGCGGAATTGGCAAAGAACAAACAATCCACGTAACGGCAGAAGGCAACAGGTAGTTGCTCAATTGTTTTAGTGCAGGAGAGGAGTGAGTAAAAAGCAACGGTAACTTCGGGTTTGTTGTCTCCTTACAAACGTGCAATCTGGAGAACCGTGAGATATGAGTGTGAACTTGATTGGTGTGGATCGATACGTGGAAATCTATAAATTTGCACTTATTATGCGGGTTGAGCCACTGAGGATGCTCTGCTGTGGCGTATGATTTACATGCATGTGGGAGGTGGACAGACTGATGATGTTGGTTTGAATTAGCTCATGCCTATGTGGAAGAGGATGAGGTTCTAAGCTTCAATCATCTCATTGCTCATGTTTTAGCACCGCCCACGCACTTCTGCATGTCCTGGCTCCTTGCAGTCTAGACATCAGTTTCCTCCTCGCAGTAGGCGTAATTAATCGTTCCAGAGAATGCTAACCACAGTCCATAGTCACTTATATAAACAAAATCGAAGTTGTGATATAATAATCAAGTGATGGATTACTTACTGAATATACCTTGGTGATATATTTGAAATACAAATAAAGGATGAAGCTGGTAGGTGGTGACCAAATATTTCTAGAATAATTGCAGAGGGTCTGAAAACATCTAAAGAAGTTCGAGGCCATATCTAATAATCACGATTGATATCTTTCAAAAGGACAGACCAAAATGAATTAATTAATGTGCTCCCATGCTACCATGCATTTTTTACATTAAAGTATGTATTACTATATACTTGTTTCAGATGTTTTTATTTTCAAATTTAAAACATTTTGACTGCAATAAAATATTGAAAAGATTTAATTAAAATAGATTATATAATTTTTTGTTTAGTATAGGACTTGTTAAGTTCTTGACATATCAAATTTTATTTGGATAACTTGTCCAATTCCTTTTCTATTGATTTAATCCAGAGTTATTAAGCCAGTATCTTTAAAAAATAAGACGTTTAATTGAACCACACCTTGATAATACGTTTAAAAACAATTTTGCTCATTAAACCACCTATTTAAGAATGTGAATAGATAGTTCCAATACGATTATCGTGTGTATCAGGTGATCACAGAGGGTGTTATGTGAGTCATCTGTTTCCAAACTTGTGACCGGTGACCTATCGCCAAGCCAACTGGCTCGGTGACCAATGATGCCACTGACAGACTCACTGGCCTTTGGCACATTCCCTTCCGCGTCCAGTTCTCGGAATCACAACACCGTTTTCCATGCGAGGTTCTCAAGCTGATTCGTAAGAATTATATTCCGCGATGGAAAAACATAATCGGCTTGTTAGAGAAAAGTCAGTAAGGTTTCTATTGAATTGAGAATAACGCATACTCATTTCATTCTGAACAATTAAAACCTTTTAACTTGTTCTGCACTTTTGATATGAAACCAAAATGACCAAACAGTACAAACTGAGATTAGTAGGAAATCTTCACCCATATACCAAAGAAGCCGACGAGAAAGTATCGAGATCGTCAAGGCCACAACAGTAGAGGCATTGCGGTGGAAGAAATCAAACCGCTACTTTTGGAAGCCGCAGTTTCTCACCAAGCCGATGGTTAGTGTTTCTCAGAGATTAGATCGGTGATGTTCGCCATTAGCTGGTGGTGAGTAGAGACTACGTCAGCACGTACTCTGTGCTCAGTACTCAGCAGCCAGCAGGCGCAGGGAAAGTGATTTGTTGTGTCGAGATGAGCGCGAAAGTGGGCTAGAAAGTGACTTGGCTGATAAAGAGATTACCATACTTGCAAAGCGTCACTGTGGATCTATACATCACTTGCTAGATGAACAATAGTTCATACTGATGCTTGTTTCGAAAGAAAGTGATGATTTGTACAACTTGTGCAATTTGAGTAGAAAGGTACAAACGATGACATTGCAATTTAAGTTTCATTTGTTCTCATTTTCTAGTATTGTACTCCAAACTCGCTCTAAAGTAACATATCCAAGGGCTTTGTAGAATGATGTTAGAGTTCGATTAAACTACCTGTTTGTAGTACAATTTCAAGCCTTGTTCGACAGCAATAAGTAAATGTTTTATTTTGTAAACTACATACAATTGTATTAAAGTCGTCATGTACCTAAAATGAAGCTAAAACTTTGTCACTCATACTCGTACATACAATGTTTACAATAATACTGGCTCGTTCATTTCAATTCTCCCACTCAAGCAACCGTAGAACCAGTAGCTATATATCTCACTGGTCTCCCATTGGTGTGCCATCCAATAACTCGTCTGGACTATAGAAAGTGTTTGCGATCAAAACTGCGTTCAGAAGAGATTTGAACGTCTGTGGCGTTAGACTACATTTGACAAAATTTGGTAAATTGTTGCACATTTTGTTTGACGACAACTAGTTAAAAAACTCATGTATTTAGAATGTTGAGACAGGCAATGTTGTGCTCAAACTGGCGTCACGCAGCTGACACGCTGCACTAGTGTTTCTTAGATAAACGTGAACAGTACCACTACTACTAGCAAGTAGAGATACATACTTGTGTGTGAGTGTGAGTGAGTACCGATGTAAGTACAGTAACTGAACTGTGACCGAGTCATTTGCTCAAGTAGCCGCAACTCGACCACTTCCTCAGTCATTGCTTCCCCAGTATCTCTCTACCCTCTACCTCTCTACCTACAGTAGTTTGCACAAGTGGTCACCGCTGCGGTCTCGGTGCCACAGAGAAATCGCTAACTACTTTAATTTTCAACTGCCACATAACTGGTTACAGAGTAAGCTGCCTAAATAGCAGTCCACATAGCTTTGGTGAGAGGTTTTCCCTGAGATAATTAAACTTATTTGGTCTTTAAATCTTAATTTGAACTTTAAGAAGTAAGCTGGTATACGACATACAATACCAATGCTGAGATATGTATACACATTGTATATATAGATCGTATTTGTATCACAAGTGCAACCTCTCGTCGCTCTCACGTTGTGAGTATGAGAACTGATTTACACGCAAAAACAATAACTTCATCCTCGTGCATGCATCAGCACGATACAGCTGCGATGAAATATGGTTCTCATCGTTAGTTTAGTTCTTTTAGATAGATAAGTAAAACATGTGAGAACTTGTGTACAGTTTCAACGCTTTTGTGTTATACTAGTGTACGTTATTCAAGTATAATGATCGTTTGAACAAGATGTAGTACAATCAATAAAATATTGTAGTTTGCAATGATAACAAATATTTTTGTACAGTATAAGTAATTATGACTTTCAGTATTGTGTGCCTAATGCAGCGCAGGACCAATGAGTATTTAATTAGGTTATTATTTAACCGATACTAAGTTACTATGATTTCTTTGTTTTTTATTACTGACAGGTGCTGTAATGTGAGGGCAGATTTACTATTGGATAATACTGATTAGCTTTAATTATTTTGCTAGACGATTTATTATTTTGACAAGATTACAGTCTGTATAGAATATAGGTAGGATAAAAAATCTCTTTAGAGAAGATTGAGATGCTGGTTCATGAGAACCCGATTTATTCACTAACAGAACATTATTCTAACTCAAGAGCATACAATTCTTTGTAATGTAGTTCTTAGTTATATCTGATGAACTCTTAAGCCGGGTTTACACCGGAGTTGCAGATTTTTTGTAGGTGATTTTTGTTGACGATGAGTGTCGCCGATACAATCCAGCAATACGTCGACGTTTCCTTTACGATCGTTATCAGCAACAGCTTTCAAAATACGTGCATACTTCAGTTCTCTTGAGAATGTCGAGAGTGAAGGATGTTGTGCTTGCTGCGGTCGGCAAACAGAATTCGTGTTGCCAACAGCCAAAATCTGTAGCCGACATCGAATTGTTGCTGTCATAAAACTGCAGTTTTTGTATTTGTCGGCAAAATTGGTTGGCAACTCGTGTATGCAACTCCGGTGTAAACGCGGCTTTAAGTTAATGCACATACTAACAATTAAACATTTAAAAACGACACAAAATTACGACTTTTTTGTTTAGAGGTAATAAATTATTAGTGGGATATGGGTTCGTCACAACATACGCCAATTTTGTGTATAGCCAAAATTGATTTAAAAATCAGTAGGCCATTGGGCACGGTTCGCCTTTAGTTTGAGGTTACTGATCCGAAGTACATTGAAATAGGCAACCAAGATAAAGTAATTAAACCATAGGAGATCCCATGATGAAACTCTATGTGAACTAAGCTCCTTTTCAAACAATAAACTAGAGGAGGAATACAGGACAGAAGCGATAGAGACATATAGTTACTAGTAGGACAAGAGTGAGTGTCCACAGTGTTACATCACTCCTGTACAAGGAAGTGAAGTGGCCAGGTGGACCTGAGACTGCTGAGACTGAGGTGTAAGTAAGCACTTACTTAGTGTTGTTACACCTTCAAGCATCACGACTTTGCCATCAGCGCCACGCTGTGCTGCCGAGATCATCTCCCCAGTCCCCACCATGTTCACTGTTTCATGCGTGTAAGTGGTTATACACTAGACAGTACTCTGTGTGTGACTGGTTCCTTGAATCTCTGGATACCTTGGATTGTGGTCACAAGAGCGAGCTAGGGAGCTCGAGGTTCAGAACTCAACCAGGCGTAACAGAGTATAGGAGTAGTGGCCAACATACGCACTTGGAGACATTACCAGGACAGAACACGAGGTTTTAGGATAAAATATTGTAACTTTCTACTCACGATGAAGAAATGATTAATGGCAAAACTCCCATTAATACAATATAAGCAATCAACCCTTGTAATTTTATAGAGATACGTGATTGGTATCGCCCGTATTACTTAAGAAAAACTCCTACCGAAATATTTATAAACAAATAAATAGGCCTACGCTTAGCTCGCATAAAGTGCCCACCCAAGAACAAGCTCTATATTTCTCTGGGACAGACGCCGGAAAGCAGGAACACTGAACACGGGATTGCAAGAGAAGAGATACAACGGGTCGGCAGGGTAGGATGGGCAGAGTGGTGGGAGCAGGCGAGGCAGCCTCATCTACTCTGAGCTCATCTCAGTGTTGCGAATGCAGTTATTGCGCGTAAATCTCCGACAGCAATAACTCTGCTTTTTACACTCACGTTTACTACACGTGAGATACCCAGCAATGCTCTCGGCTCTTTCACTTTGTACTGCTTCGCGGACACTTTGTTTGAGGTTATGGCAACAGAAAATTGTAACTGAGAAGTTGCCTTAATGATCTACTTACTTTCAATTCAACTATAGTGATAAGGCGTCACTAGTGGTTTATTTTCTTGAAGGACTTAACTAGACCTTATGTGCATTTTATTCACGTTAGAAGGTGTAAAATGGGTAACAATAGAAGGGTGGTTCTCACGAGACAATCGGGAGTAAACGCGACTCTTCTACTCCCAGTTCAATAGGAAATATGTGTAGTTCCTGGATGGGGTGAATCGAAGAGGAATCCAATTCCACACATTGATTCTGTGCATTTAACAAACAACAGGGGACCAATCATAAGGGAATGTCATAAAGTAAGTATCTATAAGGAGTCCTAACTCAATTACTTTCTAATTTTCATAAAGTAAGTACCTATAAGGAGTCCTAACTCAATTACTTTCTAATTTTAAAATGCATCACATGACAACACGTCACGGTTTGAAGTTGTATAACTGCTTGGCAAAGCTCCTGTGTTCGTGGCCTACTATAGTCCGAGCAAGGCACGGTTATCACACTGTGCGCATATTCGTACACGGACGCGCAATCAATTAATACGCAGGGTGAAAGTGCGCCTGCGCAAACCGTCGTGAGTCGAGGACAATGTTGGTCTAATCAGCTGATCGCATCAACAGATGTGTTCCGCCATATTGAGTAACTCTGGACGCATTATTGTTGCCGTTACAGTAGTTTATGTGCAATTATCACCGGTCAGATCTAAGAATCGGTCTTTGTGAGGTTCAGATCTTACGTAAGGGCCAGAGTTGATAAGTGGGCTTATAAAAGTGTGGTTAGTTGTTGCGGAATTCCGACTGGAAAGTCTACCAACAGTCATCAGCAACGTTACTGCAATAGAAGTAGAAAAAGAGTGTATGAGGCTGACACGACTCAATGGAAATAACAATTCGCCAACTGCTCGTTTCAGTCGATTTTTGACACCTTCCTTTGGCGTGAGAAGAATAACTCAGTGACAGAGAGACTGACGCACATTCCTTAGAGTCACAGAGACACAAAGAGGCAGAAAGCAAAGAGAAGGCGGCAAACAAAGCCAAGAAGAAGAAGGCTATTGAAGATCAGCTGATGAGTTCAATCACCTGACTCAGCTGTGACCCCTTCCCCTCCTACCCCACCAATCACAGATTCAGCAGGACACCGCGAAATCCACAATAGTCACAGTGACGGGTGACAGTTGCCGAAATTGAAACATAATTATGATTGATCGAAACAACACTAACTGCACACTAACTACGATTTAGTTGTCTTTGTTATTTTTCTTGTAGTTAATGTTACAACATTTTATATTACATTTATGTTTTGTAATGTACAAAAAAATTGAATAAACGTTTTTCCGATTCTGATTCTTACAACGTCGCCGCGCAATGGCCCTCATGCAGTGTTTCGATTCTAACTTGCAAACGAACTATTCAACAGACTAAATGTTCCGATAAATTAATCTGATTTAGCAATCCGTCAGCCTTGAGCGACGACAGTGTGCGGATCGTCGTCCTCATTTGTTTGGTGTATTGTGACGAATAACCAGCGTGAACCAGTGATTCATCACTCTGTACTTCACTACTGCACATTGATGATGCGATCACTCACCGGAGACTGACTGAATAGTTGAGCGTTGGTAGCTATTCCTTCTCCGGTTCTGTATAAATCTTTCATTTATTCAAATCCAGGAGTTACTGACCTCTCCTAGACATCTTCGCTCTGCATTTTCCGCACATTGTATTCTCCACAGACACTCAGTATCATCTGAACTAGCAGAGCAGCAAGGTAAGAGGTACATATATTGTAGATACTTGCTTAGTATAGCAAGTACATTTCGGAGACTATCCACAAAAATGTTCTTATCGAAGTTTCGGAAATGTTAACATTTTAAGAAACACGTTTCGTGAGTATATTCACAGAATAGCCAGGAACTCTCTAGGTAATCTGTGGTATTTTCTACACTAAAACTACATGGGCAGTTTATTGACAAAAGTAAATAACCGCATCCTCGTAATTATTTTACTAGCGTACTTCATTAAATTACTCAGTACACTTAAAGGTACAAAGGAACCAAGGTACCAAAGTACGATTTAGTAGTCCCCATTATTAGAAGTCCATAAGAGGTTTGAACTCTTCTAGATTGCCAATAACGATGTACAATCAAGGGCCCCAAAAACAGAACTGGGTTATATTTTAAGCGTGCTGGGAGACAAATCACAAACTGGTGAACCGATGCTTTTAGGTTTTTATAAACCCTGTTAGTGATATGAATCGTATAATCAGGGTCAGTATACAGCAAATTAGTTAACGCTTTAGAGAGAAGGGTTTACCAAAAGCTCTGGAAATCACGATTCTGTCAGCGTTCAGCGGTTGGCCTGACACAGTCTGGTTTGAAGGTGCAAAGTGGAACATCCAGTATAAAGATGTCATCTTCAAAACCAGGACAGATCAGAATAACAAACTGGTGAATTGATGTGGTGGACCGTAGCAACGCTTTGAATGGATCCAGTATTTGCACATCGAGTGTCAACATTGGGACTGATGTGGTGCATTGCGCCAGTCTCCGTGATTCGTCAAGCACTCGAGCGCCTCGTGTAAGTGGGTCGCTGAATAACACACCTACCTAGTGGTAACTGACAGATATATCGCTCATTTCCTCTACAATCACTGCGTCGCTTGCATAATAACAGCATACAACTGGACCGGGCTCACTTTACATCATTTGGGTTGCTACATAAGTTCAGCTATACAGCTTCTTGCAAAACAGTGGGGCATTGGACGAAAGCTTTTCTTGTCTATAGAGCGTTTTACGAGAGCGTAGACACTTATTAAAGTCAAAGATTTGGAATGGCTTGAAATGAGACAAAAATATCGTTTGTCATAATAAGTGTAATGCAACACAACAAACACCAAACTTGATCTTTAGTAGCGAGCGTACAGCAAAGTTATTTTATGTACTTTTGTAAAAGATAGAGAGATTTAATTTTATGATTCAAGGTTTACACCTTCTTCTATAGTTAAAATGTTCCTAATGTGTAGATTATAGTGAACAAAAAATGTCTTAATCACACATTGTTGATGTTTTTAGATGAGTTGCTACGCGAAAAAACATGTAGAACGGTACTATCTTCAACACTAAGCATCCTATTGTTGAATTTAGAATGGTTTTAATTCACGTCCGAGTCAATGATACTACTTATTAGCTAGTTTACACGTCTATAGCAAATAAACAAATCAATCATTGACAATATGTTTAAAATAATCTTCATATTTGTTGAAAATATAATAATTCCCTTAACAGTATTGACAACGGTTTGAAAAAGTTATTTTGTTGAATTAGTGAAAATGTATACCGTTGAAGGAAAATGAGAAAGCCTACAAATATACTTAACGGTTCCAGCGTGCATTATCGGCAACTGAAAGATAACACAGAGAGTAGAGTAGTGGACTAGATAGGTACAGAGTTGTGTCGTGAGAGTGGTAAAGGTGTATTGCCACAACGTTCCTCTCAGCAACCTTACCAGACACCGGAGCTCTGCACGGACAAGGTTACATTTCATAACCGGCTCAGTCAAGCTTGCTAAGCATTATACAGTCAGAGCGAATCCCATAGATAAAAATCCGCTAAATGTTTCGATATTTTATTTTAATACAATCGGTTAAAACTTGGTTGAAGACCCATTGAACTTCGACGTCAAAAATGCACCGTTCGAAAACCGAAATTCGTTATTAGAACGACACGAAATCGAGCAACATTACTATATATAGGAACCCAGAACACTCCAAAAGAAAACCGAGTAACATTTTGAAAATAAGTAAAAAAGAGGACGTCCAGCAAGCTAATGTAGAAGAAACGATCACTTTATGATTTCGGCACAAAGCAAAATTGATGTTTGAACGAATTGAGTCTAAACGCAACATCTGGAGCGTGAAACATCAGATTCGTCATATCCGCAAAAGAACGATTCCGGCGAATTATTTTCTAGCTTTCAGCTGAGCGCTATGGATGTGTTATTTGTGATCGATGGAAGAACTGGCAAAACTGGAAAGTGTTCCAGTGGAACAGATATGATAGCTTCCAGGAGCTGGAACCAATCTACTCATGTGCCTCAGTTGTGATAGGATACAGTTATGTTTATGTTCAACTATTTCGAGTCCTGATTCAGCGATTAGTACTAGTTTTATACCCAATCCCTGATCGACCTAACCCCTTAAGTACTCTGGTAATCTCGTAGGCTGAAATAAGGTTAACAGGTAAACACAACACAATTGTGTTAGAGTTACATACTCAGATAGGCAGCGTTTATGTAAGATAATAGATACTTGATACCCGCATACCTGGACAGGAAGTGTGATGTTTCTTGTCAGAGGTGCCGCCGTTGCCGCTGACTACAGTCTCCACCTCACTTCCTCTTCTAGACGAGTGCAGCATGTTGCCCGTCCTGCGCTTCCTGATGCCATAAGTGTGCACAGGCACGATCAACTTGGGTCGCGGGATGATGAACTCCGACTCCTGAGACTCTACCGGGTTCAGAGAGTCAGGCTCAAACGCACTATCGTCTGGAGAAGTCCTTCTCGGGTACATTCTATTGAAGTCAGTCACTTCCAAGGAATCACTGAAATTGGTAAACTTTGAAAAAGGAACTGGACTCGGCTTGTGGCCGTCATAATGACCGGAGTCTAACGAAGAAGTCCTTTCTTTCGGGTCTATTCTAAAGGTTTCCCGCAGGAGATCACTACTGTTTGACTTCTGCCTGCCACCACTACTGGAGGAAAACTCGTCTGCAGATTTGTGTGAGCCTTTGCCTCTTTTTGAGACGTTTCCGTTGTACAGAGAATCGTCCTCTTCGACATCCCAAGAGTCGATCTCCTCATAGGAATGGTGATGACTGTGATGAGCTTTTCGCCTATTTTTCTCTTGCTGCAACTCTCTTCTTTTCCTTGCTGCCCAGGATGAGACGATTTCGTCTTCTCTGGGCTGCACTCTGACTGGCCTCAACGCTGGAGGTATCGGTTGGAGTTCGAGAGTTTCTTTCGGTTTTGGAATGTCGTCCACATCCGACGTGAAGTCAGCATAGTTGTAAGAAGGTTGTGGCATGTTTTTGTCTAAGAATGCGTCCATTCTTTTAGGAATTATCGTGGTGGGTTCGTTCTTAAACTTGACAGCGGTAGAGTTGGCAGGTTTCATCTTGGGAGGCGGTGGAGAGATCACATCGTTGGGGTTGCGCTGATGAAGGGGCTTGGTGCGTGCGACCTCTGTCCTCGGTAAGGGCAAGGGTCCTTGCGTGTAGGTTTTCGTAGTCTTGTTGGCCTCCTGAAGGTCGCGACCATTCACCTGTCTGGACATGGTCCTCGCTTGACTCGACCCTGGCTGAACCACTTCCGATCGCACTGGTTCCGGCTCGTCATGGAATCGTCTTTCATTGTCTTTGTCACTTTTCACAGCCTGGTTTGTTTGCCTAAACGAATCACTTTTAACCTTGGCATTACCATTAGTCAAGGGACCAGTTTCTTTGTTCACTTCAGTTTGTTTGAGCACAATGTTTTTGAGGTTTTCAGGAACACTCCCTACATCCTTCGATGTGATGATTTGGTAACGCTTTTCCAACTCTGAATATGGTGTGTTTGGGTTGGTCTTAGCATCGGATCCGTTCCGCCTTAGATCTAATCCGTTAAGAACTAATGGTAACTTTGACTTATTGGATACGTTGTTAATATGTCTTTCTAAGGAGGAATTTGTTGAACCGTTTGTGGAGACATGCTTTTTAGAAGACTCTTCATTTGCAAGTATCATCTTGGATTCATCTTCATTGCTAGTTTCCCAACTATCATCAATCTTAGTCAAACCTGGCAGTTTTACGCCAATTTTAGAAATATTGTTGACAGTTTGGGCTGCCTTCTTCTCCCGATCTTGAAGGCCCCACTTCTGTGTCACCTCCTGCCAGTTGGCTTCGTAGTGGAACTCCATAGCAGCTGGCCCTATGGCTGTGGCTCGACCCGGATATCTTACCTTCATTCTGACAATCTTAACATTATCTCATTTGTATACTACCTTTCGTTAGTAATAGGTCTAGAATGGGAATTCCGCCAGACACTCATTCTGTAGTCACAAAACTATGAATTACGACCGTTTAAATGCAAATTATTATGCTAAATCATGCAGTTTAAACTAAAGATATCAACTTTTAAGAAAGTCTAATGACTACGAAACCGTAAGTAGCCTTTCCACACTTCAGTACCACAGCAAAATATCCTTGACACATACGAAATAAAAAAAACAGATCACTGTCTTCTTCAAAGAACACAAGCACAAATATCCAAAAGTGATATATCACCAAATTATAAATCGACCCGTAAAAGTACACTTTACACACAACGTGAAACACGTAACAGAATGTAAACAAAGGAGCACAGAGTTAGCCGACACGTGCGCCTGTTACCGTGGCGACAAGAAGCGAGCGACTGACAGTGGAGCAGCGTGTGGTGAACGTAGACAGCTGTGGTGGGGACAGCAGACCAGCTGACTGCACCAGCCATCCATTGTTGCAGCAGACAGCTGCCGCTGAAACAGCTGATCAACACAGGCACTGAGGGAGGACTATTGTTGAAACATTCACTCATTCCATCACGCTCAATCACGCCGGATCTGTTATTGGTTTTGTCTTGCAAAAAGGGCCTTGCAAAAGTGAACGCGTAAAGATTATAATCAAGTACGCATCTTTGCAGCTAGTTAATAAGTCACTCAAGTTTTGTTTGTTGTAAAAGCTTTTTACAACATGTTCTGATGATTTTCCTAAGTAAACCTTCCTCCATTTAAGCAATGATTACTAATCTACTCAATTAAGTAGATTAGTAATCATTAATTTAAGAGGCGGCTGGATAAAGCGACCGCGAGGCCCACTCTAAAAATCGCTTATAATAACGTGGAGTAAAAACTTCAAACGATTGTACTTAAATCTGAAATCTGTACTGGCTAAATTAGTAGTTCGCCAATCAGTGACTGAAGATGGTACTCCACAGTAAGGCCAAAATATCTCAACCTAATTATGAAGTTTGGACGCGGTTTGAACCGGAAAAACTAGCTTAAAAATGAAATTGTAAAAATTACTAATAGTGTATACGATAATTTAATATAATTTAAAATAGAAAATGAAAACTTTTCGGTTTTATTAGAAATTTGCCAAGATTCGCCGTAGTGCTTGTGGCTACGTGTAGGCTATGTTTTATCTTGTTTTCTTATTTAAAATTTGTTTACCTACATTCAACAGCTGTTGTATATTTTTGACTATTACAAATAATTCTAAATCCTTGAATGTGACGCTAGATCGTGGGACATGGATAATGCGATTAAAAAAGGAACATTAAATAAAGTATTGTAATATTTAACAATTTAAACTTAATAACTTAACGTGTGTTTTATCATAATTTGAAATACAACCTTTGGGTGAATAATAAAATTAAACTGTTGTGGTTCACCCAAAAGATTTATTTTAAATTAGTGCAGTATTTATTTAAAGAGGTTTTAATTACATATCCGAAATACAGCAAATCGTGTAGATACTACGTGGTCTTTGTCTAACAAATCCCAATTAAAACACTAACACAGAGTATGCAATTACGTCATAAAGAAATACAACGTAACATTAATGTTGATAAGAAAGATGCAACACGAAAAAGGTCAACTGATAAATTTTGCACATGATCTCGAAAACTTTAACCTTCTATTAAAGTAGGCTGCTTGATAAATAAAACGTCATAAACATCCTAGTCGTCATATACAGGGTGTTTCTAAATGAATATCGGGGTTTTAACGGTTCATAATATCAATAACATTTAACTTACAGTAACAAATGATGAGTCAAATGAAAAAGCAACTCAAACAGTTTTGCCTGAATGCTTACAAGTTTTCAATATGAGAACCATTCGTCACCGGGCACACGTCAAGTCTACAGTAGAGCCGAGTTCTTCCCAAACGTTATGAAGTGTGTCTTGAATAGCTGTTCAATCAGCTGCTTCAATCCTGTTTCTTGATTTGGGGAGGTCAGCTGGTAGTGAAGGCACATACACAAGATCTTTGATGAAGCTCCAAAGATAGAAATTGGGTGTTCAGCTCTGTTATCAGACCCTTTGCAGAAAATCCAGCAGTCGGATGATAGAGTCTTGTTCAATGTTCCAACAATTGCGTAAATCACTATGCCAGTGAGGTAGGGCACCATCTTGCTGGAAAATGAAGTTCTCTGGAGTCTGGATCATCTTCGACTGAGGGAAGAGCCATTGTTCTAGTGTATTAACGAACCAGTTTCATTTGCTCCACCAAAAAAGGCCAATAAACTATCCGCCGGTTTCATATATGACACCGAAAACATTCATCTTAGAAGAATCTGGTTGCACTTCCCTTTACAAAGGCAGGTATCTTTAAGCTGATGATCTACGGATGTTATTGTCACTTGGAGGATCATAACTAAACTTAATATGGAATGCACGTTGCGCAGTAATCACCGATTCAATATTTCCAAGTTTTAAAACATAAAACGCTTTCTGTTTACTTGTCGCCGTCTTTGCTACTAGTGCTTTCAAACGGACAACGGTAGAAACGTTGCGTGAACATGCACACTGGTGCCATCAAACAAATTTGTTTTAATGGCTCTTTCATTTGATGTATGATTTATAATCATACGTTCATTGTAATAAATATTATAAAGCGTTAAAGCCCCGATATTCATTTATAGACACCCGGTATACGAGTTTGGCAATACAAATTCAAAACTGCAAAGTTGGATGAGCCAGCTAATATTTTGAATTACACAATGAATAGAGGCCGCTGCTGCATATGAACTCTAAAACCTGTACTTTTGTAAAACAATAAATTATTAACTAAGTTTAATACAACTTGATTTTTTTTTAAAGAACATAGAACTCAAGTCCTCGAAACAAATATTTTGTTTGGTAAAGAAGTTTAACGTTTTTGCTTTTATATGCTGCAGCATTAATGGCTCGATACCTCTATTAAAGCACTTTTCCCATTTTAGTTCGTTGATTTGCCTACTTAAAACATTGTTTGCAAATTTTCCTATGTTAAATTCCCTATCCCGGATAGAGACCACCCCGAGCGGCTTAAAGCTACAACTGAACCTAAAATGTCCAATCTTAGGAAAACTAAGTAATTCGAACTCGATTTTTGTTGGACTGTTAAAATCGATGGCGACTACGCTTTTAATATTTACAATTTCCATCAATATTGTACACTTAATAAATAAAATTATACGCACTGTGTAAAACACAAATGGGCACATATACATGTTTAGAGGATTTGACTACAACCGCAAATAGATAGCAGACAAGACCTTTCCCAAAAACATTTTTTGTAAAAAAGATTTACCTTTGTGTGGTGCTGTTTGATCCTACTATATATTTTTTGTTTCTTCAAAATGTTTTATTGCAATTGTCACGAAATGTGCTTGAACAAATGATTGATGTCTCAGTTGAAGTATGTTAACATACAGACAGTGAGCGTGGTGGTGGTGGACGTGGTGAGGTGTTCGTGACAACGGGGTTGGAAGAGCAAGCAGCACACGGAGACTCAGACAGTGTGAAATCGTTCCTCCAACTCCGAACTCACTGCACTTCACACTTCACTTTCACCAGATTATTTTGTTGACTTTCTACATTCAACATTCAACACAGCAGCGACGTGAATCCGTCAACATGAATAGTCAACACTGTACAATACTAAGTATAGGTGACATTGCAGTTTATATGCACAACTCGGCGACGTTCATTTGCATTTCGCACTTTTCTGTAAATCATAATTATTCATGTTTTAGTTTCTCAGATTTGTTGTCTGATGCTACACGATGAGTAATATGAGATTGTTCTACTTTGCAGAAAGAGTATTTCTATCATGTAATTTCGATGCAGGAATTCTGATCGGTGAGTGGTGCTCTGGCGTATTACTACTATTAAATACTCATTTCTTAGGTTTAAGAAGATGAAACTATAGTTTACCACTCTACCGTATCACTTAGTTTCAGATTCTTAGTGGACGATTTCGCAATAATGCGTCAAAGGTGTCATATGTTCGTTATTTGATCACTATTTCACTTACTGATGCGAAGACATCGCACTAAATATACGAAATAGCTGTTCTTCGGCACTTAAACCTAACTGTACATTAACCGTTGTGCTCGTAAATAGCATTAAAATACCCGATTTTCTGTTTTAACATCAGCTTTTTGTGATAACCAACAGCTGATGAGTACACTGAACAACACTTATTAATAAAGCAATACAAGTTAGAACTCATATTGTTACTGTACTCAGAGTCTAACGGACTGTTTCTCTAGTCTGTGCTGTACTGTACGCTGATATCAAACACCGGTTCATGAAGAGTATCTATTGGCAAAGCCACACCGGTGAGAAACCGTGAACAAGGTTACAGTGAGCTGTGAGGGTGTGGTGAAGGGGAAGGTGAGGGGAGGGGAGCAGTTCGCCTTGGTATCTGAGTTGCGACATGGGCGTGAAGGTTCACAATATACTCCAGTGTGTATCACTCCATGTACCTTTCCGTGGTTGAAAATAGGTACAAATACAAACAACAATCATGCCGACCTTTCACTAGGTCAAACCTGGAAAACAACCTTACCGGTCGGACGTTCACGGTCCTCGCCATTACATTTTAGTGTAGGATCGTGTATTATCGTTTTAGTTGAAACTTGATAAACTTTTAACGAATCCAAGGCTTAAAAAAAGTTTTTAGAGTATATGGACGATTACCACAGTTCTGTTGTCGCCGAAACGAAATATCTTGCTCCCACATTAGCTTTATCTTGCAGCTTTTAAGAAAACATTGTTTGGTAAACTGTTTACGACTATACAAAGTGATGTTTTACACCCAGCGAGGTCAGAATTACCTTCTGTGTGCTCTGCCTTTACATCCATGACCTACCACATATTTATCGCGTGACGCAGTTTGTTGACAACAATAGCGTTTATTATATAAACTGATGTTGACTTCGTCGAATGACCAATGACGCACGGAAACGAGAATGCCAGTAATTATTGTATCAAGTGAATAAAAGTCCTTCAATATAGTAAAATAAGGATGAAAATAGTGCAATTTAGACCAATTTTATTCAAAATACGAGTAAATGTGACATGGGTGGTATGATGAGACACCCTGTATAATACTGACTACTGTAGTTTTGACTATGTAAGATTAATTTTGTATATAAGAACGTTCCTCCTAAAGCAGATAGAACATGATAAGATGAAGACCGAACTATGACATTGATAAATTAGTAGTAAACTAGGAGACCACCAGTAAGCCAAGATAAATCCCGACTTCCAATATAATAATGCTAACTTTATTTTTCGTATATAAATACTATTGTGTGACAAAATAGAAAAATAGAACCAAGAATTAATAGACTACAATATATTCAAATTCATAGTGTAGGTTAATAATAAGATTGAAATTTAGGTCAACATCTCGTATTTTAATAATAACCAATAACCATAATTGTTTTAACGATTCACTAAATACAAATGGTTTTGTTGGAACTTTCACTTGAGATTTATTTGCCCAAAAATTCCTAATTGGCATTTTCCCGTCTCCCGGCGCGTCTCTTACGCCTGAAGATAGAATTCTCCCCATCATCACTACTGACACTGCCTCCTCGCTGAGCTACATACAGCCGGACAGAGACGCGCGTGTGTGTGTGTGTGCGCGTGTTGCCGTGTCAAGGTGAGATGCAGATGTCACAATGCAAGTGAGAATGTAGAGCAAGTGAGTAACCAGTGGGAATGGAGGACACGTTGAGCAAACGGAAGACGAACACTACAGTAGGATATCCCCTGTACCTGTACACACACCAGTAGACCTTCACACCTTCCAACTCGGCAGTCGCTCAGGGCTTTGAGCAGAAAAACAGGCACACAGTCATGCTAAATACAATGGGCAAAACTGAGTAGGCTACGACTTCCGTGGAATGTAGGTTAGACGACTTTAATTTGCGTATGTCAATGGACCAACTATACTAATTCGAATTCTAAAAGATTTGCAGAAGATGGCATTCTAGCCTGACTGAATTTAGGAAAAATTACATATTTGCGAGCAGCTATAGAACTACGAAACTTCGTGTCAATTTTGAACGAGTGCCTTTTAGTGGTTTGCAAGGGCTTGACATCCAACAAACGCCGTTCTCGTGTAATTACTATTAATTTTATTGATTGTTTTTTTTTACATGATGTCGAACATATTATCTAGGACGGATTGGAGCCACATTTATAAAACTCTACTTTTAAAGTAGCTCTAATTTTCAAACCCCAAAACACTGTAAACGCTTACGGGTTTCAAAGTGGATTTTATCGAAAAATAAAATTAGGAAAGTCAGCTTTAAATTTCGCCCAAGAGAATATATTGACCTTTTATTTAAAATCTTAAAAGTCACAGTAACACCATTTATAGTGGCGGCGTTTGTTTTAGACTGTTAACGGTGCAACCCTCTGCTTCGTCACCTCTTTCCGCTCGTTAATCAAAACGATCGAAGGGGCATAAATAAAATCCATATTTAGTTAGTCGCATTTTAATGTTAATACAAGTTATTTTGTATTGAAAGTATCTAATAAACAAAGTCTATCCTAGACCGCTGCAAAAGTAAATACCTAACACCAGAGTCCAGAGATAAACTAACAAAGGTTTTGTTTGCCAATACACAGGCGGAGCTTTGTTTATTATTTGAACGCCTTCAAGATAGAGACGGCTACGCAACTACAAGACAGACATGTAGTTATCTCCTGAACTTTGCAGGCGCTGATCTACGGTATTATAAAGATTTGCTCGGGCACTGTCATTGTTTTTACACTTTAGTTTAAACCATTATGCACTGACAAGATTTTACGCAACATAATTATTAAAACTTATATTCAAAGTGTAAGATAAAAAAGTATTTCATTTGCTGGGAGTTATGAAAAATTGTCCAGCACCTAATATGGTCTTACATAAAACATTTTCTGAAAAGCTTGATTTGATCTCAAATCAAAAGCCACTTTTGGATATCTTCTGTTTCCGCACACCATACATATAAATAACAAATAAATAAGTAAACACATATAAAGCTTTGATATTTGACTCAAGAGGTGTTTGAAGCTCAAAACTGCCAAACCATTTTGTTCTTCGACGTTTCGTTCTATTTGGCGATAGAATTAAATTGATCTTTTTCCAAAGGAAATTCGTTAACACGCGGGCAAACAACATTAAAACTCCCCTATTAAAATGGCCCAACAAAATCTGTCTATTATCGTATGGGATTCATCCTATAACTGTCAAAAATTATGTAATACAATGATTTTTGTACCAAATTGTTCAGAAAAACTGTATCTACGAACAATATGTACTTTTAAAAAGTGAGATTTTAAGGTTTGGTGTACAAAGATGGAAAGGTGGGGGTTAGCTGTTATGTGACACCCGGTATAAAAGAAAGACTTTTCATACTACACTGCAATTTAATATAAATAATTTGTAATGTGCGTTTCGTTTTAGACTAGCGTATGGGAATAGATTAAGTATAAATTTGTTTACTTATATTATGCCACCAAATTATGTGGAATAACTACTCCTTCCAACAGTTATTATACTCGATACATTTTTTTACTCTGATTTGAGAATTATATTGACCTCTGACAATACGAATACAGTACATTCCTTTAAGTTCTTCTAGATACTAGAAGTACCTCTGATCCCAACCATATTTGGAATAGCAAATAATGTTGATGACGTGCGTTGTGTTAGATTTCCCACTTCTATGCTAGGAATCCAAGAGATCAGAAGTACAGTACTAGGGACATGAAATTGTTAATAGGTAACGTAGATTTCACGTCACGGAACCGTGCGCTAGCGCTCCTAGTAGCGATTCACTGAACTCTTACAGCTAACTCTCGCAGTAGTAAAGTGTACCAGCTGCTACCAAGGCTGGTCCGGAGACTTGCTGTTTGCTTTGAGCAAGCTTAGTTAGTAGTTATTGATTTACTGTGGAAATAAAAAATAGATAAGTAGTATAACAATTTAATAAAATTTGTTGTACGATTAATATAATATTGAGTAATAAAGACGACGTATTATTGAATCTGGAGAGTATAATTTTCGACATCGACGTCCCAAAGGTAAGGCAGATCAGAAATCATGGAACCAGTCGCTAGCGCTCCTGTCAGTCGTTCTCTAAACTTCTATAGCACTCTCTCTGAGAAGTACTAGAACATCTTCAGAACTTCTAATCACAAAGTTAGTAAGTGCTAGTACGTGCAAAATACGTACGTTTCTTGAACGTATAACCTCAACGTTTTCAATAATTTAAGATTTTATTCTATGACCAAATTGGTTTAAGCACGGTACTTGCAACGTTGCCTGTAACACTATTTATTTTTAACTTTCTAGTCAACATACAGATATTGTATGTTGATATGTTATGCAGTTATACTAAGTTTCACCCAATTTCCGGCCTTCGTGACTGAGTTTGTCTCTAAATATAACATGCATATGATTAGTGTAGAATAAGGTGGAGTGTTTGAAAGATGAGTTATGAACACTTAATGTTTACGCGGGTGAGAGGGTCACAAATATCCCGCCTCTGAATAAATCACACTGCCACATCAAAGCTGCCTGGAGCTGGTCAGTACTGCGCTCTGCTGTGCTGTGTAGTGTGTGCTCGCTTCATTGCCAATTGGCGCCAACTATTTATTAGATATCTTCAAACAGTTTTATGACAGATCTCGCTCATGAATTAGCTACTCCTGGAGAGGACGATTCACTCTACAATGAGTTAACCTAGCTCTTTGCAAAGCTAAATGAAAATTTAAGTAACCAAGTATAAACCGTGCCATTATGACATGAGTGCTTCTATATATTTTGAATTTGTGATAGAGACACATTTGAGGCAAAAGTGTTTGGTTGCAAAGTTGGTCAGAGAGAAGTTCTTAGAAGGAGAGGAGTATCTGGAATGTTCAAGGAAAAATAGCTGATTCCGAAAGGATGAAATAAGCTTGGACACAAAGAAAACCCCATTTTCAAGTCGGCGTTAACGTACTTCGCGTGGCCAGACTGGATTATACGTGAATAATAATTTAGATTAAATGTCCGAGTTCGCAGAACAAGGAGTGGCCATGTATAATATTCCACAATATCAATGGGGAAACAAGCATTTTTTTAAACGCATCACACCTTTTGGGCCCTGATCTCACCTAAGTATCCCAGCCTAAATGTTTATTTTCATTCTATCGAAATTATGTTATTGATTGTTTTTTGCGGCTGAATATTTAATTCACGCTATACGTTCAAGCGCCATTCAAAACGATGCATTGCACAACAACTAAAGTAAGAGTATAGCGATTGTGGGGTTTTAATGAGTCTTGTAAAACAGTTTCCTCCGAACCATAAAGAGAGGTAAGGTTTATGGGAACACAAGGGCTATAATAACCCGTGCGGCCGGGATACTACTTCACTGCACCTCAGATAACCGTACATCACTGTACACAGCCGCAGCTTGCTGTAGTGAATGTCGTGTAGGACAACTTGGCGTTATGACGTCACGGAGCCTTGTAGATTGAATATGGCCCTCCCATATGCAGTCATTTCGTATGTTCATATGGTGTGTGAAAACACGAAAGACAATATTTCCAGTAGTGAAGCTTGGCTAAAAGTCAGCAGCCCGCTCGTTGGATCCCCTTATACAAGGGTGGACCCAACGAATGGTGGAGTTTGAAGGATGCGGTTCAAATAAAAACTGAAATACTTACATTCTTCTTTTTTTATTTTTTATTCAATTACATATTTAGTAAGTTTACGTAATACGCGCCATTAGCCACTCAGCAAGTGTCCAATCAGTATCAGTATACAAGTTCTTTTCAAACGTTAGTCAACATATCTTCAGTAACAGTTGTCATTGCTTCATTGATCCTATCTTTATGCGATTTAGGTCTCGAATCTTTCCTCCATAAAACAACTTTCTTTAAATATATCCCACAAAATAGTCACAACATGTTAAGGTCTGGACTCCTTAAAAGCCACAAGATAGGTCCTTACCGGCCTATCCATCGATGTTTATACTTTTCGTTCAAAGCGTCTGTAACAAAAGCATGGTCCAGCAAGGAGTCTAGACCAGACACCTTATGACCTTTTCTTGTGGGGGTATGTGAAGAACATTGTTCATGGAGAAAATATTCGAGACCTAAATCACTTAAATAGTATAGGATCTATGAAACAAAGGCAACCGTTACCGAAGATTCGTTGTCCTTGACTATGGTTTGGAGAAATATTAAGTACCGATTCAAAACTTTCCGAACGGCTAATGGCACCCATACGGAAACTTACTAGGTATCTAATATAACGGTTTAAAATGAAAATCAAAAAATGTAAACACAATTATTTTTATTTAAAAATGTTTCAAATAGTTCTTGTATGAAAACTTAGAAACTCCTCCAGTTCTGCCTCAAACTGACCACAGGATATGCTACTATCAACAGCCTACTTTGCAAACGCTATAATCTGTGCAGTAGACAGAACGTAATCCGCAGAATAGAGGTTAATGCAGTTCTCACTTAATCTGTGGAAAGGTGCGGGTCAGACTCAGATCAGCTGGCGAGAGATCTCCTTGTACGGAGTAAACAACAGTCATAACCGGTTGTTGATGGAGATATGCCAGAGATGATAAACTAGTTTGTGCATTTCATTAGCCAATCGTTTACGACGCAGGAGATATCTCTGAACAAGCACTACACTACAATAGATATTCTGAAATTAGTCCTTATTGAGTATTTCAAACTAAAAATGTTCCAAAGGTTTAGGAGCGAATAAGATTTACAATCCCATACTGATTGATTGTTTAACTGTTTTAAAAGCACCATTGGATCTAGTTTGCACATGTTCGGCAATCAAAGAACAGTTCTGAAGAAATTTTGGGATTTGACTATCCGGATTTGACTTATTACAATTTTGAATATATTCGGTACTGTTGGCTAGTGATGTCAACTTAGAAATATGATGACTAAAAGGAACCTAGGCGATCAAGGAATCAACACTTTTGGACATTGCAGTAGAGCATATATAGTGCTTATGACACCCAAAGTCAAGTTTACGACTACATGTTAGGTCCAGAAGCTTACCTTCCATGACGTAGACGATGCTGCCCACATCGCCCTCCTTGATGATGAGACTGCCGGCGGCGTACTCCACGGGGTACATGCAGTCCACGATCTCGCGGATCTGCGTCATCTCCAGGTTCTTCATGAAGTCATTGTCCAGGATAGCAGCCTTGATCAACTCTCGGGACCTGAAACATCGACAACACCATTGACAACAATCCTTTCTGGGAGACGATAGTCAAGGGCAGAGGTTAAGTTGAATTTAGAGATGATCCAGTTTACGGGTTAAGGGAGGTTCTGATTAATATGCTATCATATATTGAGTAAATATCAAGTCATGTCTGGTCTAGAAGTACAGCTTGTCAAAACACATCTCCCCGCCATTTAAAGTGGGATGAAATGAGTAAAGCCAACTACACCGGCTGGTTTTTGTGCAGAAGAAAACCTGTTGGATAACTTACACGAAGGTGTTGGGCGACTTTGAGAGATTGACGTTTCCTACCAGCCTTGCAATTAGTATACATATGACAGATCTGCAGTGTTAATTAATAGACGGAGAATAATGTGTATCAGGCGCATGAGAGACTATACACTTGCTGATAGAGAAGTCTCCGAGGAGAACTGGATGAGGGTGGGATAGATTTTGAGCTGTTAAGCACAAATTTAAACACGACTGATAAAGTTACTATGAACGCATTTTTAACTCAACAAACAATTCAGATTTATGAAAAGTACACATTTTTAAACATGCAACAAGTTTTTGATACTCGATATAAAAAAGGGGTTTCCTGTAATTGCACGTTCATATTTTTTGCTTGAGTTCGTTATTTACAATTTCTTAATAATGGACACAAACTATACAGTACATTCCGTCTGCTGGAGAATTTACTTTAGTATACTTCGCTTTAACATAACAATTTCATTATATACATGTGTTCATTTATTGAGACACATGAATCTAAAGACGTCCCATCATCTTTCAACGTAGAATTTTGGAATTTTTGTAGACGAAAAATATTGGATTATAAATATACGGTATGTAAATCTTAAGTAAATATCTCAAAGATCAAGTTTCTATTTATGGAATGTCTCCTCCTCCACCATTACAGAACTAGTTCTGCGAGATGGAATTCGCTGGGAATGGAATAGGCTTATCTGCTGAATCTGATCACAGATCTGTCAGCAGAGTTGTTGCCGGGATTCATCTGCTAATCCATCTTTTTCCTTCCTCAGAGTTTCCTTGGTGAAAACACTACACAAATTGTAATTTTATCACTTTGTATTTTAGAAAAAAATGTCAATTAAGATTTAGACTAAAGACATGTCAAGAGCATGTCATGAAAATGAGTTACAGATAGAAAAAATATAATAAAATAGTAAGATATTATAAAAATGGTTCATTGTTAATAAAGAAATATGCGCTTGTAACGATTCAGTCGTATCTAAGTATTGCAGGCGTCGTATAGTATTTCGTATGTCCCTGATTTACTTCAATTATGGGATTCCCAAAGAGGTGATTTTTGGGCTTGTTTTAATTTGAATTTGTTAAGGCAGAAACGCATTGCAAACATTTGTCCATAATACATTGACAATGTGAATAACCAATAGTTATCTCCATAAATACGTTGATAAATAACCTGTTATCATTTGCCAGACTATGTAAATGTTGACACGGTTAGCGTGTTGTTGACTCTGGTGGCACACCTGTTGTTGTTAAGTTTATTCTGTTTTGTACAACTAATCGGTTTATTTCACATGTCGAGCCGCCTTGATTCTAATCTATCAACCTGTCCCGCTCTTCCGGTTACATTTGGTCTTTGTTACCAGTTTTGGACACAAACATGGGAATTACACCTTCCTTTAACATTCTCCTTAGTAGTGGAAGAGTAGCGTAATCTCTTTGATTTGTAAACAGGGATTTTGACTCCGCCCTCTCCTTGAAACACCGATTGAGTAAGGTTTATGGCTAATTTCACATTGTTTGTTGTTAACGGTTGACGAAAGACTTTGCCATTGTTCCAGTGTTCAGTTTGGAAATCTATTGAAGCTGAAAATCTGGCTGTAATGACGGCAACAGAAATACAGGGTGTTTTTTAACGCAACCAATTTTGAACTTTAGTAAGTCATTATTTACGAGCTCTAGACGGTCATAAATAATATAACATTGGTTTGTTCACTACAATATCTATCAGATGACTGTTGCAGTAATATAGTGCGTTTGATTTCCTAACTTTATGCGTTATTGTGAAATAAACGCAATCATGGTTTTTAGCAAAGAGTGTTAATTGTTGAAGAATACTTAAGAACAAGATATGTCCTGTCAAGAGGCGTTTAGTATCAAGTTTACAGGTGTTAGTATTCCAAACCAATCTAAAATTCACAGATTTGTTTAAAGGATTAACGAAACAGGTTCTGTAGAGAACAGAAAACATAACAGAAGGCGGACTGTACTAAACGAAGAAGTGACAGAGAATGTTAGGGTTAATTTAGAAAATAATCCATAAAAGTCTTTAAGAATTTTGAAACAACAAAAGCTAACAGCCTACTCACGCCTGCAAACTTGATCTCAAACACCTCTTGACACAAAGACAATTATCGTGTTCTTAACTATTCTTCAACAATAAATACTCTTTGATCTTTGCTAAAAACCACGATTGCGTTTATTTCACATTAACAAACCCCACTATATTAATACAAAAATACATGCCATCTAATAGATATTAAAGTGAACAAACCAATGGTACAATTTCTGACCGTATAGCGCTTGTAAAAATATTTACTAAAGCTTGAAAATTGGGTTGCGTTAAAAAAATACATTGTATAAAGAGGATCTCTGATTTAAGCTGTAATATTCTCATTCAAACACGTTCCAAAAGAATCACTCCCAGCTATCGATATATACAGCTGAAAAGGCATATTTGAGGACTTATCTGAAAGCTAACTTAATTTTCTTGATCAGTAGTTTATCTCAGAATATAAAACCTCCCTTCCTCAAAACCTTTAAACTACTTAAACATTTTCAAACACTTTAACTCCCTTATTTACAAAAAGTGGTAGTAACATTTTAGAAATTGCTCTACATTATTAATCTTTTGTGACGGAAGTAAAAAGCCTCCCCAGTCCTTCACCCATTCCCATTTCAAAACATGAAAACCTACCAAATTCAAAACTTACCCTAGTTATGATGAATGTGTATGCTAAAGTGATTAAAACATATCGCTCTAAATTTAAGGTATGCTTTCTATACACTCGGTAACTTTGGAGGGCTATACCGTAAAACTGAGCGATAGCCATTTATTTATTATTCTAAACATTTGTCCGAAACCCATTCATCTTCGACTGTAACTACACTAATGACATTTTAAACCCCACGCAAGTCTTAAAATCAAACAAAAATAGGTATAATTAGCGAGCGAGCAGTAAACCAAAGCTAACAGTTCATATATAACTGAGCAGAAGTATAAACTGTGGCAGTTTACGAGGGAGGAGTGTATTTTGGTTGAGTCCGCACTAATGATGTGTTCAGGAGATAAAGATTAGTTCAGCTACAATTTTATTAGACTATGACAAATTGCAAATGAGCCGCGTTGGCAGTGAACAGTGCCAAACCTCGTGAGGCAGGTCATTCACCGATACTACGAACAGACGAGGTTCCTGTATGTGTCACCACTCGCTTCTTACCTTACCTTTAGAGAGACTTTCGTAATCGTAGAAGTTGATTATTTAGGTTTATCGTTTAAATGTGTACAGTTTTGCAGTCAAACCTTAAAAACTTTTCGTTTGAAAGTTAAGGAAATGATATCCTCGTTATTTTCAGTTTGCAAAAGTAATAAATACTAATTTTAAATTAAAACTTGAAAAATTGCAAAAGCATATTGTGTATTAACCACTGGATATCTTATGTACGCTACGGGATATCATATACGATATAGCGTACATTATAAAATACACCACAACAAATTCTCAGCCTTAGATCATCCTACATCAAATCGATGGTAATTATTTTGATTAATATTAAGTTGTGTTACAATCAAACTATGACAACTTATGTTTAAACATGTTTTTGTGAACATTTTCAAGATTTGGAACGATTTTGGTACAGTTGTGCAGATATATAACTGACGAAAGTTTACTTTTCGCGTAAGAGGTATTTCAACAGATCATAGTCATAATGAATAAAGACTTTAGTTAATACGCTAGTAATATTGCATATAAGGTGAAATCAAGACTACTGTGATATTTCATGCTCTAAATATCATGAAATTAAATTTAGCTAAATAATTATTTTTGTCGACTTAAGTACACATTCAATGAGAAGTGCGTTAGAATGAAGTAATAAGATTTTTTCCATCATTTGACGTAAACTCCCTTCATGACCAGACTTTTCGATCATTCAGTGTCCAGGAAAGGTTCATATATTTTTCCAAAATAGACTGACACGAGTCAGAAAGATTCCAGAATGTAAAGCTTTACTCAACTCGTGCTAGCTTACCAACAAACGCATTAAATCTTTCGATCTGTTTTCTAACGAATATTGCTTTGAGAACGGACACAAACTGAAGATGTCTCTGTTATAAACTGGCCACAGAGTCAAACGGTTTCCCAGATGCTATTATGTGAGTATAACTCGTACTTTGATGGGTTTTGATGCCACTGATGTCACTGAAGTAACTGATGCCAGCAGTGGTTTGCTATAAAGTGATTAACCACGAACACTTTGATGTAGGTTTATGTTCTGGAGTCAGCTGACGCGTTGATCTGTGACACTCGTTAACCCAGAAATGGCCTCTCCCAAAAATAACAGCCAGTAAAATAATCATCTGCCACTCTCTTCTTCAAACTGAAAACACACGCGTCTCCACAGATTAAACAAGTTAAAAGCATAAAACATACAATGTTACTGATCGAATAGAACTGTGCAAGTGGTTTCGCATTCAAAAATATAGTTGTATTTAGATAGCATGATTAATTAGTTTTAAATGATGAGTTTGAACGGATGGTCAAGGAGTAAAAAACTAAGTTTTTGGCTTGGGAAAAACTACATAAAAATGACCACGTTTCAAAAATTCAATAGAACCTAGTTTGTATCTAAAAGCTTTTATTTTCAAGTTACAAGCAAACATGAGTGGACCTAAATCAAAGCAAAAATGCACACTTTTAGCCATTGCCTTGTATTGTTTTAATTCGTGTATGATAGTTTCATATATCATTTATATTATTTATAACTAAGGCTAACTTAAGGCTTAAAGCAATGCCTATAAAAGGTTTAATCCATATCTGAAGTTATAAGCGAACATAAGTGGTCCCTCAAAGCGCAAACTGCACGCTTTTAACTGCTACCATTTTGTTTTGAACCCCTGTAGCTTTCCATAGCTCACGTGTAACGTAATGCCCTTATAAATACGGAACAGTTTAATTGTCATCTGGTCAGATCTTCGTAAGTTATAAGCGAACGTAGGCTCAAAAACGGACGGACATAAAAAATACACATATTTGTTCTAGAACAGTTCGGTGTTCTTATGGTTTAATGCGACGCAATAAACTGCCATACTTACTATGGCTCAACCTTTAGCAATGCACAAACCAAACTCGTACTTTATTTATATAGATTTTTTTGCATTGGATTGCAGAATAAACACTGAATTGCATACGTAAGTGCGTAAAAATCAAATGGGCTGAGCACCTTATAAGTTTCTTGTTTTCGAGATTGTTTGTAGAAACATGTACAATTTGTTTGCGTAAAAAGCAGTTTCTTTCTGGAAAAATATCGTAATGGTAAAATATTGAACCCATTGATATAACGACGCTGTCAAAAAACGTCAGAGCTTGTACGGCGTATACAGACAGAACAAAGAGAAACGTTCAATCTAAGCTAGACTGTTACACGTACATGATGTATGTATATCGATGTTTTATGTGTGTTTAATATGAGAGCCGAGTGTCAGGATAAGAGTGGAAGACATTATTCAGTGTCTGCAGCCCACTGCGTGACAGTCGGTAGCCACTCCAGCTGTAGCCTACAAGTACCGGTACATTATGAGTAATGAGACGCGACACGCACACGCACACGCACATACACTGTACTTGATGTAGGCTATCCTATTGTGCGCGTGCGATGCGGTTTCTCTATTCAATCTATTGTGTACTGTGATTTCTACATTGTTCATTGAATACACGATTATCTAACACATGTTTTGTGTGATTGCTTAAGTTATCAACTTATTGTGTACATGCGGATACCGTGCTTGTATTCTGGGTGTGAGAGAGGTAGATTCAACTTGTTTCACTTACATTGACATTAAGTTTGAACATTTTGCGTTTGAACCGGTAAGAATTACGTACGGTGGCATATTTCACCTAGTAGGTTTATCCAACTGAATCAAGTTGGCAAACAGTGTATATATTTTTTACTCGGTAGCTATATATTAAATCACATACATACTTTGTATACGATGTATTTATACGTTCAGAGTTTGCAACATATATAAGAACATTATAAACAATATATGAAAACACCTTAAAATAAGTATTTGTTAAATAACTGTAATCAACTTCTTTGTTTACGTACTTAGAAAGTCTGTGTTTACTTAGGATGACATTAAATTTTATCAATTGCTATTTGTTTTTAAGGATGGAACCCCTAAACGGACAATTTAAGGGGTCTTTGTTTGAGTTTTCACTGCAGAAGTGCCTGTTATGAATACACTGTAATTATTTAATCCCTGTATTTTTGTGCAAAGAAAAATAAAGAAATTTATTTTTATTATTATAGTTTTAAATGTCCCCCCGCCACCTTAACTTTAAAAAGAAAATATTAGTAAAAAGCCCTTTAGGGAATGTTTTTATTGGATCCTGAAGTTTGTTTTGACATACTTTGCATTACCCATCACCACCCAAAAAGTGGGGGCAAATCTTTAAATACAACCCCCTTGTGGCACTTCAAAAGAAATGGAATTTCAACACAAATTCAACGACGTAAAGAATTTTTATCTTGACTCGTTTCTTGTAATACGTTAAAGATTACAAGAAATCAGGTTTAAAATGTCACATTTAACATACGATTTTTGTCATGACATTTTTGTTTTAAATCCCTGAAGGAAACATTAAAACCCTATAACATAATTCCATAGAGTATTCTGAAGAAAAGTTTGTCTTAAAAAATGATATGTGAAATATAGCATTTTAAACCTGATTTTTGTAATCTTTAAATGGGTACGATATTATAAAAAAAAAACGAGTCGAGGTATAAAACTTTTCTTTGCGCCGTTGAATTTGTATTAAAGTTACCTTTCTTTTGAGGGTGGGGTTTTATTTTAAAAATGGAGGGTCTCCCGGTTTTTGGGTGGGGTGGGCGACGTCAAGTTACGTCAAAACAAACTTCAAATTTTATAAAAAACATTCCCTAAAGGGTTTTAAAAATATTTCCTATATTAAAAGCTAAGGGGACATTTAAAACTAACCCCGTATGTACAAATTAATTAAGCAACAAAATGAAAAGTTAAAAATTAAATCAACTTTGAGAATTTGAATTGTTGGCCATCAGTTGGCATTCAATAAGGTCTAAATTTAAATGTTGACAACAAAATTGGGCTTGCCTTCAAAGCAGTTTTAGAGTGTTCATACACAATTTCAAGTTTCTAGGCCTTGTAGTTTTGGCTCAGCGGTGATGAGTGAGTCAGTCAGTGAATCTCTACAAAGCCTTTTATAAATATATATAGTTTCAATGTTGACATATGTCTCAGATGGTTATGCGACAGTAGCTGGCAGAGTGCGCAGAGAGCAGGCTGTGCAGTGCAGTGCTAATTGGTAGGGCTCGTTAGCGCTTGTGTTTGCTTATCGCGGCCAGTGATGAATGGCATCTCCGCGCACGTGCATCCATCTGCAATCTGCATCATGCAGACACACTCACATGCTGCTTGCTCGCTTCATACATCTCCAGACAAATCACGCTTTTAATTTGACAAAGTATCATTATATTAGACAAAACTGGCGTAAAAATGAAATGTCCCAGCAAGAAAATGTAGAAACCCAACTAAACTAAGAATGTTAGTTATAGGTACTTGTGGTTAGGTTGGAAAACCTTTGTTTGGCAGAACTAGTTCCTGGTTAAATTTAAACTCATCGTCAGCTGCCTATTTCTTTATGATTACATCTTGCGACATAATTTTAGGAAACTGGTGATGGGCTGTAATTTAACTCGAAACTAATTCTGCCAAATAGAAAGTTTTCCAACATTGACACCTAAAGGCAAGTACCTAGTACTAATCTTTACGAATTAAAATGCTACCTTAGAGTTATCTAAAATTTCTGAAATATTCTGTAACAACAACTTATTTAGTTGCTTTAGGTAAAAAAGGTGACAATTTTTGTAATCCCAGTCAAATCAGTGAATACTTTTCTTTGTCATCATCATTGAGATACACATTATTTCGAGAACAGACATTTAGCCTAAATGTGTATTTACAGAACAAAAAATGCATTGTATGTAAAAATAAGTTGAGTTTAATTGCATATTGTACAATTAAAGCAACATAAAATATAATGAAAGTACTACTTTATTCCTCTCTAGCACTATGTTTAAACTCCAATTGAACCATCTATTCATATGCAAACAACTCTTTATAATAGATTTAATTAACCCATTGAGCCGGTAATGACTGTATAAGAGGCCTATTCTTGACCCTAATGCCAATATAAAGCGCTCTCATTCATTGCACCTACTCAAGAGATAGGATAATGCAAGGCAACATCGGTCGTGTAGGCCGGAGACAGTGTAGGCTGAAACCGTGTAATATTCCTTCAGCAACCCTTCATCAGTATCCAGACCTTTCCTCGCCGTGTTCTACAAGCTAATCAGACAACAACGTACATAAACTGCGTACTTGTAGCCAACTATTTGTTATAATTAACGTAGCAATCAGATTATGAACTCTTTTGATAGTAAAAGACGAGTTCTGGCTTCTGAGTCTATGTTCATGTTGTTACAACTCAAAAGTTCCTTTCGTTTTATTGTGATTAAAGCAAGCTGAAAAGGGAAATTGGAGAGACACGTTCCAAGAATATTTTGGTGAGTGCGAGCAAAGGGCTTAAACTACGGAGAGCTTGTCGGTTAAACCTGCTAATAACGAAGTAGAGCGAGCTTCGTCGAGGCCTACTCAGCCAGCTTAAGCTTACTTAGGCCCCGGCGTCGCCCAATGGTGTTAACGTTGTTCAATGGTTAAGACACTAATTGAAAATAATCGCCGAAGGACGACAAAGTTATAATAATTAAAATTTTATTTTCGTTTGATAGGTTTCGCATCTTTGTCATTAATCCTCGGAAATAAAGTAAAGCAGCTCAGGTACGTTGTATAGGTAACCAGGAGCTAACTAAGGTCATGCAACAGTTTGAGGCTTCTGATATAGAGGCAATGGCTTAATATTAACTATTCATTAAATCTCTATCCGAAATTACAGAAGATTAAAACACCCACAGATAATCCAATAAACTTTGAAGACTTTCAAAAAGTCTTTTTGAAGAACATTGTTCTCATCTCAACAACTCATTCAAAAGGCAACTAAAAAAGGTTCTGCTAGACCATGCCTTCTATATAAAGTCAGTGAGTTTCTGGACCGTGAATGGTAGAGACTGAGTAAGCTAGAAAAACTCAGTTCTATTTGAATAGTGTATAAAATTTTGACGTGTGCCCATGTACCATAGTATTTAATGGCAATAAACTATTTGACTTTGACTTAGGATCAAAACATTAACTCTCGTCCGTTGATGTTTTGGTCCTAGAACATTGTTCCTAAAAGGCCTAATCAACAAATTCTAAATCTGTGGATTTAAAGTTGTTAGAGCTCTCCTGAATGTTTCTATCTGACGTTTTCAGACGTACGATTGTTACTCCAGTAACCTGAGACTATTTCGATACTACTTTGTTCTTTAAATATACACCGAATGTCACAATTCTTCGTGGACTCGACAGACCTTCATTTCAGGCACGAGTCCAAGTTCACCTGTACACGTCCACACTGACTCATAAACCTTTCAAAAATAAAGTGGAACTTATCAAACGCACACATCCTCGGGCTTGAAACATAGAAACCAGCGCATTTCAAAATCAATTAGTTGCAGTTGAAGAGGTGGTGACAGGGCAATTCCCTGCGTGAGGTTTAATTATCATCACTTGCATATGTTGAGTGTATGAGTGTGTGAGTGGGCCTGCCTCTACCTCACAGGTCGTGGGCCAGCACTCACCACCTCCTCTACTAGTAGGTACAATGCACAGATTGTTCTCAGAGAACCTGAGTCTGATTGAGTTGAGTCCCCTGTCACTGTCATCACGTGATCAACGGCTGAGTTCACTTGTGATATTGTGCTGTGCCGCAACTTGAAAGCAGTGGTACGCCCCGCTCCAAACTTGTCGATGTAGTAGTTTGGAATCCATAAAACGAAGGTATTATAAGATTTTAACACCACTATGTGAAACTATTTTAAATGAGTTGTCAATATATGCTGGAGAATTCCTTGGAAGATAACTTTTAAAATCAGTTGTCAAACTTAACTGGTTATGAATTTACATGATTTAGCTTCGACCTTGTTGCTAAATAGTAAATACCATGAAAACCAGCATAACAAATCTGAATTATAGCCGCCCTAAGATTATCAATTCAGCTTAGTCTGTTGATATTGGACAACAATATGCACACTCATAAAACAATATGAACCATTGTGTTTTACCTCATGTTACGGTTTTATTTCAACTGTTGAAATGTTATAAACCAAAATCCTGCGATCTCATTTTGATATTAAGATATTTAAATAATAATAAAATGAATAAATGATGAAAGAAACTTTTCCTGTCACATTACATTTATCAATAAATCATTCACACATGTTAGCCTGTATTTATGCAAGTGTTGATAACATGCTCAGTCAAAACTGCATATACATCTGCAACCTACGTGCAGCCAGCACTGTACACTTGAAATCCACCAGTTCAAATATATCCAAAGGACCAAGTTCATAAACAAAACACAAAGTGTTTCAATAGCTTGTTTAGCCAAAACCCCAAATGAAGATAATGAAATTAGATTAGGTTGTGTATGTAACATAAATGTACTCTGTATACTGAAGAGGCTGGAGTGCTCGCTGCAGTGAAGAGCATGTGAGGCAGATTATCTTGATACGCGCTTGTAAACTGTTATCAGAACAACACTGCACATTGTACAGAACACAGAGTACAGAGTTCTGCAGTAAACAGACGGCTCAATTATGATGAACCTAGCCACACTTGTAAATGCGTTATTACCGGTTTCACAATACTGTATATTGGAAAACAGATCAGGACGACCGTATACAAACAGGTAAAGCTTTAGGACATTTCGAAGACATAGAGGATAACCTTTTAAGTAAGTATTTCAACTTGCTACCAGAGGAAGTGAAGAGGTCGAGTCCGAAGGTACTGAAATCAAACTTCAGGAGTGGTTGCTTGAACACCCTTTCTACAGTTCGAAAGAATTCATGGACTGTCCAAAACTCGTGTAAACAACTAAAGTTTAAACCTTACTATGTATAATCTGAATGACCTTGATGACCTTGACACAATTTCAATCTTGAAGATTGCAAATAAAGCATATTCTCTCTTCTCTCTAAGAGTCCGCCACAGCTGCGTGGCGGCGCTTCAATGCAAGGGTTTACGGCGGCCCGTTTCCCTTTCAAAATAATTTTTATATTAAGTTAATCAACATGATACATTTGGAAACTACAAGGGTTTTACGACACGCGTTTCAATAGTTTTCTTTAAAATATGCGTTTTTGATAGTGAAAATGGATACAAAAAGCACTAAAACCTGGACAATTTCGAAATTTATTTGTCCTGAAGCTATTGAACAGTTTATTAGAAGTAGGGCTCTATACACGTGTCGGAAAACGTCTCTAGTTTCAAAATACATCATGTACATTAATTTAAGAACTATTTTGAAAGTTGAAAAACGAGTCGCTGTAAAACCCTTGCAAGCGCTTGGTTTGACAGTTAGGCCGCATCAGTTGAAAGAAAACTCGTTGTTTAACCAACACTTGCGAGGTGTGTGTTCCTTTCAGGCCTTCCCTGAGGTGACCACTGAGGCGCGCCCTTAAAGCCCTCGCCTCATTTTCCCTCGAGATAAAACATCACGGACCGGAAACTATCGAAAAACCTTCGTAAAGAGGTGGAACTTTGTAGGTTTGGAATTGAAAATCATGAAGCACAGCTACTTTGTGTGTGTGTTTGTTGTGGGCCAAGGCGAGGACACAGACCGTGACCCAGAGGCAGAGGAAGTTGCTACACGCTTTGGCTACTTCATGCAGGAGTCACGCAACAGCTATTCTGGACACGGAGCCTCTACTAGACACACAGCTAGAGCTAGACATAGCTAGACACTAGACACAGTTTGCATGTTCACTCACTCACTATCCACACTCCACACATTAGGAGGCCCTATTGACTCTTGACTCTACCAGTAGTGTACGTAGACTCTTCACAGTGAAAGAAAAATTAGGGCCTATATTATTTTTCTGCGTTGATACTATTTCAATACCTTGATAAAAAATAAAATGTGATACAAGACCAAAAATAGGATTAAGTTGTGTTAGTAACAACTATAGCTACAACAACTGTTCTGAGTAAATTAAGACAAGAAAAACTGAAATCGTGACAATTTGAGTTTGGATGTCCTATATAGTTGGCAAAACTAAAGGCACCAGTATTTGCTCAGTTGCGTAAGATATAATTGCATAATAGTAATTTAAGAATAGTTTTAATGTTACGTAATGGGCTCTATTACGTAGCACGATAGTTTAAAGAAAAGTAGTGAATATATGATGCACGGATTGGGTTAGGTGATCGAAAAAATGTGTTTGTTTTTGCTGTGGTGGAAAGCTATATATTGAACCTGTTATATATCTTCCAAAAAGAAACATACCATCAGCTACCTAAATGCAACTTATTAGACGCTATCGAGCCTTTTAAAAATAAATTTGAAAGGCCACAGTTACCGAGGTGACAATACTACAAGGCAACAGCACCAGGGCTGCGGGGTACCTCATTACACACTGTCACTGCGCATGCCTGCCCCATGTACACTCTACACTAACATACCAGCCTCATTGCCGCTCTCCTAGCCACTTTACCACTCGTATCTCTGCATAATTACCTCCAGTCACCTGTCATACCTTTAATTACACACAGCTGATATCAGTGCCGCCAACTAAACCCAATTAATACTTTTTCCCTCCCCACCCGCTGGCGTTTACCACAACTAGTATAAGCTATTTAGAATAGGTCTGTATATCTGGAGGTATATAGGGTGGTATATTGATCAGCACCGGTATGAACAGGTATTTTTGTCTGTTACATTCTGATACACGTCTGTGATTGGTCGTCTGCTGCTCCCGGCCAGCTAGCCAGTGAGTCGGTGGGCAGCTGTCACTAGTCATGGACGTGATTGGTTTCTCTGATTGTTTTAAAGTTAAACACATTGCGGGGGAAACGACAAAAACAAAAGAGAAACCTCATGTTGTTTGGCAGTGGGTGAGCTTACGCTGACTTTAGGCTAGCTCGTTTCCTAATGTTTCGAATTATGTTTTAGGTGTTTTCTCACCTGAAGAATCCAGATCCCGAAACGTTGTGTTCTTTTTGTTCACTAAAATCGCTGGAAAACGTCCACAATAATATTTAAACCTCAAAAACTCTACCATCGTCAACAACAAACTTTAAATAGCACTAGCAGTAAAGTTTTGAATCATGGTGTAATATAGATTGGCCGAACTATTATTGCGGACATTTTCCATCGTTAGTGAGCAAAAAGACAATTCACTTTTCCCATCGTCAACGACAAACGTCAAACAAAGAATAGAGTTACGACTCGGTGCAAAAATTTATAAACAGACACAAATAAATAAACTGATCTTAACTTGAAGTTATGTATTTTTTTTACAGGTCCCCAGCGGCGGATGGCACACCTTAAAATGCATCAAGAGTCATTTGATCGACACAACGCAGTCAGACATAAAGCGTGAAGACAATGAATCGTGGTTTTAAATGAAGTAGGAAATAACATTGGCGGAGTGACAGTTAGAGGCGGTGGCTGCTAAACGAACTGCATTGTTGTGCCTCTAATTGAAGACAAGTGCCGCGACTGCCTGAGTGAGGTGTGATGCCATGTGACCTTGTCCCACTGCTCTTGCCCACATCTGCTGACTGCTGTCCATCAAGCTCACCGTCATCTAACGTCAATAAATATATCATTTATTGCGGAAACATTAACATGTCATGCAATCGTCTATGTGTTTTTAATATATCTAAAATTTCCCACATAATCCGACATCAACATTCAGACATAGATTTGCTAATTCGCTCGCTTCCATCTTCCGAAGTACTCTTAATTGTTTTGACAGTCAGTGTTGTCCACGTTCTCTCAGTTTTGTGTCATAAACTGGTATTTGGGATAAAATACTTCTGCAACCAAAACCTCTTCAAACGAGCTTTGAACATTGGAGCACTTGTGATGGAATTTGGTAGCCGGCTATCAAGTTGAATTCCTCCCTGAGAAGACAAACGTTCATGAACTGCCGTTCTATGTCTTTCACATAGCCTTAATCAAAGTGCAAAACATTGGTTAAGCCTCTCTGATTTAATTAAATTGCAAACATTTTGCTCTTTTAATCTTACGCCAAAGGAATTTTGATTGGTTATTTATTCTATTGGATGTAGCATTTAGCTGCACAAGTAAACGATGTTATGGAAGATGTGTAAACCCTAGACTTGCGCCGTAAATAGTGTTCCTGACCTGGAGGCCGAGTCTGTAACTACCAGAACACAGGCATCCAACTGTTGTGAGGTGCGATGTGTTTTATTGCTCTACTGGTTAGGTTTAGAAGTCAAGGAAGTGAGGAGTTATCAATAAACGGGCCAGTTATAAATTCAACAGGTAAAAATCAGCGGTTTTAATTTTGATTCCCACCTCATACTTAGTTTATTTGCCATTTCCTGATGACAAATACATCGAAAGTCACAGACATTCAGAAAGTAAAGGATTAATTCAAAACAGAAAACTAATTAAATAAACGCTACTAATGTTGAACATGATACGTGTACATGTAGTGTGTACTGAAGAGGAGGATGATTTGTCTTCTGAGATGTTGATAATTTGTAAACCTGCAGCAGATCTCTGCGGGGAGCCGAACATCACACGCGGACACCGCTCTATCCTTCATTGCTACACTGCACAATCCTGCACTTGCACTTATCATTGTGTATACACTTGTAACACAATGCTGTTAACACTTCATCACTTGGCACGAACCAATCCAGAGAGTGCGCTTTGATGATGCAAAAATGGTTATTTGGTTGTAATTGAATCATGTTGAAGTCAGCTGGCGTCAAACTTAATTAGTAAAAGTCAAAATGTAAACCTCTTTAGACACTTTTAGGCTTTTTGCAGTGTTTAATATTTACGCGTGGAAGGGTGGTAAAGTAGATTTACTTCATTTTCAATAAACTGCAAAAACCATATAACTTTAGGCTAGAAGTGTTACGCTAAGAATTGTATAAAAAACTAATAACATAAAATTGTTTAGACAATTTCAGAGTCAATTACAGAGTTTACAATCTCCATCTATCTATCTACAAAAATCTATCTAAGAACTTTCTAAACAAGTTCTGCACTTCAGCAGCACCAGTTAAGTGTTTCTTTAAGTATAGGATAAGTCCCATCACACCTGTCAACCAGACCACAATATCAACACTAAACTTGCCAATAAACGAGGAGAAGCAGTAAACAGCGCAGTAAAGTTGGAAATATCTATATGCTTTGAAATCATTAACCGCTCGTATAATCCCAATGTAATTGACAAAGAGTCAAACACACAGAATTTATGTGAAAGCAGCCAATGGAGACATAAACTGGAGCATTCAAATCCCACGTGGCTTTCGAGCGCGAAAACGAATAGGTATAAAGCAGAAGTCGTATAAAGAGCGCAGCGGCGAGCTTTGTGCACGGTGAAATATACTGATTGCAAAGGCAGAAAGTAAGTCTATCAACGTGAAATTAATTCAGAAGAAAACCGGTCCAGACCAATCCAATGTTCGCGAGCGGCGCAGTCGCACTCATTAACCGAGTACCAGTTAGATTTGTAATCAATCGAGTCCGAATCAAACAAACCTCTACACGAACTTCGTGACGCGCAGAGTCGATATCACGACTGCGAGAACAAGTGTTACTACACTTAGTGTTTACCAACAACAGCTGTTAACACTGGAAAACATGCGTAAGTAAGGTTGCTACACTTCCCTGACAAAAACTTCCTAACTTTTCAGGTTTTCCAGACTATTTTCCAAACTTTCCAGCCGTCTTTGACGATTGTACTTTACATTTACGCACTTTCGTTTTGACAAAAAAGAAGGTATAGCGTTGTGTATTGTAATGTTGAATGTAATGCAGGGCCTTAGGGATTAGTCAGCCGAAAGCTTGAAAAACCTTCATCTAAAACCAAAAGAAAACTTGATTCCTAGAAGCAATTGCTGGATTCAACACAGTTTGTGCATTTTCCCTGACAAAATCAGTTTATCCAAAACTCCCTGAATATTTCTTGACATTTCCAGACTTATAAAATTTCCTGACTTCGTGTGTTCTCTGTAAAATTTCAGTTATGCCTTAAAGTAAATGTGGCACAATTTACTTTCAAATTATTTAGTATATTATGTTTTTAATATTATAATAATACTGAATATGTCTAAAAGCTTTCATTTACACGGTTTTAGTTTTTTACAACCTACCCTTTTATATGCAGTCCACACCTGAAAAGTCCTACCTACGTGTGCTTGCAGTATTTCGGGAACACTATTGTTCAAAACCAAAAAACCTGTCGGATACCCAGGCTTAGAAATGTCCAAGGCACAAAATGAAACAAACAATAAAACCAATGAAATTTCGTTTGAAACATTGCAAACCATTTTATCGGCCAAGCAAAAACATCATAGGGATCTGTGTACAGTGAGTGTAACATAGCTTTTCAGCGTATGATGATAGTAGTTCAACGATTAGGTAGCCATTGAAAGGTCTCTTCCTTATTATAGATACAAATTAAAACCCTATCTCAGATGTGGAAAAGGTCAAGTTTTGACGAGTGAAGTGTAGAGCCTGGAGACCGGTTTGAAACAATGCTGGAGGATATCTTTTGATTGCATCTCCATGGAGAGTGAGTGAGCGGAGTGGATGGTCATGTTTGGCCAGGAGGACCACACCCAGGCCACAACATGCACCACCAGCTACCAATCTGCATTCGGTTAACACGGTCACAGCTGCTGATCGATACTAAAAAGAATTTGTTAATATCTGGTACACGTTCAAAATCATAGATAGTAAGGCTTAGTAGGACTTGGATTTTGGAAATTCATCTCATGAGAAATCTTATATTGAAGCTCTGAACTACTACAAAAAGTTGATCGTAATGAGGTGTTTGTAGGGTCCCGTGTAAAGACTCTTTTTTTACATGTGTAGGTGGATCGTGAATAAATGTTTTTGATTGTGCTTCCTCGAAACACGAACTCAATAATGTTTGTGTAACTCATAGTTACAACAGTGTTTCTTTTTCTGAAACGTACTTCGACAGTGTAAATTATTTGTGTTTGTCTCGCCTATTTTACTAACAGCAGCAAAAAGTACCATATATTATTTGATTCGACCTTTTCAGGGATGAACCATCGTAATTTGTCTAGAACCCATGGTTTGCATTATCCTTTGGTCAGGAGTCTACAGAAAGCTTGAAGCTCTCAATAGATCTCAACACCTGAGTTGCGTGACTTCTCAGTTCTCAGACCTACCCCACCATCGATCTCCACCCTCACGTCAGGTGCGTTATGTGGTTCAATAATAGCGTGTTTATCATCAATCTTTAGTACTTCTATGACTCCGTAAATATAAATAGTACAATTATTATTTTCATAATTAAGTTCAAGTCTAATCAAAAATTGACAAAAAAATGAAATCATTAAATTTAGATTGGGTCTTAGAATAAAGGCTAGCCAAAATGTTAAATCATTGGTTTAAGTGAAACCAGTGTTTTTGCAGAAGCAAGGCTGCTTCAATTCTTTCAACACTATAACTCAAACATTGCATTGTAAAACGTATTTTACTTCGCAAATTTCAATGGTTCTTTATAATTTCTTTTTATTTACATAGCATTACAAATTTAAAAACGCAAAATATACCTACATGTATCTACATACTCTCGTTCACACATGAAATATTTACACAGCAATACCTTATTCTTATACAGAGGAATATTTCCCTGAATCAAAGGATGTATTTACAGTATCAGAACATATAAGCAAGGATTTAATTACAAAGCAATGATGCTGATTTCAAACTATTACAGCAAAATGAATTATTTTATCAGCACTATGCGGTAATTTTTATACACAAATGTCTTGTTATGTAATGAGTGAATGACTCATGCGAAGTCGAACAAGTTGGCTATGCTTTTATTTAATGAGCAACACGAACTCGTAAGGTTTTATTCAAACCGAACTCGGTGACTAATTAGGTAAAATATGAGCATTTATGAGGTATATTCTACAAACAATGAATTGAAGGTGGACATGTTATGACAAGACAAGTTCACATCTCTCCCACTTACTGTGAACTAGGTAAGGGATCATTCAGCAACAGAAAATATCTGCAACCAGAATATAAGCATGTACAGTCCAACCTAAAACGAGACACACAAAACTACATTGCATTTATTTAAGAGCTAAATAGTTATACGTAGGCTGTCCATAGCCAAATGTACGTAAGATGTATTATTTTTGTCTTAAATTCATTCTGGAAAATTGAAGAATTTCAAACTCATGGTACCAAACTTGTACACGAAATTCTAGCTTTATTTCTTAGTTTTCGAACCGTAGGAAATGTGTACTGTCGCACTATTACGCAGCCTAGTGAAATCATTGCATTATTCATATTCATCAGCTTCTCCCAAAGGATGATTTAATGACAACGTGCTCAGTGAATCACGCATTTCATAAATTACAATAAAAGAAAACGCGCCAAAACAATCCCACATACACAAACACAAACCAGCCAATAAGTTAGCACAGCCAAACCCCAGCCTATCCTCTCATTATGAGCGAGTATCATAAATAACAGTGTTTACAGGGCTTGACCCCAGCCCAACCTTTGTGTCCACTTAGCCCGTCTCCGGTTACACGCGCACTAGTGTGTAGTGTGTAGTGTGTCTGTGTGTAGTGTGTAGGTTGTAGAACAAACCACGGTAGAAACAATACACGTGGGCATGCATAGCTAACTAGACACTCGTCATCACACAACACCTCTCTCTCACACCAGACAAGATGAAATGTGAGAATGTGTAACAGAGCTTGTTTCGCGGATTATTTGCTTCAGTATAAAAACCCAATTAATAATAATTTCGCGACAATCTTATTTGATAACAAACAATTTAAATGCAATTAGGAGGGGGAATAGATCTTACTGTGCCTTGTTAGAATAAAGAAAAACTAGTAGACCTTGCAGAAGACTCCTAATTTCATCTTAATACATAATTTTTAGTAGAACTTTTTAAGAACTAACAATCCAAAACAAAGAACTAAATTATACAACACAATTACTTCCATCGTCTTCCATGGAAACATTTATGGATAAAATATTAAACAGAACATTGTTTTGTTTGTGCTGCGATCGATTTAACATGGATGAGCAAATTATATTGTTAAATTCTCGACAAGTACAACAGCAATGCTTTCTCAGACAATATAGATATATTTTATCTATACTACTGAAATGTTTATCAAATTATTAATTTTCAAGCAAAGGTGTTTTAAAAGTGTTTAGGAATATTTTCTCTACACACATAACGCATGAGGGAGAAAGTAAAGCAGAAAATATTTGCGTACCACGCAGCTATTGCCAAATATCCCTGCGGCACATTCGCCAACGCGACCAATTTTCCAGTGCCTAATTTCATGAGAGCAATGGCGGATCAGTGACAGTGGGACGCGCCTGGAGGCTCCAGTGGCAGGATCACGTCACTCTTCCAGCTTCCAGTCAGGAGCTGTCCAGTCACTCCAGTGTCCGTCAACCCGCCTCCACTGACAGTTCACCACCTGCGCATGCGCAGCCACTGCCCTGGAGCATACATGTAGAACTGAGACACTAATTTTGTGTTCCACCGAAAAGATTCGCTCATCAATAGTGTTGTTTTTGGACTGTTTGCTGACGAAAAAGCTCCTATTTCATATAAGTTTATGATGGTTGAAGACTAGTTTTGAAAAATATGCGTTAAAAACGAACGCACACACACTGAGATAAATCAGTGTTAATTACAAGTTTTTCATGTTTATTTATACTCGTACTATCAATCACTTACAAACTCTCCGTCCAAAATGTACCAATTAAAATCCCCGTTATATTTTATTATCTAATTTGGAACCTTCGCGACCGACCCCTCCCAGTATGGTTTGTGATCCATTATTCCATTATGTTACAAAACGCGTCCCACTACTAATGACTGATTTCAATTCAATTCAAAATATCTTTATTTATGAAAAGTACATAATAATAATAATTGTTTATTGTCTTTTACAATACAAATTGTGTGACAAAAAAGAAGAATAATGATTAAGTAAGGCAAAATCACCACCAAAGTACATGACAAAGGCTGACATTTATACCATTAAACTATTAATACTCTTATTAAACCAATAATACTACAAATCGAAATTTTTACATACAATCATATAATATATTTATTTGGCTACACTAGTAAAACATAATTGGGAAATATGACTGTAAAATGGAACTGACGTTTATTAATATTTGTTATAATTTATTTCCCGAAACTGCAGATTCATAAGGGAATGAGAACACACATACTGACTGTTGATTCTCCTTCAATAATTATCAAAGCTACTTGAATATTAACCCTTTTTATTTGCAACGGTACGAAGTTTTCTTCAGTGTCATGATCTGATTTGTGAAACATAATTTTTGTGACACATTGTGATTTGTGACTCTTCGTGAAAACACAGCGACTGAGTATACCCAACCCTCAAATCATGTGCAATGTGTGTTCCCCTCACCATAAGCATTACACTGATTTAGCAACAGATGGTTCCAGAAAAAACTATTTTGAAATTCAATAGTATTTTCGTACATTGAATTTCAACGCTTCAGACACTTAAGCCATATTAGAGTGCTTGGATAATATCTCCAAATAACGTTAGTTTTTCACCAGCACGAATGCAGACGTACTGATAAATGCATTATTCCACAGGCAGTCACGAGCCAGTCCTAAGATGGGCAAGACCTCGACATTCAGGGATCATGAAGAGCGAACAGTGCCCTACAAACAACTGCGGCTGGAGTCTCCAGATCCAGTTGGTGGAGAAACAATAGTCTCTAGAGGCGCCTCAGGCAATCAGGTGGCAATGTATGCCGTAAATCGTGATAAATGATCGATAATTTATCCTGAGTTCTTCTAATGATGATCATTGATAGCGTTGGGGAGTGGACTTATGGCGCTATAAGATCAATATTTTTAAATTTATCAACAATTTTTAAAAACACAATATTTTTAAATTTATTGTTAAAACGTAGATTGAACTGAAGATATGGCAGAACCACAATTTGTGCGTTTACGTAATAGTATATTTCATCACTAGGTCCTAAAGTGACACTTTTTTATATGAGCTCAAGTTTAACGTCCGAGGCGTAGCAGAGGACGTTAAATGAGCGAGGATCAAAAAGACACTTTAGGGACGAGTGATGAACGATACTTTTTGTCATGATGCAAGTAGAAGGAGTGGTTAAAATAGTTAATTTAAAACATTTTGTAAAATATTTTAGAGAATTATGGTGTCAAACGCTACAGTTTTATTCTTCATTGTTTTGTATAAACAGCTGTTCATTTGATTTGCCATTGCCAGTGTTACGATTCGATATTAAATCGACACATCGCACTCAATCTAAATTTAAATTACCTGCGATTTAGATTGATATTCACAGTTTAGTTGTTGTATCGACTATAAACAATAATCGAACAAATCATTCAATTTCAACAAAACCATTGGACCAGCTGATGTCCATGCCACGAAAAGATCATCAAAACAATCCTTTATTTACCTGGGTTAATAAGTGACACTTTAGCACTGTCAATGCATGTGTCTAAAGCAGCTGTTTTCGGAGCAGAATGACAAAAAATTGTTTTTGTAAATTATGACACAATTTACACGAGCTTTTCACAATGAAGTTCCAGGACATTTTCAGGACAAAATGTAAATTTTCCAGGCATTTTCATTGTTTTATTAAATACGGTAAAGGTGAATCAAAATCTAACAGAAAGTAACAGATTTACAAAGAATAAAATCTCATGGTATTGAATGAACTTTGAGTAGGAGAATAGTTGTCGAGGCTTCGAACATGTTCAGCAAGAACTTCTGAAGGAATTCGTCAAATATGATGAGTACAAGAAAGTAATTTAAGAAAATAAAAAACAATTGCAGGACCGATTTTAAAAAGTATTAAGAACCAGTCGACCTATTTCCAGGTAATGCGGGACAACCGATGGAATTTACCAAGACACGCTTGAACCTAGAAATTACGAGTATACGATTTTCTTTTGGTAAATGAATAGATAAAAGTAGTGAAGGAAAGGGAGAAGGCCCAGGGGAGAGAGCACTCTGTTCTCACAAGGTGGTCGACATGTGCTGAAGTAGGCCAAGCATCTGCTTAGTGAAAACGTGTAGGACTTCCTGTAATCATGCGATAAATAATGGCTAATGCACAACGCAGCACAGTTGCTTCATGCTGATCCAGGTCCCCTCCCTTGACTTGGCAACATACGAGTACATAGTTGTTAGGGCAACAAAGCACACGCCTGTACACAACAGCATGGAACTGTGCAAAGGAAATACGTTGCAGAAACATTGTTCATCTAGAGCAAAGACGAATATTACATTATTTGGCAATGGCAGCATAACAATAATTCTTAACACTGTGAATTAGTAACGACAAGTTTTGTCGCGTTTCTTCATTTTATCTAGAAATGTTTATGTTCAAATCGCTGTCAGATCACAGCATAAAAGGTAACACACAAATCTAACAACAAAAACAGCTAATAGATTAAATATAATGTCAAAAATTTAATGATTGAAAGACATTACGACAAATAAAATAAGTGCTTATTGAGTTACACCAAGGTGTCTCCCAAAGTGGCTACACCTACACATATTTACCACCAGAGAACGAAGTGGCCTTTTGGTAGTACAGTAATTTGTTTTATCTTTAAAGATGTACATGGTACGAATGGTATGATACGCTTTTTTACTAGTTCATGGTTCAATTTTTAGATGCCAACATTATCACATAAAGCGAATTAATTTCATTACTATGATTGCAGAGAAAATGTTACCTTCCAGGCTTTCACTTGGGTGATTCGAAAACAGTCTCAGATGCTTTGAACGAGGACTAAACGACGGAAACGAAGGTCGATATGGCTGCAGTGATCGTGAACATAGCTTTTCCATTAGAGCGGTCAGATGGTTATCAAATGGCAGGATACCGTCACATAGCGGCCGTTGGACAGGATAACTTTACAGTAATTGCTGTTGGAAAAAGCAACCATGTTACATGATAACTTCGTCGAATAATCCTAACTTTCAATGTGAATCTTTCGTTTTGGATCGGTTTTCAACTCGATTTTTAAACAGCCCTTAGTCAAATGAAATTTAGTTTAGATACAATTTTAATAGTATTGATATACATAAAACTGAGACAGTTAAAACAGCATGTGATAGAGGGGATCGATGAATGACACGACGGTCAAGTGTACAATAGTTAGTGGCTGCAAGGGTTACGCAAGCTTGTATGCAAGACTTGCAAGCATCAATGTTGTATGCAAGGTGCTGCGCCGGGTACTGCAGTCTTGCGTATTCATTACAAGCTTTCAGGCCACTATGTCACACGTGTGTCTTCAGCAACAGTGTCTCTATGCTTCTTGCTTACTGATTAGTTTAACATTGGGCTAGCTTAAATATTGACACAAAGATATTTCTGACCCAGTGTGTTTCTAGGTAAAAATGAGGAACAATTTACGAATGACCTGAGGTTGTAACTTGTTAGGCGTGAAGTAAGTAGAGGACCCTTATGTATATGTAACCATAGCATTGCCTCGCTATAAAGTAGGTAATGTATCGTTATAGTTACACCTGGTTGTAGGAAGCGTCGCTATATAAGGAGCCCAGTGATTAAAAAAAACACAAACAATTATGTTCGACTCGCAGCAAATACTAAAAACTTTGTGGGTTGAATAATTTGCTAAGGTTAGGAGATAATCAAATTCTTGCAGCAAACTCGTAGATCACAATTCCAACGACTGTGGTAAACAAAAGTTAGGAAGCAAGAGATTAGTGGTAATTTTTTATATTCGAACTAGTTTACTCACCATAATGAGTATGGTTAATACAAATCACAAGCTGGAACTCACCTGAAACAGACAATTTCAATTAAAGTCCAACAGTATATAATATCATAAATAATTTTTAATAATACCGACAGAAAATATATACAAGCGTACATAAACGCTATTTTAATGCAACATTGTAATAATAACTAAGAAACAAAAAGTATATCAGTACAAGTTATACGAGGTGGGTCACAATGTCACAAAGTTCATAAAACATGATAGATTTCGGCTAACGTAATTTAATACGCCTTTCAAAACGGACGTAGGAATAAAGTAAAACTCAAAGCATTCATTCGTTCTGCGCCAGTGTGCGGACATGGTAAATCGGCCTGGTTCCAGATGAGATAATTAAAGCCACAAATCACAGCTGGTCGCTGAAACAGCTGTGAGTCGCATGACGGTGACGTCATCCCAAGGACCAATCAGAGGCCGGCGCGAATCTTCAGATCAGATGGTCGCGTTTAAATTACTGTAATCTCCAGATTATTCAAATGGTTGATGTCCCAATTAGGCAAATCGTCAAGCGTTAGAACGGGTTCAAAACAGCACCGCGTCATTTTGTGGTTCTCGTACCGATAAACTTGGATATCTATAGATGGACCAGTTCTAAGAAAAGATTTCATTGCAAATACCTTTTAATTTTGCAAATACTTTAATATTTCCTTGATAATTACGTAACTTCACGTGGAATGCTAGACAATCTTTCGAACTGTTCTCTTTATGGAAAAATGTTTGAATCCTCCTACTTGTAAAATATTCAGCACAAGCCTTTGACGAATAATAATAATAGTATTTCTAACCTACATGTAAAGTACTATTTGATAAACTCCTCCAGAATGAGGCATGTTTCTTAATAAGAAAACATAGTTTATAAAGTTTCGAAAACTAATTTACCTATCCTTGCTGGATCCACAGTGACCTTAGGTTAGCGAGGAGTTACGTCCATCCGAACTGGAGTGCGAACGGGAGTGGGATTGCCTAAATAGGAGAAAAGGAAGCCAGCATAATAAACCAAAGGGTTGACGTGCACGTGGTATACGAGAACCATATTCCCAATCAATCGAATCTACATACATTCAAACGTATGAATGAATGAGATCTTAATGTAAGTATGAGTGACAAAATTGTAGCTTTCAAAATGGTTGACGATTTCAATACGACTGTATGTGGTTTATGGAATAAAACATTTATGTATTTATTTATCTAAGTTAGCGAGGAAGATGACCTAAAGGCGATCAATAAAAAACGTACTATGGATGTCTTTTTAATCGTATTAAAAGTGTACCGTAGCGAGCTCTCTCCTAAAAAATATACTAAATTAACATGTTTCTTGGTGCAGTATTTTGGCACAACCAATAATTCAATTCTTGTTTCACATGAAACCTAACAATAGACACGGCGTAGTGCGCGGGGAAGGGTGCAATTAGCCAGCTATGTCACAGTGATTACGCAAATGCATTCTCAGCCGGGAGAAACAATACTCCTGCAGTTACAGCTGATCCGGGAGCCTCACCTTGGAGTGACCGAGGCCAGACCAACATAAAACACAATTTGCCGCGGTCAATCACTGATTCGCACCGCAACACCTTCAGAGCTCCTTCCTTACGCCTTACACCACCTAACATAATCATCCAAACTTGCTAAAGTGGACACATTCGACGCAGGCGATATAACCTTATTCATTATAACTAAACGTAGAGCTTCTGATTAGCGGTTGGCACATGAATCCGGTCTAGAACACCTAAGGCGCTGGGAGAGTTTACTACAAATTTTCCGGTAGCGAGAAATTAACCATGATCGAAAGGTGGGTTGACATTAAAATGGTCCGCTCACCCGATAGGTATAAAACGTATCATGTATTTAAAAGTAAGAACTTTCTCATTTCCAAACACTTCCAAAACGAGTGCGACAGCTGCGGCATAGCTATAATAAACAAATTGAGCACAGCAAAGGATTCAAAGTATCAACTTAACCTATCTTAGAGTTTACTTGGGTTCACACCCCGTCCAAAATTCATAATAATAGGTTGAGATATTTCGACCTCACTGTGAAGTACCATCTTAAGTCACTGATTGGGTGAAACAATCAGTGACTGAAGAGAGTCATCCACAGCGAGGCCGAAATATCTTAACCTAATTATGAAGTTAGGACGCGGTGTGAACCGGAAGAACTAGATTATAGTTGTGACACCGGCCGCGAAAGCATAAGAGTTAAATCAACTTGACCTGTTTGAATATTACTTTTCCGAACTATAACATTTCCCGTTATGAGGACATTAAATGTTTTTGTTCTAGAGATGAACAAAAACTCCCAAACTCTTACAAAATTCCAACCGCACATACAAATTAAACAAAATGGGTGAGTTAAAGGTTGTTAATTTAAAAGACTCGTGCTGAATTGACTTTCATCAGACAGTATTGGGAGCTGGGAGCTTGGACTACCACAACTATTCAGCAGCGAGGCCGGGTCGGGCGCAGGCAGGGCGCGGCGCGCTACTGATCTTATCACTAGTGATATATCGCCTTATCATTATTAATACCTCTATCCGCGCTAACTCGGCGCGACGTGTCCACATACACATGCACAGGATCTGTGGCAGCGATCTCTAGATGCAGAGATTCCAACCACTATCTACCTCTTCCATCGACATCAACTATTCACCACAGCAGAGTAGCTAACGTTATCTATGTTACATACCCACGGCGGGTGAACTTTAACCGATAACTGGTTTCCATAGCCGTCCTAACCAATGATGGTGGAGAGCCTAGTCATTGGGTTAGACTCTTTACGCTAGTTAAAAGTTGCCCCTGATTTAAATAAAGTACTTGAAATCGCATTCTTACATAGGATCATATTTGAAAGACATGACAATATAGACGCAGGGTGAAACCATCGATATAAATCAATGGGGACAACCAACGAACATTGACTAGTCAAGGAACAAACTAACAAAAAGAGTAATAATCCAGGTTTGACTACATTTTGAGGAGCTAAAATACCAGTGGCCTTACATATAACGAATAAGAGATATCGGATATTTCAGCTAAGGGGAGGTAGGGGCCCACTCCCGGAAAATTTGGTGAACGTCTGGTCTTTTTAGGCCTGTAATATCCGTAGTCTGACATTTTATTTTTATCTAGTAGATCATTTATGGATTGTTATATAATATAATTTTATTTATCTAAGTTATCATTTTATTTCAGACTAAATCATAATTCGTATAATATTTCTAATACCATCCAACACCCTCAAACTGTATTGATATAACGTTCCATATCCATAGTGTCATCCACCAGCAGTACTGTTTGTAAAAATTGGGGAAAATAAATATAAACTCGTATCAAATAACTTAACTAGATGCGGATGAGGTTGAACACCTGAAGCAGACAGAAGAGTGCAGCACACTGCACAGGCAGTCATGTACTGTGGAGTGTAGAGCCGTGCAAGGATAGGAGACAAGACTGCCAGGAGCAGATACACGATAGTGTACAAGCCACTTGTATCTCTATACGGGTAATAAATATTCACCACTAACAGATCCTATCTAATCTAGATCATGTACAATTACATTCAACACACTTGATCTAGCGATTCCTCGAACTCAGTTGATCTAGTGATTTCCTCTTCAGAGATTGCCGGATAGTAGTTGGATACCTGGATGTACTCGATGAGAAGCACAAATGTTAAGTACACGCTAAAATGTGTGCCAAGACGTATAAATTAAACATGGCAAGACAAGACAATTTAAATAAATACAATGGTGTAGTATATGAAATTGTTGATAAATTACTCGTGTTATTTACAACAACGTGTTATAACAATAGTAACGAACGTTGTACTGCGTTGTTTGTAGAAACAATGCCTTCGGTACCGGTTACGACAACTACTTCTACAATTCTATTGCATGTGATAGTACAAAATTCTTACCCCGATAAGTATCATACACTCAAGAACACGTTTATCACAATGGGTTCAGCCAATATAAAACATTCAAGATGACCAGCTTAACGTTCCAGATGTTATTTGCAACCGAACTCGTGGTCATTGAACGATACTTATTGAAGTAATGTAGGTATCATTCAAAAATGTGTTAAACGTATACGATTTCTGTAACTACTGAACGTCCAGAATAGTCTGAGAGAAATTTGCGTAAAAACATTAACTTACTAACTAAAAAACAAACATCTACATATTATAATTTTACTTAGCAAAATATTCCAATGACAGTAGAGCAAACATATTAAGAACCTAACACACTTTCAAGAAACCATATTTGCATAACACTAAAGTATATATTAACATAGATAATATTGATAATGTGAATCGATGAAGAGTCTGAGATGAAGAATGCATTGCAACAGGTTGTGTGTTTGTTAAACAGTTTGGAGTGGGTCGTGACGGGCAGGTCCATGAGAGTTCAAATATTGACACTCGAGTCATTGACACCTTCTCAGCTCTCAGCTGTCTGCTGAGTGTTGATTAGCTTTTGTTGTTGGATACAGCTTCACACGTCTTGTGCATAATCACGCTGTGTGTCAGTCAACACGTGCTGGCTAGTGGCTAGTGGCTAGATGTTTGATAGCACACGCCACCCGTACCAACATAATGATATGCATTTTCCAATTCAACACAAATCTGAAATTTAACGTGTAAATGTAATTTAACATTATTCTATTTGTAAAGGATTGTAATCTTTAATAGCAAAGCAGGCAGCTTTGTGGGAGATTTTGAATAGTTAGCAATGGTATGTTTTTTATTTATGTTCTTATAACGTTTAGGGTAGGTTGAACCATAGAATTGGGAGTATATAGTTTAAACGTATTAACAACAACTTAAACCAAAAACAGCATATATTTTTGTTTGATTTTTTGCTGAAGAAGGGTTTGTTCCAAAATATACCGTTTTATTTTGTTTTTTAAATATTTTATTCCAGCCTAAATACATTTTAATTTATTTTCGAGACTTTTCTTTAGCAGTACTAACAGCGACGGCCAGACAAAAATTTGGAATGCCAGTAGATCATCAGGCCGGCAAAAAGGGGAAGGCTGTTAGATGAAATGAAAGTGTATGGTTTGTCTTGTTTAACGGGGCGAAGTTAGGACTACAAAGTCCTCTCTATTACTCAACCTCGACCTTTACCTAGCGTTACCGTATAGTCACATTACAAATGTAAGTGGTGACTGCGGGGATCGAACCCGCGCCAGCGAAGTGATCAGCTCCGGAGTCGCGTATGATTCCAACCCGCCACGGGTCCGCTCAATCTCTCATGTAAAAACTGGAAACAGTTGTAAACCTAAATTTTTGTAAGTTTGTGTAAGCTGAATTGTATTAATATTTCACTAATAACTATTCAGTTCCTAATATATTTCCTAATATTCTTTCTAATATATTTGGCACAACTCTAGTTCCAAACCAGTTAGGAAAATGCCATGTGCCGAAGTAAATCGTCTGGTAACCATTACTGTAGTCTGGAAGGACAAGATAAAACATTAGATAGATTTACAGAAGGACCTTATGATTAGCTTGAGGCTGTTTCCAAAAACATTGGACCACAAATAAGTTTAATACTAATAATTTATGAATTAATTTCCAGTTAATTTCGTTAGCTGGCAATCTATAATCAAAGCGTCCCGCCCTGATTGGTCCACACTCCACACAGTATCCACTAGTAAGACAGGCTATGATTGGTGCGGCGTGAAGGCCGAGGTGGCTATACAATGAAGGTGAAGGTGTGAGGAGGATTTTCGCAACCATTTCATGACAGTTTCCTGGAAATGAGGTCATGGCTCGTAACAACCGACTCACTCACTCAAACCACAACTCAGCAGTAGTAAACAACACTAATAATATTGTATTTTCATTTCAACTCAAGTGTTCAAGTGACTTATTAACAATAATGATAATGGCTTCTCAACAGGTTGAATTTTCTTGTTGACGATGATAGAACTTCTGAGGTTGAAATATTTTTCCTATAGATTTTTCGGACGTTTTCCATAGATGTTTAGTGGACAAAAAAGATCGGTAAGCAGTTGTCACTGGCTGTGGACGTGCTTGGGGTTTAAATGTTTGTTTATGTTATTGTGAATTTGGTATAGTTTTCTAGCCAGTTTAAAACTGAAAAGTGTAGGAAAAATAACACGCACAAACAAAAGAGAAAACTTGTGTTGTTTGGTGATAGGTGACTGGTCACCTTGCGCTGACTACTTTGAGACTATTCATTTCCTAATGTTTTGTGTTATGTTTGAGGTTACTTTTCACCGGAAGATGGGATCTTATTCTAGATCCCAAAACGTCGTGTTCTGCTTGTTTACTAAAAAACCATGGAAAAAGTCTGTAATATAATCTCTGAAATCAACAGCAATTTCCAACTATTATCATGAGACAATAAGTTTTTATTTGTTGGGTGAGGCCTTTCAGAAACGATGTTTCCATCTTCGGACCAAACACCAACTTATTTGTGTTCAAACTTGAATTGATTAACTTCCAACTAATTGTTTCATCCATTTAAACTTTTGTACGACATTCAACCCAGTTCTTTTTCAATTCACCTTTGCATCATTGTATTGCAGAAATCACGTTGTAACTACTTGACTATGCAAGTTTGCAAACCTGTGTGGAGGGAAACCCACATAGTGAGGTAGGCTAGACAGTAGACACTAGACATTATAGACACCGCCTACTTCGGCCAGCAGCCTCACACACACACACACACACTGACAGACAGCGAGTAGATAAATAGACAGAGCAGAGAGTTGCACTGCTACCAACACAGCACGTTCACTCTGCAGTCTGCTCATTAACATGATAAACATTAATTACCATACTGTGTGGACCCACTTGCAACACCTTCATCATTCAACTGAACTGGTGACTTTAACATTTAGACATTAGCAAGCCTCTGTAAGCAAATTACTTCGTGTCATAATGTTCAAAATTCAAAACTGCATGAATGCCTGATTCAGAGAGACAATCTTATTGAATTTGGGTGTGGGTGTTGAACACTTAAAAAAAGCTCTCCTGGCCAATTCCATGTTGTGAGAAGACACTTTATTTTTATCAGTTTAACATTGTTTTCATATTTAAGTGACTTAAATGTAATTAAGTGCATTAATTACAAGTAATCATATTATTAGTTTCAAATTTGTAACAATATAACTCATAGATGTGCGTACCTTGTAAAGGGTTGATTCAACACCAAAAATACCAGAGGAAACTTCAATTAACAAGTTTGTTAACAAGCTCATACTGTGTAACAGTGTAACATTACTTCACATGCATTACTTTTAACTTTCTTCAAGTATTCACCTTCTAATAATTGATAGCCTTTATAATTACAATTAAACTAAATTTTTTAAGTAGTTTAAATTAAAACTGTTGTTTACGTTTAGAATTGTCAATTAGACCGCCCTGAACCGCATTTAATCTTCTATTATATTATAAATACAAATAGATTTAAGCAAATGTTACATACATATCTAATTGTTGTAAAAATGTTTTGTTCCTATTAAATCAGTACTTGTACTTGTTTTGTTTACGGTCCTCGCCGAAAGTTCTTTGTGACTTGGTGAGGCCACTATGTAAAAAATAACAATAAAAGGTTTAGTTGATCAACTAAAAACTAACAGAAAAAACTTATTTAATTTATGTTTTTCAATCTGATAGAATAATGTGATACACCAGTATGATGTAACAGGTTAACAGCTGTGAGGAAACTCAGTAGCGATCATAGCAGCTGTGATTAGCTGTCAACCACGCCCCCTCCCCACCCACCTACTGTCGCTGATTAAATCTTTAATTAGTCCTGAGACTGATTGGTCAAATAGATTACATAGTGTGTACAATTCTGCAATGGGGTTTCTATATTTTGGAATTGATATTTTTGTACAATTTATTTTAAACGATATTATATAACGCATTTTTAGTTTTAAAACATCACGAAAGAGCGTCACAAAATGACTAAGGTGGTCTGACGGATGAGTGTGGTCTACGAATGGGGGAACATGTTTTGGAGCAGCCAGAAACTGCTAAACCTCATGTCGACTTTGTACACATGCATTTACAAGAGTTTGTAATTTTCAGACCAAATCCCCGACCTTCATATTATATAAAATGTTCTGTAAGTAGCCTACATCATGATTTTTTCATGGCGCTAAAACGAATATTTTGGGCGAATCGGAGACATATTGTTTAAATTCCATTTTAAATAGGGTTTCCAGACCTCTAAATGTATTTTTATTTCAGGTTTTCAAAAGAAATTTGCCTAAAACTCAAAATAAAATCCACGAACAATTTTCTTTTAATGTACTCTAAAGAATAAATTTTCGTAATATCTCGTCTTGAAACTCCTAATAACACTTACCGTGGCAGGTTTTCAACTGAAACCTTTTGCATAGTTACTTTTTTCTGTCCACACTTCGCAGAATTAAAAAAAAATTTCAATCGATACATTTTTTACATAATTTTGTAAAAGAAATACAATTTAACACAAATTTAAGTGTTTGACAATTATCAAGAAGAGGATTTGTTGTACTCGTTTGAAAAGAAAACTTCATCGCCTTTGACTTTGACTAGAAGGAGTCCACATAAATACGTATTACGTGCAAAATAAACTCATGGACCATTTAACTTAACATTTAGCAGAGCAAAACTGGAAAGGATAAGTGCGAACGAATCAATCAATCGGGCGGCTGATTATGCAAATGACGAAGGTGATAAATCTACAAGTGTCGGACAAAGCCGGGTCACGTGACTAGCGACCGGCTCAAACAGCTGAGTGCGCAAACTGCCCAACATAACAGCTGACCAGGCCGGTGAAAGCAGCTGACTGCGAAACAAACACTGACAACTAAATTGCCACTCTTATCTACCTGTAGTCTGCGAGTCTGTCGCTCGGGCTAATCAAAAGCAACATGTTAGGTTCCGACGTTACAATTGGTTCAGTATAAACTAATTACGAAACAAAAAAGGATGGTAAGTGAGACATTGGTTACACACGCGAAAGCTTCTACACCTTTTTCTTGCCCTCATGGATCAGTTGTTAGTTTCAGAGGATACCAAATATCGAAGCTATCTCCTTAGAAGCTAAAGTGAGGACATCAATTTATCTTCTATCTATGTTATAGACTCCAACATTTGCGCTGAGCTGTTACAGTGATGGTAAAATTAAAATACCCCCTTGAAATAGGAAATTTTGAATGATTACAACTGTCTGAAATGGCTCTTAACCCGCTAATTCACCTCGAGTTTCACAGAATACTAATTTTATAGCTAGCAGAGCCATAAAAGCTAGGTTTCCTTGTGGTCCATAAACCGCATGACAAGAACGCAATAAATTAGGAGCACAGCAGTAAAGCAACCGAGCTCACATACAAGAAATTTGTACATCAAGCACTTCGCTTGTGCGAGCAACCAATCCAGGTTGTGATAGATCAAAGCAGGGCAGCATTCAGAATTTGATGGATCAAACTTAAAACTGACTGACCTTTGAATTAAAACCGAGATTAAAACTGTATTTTCACGATATTCACGAGTTTAGTTGACCATACAGCATACGCACATTTAACATTCGACCGAACTTTCGAGCTACGTATCCTCCCGACGAAGCATTTTGTTCACAGAACAAAATACAAACGATGAAGTTATGATCAATACATTACAGTCTATCGAAGTTCGAAGGAAGTTCTGCTCAATGCAGAAAATAAAGAAATAATTCCAAAATTTAAAATACGCACTGACAAAACCATTTATGAGGATGAAACCTTTAACAAATACAATATATTTGTGGATTTAAAAATTAAATTATTTTATATAGGCCCTATATAAGTTGTTATCACAAAAATATACTTCTGTTTTCATGATTCCAAAAGATTGAGAGTAGAAAGAAGGAGGGTTTCACAAGATGTCGACGTGAGTTGGCTGTGGCACAGCACCATTCAACACCTCGTGTTACGTCCTGTGATTAAATTTACTGCACAACCAAGAATAAATGGGCAGAAGATGGGCCAGAGTGAGATGTCAGCCAGCCCGTGCGCGCATCTCTCATCTCTGTTTATCTGGTTCCCGCCACACCACTACAAACTTGTACACGCTCCCATTCATTGCCAAGTAAATACAGAACGTATACTCTGTATAGGTGTGGTTCAGCTGTGAACATCAGGTCTGACTTGATCTGTATTGCCAGGCTTGGAGAAAATGTAAGCAACTGAAACCATACTCGTACTAAAACTCTATTTCTCTAAACTATAACACATTTTTCGAAGAAAGCCAAACCAAGATTAGTGCCTATACACAAGTTTAATGTTAAAACAAAGCCGCCGCGTAGCCACAAGCGCTACCGTGAATCCTAGTGAATTTCCTGTACCGCGGAGAAACCGGAAGTGCTCTTATTTTAGGATGTTTCTCCTTAAAATTGGGTTTTGCGCTATAAAACTTCATATATGATCCGATTTTGATGAAACGTGGTATACACATTTATGTTACCTTACCAAACGTGTGTACTAAATATCAACAAAAGCTAGATCAAGAATTTAACTCAGAGGGACTGTGAAGCTCAAAACTACAAACCATTGCATGCTACGACGTTTCGTTCTCTTTGGCAAGGGAGGTTAATAGCTCTATTTCCTAAGGAAATTCGCTAACAAATGTACATTTATACATGTATGTGTGACATTTGCGAATAATATTTTCCTCAGTTGAATTTGGACTCTTCCCAGCCCAACAAACTGGTGGAACGGTACGACCTATCCAACCAAATAGACTAAACATACGGTCTTAATTTGTGACAGAGATTCGTATAGTCACCTGTAACTGAAGCTGACAGATTCTACCTAAAGTTGAGAACAGAGAAGACATAGAGTCACTAAAATGTTTTATTTCTGTTTTATATGGGATTACTCAAAATCATCTTCATCCTATTTAATGATTTAAACACATGTACAGCAAACGCCTCCGACCAATAAAATTCACATCAAGCTGTGACGTTCTACTTATGTCCTACTGAACTCTTGTGTGTGTTATACACAAATTGTCATGTTATACGCAGCTTCATTGCTACAATGTTAACAAGCAATCTCAGTTTCAACCTCCGCACGTAATTATTCAGATAGCTTAGCCTCCTTCTCTTCCACTCGCGCAACACAATGTAATATCGAATCTCGTGGTTGCGGACAGGTCGCGCCCAAAATGTAAATAAGATTACTATTACTTCGGGCGTGGGAGTTCTGCCATTTACTTTTCTGACACACAATTTCACGTATCATTATTGATTCCCTCTATTGACAGGTTGTTATATTTGCTTTGTGGATTGATTACTTTGTATATTGAATGGGAACTAATAGAATTTCGTGCGGTATCATTCTGATGTCAAGATTATTTTTAATGTTTTAAATTGATTGGAGTGGCTGATTACTAAGACTTTTATCAAAAGATGTTTCCTAACTTATTAGCTGGGAAGCTTAGTTGTTACAATTCTCCCCTTTGCTGATCTGCTAATGGCTAGGAACAGCTAAAGATAAATTGGATCCATTCCCTAATGACTCGTGTTTTGAAGTAGGCTATTGACCTAAAGGGCGAAGTCCTACTTGGTAAGTGGAAAAAAGTAAAGTTTATCTTGTTAACGAGGCGAAGTTAGGACTACAAAGTCCTCTCTACCACTCAACCTCGATTGGTAAGTGCTGGTGCAAGTGGCTAAAATCTAAATAAGGTCGTCGTGTAAAATTTAGTTTCATTTTTGATTTGTTATTTTGCTAATAAAAGTATTGTTTTAAATTAGTGGAAATAGCCTTATGTACTAGTTAATAATTAGAATACTATGAAAATAGGCTTTTAAGTTATGCAGATTGTACTGATTGCAGTTGTTTTCTGTGAATCTACATTAGCAGAGCAATCAGTAAATTCGCAGACATCAGTGAAATAGAACAGTGCAAGTTATAGCTGATAAGTTAACCAAAGCTGCTAAGCAAAAACTCCTTATAGCTTTTGATAGTTGTCAACACAAAACATAAGCTGTATAAACTGTAACAAAATGGAAAATAGTCGAAAGATGGAATCTCAGCTGTCTAAGTAAGTAGGGTGTACGGTAGCCAAGCACGAGTGACGTGTGTACTGTGTACTGTGTAGTGGGAAGTGAGCGTGGTCGGTCTTGTTAGTGAGGAACTGATTGCCAACAAATCGTTCTACACAAAGAACACAGAAGATAGACCTAACTGACCATGTACCTGGCATCTATGTGCTCGTTAGCTAAGACACTGGAGCGCCGCCTGCCTGCAAATCTACCAACCACACGACAATTCAAGAAGCCTTCCTTCCAATTAGAGAAAGATACTGCCGCTTCTTCGCCAAGGTGTGTGGGGAATTTAAATTGCTTTTGGATGGCACTAGAAAGTTTTCATGAACTCGGATCGTCAATATTCTGAAAGTTATGAAATGTAATTTTAATAGGAACGGGACTATTTCGAAAAGTTCTTATATATTGCTAATCGTATATTTTACATAATCATTTCTATTTTTATACATCATTGAGTTGTTTACTTCAATTTTCCTTATAACTCTGCATATTTCTTAGTAGGTCTGTCAGACGGGCTAAATATGTTTATTAGTAAGGATTTTGAAAGACTGTCGTCGGAAAGCAAAAGGTCAAGGGGTCAGCATCCTATAGCATGAAATGCTGTCACATAAAACAAAGTGTCATCGTTTATGAAATAACACGTTATGGTTACATAACGTTGTTATTGACCAACCAGGTACGAGTAGATAATTCCAAATATCTTTCAAATAATTGGCCGTTGATTAACCCGCTATTAGACCATTTTTACAATTAGAGATTTCATTTCAGAGCTGCAAAACAGTTTGCACGAACAGTAGTTTCACACTTCACAGAAGGTCAGCAAGTACTTATGCAAATGATCATTCACTCAGCTTACTGGCTTCAATCGAAACCAATGGATAAAGTGGGTGAAATGTAGTCTGGACTGTGAAGAGCATTAGTAATATCATTGCGCAGTTGATGCCTGCACAGACATAGGCAATCAACTCAAGATATCCCATACAATGGGTACAGATCAATTTGTCTTATGGATCAACTGGATTCAACCGCATTTGCTGGGGGTTTCCAGAATATTATAACAGAATCAGTTTGGCAAACAAAATATTCTATGTCAATTTGACTTTACTACTAGTACATAAAACAGAACAATAGGTGTTAACAGCGAATTCAGCATTAGGATTTGTAGACTACTATTAATACAAAAAATATTCCAAGATATCCCAGTGCCATGATCATTGCAACATCAAAATTTTATAATTGAACTTTAGTATTGCACCAGGTACCAGATATCGCATGGTGGATACCGTGTTCACAGAGACAAAAAAGATTTGAGATAACCTGTAACATTGAAACCTGAGCTACTTACTTGGCAGTCTTGGAGATCTTGTTGATCTTGAGGTCGGGTACAGTAGGTTCGGCAGAGATGGCTTGACGTTTGGTCCTGAGACGCTTGCTGGGGTCCCACTCTACAGCCTCCCCATTGGTGCCGGGGATGCCCAGGTGACTCACCATGTGCTGGGTGATGGGTCTCACCACCTGACGGAACTTGTCGATCTCATTCCTCAGGTGACGGATCAGCGCATCTCGCTCATCCAGTTCTCGCTCCAGGTGAGATATCACGTCATTGCGTTTGCCCAAGTCAGCTTCCCTCTCAGCTAACTTGCGCTCAAGCTCTCGCACCAACACTGTGGCCATGGTCACTGTCACTGGTAGTCACACTTGTACTTGCTAGTCACTTGCACGGCTCACGCCTCTCCCATACTTTAGGAGAGTCAACGTTGAGAGTCTTATACACTGAAATCCATTACGCGTTGATGTACTTGTTGTTCAAACACTTAAGTGTGTACTATGCACTATACCTGGCCAAAATACGAGTTTCAAAACCCCTGAGACCAGCTTGGTTTCAAACGAAAACTTTTCCAGAATAAATATTAACAATCCTAAACATCCTTTCCTTCAAATCGTTATACATTTACAGAATTTACTTTCAAAGTGACAGAAGAGAACTATGCAGGAATGTGACCTCTGAGCGCACTAAACTAGAGAAGCAACTAGCACACAGACACAGCAGAGACTAGAGAGAAACTGTATCTGCAAGTTTACAGTGCTTGTACACTATGGTCTATGATGCAAATCAGTAGCTTGGACTGGATACGATCTGCGAGAACGTGCATTAGCCCACGCCACGACATTACACTACACCTGACCTGTGTAACTGTATCACGGCATGCTTGTGCTGTATATGTGGGCGCTTATGCACTGCACTGGGGGAGACAAATGCGGCTTCAGAGTACATAAACTTTGTATTTTTTAAACTAATGGTAAAACGAGGATACTATAACATTGCACACACGATGCTATGGTTTGCGCATTACGGTGCGCTATGGTTACGGCTTGAGGTAATGGTGTACTGAGAGAGGTATCCCTAAGGTAGTTAAGCCTCCGGAAAATTATTATTTTACACAATGAAGCATGAGAACCAGAGAGCTACAAATTGTTAGGCTGGTTGTCAATGTTAAACGACCCAGTGATGTATATTTTTAGACAATTGCAAACTGTTTGGTTGTACAATACTTGAATGCGTGAATGAAATATCTGAGTTTGTACTCTTGATCTTGGTGCTCTATCTCTACAACGCTTTACTACCTTGTATACCACTTTTGAAATTCGGCAATGTTATTTTTAAGCAAGCCATTCTAACAGGTTTTTATACAAGTTGTCCTAGTTTAAAAACGAAAAATTTAAATTTCCTACTGACGACAATTTTGTTAAATTTGTCAAATTCCTATTGACGACTTCAGCTCTTGCGGCATTACAATTATTGCGGCAAACATTATTGCGACGATACTCTATTATACTTGTTTGTGATCAGAAGTACGCAATGCTTTGTAATCTGCAACCTCGGATTCCGCGCACAATATGGAGTGGGAAGAACCTGAGTTGTGGAATGTCTATTTTTCCTATGTGTCTGTGTTTTTGCAAGCTGTTTCATACCTTACGTTTTGATTTGACTTCTTTTACTGTATTACTACTGTATGTTGTTTATTAGCGCGTGACCGGTAGGCTCAAGCTGATAACTTTAGATTTGTTTTTCCCTAACGTCATTGTTATGTATTAGGTTTTCTCACCTGAACACGGCATCAGATCGCAGGGTCAGAAACCTCGTGTACTTCTCACAAAATCCTCATACAAGTCATTTTAACAGAAATGAGGGAAATATAAAAGCTAGCCTGTAACCGTAACACGCGTCTGCAGCAATCAAGTTATAAATACACGGTCTGGTACAGTTTACGAGTAGATCCCCGCACACAGCACTGACCGTCTGACGTGGTGATGGTCCGGTCTAGCGCATGTCTCGGCTATATACACACGTGCTATAATCTAGCCACACTTTATGCCACCTACTTACATTGTCACACTACCCTCATAACACGCAGTCTGTTCTATAATAAGAGAAGGTGTTATTTATTTGAGTGTATCAAGATATTTACACGTTAAGCACCACTGCGGTTTACACATTGTCAGTCTAGACTCCGCAACTGTTTTGTTGTTATAGTCTGGTTTTCTATTTCCGACACATTTCAATGCATTGCTCTCTAAATAAACATTTAGAGAGCAATGCATTGAAATGTGTCGGTTAACGTACACACTGAACATGTATGGTTTGCCATTTTCAACGAGACGAAGTTAGGAGCACAAAAATATAATTGCGGAAAAAATTATTTTTTAATATTATTTGCACGAATACATACATTACAATAATACATGACGTGGTGATGGTCCGGTCTAGCGCATGTCTCGGCTATATACAGCTGCTAGCTACACTTTATGCCATCTACTTACATTGTCACACTACCCTCATAACACAGTATGTTTCTACAGAGTGGCCCAAAGAAAGGTACTCGTCATTTTATGTTGAGTATATCTGCTATTAGCCGTACATAACTTACTTCATTTTAAAAACCTAAAGCACCTCAATGTTTTTGCCATTTAGTATGACATATTCCATTTGTATTAATATGTGTGTAACCATTCATGAACATTATTGAGAAATTGATATCCATTAGAACTGATTTTAGGCTTTGCTTCAGATTTTGAATACATTGAAGTGGGGGCATGAAACACTTTTCCTTTAGTGTTCCCACAAAAAGGCATGAGAGGGGTTATTATATATTTTTTAATATTTTTTTATATTATCCTTAGTGTTTTTTCACACTACACATGTATGGTTTGACTTGTTTAGCGGGACGAAGTTAGGAGCACAAAAATATAATTGCGGAAAGAATACTATTTAAATACCATTTGCACGAATACATACATTACAAGGAACAAGTTTGACAATTGCCTCCGTAAGAAAAGCGTATTTGGTACGAGTTTTTGTTTTCTTATGGCTAATGGTCACCTATCTTATAAGTCACATCCATCGAATGCCGTTAGATTAGGTCCATTATACACAACGAGTTTTTGAACGGTCAGTCTTCCATTCCTTATCTGTGGTTTCTGCAAACACAGTTTAGAAAGAGTAGATTTGTGTAGCTGATAGTGGTAATAAACTGAGTATTTCAGTTGTATAAAGGTTTAAAACTATTAATTTTTACAACGTAGTTTTCCTTAAAGTTGCATCATTTGTAATGATAGGTGATTTTTTTTTTCAGAAATTGACAGACGGCACTCCTAGTCATTTTTGTAGGCACCAAACTGACTGTTTACTTTATTGAAATTCTAATCAATACATTTTCTTTTAATGTATATTTTCTTTTCTCATAAGAAGAACTGTTTGTTTAAGAGTATTCAAGAACTGTTGATTGGGCAAACTACAAAAGGTGTCGGTCATTTGTATTTGAAGAACGCTGAGTGAACCACATGCAGAATCTGTCTTGTAGTCATTAATGAAAATAGAAACCTAGTTTAAATTCAATTACTTTATAGACTGATGAAAATTACAAACGAATATAAATAAATCAGTTTGAAACGTTCCCATGCACATTATTTATGTCACTATTGATCAAGTGAGTTGACTCGGTCTGTACATACGCATTCGATTATCTTGTCTTATCGATTATCGTAGGTTTTGCTGCGGTAATCGCTGCCGCTTGTGTGGTTAGTTAATTAAAATGGAAAACTGGTCCAACAAGCCAAAGGCAAGCGAGCGAGCGGATTTCTATCTGTTACACTAATTAAACCCCCATTCAAAATCAATTTATTTAGCCGGTAGCTCCGGCCATATGTTTTGCGACAGGTCTGGTTTATTAGTCAATGTTTATTTAGTATCAGTGCTCGGGCAGCAGTTAGTATGCTTTATGTGAAAATAAACACGGGGTCTAATAGCAAGCATACAGGTCTGTGCTTGAGTGAGTGTAACTAGTGAAAGTAGAGGACAGCATGTTCTGCGATAGTATCAGAGCACCAGCTATTGATATAACGAACTGTAATATACCTACTCTGATATTGGGCACAATTGTAAGTACTATTTTTAATTGTAACCTCGAAACCCGCCAAATTGATTAGTTGGGGCTGTTTCAAGGTTTTATGAAACTAAAGAACTTTCATGGGTTTTGGGGAAGACTGCGTTAAATCTTTTACCCTTAACACTGTAAAGTGGTTGAAAAATAGTGTCAAAATTAAAATGTGCTAATACTGTACACATAGAACAATGCGTCCCAATAAGCGTCCAAATAATATGGACACAAAACACCAATTGAACCAACACTTTACAGGGGTTTACAAAATATAGTGTCACAAACTCCCAGAAATGGTATTATGGGCCAAAACAAAGGGACAATTATTAAGAATAAAATTTTCCCTAACATCCTTTGTTTAACCGCTAGCCGCAATTTTTATGTCTAACTTTTGGATATACTGACTTACTTATGTAATGCTTTCTTTAAACTGGTTATGCTTTGGCATCCGTAGTTGAGATTCGTACAAGAAAAATAGCCAACGTAATATAGGTTATGTTTTAAATGGCGGGTTAAAAAAATCATATTTGTATGTTTGCAGGAAAGCGGAGAGGTTCGCCAACAGTTTTATTGATAACTTTGAATACACAATTACAAACACATCGATACTGAAATATTAAAAATTCACTGAGTTGCATCTGGTCCACGTTACAAAACGGGCCCTGTTTTCCGCTGTATAACTACGCTGTTTCCTAACAGACTTTTAATTGTAAAGTATTATACGTGGTGAACATTATTTGGACATTTGGTCACCCGGGATCATAATGAGTACATATAACTTCACTATACTAATTGGAGTTGAACCAACCGTTGACTTGGTGTTTAGTGCTTTGATCTGTTGAGAATGAAGTGATAAGCACGTGTTTAAGAGTTCTGTACGCAGTAATGGCGTACAGTGTGTGGTGTGTTGTCAGTAGGTGGGTTAATGATCGCCCACCTGACTGACAGCTGATATCAAAGGAGTGAAAGCTGTCTGTATTGTTTGTAACAAGGCGGCCGAGCCACTGGCCTCTTTCATGTCACCAGGAATCGCGGGCGAGCCGAATGTCACATGTGAGGAATGTACTGGAGTGACGAGAGGAACATACAGCAAGCGTCGTGCTAGCCGCGGACAGTAGAATTCGTATATCCGTAGTACTAACTAATGACAGGCTTTCAGGTTGTAGATTATATACTATCAATATTGTATAGGAGTCAACCCCTGCACTACTCCTACACTCGTTTAATTTTTAGTTATAAGCGATTTGATAATGTGTCTCCTTTTAGCAATGCTGGTGAGATAGTAGAGATGGAGACTGTTTGCAGGATCATGACGTGTCTAATTCAGCAAGAGTCCCAGTACCTTTGTGAGAGGCTCTCCCTTCGGGAAGAGGTTTCGCATTTGGAGGACCCGATATGGAGGTCAACTTTACTTCCATTCCGAAAAATCAATCGTGAGGTGGGGAGGAATAGTTTCTCCTATTTCGGCCCAAAGCTGTACAAGACTTAAAACTTTCAATCCAATTTTCGCAAACCAGAACCAAATCTCTGTAGAACCCAACATCTTGCACTGTGCCTACAAACGCTCTATCGCTGAAATCTATCAATAATACACCAAAATCATAGGCAATAGCTTAGAAAAGCATTACTTTGTAGAAGTAGCGCTACTTTTTAAGAAACTGTTGGCAGCAGTTGGAGGAGTTCTTTTGAGAAATTCAATTAAAGTAAAATTATTTTAGGAAAATGTCGTTATCATATTGTCATCATCAGAAATTGTCAGGCATGTCAGATTAGCAGGTTTGATTAATATTTGATAAGTTAGTGCTAAGAGTTAGTGATAAGTTTGCTTGAAGAGATCTAATGAATATTATATGTGTAATGTACAGATTTAGTTTAAATGTATGCAATACAAATTAAATTTAATGAAAGAAGATACAACTGAAGATGTCTACCATAGGGTAGACGAAACGTTTTGTTTTGTTATATATTTTATATCATAAAATATTATTCAGTGGTTTTATCAAAACAATAATTTTTGTTATGACTAACCACTTAAGCTTAAAATTCAAAATATTAATGAAAGAAGCTTTACCCAAAAAGAAATTGAGTCAGACTTTGTTTTCACTGTAGGGAGGTCATTAATTTTGAAAAATTGATGTAGAGGAGATTCGTAATTTTGCCGTTATATGTTTATCGGCGATCAAAGCTAGCTCATCTTATGGACACTGAACTAAATATCTCAAAGGTAGACAACGTTTAAACATTTTTTTAAATACATGGATGAGAATATTGTAGCAATTTCATAAAACCCTCCAACATACTTTGGGTGTAGCTTTGAAATCTTTAAAAGTGCTTGCTGATGTATTTAACCCATAAACCATACCATTCATCCAATGTAAATCGTGAAACTTGGTATAGAGAGGAGTGAGCGAGTGAGTATATTTGCAGCGTTTAGTGAGGCATAGCTCGGTGACAGTAAGCACTACAGTGCTACAGTATACAGTACAGTGTAATGAACAGACTGAATGCTGCTGTGTTAGTTGTAGCACGCGATCACAGATTACAGCACTTGTAGGACACGACTTGTAGCACAGGACAGCATTAGTCACCTGATATCACGACACTACTACAAGTACAAGTAGTAGAAAGTAGTAGTAGTAGTAGGTGCAGTCCTACTTTGACTAATGGTTCTTAGGTGTTCAACTCATTCGATGAAAAACCTTTAATTATAAAACCAGATAACGTCTATTGGCAAACACTACTTGCTGGGTATTTCAGTAAGAGGTAAACACGTTTAAATTACTAATGACAGTCGATCTAACTTGCATCTATCTGTCAAGACAGGTTTTATAACTACTTATTTACGAAGACAATTGAGTTATGATGGGAAAGTAATGACAAAAAAGGTGCAAGGGAAAATAAAATAGGACATGAAAAATGCCAAGGAATCGTTCATTTGAAATGAAATCATGGTTATTATTTGGTTTTATAGGTGTGTTTTCGTTCGTAAAAACTACTGGAATTTCATATCTCAATTTTTGAAAACAACAAGTCATTTATAGTGGTTAAACTTTACAGTGGAATTTAAAGTAGAAGTACTAACGATGCATGTTTAAGGACGACTGCGTTATATAACAGGCTTTGAACATTTACACCACTGAACCACTCACTTTAATACCTATGGCAGCTGCATAAATAAACTTTCTCTATATTGTTTTTGCAGAAAACACCGCTTGAGAATTGTACAGAATGAAATACTGGCCGTTCAAAAATCGCTTAGTATTAATAGGCCAACTCAACAGTAAATACCACCCGACAGTAAATTATCTTAGGGTCATATTCTAAAATTGGCCTTGTTTTTGTTTAGAGACGGCAAAAGTAAAGCAAACCGAAGGTGTGAAGTTTAGAGGTCAATTAGTTACAAACCAAGAATAACTCGCATCCACCACGCCTGAGCCAAAGTAAATTTCACACAAATTACGGTTTAAATTATTTTAGGACAGATGGATATTCTGAACAGTTTGCAAGGAGTAAGAAGAGGATGTGGGTTGAGTCTAGGCGGTAGACATGCAATCGTCGAAATACGATATAAGTGTACACATGATTCATTGTACATATTAATTTTATTAAATTAAAATTGAACGTATTGGTATCTACGAAATAATGCACACTCATATGTAAATCAAAGTTAAAACCTAATTGAATAACATTTACGAAACTGTGCAAAACTCTTAGTTTTTATTGATATTTACTAATGAAGAATGCAAATGAATATAACTCGATGCCAAAATAGTAAGAAAAGGATTGATGCATTCTTGGTGCATTTAATATGTTGATGTTCAAAAAATAAGATATTAAATCTAAACTTGGATAACCAAGTGGAAAATGGAGAACCGAAGACAAAACAACTTTCAACAGACGAATCTACCGGTTCCAGTGTTCATTATAGTTCTAGCGCTCATGAAGAGTTCAACATTCAATTGAATACGAAAGTACTGTTGGTAGCCTATAAATAGTAAATATATACTTGATAGTGTAGAGACAAAAAACCGATACAATACATATAATAACAGTTTTTTTACTGTACATTTAACACGTTTTGACAGACAAGTATAACATTTTAAAGAAAAGAAATGTGAAAGTAAAGACTCTTTGAATATGATCGTTTTTCCGTATGATGCAAAAGATAATTTAATATTTTTTGGTAAAAGCGATAGTTTTAAATATGTAAACTAGCTTCAGCAGATATTTTTATCAAGCCTACACATGTGTTTATTTGAATCAATCTCCACAGACGCTACTTGTAAAACTTCACCCCTGGATGATATATATTTGATTGCGTGACGTGTATAACTAAGGGTTACCAGGTATATATGTTAGGTTAATCCAAGTGTTTGAACAACAAGACAGTGGAGAGGGAGAACACAGCACAACACTCGCGGAGACACTGGTCACGTGACAACACAGAGTACAGTGGCACGGCACGGTGTGGACTCCAGCGAGGACCGCACACTACTGCTGCCGGCTCCGCTCGCGCGCACAGTATATACTGTACACTGTACACCGTACACTGTATACAGTCTACCGCGTCAAGTAGCCTATCTACATTCGTCATTCTCATTGTATATGAGAATTATGTGAATAGCTTAAAAAGAGACTTAAAATAGGTTTTGGGTTACCTCCGTCAATATCCAAAAAAAGTTGTGTTGAGGGCTGTTATATCCCCCGGACGTTTCGATGTGAAGACATCATCGTCAGACCTGCAGTCTTGTAGAAAATCCGCCTATTGGCTTCGTTATTAAAGATGAAAATGAAGACACATTAACGAATAATAACGAAGCCAACAGGCGGATTTTCTACAAGACTGCACGTCTGACGATGATGTCTTCACATCGAAAAGTCCCGGGATGTAACAACCCTCAACACAACAAATTTGGATATTGACGGAGGTAACCAAAAACCTATTTTAAGTCAAATTGATATCCAAGGGGCAAATAATGAATTTTTATTAAAAAAGAGGTGAGGATTTCCAATATTAGAGACAAAAGACAAAATTTCAAAACTAATATAAGAAAATGTCTAAGGCCACTAGCCTCCAGATCTTGAGGTTGCGGGTCCAACTACCGCTGTATCGTCTGTATGCGTTTGGTTTTGCATTTTAGATTTGCTTTCGCAGTCTTCTCAGCTACGTTTAGTAGCGCATCCTCGTAAACGAACACTGGAATCAACACGGTGTCAGGTTCTCAGCGAACTAACACCTCGTCCCGGTTCAAACACCGTCCAGTTGCGTGGCCCTACTGGGCCCAACTGCGGACTATTATTATTAAAGAGATACAACTGCATCGCAGAAATACGATGTTGGGCCTAAATGAAACGGTAAACCAATTTAGCAAAATTAAATATGTAGGTCCAAACAATGTTTCTATTAGGTTAATAATATATATTTATGTTACAGTATCTTTAAAATGTACAAGGCCTATACGGAAAAGCGAAAGCTGTTGAATCTTGGATAAGATTTTATACTTCTGAGACTGTATAGACTAATTGAATCTGAATTTGAAAAAAATTAAAGTCGAAACTGTTGAGACCAAACTAAAATAGACTAAAGACGACCCTAAAAATGCTCACCAACAGGCATTGATTTCACTAAGAGGAAATACTGAATAGTGTAACAAGAATTGTGGTATTCTACAAACACTTTTATTTTAGATTATAGCTTTTTGTTCATTGAATTATATAAAGGTCCGCAAAACAAAACAAACCTAAAGAAAACCAAACACCTTGAAGAAACAGGTGGCTGCAGTGAGCTAGTGAGATAAATGTCTGATACGCTCTGTCTATTTGAAGCTGACAGTAGACTGGAGCCGAAGCGTAGATAACACCTTTGTCAAGAGGTGAGTTGTGCGTGAGATAACAGAGGAATCTGATAGTGAGAGAGAGGCGGAGAAACAAAGCAACCACCGACACTATCAGCTTCTAACTCAAGCACGAGGATGCAAACCCTATAGTAGGATGAAGGCTGAATGATTTGAGAGGACGAATTTAATACAGCCTCGATACCATGAGCCTCGATACGAATGTTGATAGTACTAACCATGAGGCGACAATTCGGGGTAAATCATTAGGATATTAATTCAGAAGAGAAATGCCGATAAGAATAATGCCATGTGGAATGTCTTTTCAAATTCTTAAGTTACAAGAGTACGTACAACCCTTAGTTACTGGTGAGCCAAGGCTTTGAAATGGTCAGTTGAATATTGAGAGAAGAACCATTCCCTTCACCATGTTATCATCCATCACCAATTCATCCGCTCACTGCAATGATAAACCAATGTCTCGTACATCAATACTTCCTATTCATATATACAGAGTCTAGAGACCATGAGATCATATCATCTTCTGAATAAGTTCATTACGCCGATATCAATCCTGCCATTGGCAGTTGACTGATTAGCTGGTTAATTGACATAGCTATTAATAGCTGAGCTGAGCTGAGCATCTGCAGCATGTCCGCACAAGCTCGTCCATCAGCAACAGCGGACACTTGCCTCACACTTCACGGGTTATTGATTACCTGCATCTACTCGATTTGTCTTGTGCGCTCATTGCTTGAAATACCGCTGATTGCGGACCACACAAGCGCACCAATACGCAGCAATACGCAATCACTTATTTGTTGGATGTAGCCAGTGCAAGTGCGAGTGTGCTTTCGGACGTGATTGATGATTGACAAATCGAGGTTGACTGTTCTTGATAATTTTGATCAAATATTAGTTCGCCGTTACATTTTACTCGAGCGAGTTTAAAAGAAATATGAAGTTTGTTTCTATTTCAATGACGCATAAGTCTTTCCATGTTTATTTACTGGAAGTTTTTGAGATAGAATACGAGAGTTCACAAAAATAGCATTTACAATCCATTTTTGCAGGGATAAACTAGAGGATGGAACTTTATGTAGAAATCTTAAAATGGGGGTTTCTCTATCACTCAGAACAACATTTGAAACCTTGCAAAACCCACCAATGCAGCATGTTTTATGTCTGTGACTAGCGATATTTATTTAATGTTTTAGCTACTTTGCCACAAGGTATGGACGAGTGGGAGAGACCGGGTACAAAGAAAGCGCGGTGGCTGAGCACAAGTGAGTAGCCGGTCCATACAAGGCTTATGTAAATGTCGGCAAGAACCTGAAGCGGGCAGTAGCTAATCGTCACCAGGAGACACTTGACAGAGGTGCCGACACCTCCAGCAGTGCTGCAGACGTGACCAGTAGCGACATCTGTGATACAACTAACTAAACAATCAAAGTCAGATAATAAAATGGACATAGCATGAACTGATATAATTAAACCTTACAATTTAAACATAATGGATCTGCATTTGCTGCACTTGGTTGAGAACCACTAGTCTAGACTTATAAAAACCTTGAGAAACAGTTAATTGGAGACGAAAGTAACTGAGATTTAAAGGATTACACTGCACAATCTGTGATAGGTTGAAGCAATGACAAGGATAGGAGGAAAAACTCTTTAGATACTGAACCTGGGTCACATATTCAACCAGAAACTACCATTAATTTTAATTGGTTAATTTTGTCACTGTTTTGACATTTGCTTAACAATTTCTTTCAACATATCCTTTTCAAAGACATCAAATACCCGATAGCTGACATATCACATGTGAATAATCTATTACGCGTACAGTTGTTCACCTGCGGAATCACAATTAAAGTAATACTCCATCTGCGACACTAAATTGCCTCCCCTGGATTAGGATTGAAAACAAACTCTTGGTTAAGCACGATCACACAAGATGCAGCCACTAGTAACAGTTTACTTGATGAAGTCGAAACCGTTAAAATGAGATTCTTTACGCTTGAACCGGAACAGTCCCTGAGAACATGTTGAGTTTAGTGTTATCTTTATTGCACCACTGCGGCGAATCCACAGAACACAGGAGTCGTAGAGTGGCTTCTTTCAACAGGCATACAAATTGTCGGATTAGACTTAAATCCACTTGAGTTTCATTTAAATCGCTCTGGTTGTTTCGTGGTTTGGCTGAACCTTCCCAGGGTTTAAGGCTAAGGACAGAAAACAGTGACAATTCAGAGGGTTGCAGTCCGTAAAAACGCAGCAGTTATAAAAGGGTTATTTCAGGTTTGGTCTTAAATGAAAAGCTTATATTCCTTTATTCTTTGCAGGGCGGCTTACCAAGTTGCTTTTAACTGAATTTTTATGTTGAGGAAAATCACACTTAATAAAAATGAAAATAACATCAACAAAAAACAGAATTAAAGTAAGTAACTTTCCAGAAGCTGGCAGCCAGTCTCGAAGAAGTGTTTTTCGATAGTGTCAAAGCCAATGAGAACATCGACAGTTGGCATCCCTGCTCCAATGGATGGTTGGCAACCCTGTCACCAATGTATAGCAGACAACCAATAGGATAGCTCAGTTTCAGCTAATCAGTGACTGAAGACGGCATTCCATAGCGAGACCGAAATAATTCAAAATAATTACTATTATGATGTTTTGACGCGGTGTCAGTCGGAAGAACTACACCAGAACAACCTTGTACTTATGGTTATCAATAGCAATTCATTACTTTGAACAAGAAAGAAGGTTTTTTATATTTTGCCAAAAGCCCGAGTAAATCCAATATTGACTACAACTAGCAAGCTGTGGAAGGACTCCTAGAGATGGCGAAGGGTATCAATATTGTACTCGTGGCTAGGCTCGGCACGAGATATGCAGTCTGCATTACCATAATGTATTCAACAGCGTTCACCTCGCTCGAGATGATTCATCGTCCAGCACGTAACACCTGTTTACAGGCCTTTACCAGCTTATGGTTCATTACTCATTGAATAACGTGCAATAACAGTTTAGACCAAGATCCACAAGTCATGCGACCCGCTTGGCTTGAAAGTTAATCCAAGCTCAGACGAGAGGGAAAGTGGTGATGGGCTTACATCAAACACGTTCGTAAACTTATTGGGAATGTTTTGTAATCATTGGGAAACGAATAAAGAAGATACATGATGTCGATAATTTCAATATTGTCTTTCTAAATGTCATATGGTTCAAGGTAGAGAAATTCATTTCCATGAGACAAGATTCGCAAACTCCTTCCGCATAAACCAACACAGATCTAAATTATATTCCCTGCTACCTTCACAGGCGGATGCCATGCTATTTAATAAACTCCCAATTGAAATACAAAATTATGAAAATTTCAACATGTTCAAAACAAAATTGAAAAACTTTCTTCTTTTAAAAGTGTTTTATAGCGTAGAGGAATTTATTGATGGTTCCTGGAAAAATTAGCAATACTTATTTGATCCATGACTACAGTTTTGTTACTAGTGGCTCCTTATTCTTAGTTCAAAATTTTATATAGTTTAAACCAAATACAACATATTTTAACATTTATTTCCAACGTGTAGATTTTTGAATTGTTGTGTTACCTGAAACAAAGTTTTTTTGTAAAGGTTTAATAAAATAATTAATAAAAAAATAATCTTAAAATAATTGTTTTTTCTTTGAACAGGATTGTACGTTTCAAATTATTTGAGCTGATTCAAGCGAGGTAAACGGTACCGTCAAAGTCAAATTTAACGGTGGATCGAAAATGTTTGATTGGGAACTAGCACCAGACCGTATGTGCAATCCTACAAAACAAACGCATGAATTTCCTTCAACAAAAACAAACCATTCGCAGTTTCACCACAATCCCATTTCTGGCATACAGGAAACTCTCAATCGTTTCGCTCATTCGAATCGTATTCAGACCCAATATTTTGTATCATGGGATCTCCTAGTTGTGTGCTACAAACTCGTCTGTGGGACTTCTGCAAGGACTACTAAGTCAGGATTGTTTTCAGACGAGTTTTGAATGCCTTCGCCAGGAACATTTTGATTTAATGACAAAAAGCTTCTCCCTGTGAAGATAAACGATCATATGAGTACCCGTCTTGTATCTCCCAGCAGTCCAATATTCATCCCTGCTTTTAGTTGCAAAGGAATGTAGATGTGTTCGTAATATGACTTAAAAATGGACACGTCCGTAAATTAATTTTGCCTGCGTCCGTAGTTAATGGAAGAGTTCCAATTTCCAAACAGAGTATTTTGTGATCCTTGGAATACTGTACGTTCCAATTAAAGAACCTCTGATATAGTGTAAAAGGATTTCAAGGATGTAGGTGTAGAGGCAGGCGAAAATGCTAAAGTCTACTGAACAGTGAACACTTGGCAATTATTGAACTGCACGAACTGCACAGCAGTGCATGGCACAGCATGACGGCGGCGCTTGTGTGAGTGGCACATTATCACATTGACCTCCGTCCTTTCACCATCATCATCATCAGAGCTGTTGTTAAGTGCACAAGACTTGACTCAAGTGCAATGCATCTCTGCCCACACAATACACAAGTGTCGTTCACACCTCACTCCTTTTCAAATTGCACTGACAATCCGAGACCGAGTAGCTGCTCCATTTGCATCTTACCACTTACTTATACACAACCATCATTGGAGACTGTGCTTACTAACCTGGTGACTATCTGTTCGAATATTATGTCAAAACCAAGAGTTGAACGTTCTTCTTCCAAAAACAAAATCATTGATACCCTTTGATGAGTGTCTTTATACATAGGCGGCTGCAACGTCTTAGTTTTCTCTTCCATAAACTACAAACTTATATTTGTTTCGCTACTGCGGCGTTGGTTTTGCTAAAGCTGTACGTGTTTATTTCACTAAGATAACAACGCTTGCAACATAACAAAACAGCCACTGCAGTGAAACAGACCAGTAAAGCTCTTCGCTGCAATAATTTTCAGTGGAATTGGCAATACTCGTATACCTTCTGCCTTCGCCTAGGCCGAAACAATTGTATCAAAAAATTATCCGTCTTACGCCAAGATAAATTAAGACATAACCAGGGTCGCCACACCTTTTTCAACATACACCTTTTTTACTTTTCCAAGTTTCCGGACTGTTTTCCAAACATCACTTCAAGTATATGCATGTAGAGTTTTACGCGCATTTTTGTTAACTAGGAAAAAAGAAATACGCATCGGGACGATGATAGAACATTTGAGTTATTTTGCTTGTGATTTTTTTAGTATGAAATTAGCACTTGTAAAGTTACATTTTGTCCAAGCACAAAGAAAATTTGGAGTCCTTAAAGAAATTGCAAAATTACCACAATGTGTAAATTTTCTCTGACAAGTTAAATTTTTCTACAATTCTCGGGGTATCCCTTGTCTACCCTGACCGTGGGCGACTTTGTTGAAGTTCTACCGCAGTTTTCCAGTATGTGTTTGAAAATAAAAGAAACCCATTTTAAAGAATTTCTCAAGGAAAATATGCAAATCTTCGGCTCTGTAGAGGGAATTGTGTCTATACCGTTGTTACACATGACACTTGGGGTCAGGTAGTGACTGGGAGGTGTGGTGTCAGTTCAGTCAGGTTCTAGTCTCAAGTCTAGCTTAGTCTCGTGTGAGAGACTTCACGGGTATACAGTATCATCTGGTATCAATATGGATCCAAGGTCGTATCAGTTCATTCGCAATCACCAAGCAGTAGCTGGCTCTATACTCGTAGCTAGTTGCGTCACAAACATACTGTTAATGGAGACACACACATACATCTCTAGTCTTTGCTTGAAACAAGCATTCTCTTTAGCAATGGTGCTGGGTTTTAAATACCATTATAATATTAAGCAGCTAAATACTTAACGGAGAAGGTACCTGTAGAATGTATAGATTCGACAACTGTGTCTCGTTAAAAAACACAGACTACGAATTGATTGTTAAATACATGAGTGAAATGCACATCTTTCATGTAGGATCGAGGAAAAGATACAAATTTATAATGCTACTGACAATTAAGCTAAAACATACAACCAAAGATTCGAGGCAGCATGCTTTTTGGATGATAGTATTACTTACAGCTTCCAGCTCCTAACTTCCAAATTTTGCAACAAGAGTTTGCTCGAAAGTTACCTAAAACATGAAAAAATAAACATAAGTTTAATAAATATACAAAGTACTTAGAAGACAAAGAAGATGTATTCTGTGTTCAAAACGTGAAACGTTCCACAGATGATATTTGTTTACATCCTATATCTAAAGATACGTCAAATATGACATAGCTACATTTAACATGGAAGTCCTTAGAACATTAAGCCAGCACCCTGTATATTCCTTTTAAGACTATTCCATCGACAAATAAACCCAAATACAAATACACTACAATCAAAGATGCGAAACATTTCCAATATTCCGAATTAAAAAATGCAAATGAGTTTTTTAACAGAAAATGTGCAATTTTCAGCCAATTGCTACAGTCACGAATGAGTAGTTGTATGCTGAACCAAGTACAACTGTTATTTCAAAGCAGTATCCAGAATAAACTAAACTTATCATTCGTCAAGTGGTTTACATAAGAGTTATGTAGATCCTGGGCGAGAGCCAGAGAGTTTATATTTAATACCATCTTCCAGCCATTATTGAAATCAACCCGCACTCTACGTAGAAGAGAGAATGCATATGCTGATAATCAGCTTCGTCATATTGTACTTGTACTTAGCAGTTATAAAGCTAATGTTCATGACTTGCACTAAATGTTCATTACTTGAGCCACACTGAAGCTTTATTTGTGATATCTGATTCTAATGTGTGCAACAGAAAATACCCAATTACAACGTAAGAAATGAATTAAAAGCTCAAAAACGCGGGTCGCGTTTTTTTTTTTGTTGGTATTGGATACAGTTGGAATTAATAATATAGAACCACAACTACTATTATACTCAAAACCGTCAAGCACACATTCATTACCTTCTTGAAATGATGGGCTAACGTCTTCTCTTGTGATGACATACAGTATAAGACAATTTCTAGATTTATTTCACTGTGGAAAACAATGGTGTTCGGAAAATTACTATTCCCATGCTATATAGAACAAGTACACTCCTCACTACAGAACACTGAATACAATCGAAATATTCCATGTGACGTCACGTGTCACCACTGTGTTTTATCAACTAAATAAAAGTTAAATACACCTTTTTTACAAAAAATGGCTCGTATCAATAAATATTTTTAAATTTGGAAATTATATTCATATTTGTGTGTAAATCTATACATTGGTTTTAAGTCGGCGCAAAAAGTCGTAACTGTAAAAACGTGACTAAAAATTGCAAGAATTCACTAAACCATAGAAAATTAAAAATAAAATAGATATTAAAATCATACGTTGATAAATTTGGATGTATGTACAGGGTGAGTTTTAAATTCCCCCTTAAACTTTTGAAAAAGGAAATATTTTACAACTCTTTAGGAATGTTTTAATAATTCTAAGTTTTTTTGACATACTTTGCGTCACCCACCCCAACCCAAAACCGGAGGGGCCCCAAAATCTTTTAAATACAACCCCCCTTCTTGTAACACCTTAGAAGAAAGAGAATTTTAATACAAATTCAACGACGCAAAGAAAGATTTTTTTACTCAGTTTTTTGTAATATTTATTTAAAGATTACAAGAAATCAGGTTTAAAAAGCTAATTTCATGACAAAAATTGTATGACAAATTTTCTTCAAAATACTTTATGGGATTATGTTATAGGGTTGTAATGTTTCTCGCAGGATTTTCAAGAAAAATTAGTCATGAAAAGAAAATTATATGTTAAATGTGGAATTTTAAACGTGATCTTGTAATCTTTAAATGGGCATTACAAAAACGAGTCGAGATAAAAGGTTTTTTGCGTCGTTGAATTTGTGTTGAAATTCCCTTTTTAGTGCCACAAGGGAGGGGGTGGACATTTAAAATTTGGGGCCCTCCTTTCTGGATTTTGGGTGGGAGTGGGTGACGCAAAGTACGTCAAAACATACTTCAGAATCCTATAAAACATTCCCCAAAGCTTTTAAAAAAATATTTTTTTTCAAAAGTTAAGGTGGGGGACCCAAAATTTTTTTTGAAACTCACCCTGTATATATATCTTGATCATAGAACGTTGTTTACTGAAACAAGAGATATTGTGAAGCATCGAGGCGGGTGCGGGTATAACATTCACTTAACAGAGCGGCACTTGTGAGGTGTGGATTCATAATGTATCAGCTGTGCTGCGCTCTGCTGTGTGTTGTGTTGTGATTCATATGGAGCATGGACAGGTTAGGTTACAGTATATAGCGCTTATTATCCTTTACTCGTGATAAGATATAATTGGTGTCAGGACAGGACTTTCCAGTTATTGTATCAACGTGTAGCGCCCACTACTGCACAGTGTACGCCTCTCCACAGAGGCCTCTATACACTATAATCACACTCACTCTACTCTATGTGGTATAGTGCTCGTAGACTAGTGTCAGTAACTCTTAACACTTACATTAAACTGTCTTATTCACACAGGCTATTGTATAATTTGTTGTCCAAACCATAAGGTGTAAACGAGATTTTTCCAAAACTTACTTCAAGGAAAGCAAAATCCATACACTGAACTCTTGCCGAGTTTAACAGTTCTATACAGATACGTTCGTTTTGAGGAATTGAATCTAACATCACCTTCTGCATATTGTTACAGGCACTAAGGAACAAAACGGCTATTGTTTGCTCCAATACAAATTTTTAATATAATTTTGGTAACTTTCTTCCAGTGAAACTGTATTATTACTTACGTTAGCACGATAAAATTGGACCTTATGTGTCCAGAAAATATTATCATTCGATTTGACTCAGCGCGGGATTGAAATTGAATCCCTTCCTCGGGCTTGTAGGAGACACACTTTGTGGGTTTGGAAGAGGACCAGTGAAAGGTCACCCAAGTGTCTTCATTGTTTTTGTTTAAGAACCGTGCAGCTTGTATCTGTACATAACTATATACACGACGGAATACCCAGTTTAACTTCAAAACACGCAGGCCAATAACGAACATTTAGTTTCCTTAACTTACACAAAATGTTTTGATATAATTAATACTCGCATGTAGCGTTCACAGGACAACATTCAGAAATAGTCACGTTTTAAAATGTGTGTAATATGTTTCGGGATACAACGTTCACGCGTTTCTAGACTTTTAGTATGTTATAAACAGTTACTTTCGATAATAAAAAATCGAATCCCATCATTGTGAGATTTTGTTCCGTCATAATACTAAATATTATTACTACCAATAATAAAATGCCTCTTTTTATGTAGACTTCTAGTACTATAAGCAAATATTCTGTAGTGAACAAGAAATTTAGAAGTTTCGGAATCTGCAATCTGAGTCCGTCTTCAGGTGAAAGGTTACCTGAATACGGAATCAGATCGCAGATTCCGAAATGTTACAAAACTTCTATGTTTTAAACTATGACGTCTATACATTACTTTCTGTTTACGCACGAAGTGTAAATGCAATGAAAGCGAGAATGGAGTCGCATGTGGCATGTCGGGGTCGGGGACTGGTTACTTTGATCTGTAGATATTGCCTGTTGACATACTCACTGCCTGCATGAACCAGTTGCCTGTCTATTATAACGTGACACGAGTGGGCGAAGCAGACACAACTTTCAACAATAACCCAGATCACAACTCAATAACAACTGCATCCGACCCAGCCGGCAAACACGCGCGAAACTACCAACTGCATTCATTACTCATTCAATATCATTTATAAGTACATTATTTGTAAAATGTTTAAGTTTAAGGGTCCGCCTTCGCGGTTACTGCAAAGAAAGGAATTCGTCTGCCCAAGTAACACATGACACCGCGCACGTAACAACGGGCTAAATAATGGGCTGAATTTCAACTGATGCGGCCTAACTGTCAAACCCTCCGCTTGCGACGGTTTCGTAGAAAGTGGATAGCGCTCTTATATGAAGGTTAAATTCGGGTATGTTTATTTTTATGGAAATAGAAAGAGTTTATCTGTCTTTGCCTGTGATTAGATTTTTGAAGCTCTCCCGAGCAGCTGAGGCGGACCCTTAATCCAAGTAAATATGGGCATTTTAAACAGTTTACTCGCAAAAGTTTTATGATCAAGCAAGCGCAAGAAGCCAATTAGAAATATATTATGGGTCTCGTTCCAACAAGGGCACGCAGTATTAAGATCATCAACTATCTCACCAAACATGGAGATTCTAGTGTGTTAACGGACTTAACGGCCTGAATAGAAGGTTTAAGTGCGATAAAGCAGTTTAAAGTAGCATTAGGCGTAGGACAACCAGTTACCAGTTTGCATAGTGGATGAAAACGCATCAACAGCAGTAGCGATAATGAAGTAAGTTTCCCCCTAACAAATACTCGTATTCTGCGGAACAAAAACAACGCTCAGCACACGACGCCAACTTCTTGCAGGAGGTACACTCTTCAAGGAAATTCCTTAATTTTATAACTTTGTTGTATCCAATTTGGCTGATGTATTTGACTTCGAAGTCAAGCAAGAGGTTCCACTTTGGTACACATAAAAACATAAATTTCAAATCTTCGAAAACACTTTCAATTTCCATTTAGACGTGTGCTGCCCCTTAAGAAAATAAACAAAAGCCGAGAAAACAAATGTGCGCATGGATTGCCAAAGATATTCTTATTTCGAGAGAAAAATTATTATTTTACTCCGAAATAAAAAGCACACAGCAAGTATAGAACTTTTCAAAACTACAGACGGATTTATAGAAAGGTCATCAAAGCTGCGAAAGCTTACGATGTGACCAAAGCATTGCTCACGTCGAAAAACGTTTCAAACTACACCATGGGCCGTAATTAACAATAAAAACCCGGGAACAGTCAAACGATTCGAACTAAAAATTGAAAACGAACAAGTCAGCTAGTGAACCACGCAGAGTCGCTGATGAGTTCAACAAGTTCTATTCCTCGGTCGGAGCTGACTAGGCCGGGCCAACAATCAGCCCGCTCCCCAATTGAAATTGAGTCCTATAGCCTCCATGGCTTTAACTCCGGTCACAGAGGACGAAATTGACAGAGTGATAAGGGTTTGCCTTCAAAAAGAACCAACGATTCAGATCGTGTTTCAACGTAGTTCATCAAACAATGCGCCAAGCATTTGTTAAAGCCACTTGAACACTTGATCAACCACTCTTTTCACTCGGGAACGGTTCCCTCTTCTCTCAAAATGCGAAGGTCATACCAATTTTTAAAAAGGGCGACCCTTCTTCTACTCAAAATTACCGCCCTATATCAATCTTAGCCGCCTTCAGTAAGGTTTTCGAAAAACTTTTCCTCATTCGTATCGCGAATTTTCTGGACAGACACCAACTACTATCGTCAAACAAGTTCGGATTCCGAAATGGTAGGTCGACAATAGACGCAGTGGTGCGTCTAGTCGAAAAGATAGTAGAGGCTGTCGAAAGTCGAGAAACTGCACTTAGTGTATTCCTCGACTTATCAAAAGCGTTTGATTGTGTCGATCACACCACCTTGATTCTAGAAAATTACGTAAGTGCCACTGCAAGTGGATCAAATCGTACCTAGTAATAGAACGCAATTTGTCGAAATTTCAGACGTACGACGAGGAGTCATACGTGCTACGTCAACGATTCACGCAGATGACACGATCAAAGCACCATCCATCCAAGAACTCGAACACGTGACGGAACATTTCAATGAGCTCAACAAACAAATCCAACGAAATCGTCATTTATTCAATTTGTTTGGACAAACAATCTCAGGAAATAATCAATAGTCATGTTGGACGACACTGAGATTGAAAAGGTCTACTCGACAAAATTCCTTGGTATACACCTTGAACGAGGGTTGACATGGGATTGTCATGTAGACAGTGTTTGTGGGAAGTTAGCATCAGGCATTTATGTTTTGAGGCAACTGTCCGAGTACTGCCCAACTCAGGTACTGATGACGGCGTACTACGGAGTAATCTACCCACATATTTCCTACGGATTAACGTTGTGAAGTGGTTGCTCAAATGCAAATTTCTCAAGGATTTTTGTTCTGCAAAAAAAGCAATCCGGACGATCGCGAAACTTCAAACAAGAGAGATCGTGTAACAAGGCCATCATTCAAAAGTTTAAAATGTTGACATTACCTTTCTATATTCTTGATACCTGTCTTCATTTTAGATCAAAATGCGACCCCATAAGTGGAAGTGATATATCTCTTATGAAACTAGACGCAAGGAAAACTACCGAACTGTAAGGCACAGAACGGAAGTTCGTGAACGTTTGCCTTCTTAGGCAGGAGTTCAACTTGTCAACCGGCTACCAAAATACATCAAAGTGCTCCAACGCCTATGGCGTTTAAAACTCGTCTAAAACACGTTTGGTCGCAGAAGCATTTTATAAAACAGACGGGTTTATGGCACATAGCTGGGAGAACGTGGAAAACACTAATTGACAAAAGAGCAAGAGTGGACAATTCGAATGAATGAGAGCGAGTGAATGAACAAAATGTATGTCAGAATGGGACTTCAATGTCAGAATGTATAGAAAATTTTAGATATTAAAAATAAAGTTGACAGTTGCACGACATGTAAAGGTTTCCGCAATAAATGATTTATTTATTTACACTCTGTTTATACGATGATAAATTTTGAGGATGGGGACAAGTATTTGCGGGGTGAGGTGGTTAGGGAACGTCAGTGACACATGATGCCAGTTGAGTTGATGTTGATGACAGGTGACATTGTTGAACAGCTGACCACCACAGCTGATCAACCTCAGACAAGCCGCTAGCTAGGGCTAGACAATCTGACCCGGGTCTCTATCAGGATAATCAAGTGTCTAGATTAAACACTGCACAGTATTTACGATCCAGCAACCAATGATTCGCAGCCATCATGGAGAGAGGTAATTACCAAAGTCGCTTCTTTTAAATTAGTTAAAAACTCATTATGGTTCATAGTTTTCAAGTTGGATGGACTAGACTACAAATACTACCTACGTGTTCTATAGAAATGTAAATAAGTTTGTTTATAGTTAATGTGAACTCATATTTAAGCTAATTTCACTAATTATTATTATTCACGTATAGATCTAGTCGGACTACGCGAAGTACGTTAACGTTGTCTTGAAAAGTTGACTTTTCTTTGTGTCCTAAGCTTGCTTTGCTTCATTTCGAAATGAGCATCTTTTTCTCAGTAGTCCAGGCTACGCCTCCCTTTTTAGTAACTTACCCTTGACCAACTTTCCAATCAAGCAATTTTTCTCTTAATCTGTTTGTATCATTAATGTCTGTTTGTGTGATATCTGCTACTTTTAAATCGTCTTTAACTGTCCCGATCCATTTAATTGGGTTTTCTACCTTCGCCGTACTAAAGAGTTTCATAACATTCCAAAATTTTATTTGTTCACTAGTTTATTAACTAAACAAACAGGTATACATTAGTACGGCCAATATTACTTTGATCAAATAGTTTTTCCAAAATCATATATTATAATACTATAAGGTACAGGTGACTGAACTGCAGGTATTGGTGTGAACATTTTGGCTGTGACGGAAAATCTGAAAACATTCTTTTTTAAAGCTCTGACAAATTAACGGCCTAAAAAGATGGCGTCTGAAAATCTGCCCTTATACTTCAAAATTAACAAACAACAGCTGTTATAGTTTTATTTGTTTTGAAATAAGAAAGTTAACTATTTTGCATCATAGCGCAAACAGTTGCGAATGTCTTCAAAATATGAGGCCGCAGGCCGAGTGGGGCTCCGGGCGGCGCAGCCCCCCAGCGAGCCCGAAGGCCAAGTAATAATCTAAAGGTCGATAAGAAAATTACCATATGACAAAATAATGTGAGACAGTTATTAAAGAAAACTACGATATTGTCTTACAACACCAGAAATGCAAATATAGGGAAGTAGGGAATCGTTTGGCTATAATTACTTATACGTTTAGCTGCAATGAAGACAGGTTTCCCTGGACGATGTAGACTTGGACAGGTTATACTGCGTAATCAACGTTAGGTACGAGTATGTGCTGGGCTTGACCGCTTTGAGATCACTCTTTGTGGCTTGATGCAAGAATATTTGATATCCCACAGTTAACTATACTAGCGGCATGTGTACTTAACTAAACACTCGGTTTAAGTACAAACTTATAGGTAAATCCAAGAAACTAGTTTAGTTTTTACTTTTTTTCTAAAATATATAATATGAAATGGTTTGATTGCTATATTTTACTAATTACAAAATTAATGTAGGCCTAAGGTTTTAGTGTACTATACTCACTATCCAAACATATTTCATACACTAGGTACCCTCTAGGCTATTACCTGACAATAGACGCTGACTCTACTGTGCATAAATCAGAAAAATTACAAACTGTGCAACTCGAATATAGATTTTACGGTAACATACAAGTCGCTATAGGGTTCGCTTCGGCCGTTGGTTATTAGTTTCATTTTTCCTTCGGCATCTACAGGCTTTTCTAATGCAATTTTTTAAAGCAAGAAACCCGTGTGATCAATAACCTGCATTAAGTGTTAAAAGCTTTAAATTATTAAATAAATCTTAGAAAAGATCAACGCGTATCACCAAAAGCTGTAAACTACAGTACTATAAAAAAAACAGAAAATCACAATGTGTATCATAATATGTCGAGTTGTAATTGTTTTATAACAACATCTAAAAGAACTGACACCATTTCGTAAAGAGCGGGTATAATCTTAGTTTGTGTGGACTACAAATACACAGAAACTGACAAGAGACAAGGCGCTATCTGTCAGCACTTGAGCAAGTTATGAATGAGCGCGCCAGCAGCGCCTCTAGTAGCGATTCTCGGAACTACGACGATTAGTTGGATGAATCGCTGCTAGAGTGCAGGCGCTGTCACTTTTCCCGCCACTCTACACTCGCATTGTCATTCTCAACACTCGACTTCGTTCCCTTCATTGGCTGTGGACAGTGAGCAGTGAGTGGAGTGTTTGATGATAAATATGCTCGCTGTGAGCAAGGTCTTCTATTTTTATCTCATTGTTGTACAGATAGTCACTTCGCCTCTGGTTGTTTTGAGTCAGCTAACTATTTCAGCTGTCATATCGACATGGATTTGTTATGAAAAACACACAAGCCGGTCTTTAGAAATAGATAACATTGGAATTAATAAGAAAATACTACTGTTCTCCGTGGTTCATTACATTCCGTAAAGTACTAAATTATCTGTTCCACGTTCGTGTTTTGGAATATTTACAAACGCTAATAACAATGTATCTCAAAACAACCTTATTGCACAGAGGATACGGTAAAATAAAGGCCTTCTTGTAAACCTTTTTGAGCGTTGAAGTTGAGTGTTCAAACTGTCAAGCTTTGAGAAATATAGCGCACATGCTGTAATGAAATGTTCACGCAGGAATGAAAGTTGTCTACTATTTACTTTTGTCTCTACCTAATTATAATAAATTGTGTGTTATGAAAATTATATTACTCAGTTTTGTGTTGTATTTCGAAAGGATACTTTTCTTCTATTGATGAATCAGTTGAAATGGTTAAATGTTTACTGTGGCCCTGCATGTTAGTGGTTCTTTCTGCACTGCATAGATATAGTTAACTCTATGGTAAATATACACATCAAATCTACGGTGTGTACACGCAGCATGACGCACCAGACACACTAAGACATGGCACTCAGCGTGTATACGACCAGTGTTGTACACTATGTATGTATATGTACGAGTGTGTAGTGTGTAGGGTATGAACGATGGTTATTCACTATCAGATATGAACAGTGTGCGTGTGTATAACACAGTGTGCCTCCTGGACCTCCGCCAGTGCCGGGTGTGAATGCATTACTCATTGTAACACCTCACAACCACGTACACAACACACAACACTGCACTGCACTGTTGCATGTATCTTCTCTCTTGTCACTTGACTGTGTGCACGGTGGTTCTCAATTAAGTCAATTTGAACGATCAATAGTGACTTTCACGCTTATATACTACTTACAGCTCAGGAAGAACCAATATGGGATACTGGAGGTACAGTACTTACAGCTCAGTGTCTAAATGTGTTATCAATAGGGTTTAATGTGATGTTCTTGGATATTCGATTGAAAAAATCGTGTATTTTTGTTGCTATTGCACTTTCCCAATAGTTATTAACAGTTTTTTTTCAGAACTAACAAAAAACACGACATTTAAATTTGTGCAATAAAATACTACAAATCGGCCAATATTCTCATTTTCCAAACTATTAGTGTTGATTGGTCGAAAGTTAAAAGACATATTCCAAAACTGTTGATATGAGATACTAAATAATGTGCTCTTTAGTTTTAATAGTTTTCAAATGAACGTAGCATAAAAATATAACAATGGCTCTTTGTTATTCACATCAATCTTTGCAACGATCTTTCTCTCTAGATAAAGAAATACTTTAACTAACATTAATGACTTTTTTGTTAGAGGTGTAACTTTTAATAACAAATGGAAGCAAGATCTGTCCCCTTCCCATAACCCTTTTTCCCATCACCCTCTTTGTGAAAACTTATTAAAATGTAGAGTAAATCAATGAGCTATTTGCTCTATATGGAATATTGCAGTGGCCAAAGTAATTAAATTAGAACACGCACTCGCAGATCCTTTCACTACTGGTTAACCTCAAACCTTTGCAAAGTACATCATAAATCGTAAGTGCCATACATGGGATTTTAACAGATAAACACTTTTCAAAATGCAAATTATAGTTTAAATTTACCTTAGGGTATTTGTACAAATGTTGCAGTGATGTACGTACCTGCGATACGGGCAAAACACTATGTCTAAATTAACACAAAAGGACCTCAAAGGTGCCTCGCCAAATTCCAACCACTAAAATGTTCATAGTTACCCTTTAGATAACCACTGTCTTAAATTACAATATTGCTTGATGGAAGTCTAGAAACAAGCTGGAGTTCGAGTACAAATGATGGGAAGGGGTATTATAAACACGGATTCCAAGGGAGAATGTACGAGATTGATGATATGATGACGAATGACGACCTTGACAAAGAGATGGTTGCCATGGTGATGGGATCTCTGAGGCCATGTACTTGGCTAATATACTCAGTTATAACATAGAATAAGCACATACTGTTTTACTTATTCTATGGTTATACTAAGGAAATAATCAGCTCAAGCCAATCAATGGGGTCGGGAACATGGTAAGTCCGAGTCCCAGTGTACTTTATACCAAACTAGTGGCTATAGGGACATCATACAGGGTAAGGTGTTTGGGTTGTGTCTTGAAAATTGCATGCGGCATGTAAGAAGGGGGTTTCTTCAAATCTAATGGGTGAACAATTGTTATAGATATTTTTACAAATTAATATCTGATAGATTGTAAAAGAATATCACATGGCAGAAGAATTTTAAAGTACTCTATCTCTATAAATAATATATCGCCAACTTGTACGTTACTCAATAGTATAAATTACTTGAATCGTTCTATATCTGTTTAAAATCTTCACCAGATTGAGATGAAACTCCCAGTATTTTTCTAGGACAATTCAAAATGAATACACCAATACAAATTTTCAACTAACCGTGAATTTATTGAAATTATATTCTTAGCATAAAATAAAAATATTACAGTTGAACTGCATGGGATACAATATTTTCACGCAATCATGCTAAGCGACTACTCAGTAGCAACTTGTAACTCAAGGGGATAGTCAGAGGGTTTGCTTAGTAGTAGTGCCCTGGTGACCCGCTAGAGTGCAGCACTTGGTGGCGGCAATTATCCCGGTGCGCACTGAGCATGCGCAGCGACCAATCACAGAGATTTATCTAACACTGCTCAGGCGCGACCTCTCGCGTACTCCAGGCTAACTAATTAATATCCTACTTACTCATTCTGCACCGCAATTTGCCTCCCTGGTGGTGAAATGAGTAAATGTGATATATGTGGCGATATTATAATTGACTCACATGTTACAAGTTATTGCTACTAAGTAGGACTGCAACGTTAGCAGTTATACAAAATGTAACAAAATGCTTGTAAAATGAAAAATCGTCTATTATCACATATAAAATTTATAACTATGTCATCTACTTCATTGATCTAGTCTTAATTTGAGCAATCTGCCCAACCTGTAGAGGTTAAGGAACCTACAATTAATTGACGGGGCAAAACACTGCAACGTGCAAACTGTTCGAAACCTTCAGTTTTAACTTAAAAATGTCAATTTCAAGAGACAGTGTTGCAGGTGATATGAAAGTTTCAGGACCTTAAGTAAGTATGACCCCTGAGGGCAGCAAACTTATTCCAATTAAAGTTAAGAGAGATTTTCAAATTTTTTGATTACCATAGCATATAGAAAGCTCTAATTTTGATGAGCTAGTGTAAATATTTGATCGGAAAATGTAATAAACACAGTTAGCTGCTGTTGAGATATTTTCATAACTCAGCACTAGACAGAGTCTGTGTGATACATATACTGTAATGAATAAAGTGAAAGGTTGACGAACCTTGCAGGAATAATGGGGAACTTATTGGATACTTCCGCAGTGCTGTATGGACGTTGTTACACGAATGACTGAGTAGTGAGTAGTCTATATACTCGTAAACTGGTTTCAGGCAGTTACGCTCAAGATTCAATAGTATGTACGCATATGTGCTTTACACATTCAATCATACTGTAGTAATCGATCATCCACAACAAAACTACTGATATTAGTAGTCCCTTTCTGTGACTTATCTTGACAGCCCAAGCACCCAGTAACACGTAAAACATTTGCACAAATAAAATAAAAATAAATGTCAATTGACCTGAAAGACAGATTTGCTGTCTGAAGGGAGGTAAGCGACAGGGCAACAGAAGTAACGTTTAAATTACAGGAGTCGCCCTCAAGGTCTAAGGCAATTTGATCAGCTTCCGCCCCTGTTTCTTACTAAATTTCGTGTTAAATCTCTTTTCCTTTAGCCCTAATATAGAGTTTTAATGAGGTAATGTATAAGACATGGAATTTCTCTGCTAGAATTGTATAACTGGAAATGAAAATTAATGTTAATTTACTTAAGTGTTAATTTATTGATACAAATATCAGTTTTAAAAAGTCTTATGCGTAAGTGTTTAAACTTTCATGTTCTTCACTCTGGTCAAAGTAGAAACCCCTCTTTCTACATAAATCTTCGTCACCGGGTAACTCAGAACAATTCTTAATTCTGATTTACACCACATACATTTCTAATAACTAGGAATTTTTATCGTGTTTAATGCTTGGCTGCGACGACTGAAAGCATAAACTTTATTTTACTTACATTTAATTTTGCGCCACTAAAATTTTTCCGCCTAAACAATTGCCTAATGAGTCCGTTTATAGACCGGGGCTGGTCAACCTTTTAAAGTGTTAATGCAGACAGAACGATCCACTAGACCATAATGTGTTCTCATTCCGAAAAATCTTCTATATTTGATACATTTGAACACTAATTCAAAGCAAAAGTTACAATTAGTGAGTACAAGATCGCTAACGAGTGCAGTAGGCAAGGCGAGGCGAGGCGAGGTGAGGTGTGCACTGTGCACTGCTGTGTCGTGTAGCGGGCCTACACTGTCGTGTACTTGTCTCACCTAAGTGACAATGTGAACTACTGCCTACTGTCTTACACACCAGTCACCTTCAACCAATTACACGCCAAGGCACTCATTCACATCTAGTGCAACACAATAAATAGCTCTATTGCCTGTGGAAATTCGCAAACAATCCACAAAAGTCAGGATTTACGTATATATATGGCGAGACCTTTCTACAGGTGGAATTTTCGTCCGATTTTCACAAAATGTGATATCAATGTTCCTTTTGTAAATCTCTCGGTTACGTTTGTTAGCCAACGAAATCGGTCCACCTGAAATTGACTTTTGAAGGAGGAGCGTTTCCCCCAAAAATGAGGTTGTTATGCTATAAAAACTGTATTCATGATCCGATTTTGAAAAACTTTTCCAGCATAAACCCCATTTTGGGAAGTGTCAAGTATACTTCGTTAAATTCGCTAGGATTCACGGTAGCGCTCGGATATGTTTTAGTTTACAGTGGGTCATGTAGTTCGTAGAAAAATCATAAACTATTGTTCTTGTTCGTCAATTGCAAAAACGACGTTACCTTGATCTACGTGTTATGAATAATATTTAAAGGTGAACATCTATACTATTAGTATTTCGGTTAGGGTTGTCCGGAGTGTTGAGATCTCGGAATCTAGCTGGGGTAATTCAGATTTTTTTAATAGAAATGGTCCTTAGTGTGTGTAGGGTGGGGAAAACGAATAAAACTATATAGATTTTTTATTTTTGTGGGGTTTTTGAGGTCCCCAATTCCCCATGTTATATTTCTTTTTTTTAGTAAATATTAACGGATTTGTTTGAAACTCGACACATAGTTGTATACCATTAACCCAAAGACCCCTACTGATTTTGGGGTTCGGGGGGCACAATATATGGATTTGGGGGGGGTTAAAGGGGGAAAGAAATAAAAAATCATATAAATCGATGTGGGGTATCAAAAAAGGGAATATTATGCTGATTTAAAAAATATATTGGTTGTCTACCAAATTGTTTGGGGCGGGGAAGGGGGCACCGAGGCCGTAGGCCGAGGTGCTTGGCTCGCGAGCGAAGCGAGCGAGAGGGGTCTGGGGGCGAAGCCCCAGCTGGCGCAGCTAGTATGGATATATTTTCATAGAAATATCTGGTAACAGTAGCTATTTGTAAAGTTCAGTGAACTCGGTAAAACTATTTAAATCTTTATTAAACAGGATAAATAATTAACAAACCCATACAACTTTCTATAAACAGACGACAACTGACTAGTGGACGAGGTGTCATAATTGCCACGTGTCTTTACCTTGCTGCACAAAAGCTGAAATTAATTAGCAATCAAGAAATACAGCAGCCTAACAGAATAACAAACACGATCTCTCTAAGATAAGCGAGATAACGTAGCATTAATCTTTATTAACCGCATTCCCATTCAAATGTTGTCAACTCCTTGGCTCCAGGAATGTCGCCTTACTTTCGTTTCTTGCACTGCAACTCCAACTAACCTGCTTTTGGCGGCGCGTTTCTTTGCGCAGGTTATTGAATATATTACTCAATAGTCAATACGTACAGTAGGACAAATAGTTACATAACTTATAAAGTAAATGCTGGAATAGTGCAAACACAGGTAGTAGATTGATATCACAGCGCACAGGGTTCAATTCCCTTGAAGCATAACCTAACACAACATACTCGTACTGTCCACACGAGTAAGTGTGCCGAGAGTATAAGCACTTTCCTGCATCACGCCAACTACAATCACTTCAGATTATCAATGGAAAATACCTTACACATCCACAATTATTTATTTTATCTGTAAAAGAACCCTAGGTAACAATTCCCTGATATGTATATGTTTGGTGGTGAAGAAAAACATGGTATCAAATCAAATAAACATAAATATGTAGTTTACTTCATATAAAAACAATTATACCAAACATAATAATATTAATATGGAGGATGTATAAGGAATATAAGTAAGTCAATAGGCACCTCAAGAATTCATCTAAACATAATAATATTAAAATAGACTATTAAATTCAGATTTGAAAGAAAGTTAACTGAGACATGTAAGAATTTATGTACAGTATAGCATGTACAGTGGGAGGAGTATTACCGTAAAGGAAAGAGTTCTGTTTTTTGAAAGGGTACAAAAGACAGTATGCTTGGTACTGGGTGTCAGTGCCCTTGGGTTGTTGGTGTCAAGTATATGAAAAACTTACAGTTAATGCAGTTTATCTGTAAAAAGGTCTTGCAGACTGAACCTTCAGGGTTCTGACTGAGCCTTTGAATTCACTCACTACTGTCCCAAATTGAGCGAAACTGTCTGACTTTGCCGAGAATACCTTTGAAATCGTTACTTTAATCCACCGTACCGAACGGTTTCTACGCCCCTCTCACATTTGCATCCTTGCATTTCCATTGGTCATTGGGCTTTTAATTAATGACCCATTCTAAGGAAGAGTCGGCCTTAGTTTGTAACAAGACTACACCTCATAACTCATTACTACCACTCATCACACTCATCCTTCACCACATATTTGCCTTAAAATACCCTCATGAGAGTGGTCGGCATCTCAAATAGTGATATAGTGGTTTAGTGATTGAACATAACTTTTAACACTATCTGTGAAAATATCTAAATTGTGAATTTCAATTGGTGCAGATGGTTCTTTATAAGTATCGGTAAGTCGTACGTTTGACCATATCCACATTTTCAATGACCCGGATCTCTTCCACTACTAGTAGATGCTGCCGATATGGAAAGTGCAGAGTGCTGCAGTAGCCACTAGCCAGCAGTTAATGGGTCAGTATTTTACTACAGTATGTGCACATAAAAGGCCACACCGCCGGCCGCTACATTAACTCACCTAACATTAATTACCCACCTATTTGGATTAACAAAGTTGTTTTCAATGTTTATGGCGCAATTAGACGCAGTAAAGCCGTTGTTGAGGGCGTCGTGTCGCTGCCCATGAATCTCGTATATACTGCTACAGTTTTCAGTAACATTGGTTGTTCAATCAATTAAAGAAGACGTATGGCTAACTAATGGCGAAACCGATAAAAGAGATAATTCCTACTCATAAAGTAAAAAAAACTCGGTCGTTTAAAATAAATAAATTAGAAGCACAATAGATTATATGTAAACAATGATGTAACATATCCTTTAACATAATAATTGGTCAACATTTTTCAACCTACCTAATTTGAACTTAACTCACATAAAGTTAGGAGATTTCCATACTCATATTTTATGTCAATTGACACTTAACTCAGCTTATTTTCTAAGGAAAATATATAGCTCCCTTGAAATAGTTTTGAGGTTATGTTTGTTTATGTTTTTCTTTTAGTAGTTGTAAACAAGGTCATTGAAAAAGTTAGCAGTTGTTTACATTTTAGTCATAAAATGTACCAGTATTACACATGACATCGCAATGTTCGGTAGTAATGTATAGAAGAGACCTTTGATTACAAAATTACGCAATAATATATATCGTCTTCCATTGTCTTTCTTGATAAGGGTTTAAGATGTAGGCCATACGTCAACTATTGGTAAAATCGACAGATTGCTGTATTCATCAAGAAACGTCTGCTCTCATTTGAAAAGAGTCTTGAGAGTCTACTTATGGAGGTTAAACTGTAAGTTTGAGTGGTGTCCATGAATCCCTATATTGCTTGCGTTAAGCCAAGAATTCAGTCTTAACACTTTAACCTTAACTATATTTCTAGAAGAAACGTGCTTTTAACTGTAAATGCCGTAAGTTTGTTCATGATTAAGCATGCGAGAGAGAGAGAGAGAGTTAAAAATATCGCGACAGTACGCGAAGGAATGCATTTCAATAGAAATAAATACTCATACATCACGAGCCAGGTGACATGGTGCAAATGAAGTTGAGGTGAACACTCCTACTTGGACAGACGCAGTTCATTCAATCATGAAGATTTGTTCAGCTAATCAATCCAATTACAATTCCAACTTTAGCTGAACTACTTCTATTCTGCTGAACTACTTCTACTCTGCTGCACTACTTTCTTGCTACATCTACTTCCGTAAACATATTTACTCAACAACAGTAGATGTTTGCACGCGTCGCTAAACATGTTGAACTACGAGTATCTTGGACAGTACCACTAAAGATTTCAATTAGTCTTCAACTTCAAGGATCGAAATATACAATTATTGTTGCTATAAGGGTGTCTCATACCAGTACCCGTGTCAGAGTATCTAGAGAACAGGTTGACCTATTTGAGAGAAATACAAGTATCCATGAACAAATACTCAAAGAAAAAAGAAAGTTATTTGCTAGCTTCAAGTATAAAGAGTCATTGAAACCGAAGGTGAAAGGATTCAGTCCATGGCGAAACCCAACAACCGAAGGTAAAGAACCGTAGTTAGTTATTATGTGGTAAAAAACTGAGGCCTAAGACCGAGCGAGAGAATAGTTTCAAATTTTGAAATGTGACACCTAGGCCGAAGATCAGGCTGAATTTCAACTGCCACCCTTAAAAGCGAAAGTTCGAGGTGATCCGAATTGCCACTCCGTGAACATCGATGAGCAATTATCGTACGCTTCACCTCCCCGTTGACAGCTATCCGGGACCTGACTCTGCATAGATAGACCTGTTGTCATTCATAGGCAGATATCTATTGTAAAAGTAGTATAAAATTACATACATAAGTTATTAACATTTTTCCGGGGGAGCACATAAAAAACGAACGTAACACTCAAAAATTTTAAAGTCAAATTTAGGACTCGATCATTACCAAAAATGTAGGTATTACAATTTGATTTCATTATTAAAATTTTTCATAGTTTCAAATGTTAACTAACAATTTAATTTCTTGTCTTGACATCCATGTATTTTTATACTTGTCCTAGTATACGAATTAGACGTTGGAATCAGCCTAAAATGCACCATTTCTAGTCTTAGACGTTACAATTTTTTTCGGGGGAGGACCCCTAGGTCCCCCGGTGGCCCTCCGATAAATAAATCCTGGTTACGGCACTGCCTAACGTAGGGTTTTGTGCCCGAGGAATATTTTCAAGTTTTAGACGTATAGAAAGAGGCTGCTATACAATAACCTTAGACATTAAATAGTAAAGCTTTTGACAAATTATTCTATAACTAAAAAGAGAGATAGTGGAAGCTGTGGGGGTCACGTGTCAAAGATGTAGCGATGCGTACTGTAATTGCTCATCCATGTTCACGGGGTGGCAATTCGGATAACCTTAAACTTTCACTTTCAAGGGTGGCAAATGGAATCCACCCGAAGATCAAGGGATTTCAACGTGGGGAAACTTTGCAAACTATATTTTCAGTAGTTTTTACCCTATCTTACAAGCGCAGTAAGCGAGTTGGGCCTGCGGCTGCTCTATCCGGCCGCCTCTTAAAAACTCATGTTATATTATTTTTTACCATACAAAATTCATTTTTTGACGAAAGTACAAGTTTTAGACTTTATACCAAGCAGCCCAACAGTTCTAGGCTTCCAGAGAAAACACTCTCATATTTAAGTACGATATCCAGCTTAAATCATCGTTCGCTCTTATAAGCGATGCCCACTGCCAGGGACCCGCGGCCGCTCTATACGGGCCTCACGGGTTGGTGTTATCAAACCCCGAGACATTTCAGTTGTGCATTGTTATACAACTATCTTGTTTTATTTTGCTTTGCGCGATTAAAGGATTAGCAATTAATAACTAATTGACGTATTGGTCTATTAACGGAATACTATACTAATGACGGAATCATGAAGAACACATGACTTCTTTTGTTATAGCTTTTCACAGCGTGAAAAGGAATCGTACTCTTTTCCCTCCGTTACCCTATCTGATTTACTTTCAATTATTACTGTTTTACTTGGCTGGTTCCACAACAGGTAGTTTCATTCATGACTAAGCAGCTGGTTCGTGTGTTATGACAAGTTGCTAGACTCGTGTTCACTTACACTATAATCACCGAGTCACTTTGCACAATCCTCTAAACAACACAGCCGAGGAAACGTTTACAGAAATCATTTCATTACTTGTCAGACGGGGGGTTAATTGCACAGATTTCCATGAGAATGACAGGTTAGCTGCAGGCTGTGCAGTATAATGGCTTCCGGAACCTTGATTAATTAATTGCCGCGTTGTCACAGTTTGCCTTGTCACGACGTGTTTCTTAGGTTTGTGATTTTATGAGATTTTCGACGCGAGAAGGAGGATAAAAACACGTGTTGATCCTTGGCTTCGTTAGTGGTAATCCAAGAGTAGTTTAAACAGTTTGAATTCCATTGTTGAGCACCTTCAAGCCCTTGTCAAACGTTCTCAGTGAGAATACTGTAAAACTACTAACTTACATTTAATTTTGTAATCGTCCGTTTCAAGCAATAAATTAACCAGCGCACCTGCAACAAAAATATCAACAATAACAAAATAGAAAATTACAAGAAACGTTCGATGACAATTTATATCTAGATTATAGAAACCAAAACTGTTGCTTGAATGTACATACACCTTTAATATGTTAAACATTAGTCTCATTGTTACTAAATCGCACTATAGACGTTTCGGGCTGAAAACCTTCAGCTGGAATGCAGACTCGTCACTACGACATTTTTAATTCATTACATCTTAAGTTTAATTGGCAAAACATTTGTCCACAACAATGAACAAGTTATGTACAAACATAAATAGGCACTTTTAACTACACTAACAAGCAGAGCTTATAGTAAATCGGGCAATGACCGCAATGTACGTACGACTAGAAAATACTTAGTAAATTTAATTTCAATTCCATGACTAATTGGGAGAAAAGCAGGCAATGCAAATCAGGTTAGGTTTGCCTGAGGGTAGTTATGCAATGTTTGGTGTTTTGGTTGCACAAGCGGAGAGAGAGAGAGTGCCGCATGTTGTCGCCGCGGGCATCACTTTCTGTACATCAACCTCGCACCACTGTCACTGTCCCTGCTAGTAGTCACTGCTAGTTTGCCTTGTCCAGTGAACATGCTACTCAGGCTACCTCTCATAGATGTAGCCTGCTACACTTTATTGGACTTTTCCCCGATTCATACGCCGAACCAGAAACCACACCCCGAGCAGGATGACGGAAGGAGCAAAGGTCGCTTTGAAGAGTACAAATTTTGCTCCGTACATTTGCCCGAACCAGACATCGGATCGGACAAATTACGAAAAGCACCGAGCGGCGCACAAAGGAGAATGGAGCACCCTCGGAAGATCTAGACCTGTATACTGAATAGTCGAATGAGTACTATAACTTATTGTGAATAAATTAATTTTAAAACGTTCCAGTCTCCACTTTGCTCACTTTTGCTCGCTCTCTTCAAGATGAAACGAAAAGACTATCCCACTTCTTCTTTACTTTTTAAGCGTCTTAAGAGGAGTCTTCGTTGTGAAGGAAACAAAATGGAAAACGTTGATTTTCTCCACATGTTCAACTTAGTTAAAATTTCACCAACAAATTTTGTGTGGTAAAAAATTAAAACCAGGCCGACACGCAGCTAAGCGCTAAAGCACCGCTTGCATGAGTGAATCGAATTTCCTTTGCAATTTGTTACCTTTATTCGTTCCGTTCACAGCCTCGTTTTGGCATTCAGCCGTTCTATTACCACGGGCGTTAAGAGGCTGTGAGCGGCCTTTGGATCAGACTTACGTGTTCTTTTACTGCAAGCTCTATTTCATATCGTAAATAAAAACTTTTTCAAATGTTATCGAAATCGGACTACTGTACTTATAAGGCAGTTATAGCGAAAAATCACTTTTTTGGTTACCATTTTGAAACGACTCATTGGATTTTAATAATGTTTGGTATATTGATAGATACTGTTAATATACATATTGTATTTGAAATTTCATAATTAAAATCGGATGAAATTTACATTTTTAATAATTAAAACCTCTTTTTGATAAAATCCCTCCCAAAAAGGGGGTTTGCGGTGATCCGATTTTTCTGGCTAACGAACTTGACCCAATATTTACAAAAAACATTTGTACCAAATTTTATGAAAATCGGAAAAACGCGACTTGTGGAGAGTACACACGTATATACATACATATGTATATAAAGTGTGAAAAAATGCTCAATTCGTCTTCTGGGGGTCAGAATCGGTGCTCATTTCATAGGCATGAATATCTCATTTTTCCAATGGATTCGATAATAAATGTGTCATTTCCAAATTATCAAAGGTCAATTTTCATTGCAAGATCCTCTTGAAATCATTAACAGCTTTAGAAGGCAAACAATGACAAGGACATAATGCAATATGACTTTTGTATCATATGTCAGATGTGCACGGATTGCACATGTAGTTTCGGCACACAATACGCTGTAATTGATTAACGGAATGTGATATATGAAATGTCACTGCATTCACGAATGGGATGACTGATAGTCCAGTCGTTTTGTTGCGTTATTAAAGTTGTTTAGATGAATGAGAAAGAGGCCAAGGTTTGGGCCAATCAATTGATATTGGGCCTGAATTCCAGCCAACATACGGCACGCTATCTCATGCAGCGAACTTACTCTATCATCCAATCTATTTGTGACACAATAACTCCTCCACTCACACTTTTGCAACTTTATTTTGAAGATCGGTGGAGATGTGACTTTCTGAATGGACTGGAGGCACGCTCAAAATAGCTGTTTCATATAGGTGAGTTTATAGGTAGAGAGGGATTGGTGGATACTAAAGCGATTTGATGAACGAGAAGTTAAATTTTGACCTTGAAGAATCTCTTCAACGAATTAAATAATAACAGTTTTTTAATCCGACCCTTTGATTCGTTAAGCGGGAATTAAAGACATCAACATCTTGGCCACTCCAAGCGGCCCTCCGGCGGGAAATTTCTCTTGGCCAATCATTAGAACTTGGCCCAAGAATTTGTATATACTTGTATGTGAACTATTTGATCTCTCTTTATCGCAAACCACACAAACCTTGAGCCATACGTAAACACCCAAAGCAAGGAGCCAAGCTAGACCGCGGATTGTATAACGTTATCAGCTGTGCACAGGTGTCCATAGTGTGTTATCAGTCGGTAGCTGAAGGTGACTATTGAGGCTGTGACATCTACACACAATGACGTGTAATCACGACAACAAAGTCTCTTGTGAACCCACAGGTTAGGCCTATTCACAACCTAATCACCTCCTACCAGCAGTGAAAACGCACAATGCACATTATACTCGTACAAACTCTTAATTTAAATTTCAGTAGAGTTATTTAACTTAAAATGTGTCATCTGACTTCCAATCTACACTCTAAAAATGAAGGAGTGTAGGCCACTCAGAAAGAGTACAAGTTCGATCTTTTGGGTGTTGATACCCAGCCAATCTCAATAAAGAGCGGCTCGATTTTCACTCTTTCATATTTAGAGTGTAAATAATAAATAAATGAAAACATCTGACATACTTTAATATTGTATCATCAGAATACGGCTTCGTCTTGCAATAACGATTAGTGACATGCCTGTGGTAAGGGAAACGCGAGGACGGCCGCCATCGCCAAAAGATCTTGATCTGTTCACACGGTCGTCAGATATAAACACATTTACATAACATCTTTTTAGAAGCTTACTACGTATGCATAAACCAATACTACTATAACAGGACGAAAGCACAAAGTTTTCATATGATGTACAAGTGTACTCTTACACCTTAAAGTCTTTAACTTCCTGACCAAAAAAGAATTAACAAATGTAGCCCAACAAATAGCAAAATGCTCCAAAATATTACATGGTATTCACATGGTTCGTACTGTATCTGTATGCTATTCAAAATTAAATAGCACACTACAAGCTTCCGATCTACTCGTAAAACTTCTACACCACTACCAAACGGAAATAGAAGAGGTGGTACTCCTGCTGCTACCTGCTGGGGTTGTAGGTTAAATGTAAGAAAAACTTGCTAGTCCTAACTTCGCCTCAAAAAGACATGTTTCTTTTTTTATGGGGTTGTGAACGGACAACAAAACCACAACCCTACCAATATCAAGAGGTACTTGATGCAAATTTTATTTCTCTGAATGATGGTATTCAACCATGCGTAGAGTCACAGATCAAGTTGAAAACACGGTATTTCCTGCCTTGAAACCGATACCGGGCCCATTTCAACGTCCAGCCGAGGCGCTACACCGGCCGCGCCCGAGACAGTGTGACGTGTTTATGTGCCGGTCGCGGTAATGGGCCCCCGAAATGTGACTTTGAAGAGATTTGGGGCTAGGTCACCTACTGGCATCAAACCGCCTCCAGGCTGATCAACCGGATTTGCTGCGGAATTCAATTTTGATTTGATTGATAGCCGTGGCATTTGCCTCAATATGTATTGCTCCGCTTATAAGATCAAAGGTTCTTGACAACTGGTTTGAATAAGTGAGGAAAATATTCAATGGCATTACCTAAATCGAATGCAGTTGGCCTACTTCTTGGATTTTGATACTGCGATAAAAGGTCAAATCAAAACAGTCTACAAGATTGCCTTTTTATGAAAGTATAGAATTTTAGATTTCAGAAACCTGCTAGGAAAAAGTGCCTTAAACAGATAATATAGATTCAAAATTACTAAATATGATGAGGGAAGAGGCTTATTTGGTGGAAAAAGCACAAATGATTTTATCAGATTGTCCAGCGTTAAGCTTCCTCCAGTTGGGATCTGACTGTATTCTTACCTGTGCATAACCTAATATTGGGGCACAGGAAAAGGAGATGATGCCTAACGCTGGATAGGCTTTTTGCTACTCAGTACATTTCCTTTCTATATGGATAAATAGAGGGTCTAACTAACTGGAGGTGTGGTAAAAATGTTCAATTTTGAGAGCCAATTAGCAGAAGAGACTCTGACGAGCTTGAACATTATTGGTTACCTCAAGGCTAAATCCGTTGACTAGGCACGATGCTAGCAGACCCATTCTCTTCCTTACCTTGTAAAAAAATGTGATCAGCTATTTCAACTTCAATTACTTTGTTTGACATTTGTTAATGGATCTTTTACTTCTGGGAGATATTTAGGGGCTCCACAAATAATCAAATATAAGCATTGTAGATTAATTATATTAAACCATATTTAGAGGGCCTCTACTTCTAGTCCGTGGCTGGGAAACACCCGTCATCAGAGTTGGGCCAAGGACGACATCATCATCATCATCATCATCCTCAGGTCACAATGGACGAGGGGCGGCTCCTGGCGCCATCTGCCGACAGTTTATTGCGCAACTACAACATGCCCGCCCAATCTTGGCGTTTATTGCCAATAATGTCGGGCCCAGTACATGCCTCACGATAATCACATCTGCCTTAAACAGATCATTAATAATCCACCCAGTCACTCTCTAAACTGCCTCGTCGTCTTACAAGTTACACGTCTTGCAGTGCAAAGTATACGCCAGGTAATGTGTATAATATCGTAACGTTATGTATTCCTGAGACTGAAATCATTGAATCCTAAACCAGAACCCATTATGTGGTAGCTTAGTAAAGTATCACTGTAGGCTCAGTGTATAGGTTTTGAGGATAATATATGTCTAAAGCGGCTCAGATAGTATCAGTGATCATCTGATGATACCCGCATCAACTCCCACCATCGTTTAGACATATCAGACCATCACCTGCGTGGTTCGGAAGTCACGTTAAGCCGTTGGTCCTTGTATTTCCATTGGTCACTGGGCTATTAATTAATGACCCATTCTAAGGAAGAGTCGGTCTTAGTTTGAAACAAGACTACACCTCATAACTCATTACTACCACTCATCACACTCATCCTTCACCACATATTTGCCTCAAAATACCCTCATGAGAGTGGTCGACATCTCAAATAGTGATTTAGTGATTTATTATACTTAAGAACGGATAAGTCATCCATTAAATTCAGAAGATACTAGTTTAATATTAACGTACTAGTTAATATTAATTATGAAATTGAATCAATACGGAATCAATAGAGGAGAGCTCCGTTTGTAAAAAATGGGGTTCTTTTTCTATCGTAATTTTTTATTTCATTTAAATATTTTTACACATATTCTTTTAAATTGTATACACCTGATTTAAGAGCGAGGTTTAGCATAGTACATTATGTTATTTGACCTGTTAATGAATTGTAGCAAACATATTCATACTTGTATATGTAGTTTTAATTATTGAGATTATTAGCTTTACACACTCGCAATATAATTCTTATCTAAACCAGAAATATTCATAGATGTTAGAGGTACACTAGAAATGACACATGTTTACAAATAGAGCCTGTAACACACAGCAGAAAGTCACTCCGAGAATTTTATCTGATGCATCGGTTGCCAAAAAGCCCTAAAGGAATCAGGTGTTTCTCTATAGGTGTCGCACGAACCTTGTGCGCGATCTGAAATCCATTAGCAATCAAGAAATACTGGCTCACAAGTGATAAACAGGGCTTGACTGATAAAGAGCCATTAATCTTTATTAACCACATTTCCATTCAAATGTCTTCACCTCCACCTTCACTTGCCTCAGGCAGTGTTACACCGATGAATATAACCCGTTATTTCTCCAATGGCTGCCCTCTGACCAATGTAGTCTGATTGCAGATAGCCTGCTATTGCTCATGCGGATCAAAGTAAAGCATTATACACTCAATAGATCATATGTTTTTAACTAGGCAGTGTTGATCAAATTTTAAGTGAACAACCTCATAATAGCACGGGTATTTTGTCTATCAGCTAAAACCAAAAAGCAAGATTTTGTGTTCGGTCATGATATTTTCACGTGGACCAAAAAGTAAAACATACAAACAATTCACGAAAACTGGAAGCTCGTTTAAGCTTTTCAAAATAATGAGAAATTCAATTATATTTTCGATTTGGGATCGCAATAAAGGCGTCATCACACGCAACAAAAGCTGACACCCTACAAGACTAAACGGACGAGACATTCCACTTGCTTGCATGTCTTCATCATTATTCTTGGCTTAACTATTCTGATCTCACAAAATTGACTTGCTGAACATTAATTTACTGGCTGTAATGTTTCCACAATGTGTTGGATCTGTAGCAACAGCACTAGGCCATGTAGGAACAGCACTTGATGTGGTGCTATAGTATATAGAGTAGAGTGGCACGTGCTGTTAAGTGTAAACTCTGCGGGAGATGCCGTTTCTCAACAGCACAAAGAGCTCTGAGCCCACGCAATGGAGACTTGTAACACTTCATTTCCAACCTCTATTCAGTGGAAATTAAATTACACTAACTGCTAACCATACGTTCAACCCAGCACAAAGTAGTGGCCATGCAAGTTCTATTCCTCGTGCCTGTACTGTTGGTTGGTTTCATACTTTATGAAAATTAAAAGTAAACGCGTTAGCAGGTGATTTGTATTAAACTGCAAATTAAATTCAGAACTATTCATTACCTCCTGCTATGGCTTTATGGCAAAAGGTTTAAGCAGTTTGTTAATGTGCGTGGGTTTACAGCTGTTGATGGTTTTCTCGATAACTTGTTTTGCTGGCAAAAAACGCATCTACGCGTTATACAGCCTTACCATTAGTGTACAGAAATTAGATGTCACGAGGACCAGGTAGATATAGATAAACCCACAAAAATTGGAGCCAACCAATTTTAAAATGTATCTACAGTAACATTTTTGTTGGAAAACTTCTGCCGTTTTAGAGCCGTTGATTATTCAACACTTAAATACTTTTAAAGTATAAACAACACATGGGCATTACTTATAAAATACAGCAGGTTTTAAAGATCCCTTGCGTAATATTTGTTATGATTGCAAAACATACCGTTCTTTCCAAATAAAAACGTCATCTAAGCAACGGGGACATCAGGAATTCATCACGGTCTGTCCGTGACGAATGGCTTAATCAGATTAAAGGTTAGTCCATGACATCATGGGTAGACCTAATAATAAATTAGGCAGATTTATGTATAGTGGTGTTGACCGGGCAACCCTGAGCTGGTTTGTCTAGGCGAGGCAGAGGCCACTTCTACAGACTCGCGATACTCCTACATCAGCGCGTGTGTCACCAACACCATCACCGGTACAGGTGTCAATATTGTAGCAAGTTGCTTCAGATCACGTGGCAGTACGAGGCTCGTAGTTTTCAAAACGGCGTCATGCGGCAGACGTTCAATATTAAATTTGTAAGTATTAAATGAAAGGGCAATATATTCAATAAACGCGCTTGGAAGCCAATTTTTTCAAATTAATTTCTGTTTTTGAGAATTATTTACGTAAAAATGTGAAATATGGTTCCTTTAAAGCGCCATAAAAGATACTTTAAAACGAAAAGTCTGCTTCCAAACTAGCACCGTTATTATTTTTGTTTAATTGTTCAAATTTTTAAAGGAAATAAAACGATGACAAATAACTTGCATTAATATTAAAATGTATTTATTTAAGTTTTAATGGTTTTGACTTTATGTTTAAAAATGGTTACTGGCATGATTACTGGGTTCTATGGCGAGCCCTTAGAAAGTCTAATCCAACAGTTCAATCTTTAAACACTCTTTCCAGCAGCTGGGGGCGAATTCCGTCGATAACTCAGCGAATGTTGACTTCAAGTCAGTTAAGAATATGGTCATAGACGTGAGACTTCACATATCATTACAGAAAAAGTATGTCGGCGTGATATACACGACCGTGGAGGCAGTTTACATTACCTCTGTACGAAATGATGCGTTCACCAAACGTTTCTCCCAAGAAACTAATTGTTACGTTTGCTGCGTGGCACGTCGCGCCGTCTTCTTGTAACCACATCTCTTCTAATTCCACTGTCATCTTGTTTAGCTGAGAAGTCTCAAGTCTACGCTGACAAGCCACAGACTCTATATAATGCCACACAAAAGTGGTCAATATAAATCATTAATTCATTCATTTGGTCGTCAAATATAACGAGTACAATAGGCTACATAAATACGTATATACAAATAAATACAAAATAGAAGAGTTCAAACCTTCCATAAATTAATGTAATATGGTGAAATATATATTTGGTTTTAGGCATCAACAGTTGGTAGTGTCGCCAGGTCGAATACATGGTACGCCATTATAATTAAATTAGGACCTGCAACTGAGTAATAATAATATTAGACTTGTAAATTTTATGTTTGTTGAGTTCAATCAAGTTATTGTCAATACGCTTGATGTTTTGCACCTGCATGTACGAGACGAGTAACCAAAAACCTACCGTTGATGTAAGATGTACTTCGACAAAAGCTTAACTTCGTAATTCAGCTGTCCACAAAGCAAAACAAACCAAACCTCTCTAAGACTAAAATGTTTATAAAAAGCTTCGAAACCATACCCAACAACAATTTCGCAATGCTAAAATTCCATATTATAAGAAAGTCGAGTGTTCCAAATTGTTATCTTAAACACGAGCGACATTGATTGAAAAACATGGTCGTATTTAGCTCGGTGTGGTGGACATGACCTACTTGTACTCAGCTGCACTGTGTGGGAGGACTTGCACTAGTCCACTAGTTGCTAGTTGCTACTGAGGGTGTGACATGTACAGGTCAGATACCAAGCTGCCAACACCGCTCACTGGATCTATCATCTACTTTAAATAAATAAAAAAATGCCTTTATTTCAAACGTTTCTCATTGAACAATGTGTTTCAGAACAACTCACGTCAACATCAAATGAATCTCTTAATTTACAATTGAAACTAATTACAATATGTTATTTTTAATAATAAGGACTATAAATTTAAAACTACTAATACTGTACACCTTTAAGGTATCGGGAAGCCCGTTGTACAACGTCGGCCCGAAGTAAGAAAAACTTCTTCTTCCAAACTCAAGATTGACTCTGTCCCACCATGGCGTGTACTCCTATGAGCTACCCCGTTCCAACTAGTGAGTCTCTGACAAAGATACTCGGGCTCTTGGAGCGTCAGAGTCCTGTGAATCATGCAGCACGTTAGCATCCGGCACACAGTTTCCATGGGCAACAATTTGGCTGTTTCACGAAAAGGAGAGACATGTTCAGATCTTACAAAGCGAATGGCTGAGTTTTAAGCCTCAGGATCGGACCCACGTCATCTCTAGAAATGCTGTTGCCGTATGCAGGGCAGTAGTAGTGAAATACTGATAGTATCAGCACATACAATACAAATCAATGCATTTATAATACAAGGTAACTTAAGAAATTGTCAACTATTTTCCGCTGCCACCTTGGTTTGGCCTAACGGATTCTGTTGATTGTTGGTAAACATGTTAGGTGCCTCTTTACTTTTTTACTTTTGGTATTTTGTTTGAAATTGACTTTTGATATTCAATATTTATAGCATAAAACCCCATTTTGGGGAATTCCCTCCCCCCAAAGGTCATTTCCGATAAATCAATTGTAATGGTTAACGAACTTAACCTAGAGATTTATAAAAGGAATATTTTTACCACATTTCATAGAAATCGGACACAAATTCGACTTGTTGAGCAGTCCCACACAATTCACTCAGAAGGTGTTAGGAAGCTTAAAACTGCAAACAGTTTTTTCTGCAGTGTCTTTGTTTTTGGCGATATAATTAAATAGCTATATTTCTCATAGAAATTTGCTGAATATGCAGGGATAACGGCAAAATTAAAATTACTTGCGAACCATTCATTTTATAGTATTTTTTTTTGTAGTATTTACGATTGAATAAGTTCAGTGAATCTGTAAACAAAACGTCAAATTAGAGCAATATTTAGTTTATTTGATCAACAACTTGTTTAATATAACTTGTTTAAACAAGAGAGCACTGATAAGGTTGATAAGACACTTGAAATTGAAAAAGAAAATGTGTATAAAGTTCACCACTGCACGTGAATGCGCTTATCATATCGGTGACTGTAACACTATTAATATACGAGTAGTATAATTGTTAATTCAAATCTGTCATAGTTATCACAAGACTTGGTTAACCCCCTTGAAGCACAACTAAGTTTCCTATTTCTCAATTACTTGGGTATCGTAATAAGATTCAGACAAATCTACCGGGTGTCCACAAAGTCCTTGATGGATAAAAAAAGTAAATTACTACAGGTTCCCGCTGGTAATAGTAGATGTTTTATACATCATGTAACAGCTGATTTCTTAAAGTTTTACTTACATAGATTGATAGCATTTGTATTCTAATCCATTTGTTAATAAATTAAACAACAATTACTGATTCATTGTCAAATCTTCAAAATGACAACAAAACAAGAAAAAGTTCAACTTGTTCTTTGGTTTCATGAATCCAACTCTCCAATAACAGTTCAAAGGCTTTTTAGAAGACGATTTAGAAAAGATCCACCAGCCATTGATACCTTCAAAAGTAGTTTTCGGTAGTTTTTCAACAAGGCGGGGGCGCCACCGCATTGGTCGACACAAGTTAGAGACTATCTAGACGAAACCTTTCCCAACCGCTGGATTGGCCGTAATGGACCAACATCCTGGACTCCCCGCTCACCTGACATCACACCCTTGGACTTTTTCTTTTGGGGCTGCATAAAAGATATTGTGTATGCTTCTTCTATTACAGGCATGCTCACTTTAAGGACAATAATCACTGAAGCAATGTCGACAGTAACAAGAGACATGTTATCGAACACTTGGAGAGACATAGAATATCGCCTTGATCTTCTTCAGGCCAACAACGAGGCGCACGTGGAGGTCTGCTGATAATGATTTATATGTCAACAAGTTTATTTATCACTTTATCATGTAAATAAAATTGCAAATATCTGACATCATTAGTTTTCATTTTATAACATTTTATAATCCGTCAAGGACTTTGTGGACACCCGGTATTTCTATACCCCGTTGAGTAGCCATTACGGCAACTGACGTTATTTTTTTTCACGTTGTAGTCTTTAGGCTACCTAGTAGGTGTTAATATTGGTAAAGGTCTTTGAACTTACTACAAAAATGATATTTATTAAAATACTTTCACTTAGAAGAATATGGTTAGTTTTTATTCGAGAAAAGTCTTACACTGGTGAGAAAAGAGTACTCTTGGTCTGTAAAAGAGTAAATGAAATGTATGTAGATTATTGTTGATTTCCTAAATCGCATTGTTTTGTGTGTACACTGTAGTCTGTAGAGATTTGCTGGCTCAAGTACAGTGGACTGTGGAGAGTGGAGACCTACCCGAAAGCTAGAGTAGTGAGTGGGCCCAAGGTTGTACAGGCTGGCTGACTGCTGCTATTTATACACACCGACTGTCTAATAATAACCTGTCATAGACACAAACTCAGCTGACACAGTCACTCTATACACAGTCACAACTGTGTCCAGGCGTAATAGCAACCTGCACTAACAGTGTCGCCACGAGAAACTATATCACTGCGTAGTGCGTAAGCTTCATGGTAAAAAGCCAAAAAGAAATTGGTTTCAGTCACGCTCTTGATTGGAATTGAAACAAGGGTCCATCTTTGTCCCGGTTTTATTTTAACATATGTTAATGCCGTATGTGGCATTAATGAAGATCAACTAATTCAATACGCAAATGACACCACTATCAACATTGTTTCTCGATCATCTGGAATTTAAGAGATTGAATCCTTTGAAAGTGTAAACACCTGTACGCAATATTTTGAACATTTGAATCTTAAAACCAATTATACTAAATCCAATTACATTTATTTTTTATTTGGACGGATCACAATTTGTTAGCAGTCTTACTGTTATGATCAGTAATCATGTACTCGAAGAAGTTATTTATACTAAATTTCTAGGAATTTATATAGAGAGTTGTTTTTTATGGGACAACCATATTGAACGTATCAGTACAAAGATTTCTTCTGGTTATTTAGTAAGCTAAACACTCAATCACACTTATTTTTTCCTCATCGACCAAATATTAACTTTAGTATTATTTTCTGAGGATCTTGTTCAGCTTATAAATTCCTTAGAATATTTATTCAAGAGATCAATTCGAGTTATTTCAAAATTATGGCTTAAAATACTTGTAGAGGCACATTATAAAAATTAAAAAATTAAAACTGCCTTGTATTTATTTTTTGAAACCATAATATTCTTGTGTAAAAACGACCATTTAGTTCGAAGCTGTGCATATATTGACAAATGTACGACTAGAAATAGTTATCTATATAGATTAGAAAACCATAGAACCAAATTGTAAAGGTAAATTGTGCAATAAACTTCCAGAGAATTTAAAAAATATACCAAACATAAACACTGTTAAAGCCAAGTTAAAAGAATTTTGGTCCAATACGCTTTGTATGATGTACATGAATTTATGGACCTATAATATATCCCTATAATATCGTTAAACCTATAATTTTCTGTTATAATAGCCTTTGGTGGTCATCAAACATTTTTGTTTAACTTTGATGGTGAATTCGCCATACTTCTTTTATACATATTTTACGTCTGTTAGCTGTTTTTTCCTTGGTTTTGTTTTGTTTTGTCACACAATGTATTTTGTATAGACAATAAAGTTGTTATTAATTAGCCTTTACTATTGTTAGAAGAATGTTCTTTAGTGATGCGTGTACTGTGCAGTGGTAGATGGAAGAAAATTAAATTTAAATATCCAACACACCTCGCAAATTACACTTTAAAATTCCCCACAAAACAAATCCGAAGTACTGTTGTCACAGACAGTTACGAGCATTGAACACACAAACAGCCAACACAAAGACACGTGAACCTACAACGCAGCCTTGAACAGTCTTCTTTTAAATTCATACATGATGGATGACTGGGTTCAGACGACGCCGACAGCGACAAAAGGTACAAAATCATGAATAAAATTTGCACACATGAATGGTTGAGAGATAACTAACTGTTAAATGGATTCAGCAATAGCAGTTTCGACCACTCACCCCACACACTAATCATTAACTTCGCTGAGCATGAATACTTCACATTGTCTTTTTCATTTCTGAAAGTTATGACATTTATATATTTCTTGAGCTCAGGAATATATATTTGCTAAAAAATGCAGAACTAAAACAATGTACTGTATATAAATTCAAAGAAGGGAGAAACATAAGCGTTATTTCTACTTTGAAAATATACAAGTCAATTATATGTGAAATAAGACATAATTTTACATAGGTAAGTAACAAAAATGTAACAATTTTTCAGATTTAAACAAAGTAGGTTCAATAATGACTTGGAAATTCTTGGTATAAGTATGGATAGGTCATGCGACAACTTTCAATTATAAGGATTGAAATGCCATTTGAAATTCTGTACATGCGTGCGGTTTTATAATTTGCATCTGGGGTGTCTCAACGTCCGATAGTAATAGTTTGGTTTGAAATGTCCAACATTTGGCCTATAATGATACGATATTTCTCAGAACAAGCTACGTATAACAATCTTACACTTTTCTCTTTCTAATCCACTCGAAATTGCCCACAAATTATGAATACGAAATTACTTTTTTTCATCGAAAGATTTATTTTGTAGATTTATTTGGAAATTTTAAAGTGTAATGTTTACGAACATACTGACCAACCCAACAACACATTTATGAGTTTTTAAATTAGTATTATTGAATTAACTAAAAGTGAATCTAACCTGAAAATTATCCATCACCTACTTTTGTCATAACTTTTAAGTTGATATGTATTATTAAAAGATTATAAATTAACTAGTAACAAAATTAATACTAAATATTACTCAGATAAATATACAAGATGTTTATGTGCTATGAAGACCAGAACCTGAAATTACCCAAATGACGAATATCAAAGCAAATCAGCTGACACTAAGAATGAAATCGACCGTGGTTCACAAACAAGATGGCCGACAAGAGGATAGTTTTTTGGGAAATGTTTATTTTAAATACCAAATTTAATTTACACTAGGATTTGTCGTGTTTAATGTCTTAATTTGTCAAGTGTTTATTAATTAATTAAATTAGTACAAAACCATACATTCTTAAAGGATTGAATCTGAAGACTGGCTGTTGACCTCAACTGAGAAGTAGATGTGCGCAACATGTGTACAACACATGCCCCATTCAAGGCTGCTACTTTGATGTTCCTGCGAGACATTTTATTTCACCAATGACCCTTACTACACACTTGATGTTCGACGTTAGCGAGCAGCACGAACAATGTTTATATTTAATTAGAACAACATCATGTAGGTCTATACGCGGCACGATAGTATCTCTGTGTAAGTGTAAGCTAGCAGGAGCAGGGCGGTAGCCGGGTCATGGTTGAAGGCCATGTGACAGCAAAGCACGCGAACTTTCTTCCACAAACACGCTAATGTTAGGCTCAAGTCAATCGATGCCGACCCAGCTAACAAGTGAAATGTGAGCCCTTAACTCTACATAAATATAGACTCTATAAATATCAACATCTGACACATTCAAACAAATCTTGCTACAGACTACAGTTTGTCTTTACCTAACACGAACCTAAACTCTACTAGTCCAAATGATTCATCTGCGTACTCTTTTTGTTAAATGTTATGGTGCTGCAAAAAATGACTAACGCCAAAAGCTTCAATGTTACGTCAATCATCAGTTACAAGTGTATCAATGTAAGCTTGTAGGTTATAATCTTTGATGTTGTATTTCGTAATCTTCATCTTAATTTACAAGAATTCCAAAATAATTTAGTTTGAAAGCGGATTATAGTGAGTGTATAAAAGTGGACCAGGCCCAGAACCAGGTAACCTGATCAACGGTGTTGACCGGTATCGGCTTATGTCAGCGGATATCTGTTGATCTGAGAGTGAGCGGTGAGCGGATTGAGTTCATCTGCTGATCTCGCCTCTTGATGACGCAGTTACATTTTCCAACTATGAAACTTCTGTTACACACTACAGCAGGTTCTACATTGTTGCAGCTAATTGTACTGAAGTTATTCTTGGAGCTTCGCTACGACAGTGTTAAGTATATTTTCACGCGATGGCCACTCCCCGTGGTTCGGAAGTCACGTTAAGCTGTTGGTCCATTACATTGATCGTTAGGCTGTTAATTACTGACCCAATCTGGGGAACGGTCGGCTCTAGTTAGTAACCCGACTAAACCTCATTTAAACCTCCATTAAAATATTAATCACAATTCATCCCATAATCCCCTCAAATGACCTCAAAGAGTTGATGATGTGTCAAATCAAAGAATATTTTACAGGTAGCTCAAAAAGGTGTACTTTAATAAATGGTCTTTTTATTAATGCAAAAACTCTAATGGCACATTACGTTCATTAAATAGTACGCTTTTTGGCACGTTAATAAATGGCAACCCTCCGGATGAGGAGATTCGTAAATCACGTCATTATATGAAGATACAACGAGGTTATAAACGCACACCTACGTAAAAATACATTATTCCTTAGCCTACGAGAAGGGAAGACATTGGACTATAAGTATACATATAGTGTATATTAACATAGACACAATAACCAGTAGAAAAGTCTATAAGTGAATGTTCAACAATCGCTCAATTAGTACGAGATATAGTTTAGTTGCAACAAGAGCTGTCAGTGCTACTAGAGTGCTTGTTTGAACTATGAAAGCATGATTGCCGGTGTGGTAGACTAGGTAATGGACATCAAGGTTAATTGATTACTGATTAGCACATAGATCGGATCAACAGGTCAACTAGCAAGGAACATATGGCTAATTACCCAACCTGGGTTGAGACATGAGCTATCGATACCTTTCCCTCGATACTAGTAGCCATATCGAATAGTTCGAAAGATAAAACACAGGCACCTCCTTAAGCAAGACTTGGGTCATATATTTAAGAGTCCAACGCATACATTAAAATTAAACATTTAGATTATACAGTAAACTTAATGAAATTAATGAGACTTCTTGACAACCACAAAATATGTAAAATACTGTAGCTTTCCATTAAGTGTTACTTTGCCGGATAATTGATGATACAAACGAGTGTCTGTTTTGGAAAATAAATATACTATTTAAAATGTAAATACTATTTTAATTATTCACAATTATTAAACCTACATAATAATAGTAATTACTGTGTCTACAGAAACCATCAAAATCTTTTTTTAGGTACGTTTGGTTTTTTATAGAGTAGAGATATCCATAAGAGAACTCCAACTAATTTAATTAAATTTTAAGTTTTAACTCAGACTTTTTACTTAACTAAGTCAACTAAATAATGTTTTAGTAAATTCGCGTTAATTTAATTTAATTAATTGAAATGCTCAATAAATAAAACAATATTTGAAATTTGAATTTATCTTTCAAAACAGATTTACACAGACAGACGGACAACGAAGCGCCGGAGGTCACGGTTTACATGGTAAAATATTATTATTTTGACCTGAGGAACATGGCTACAAAGTATGTCCAGAGAGTTCACCGACACTCTGTATAATCAATTGTCGGAATCACCGCCACGATGCTATCTCAAGTAACTTTTGCTATACCCATCTATACCCAATGCTACTGTACGAGTATAGCCAATGTAACACAGAACTGTACTCTGTTGCTACTGCTACTGAGTGTTACACGACCTTGTGTAGATAGGCGCCACACTCTCCGCCCCAGTACATTTACATAATTGCCGCTACATCAAGTACAATAAGTGAATAGACACTGACCTACACACACTCACTTGTGAAGGGATAATGAGCCAAACCTAACCTACTTAGTTACCTCACCTTCACAAACATGTGAAAACAGCACACATTCGTCAAGTGAACAGCTGTTCTAGCTAACTCACAACGCGTGTAACAATTGTCACCTGGTGGCCAGCGAGTAATCAGTGACAGTATCTGACGTGAAAACTATCCTCCGGAAAGTTTTCATCGAATTGCCTTTCCTGGAAAAATGAGATATTCATGCCGACCTTATGGTAAGACCCAGACCCGGGACCAAGAAATGTGCACCGATCCTGACCCCCAGAACACATGTTGAGCATTTTTTCAAAACGTTATGCATATATATTATATATGTACATAATTTATGTACGTAATTTGGTAAAAATGTTCCTTTTGTAAATATCTCGGTCAAGTTTGTTAATCAGCAAAATCAAGCTACCGGAAATACCCTTGGGGGATTTTCACCAAAAAGAGGTTTTAACGATCTAAAACAGTATTTTGTCCGATTTTGATGAAATTTGAAATAAATATGTATTTTGTTGTTATACATCCATATACTAAACATTATGAAAATCCGTCAATTAGTTTCTAAATGGCGGCCAACAAAGTGATTTTTCGCTGTAACAGCGGAATGAGTGGTCCGATTTTATTGAAATTTAAAATGTGATTTCCTTTCGTATAACTTCCCGTAAAACTGAGGCCGAAGGCCTAAGCAAAGCTGTGAGTATTGCTCATGTTCATACAAGAAGTTAAGCTGAGGCTGTGAGCGCAGCGAATTAGAGTAATAAATTGCAAAGGAAATTCGATTCACTCATGCCAGCGGCGCTTTAGCGCTTAGCTGCGTGTCGGCCTGGTTTTAAATGTGTACTGATGTAAAATTAGATTCAAATGATTGTACAAGATCGTTTTATTAGTTTTTATATCGTCGTATATGTTATTTTGGTCCGTCAACATAAAGCTTAGCAGAACACGTCAAAGCTGTTTCTCATTAAAACGTCAATAAAAAGGAAAACATTCTTAAATCAAAACGATATACCAAATCAGTCACAACTATGTCTACCCTCAGATCGAAACTTACCTATCGAATTTACTAACATACTCACAAAGTTGTTTCCATATTGGTTCTCTCACCTGTAACAAAATAAAAACAAATGGTAAAAAAAAATTGCTAATATATGTTATAAAATATAGGTTAAATAATATAAATATTATCCCTTACCATAAAAAGTAATATCATTATCGGTACAATAATGCAGTATCTTCCACTCAGTCTGATAAGTTCAAGACAGTTAATGTTTTTGTTAAACAGTAAAACATAATGCAATGGTCCTACTGGATGATGGAGAACAGTACTGACCAAGGTCAATACTTGTCTCACATACAAATTAAACCAAATTTAATTATTAGGTTTTGTAATCGATGACCGAATTCGTCGTGATTAAAAGAGGCCAGCGACATCATAAATACTCCGTCACTTTTTGCCGCATGTCTCGCACTCCTGTAATTGAACAGGTTCCGCCAGTAACTTTGGTTCTGAAATTTATACGTACTGTACCTTCAATCAAGTTTATTATAAGTTTTTTATTTTTCTTTTAACAGCTGCTTTAGAGACATGCATTGACGAACTAATGTTGCACTTTTATTTCCAGGGAAATAGAGATTTGTTTTGATGATTTTTATTTCATTGTATCATGACAAAAAGTATCGTTCATCACGCTTGTTGTCAACGCGAGTGGAGCGAACCATATAGTTTTTTTAGCTTGACCAAGCACCGAAACTACATCGACAGAAGAGAACTAGTCCTGCGAGCTTATTATAAGAAAAGGCCGAAGGCCTCGGAGCCAACGAGCCACAAGCCAAATCGTCACCCTGATCCGAGCGGATGCCCCATACCCGTCCGGCCAAAGCGTCACCGAGAGCGAAGTCAAGCACCTAATTCCTTCGACCTTGCCATGGGAAAAGCGAACTGCAAGGTTACCATAATCAAAGCCCTCGAGGCCAAAGGACGAAGCGTTATCCTGATCCAGGCGATTCTCCCTAATCCCATAGCGGCAGATAGGGCAGACACCTCAGCACGTCCAATACATGTGTCTAAAGCAGCTGTTTTCAGAGCAGAATTGCAAAAATAGTATATTTCATCACTAGGTCCTAAAGTGATACTTTTAGGCACGAGGTCCGAGGCGCAGCCGAGGACGTTGAATGACCGAGGGTCAAAAAGACACTTTCGGGCCGAGTGGTGAACGAAACTTTTTGTCATGATGCAAATAATAATTACAAATAAAACATCAGAAACTCATTTTTATGAATGTCATGTAAAGCAATACATAATTGAATTACCCAATTATTTCAAATTTTATAGAGCATTTTACTGTAGGTTTATTTTTGAAGTCTGTTCAATTTTTTGTTTTATTAATCACACAGTAGGCCTGTATCCAAACATCAAACTCTTCAATCCTAAGCCGAAAAGTTGAAATCATTGAACTATCGACTGTAAAACAAAGTATCTGGCAGTCTCAGATGTGTACTTTGTGCAACAGATTATTCTGCAGATAGATACTGCAGGTAGATGCTGGGAGATTACTTAGCTTCAACAGTCACAGTCACCTTTGACTTAATGATTGATGATTGTCTTCCATCAACCAGCTGTCACTTCTTAGTTCAATCACCTTCTGCCTTTCATAACTCACGTACAGTACAGGTTTAGATCTCATTTGTTATCTCTGATTCACGTTCAATAGGTTATTTAAGGACACGTTACCTAGGCATTACTTGCTGAGCAATTGTGCAGAAATCCAGTTTAACACAGATTATCACAAGGTATAGAAGGTTCCAAGATCCTTGACAATTCATAAAGAAAACTAATAAAAATAAATAATAAAATTTGGTAATAAAAAAGAAACTAATTCAAATGTTTGACATTTCTTAATGTTTTTGCAAGTCTTAGAACACATAGACGAGGTGATTATTTTGACTGTTTCTTTTACCAAAGAACTTAATTTGACATTTGCTATTTAATTCAATGCCATTAAATAAATGCAAGGAAAGTCATATTCAGAACGTTTGAAATGAACAAAATTTAAAGCATTGAAATGACCGAAAATATGCTGAAAGCTACTCAGGGCTAGCTGGTTATCAGTTCCATCATGTGATTCTTTGACAGGTATTGCCTTACTCAGTGGCGCGTGTGGGCAGGTATGACATGGAAATGTGATACCTGGTGCAAGTGAGTCGAATCAAGAGTGAATACTGTATATACAACAAGAACAAGTTACACTGCCTTCGGCACGATGCAGTTGACTGGGTAGACTAGATCAGACGTGTCAGCAACAGTCAGACGGGATAACAAGTGTCCGTACTGGTATGTTTTCTCACTACTCGGTATGTTTTGTTGCCGAGTAGTGTCATGGTCCATCAGACGAATCTGCAGTGTTGCATCTTGAAGTTCCACATCATCCTCCAAATTTGAATTAATTTGATTTATCTTTAAGATCTTCACGTTTTTAAATATAACTTTATCATCTTGGCATCGTTGCTGGGAATCAACTTAAGTTATCGGTTTAGGGTCCACCTCCGTGGTCACCTCAGAGTAAGCCTGAATTCGCCCGCCCAAGGAACACAAGACACCGCGCACGTAACAACGGATCTTCAACAACAATCTTCGTAACAACTCAATTCTTTCAACTGATGCGGCTTAACCGTCAAACCCTCCACTTCCAAGAGAAAATAGATAGCGCTCTTATATTAAGGCTAAATTCGGATATGATCACTCTTATATGGAGGCTAAATTTGGATATGTTAATTTGTATGGAAAAGAAAGAGTTTATCTGTGATTAGATTTTTGATTAACCTATTTTTACTTTCATAAATAAGGTCTTAAAACGCTCTAAATTTTCTAACTTTAACCGTTAATAGCATAAAAACTAAAAGACATTTTGAAAAATGAACTACAGACAAATCTAGATAATATGTTTATCTTTCATTTAAAAATTGTTTCGTCAAAATAGCAATAATACTAAAGTCTCCATTTTATTTCCCACAAGCCTCTGCAACAACGCTCTCCTGAGCAGCTGAGGCGGACCCTTAACTCATGAGTGAGGGCCTCAATCAAACTTCAATTGCAGTAATCCAACATAAATTTCAAGATAGTTTGCACAGCAAGACCGATAAACCATAAATTTTAAGCTGGTGAAGATGTAATAAACAGATGCTGGTTTCAAGCGATGACATTCGAATCTAGTTCGCATATTTTGCCAATGTCCAGAAAATTAAATATAGAGTTTGTGGAAAAACGTATCAGTTGCGTTCTACCACCTTTACCAACCTCTCCGTGAGTAAAGCAATCAGCTGTAAAATTAGAAATCAGCTGTAAGAGTTTAAGTGGGCAATAGAAGATCACTACACAACCTACATCCTTTCAGAGTCGTGCAGTTGCAGGTTTATTAGGTAGACAGGTTCAACCATTGACCAGTAGGATCAGGAAACTATAAGTGGCCAAAGTAAAACATTTCCGTCTTAGCAGAGAAAGTATATCTTCAGGTAAATATTGCCATTTGTATATATTCAGTTTCCTTCTCAGTATATTTTGCTTTGATCGAAACTAACGAATTATTGAAACTAACTTATTCTGTTGCAAAACGTTGGCTAAGGCAGTTTCATTAGGACTCGCGACTGTGTACTCACTTCTTAGCAGTATCATACTTGTTAATCAGTAAAAATAAACTAAAAAATACTCATTTAGTTTTCTGACAGCAAAGACTCAGTATTTGGTTGAATTTGTAATGATTACAAGTGTCAAACAAGAGTATAGATATTATCGATGTGATTTAAGTATGTCTCTGGACACTAATATAAGCCAATAAGTTACTTAACAAAATTATGCGACTGGAGAGCAGATAAAACCGTACTGTAACGACAACGCAAGTGAGCAGATGACGTATAAATTGTAGGTTTATGCGAACAAACTAATCGAAATGGCCAACCTGCAGACTTGTTAAAATAATGCAGTGGCTACGGAGTGAATGACAAGTTGGGGAAATACATTCGAGAATAAAATTGAGTTTATTGTTTGAGCCAAGTATGTCATAAGTCTGATTCCTAGAGATTTTGGGGAACTAAACATGTAAAGTCTGCTTACCAGTTGTTTGTTCGAAATTTATGGCTTAGTAAGGTTTGTTATGTCCAAGAGAACAATTTGCATCATTATAAATTTTAAGCGTGATTTTATAACTTTCACCAAAGATAATGTTATGGTTAGTAGATTGCGCATAGATGCCACATGGTTGAAGCAGCAAAATCAGCATAGTTCGGTAGCCCAAGCACAGACAGCGCTGCGAATTGCGAGCGCTACCGTCTCTCGCCGTCTTTCTCTCTCTTCGGCACCACATGCTCGAGTTTATCTAATGTCAATGACTTAAATGAGAAAATATCGTGAGATTTTCGAGAACGAACGAACTTGCGTGTGTCAGTGGCTCTACTTGAGACTCCCATCGTATTCCCTATCGTAGCGCTGTCTATGCTTGGACTGCCGCACTATGTTTATTTTCCTGCTTCATCCATCCGGCATGCATGCGCAATCTACTTACCATAACATTATCTTTGCTTTCACCTAATGCACTCTTGTATCATCTACCGTGAACCAAAAAATCTCCTCTATCAATTATCCCTAAAATTGATATAATGAGAAAAGTAAGATTGTGATTTGGCTTTATGTCGATCTCATGAACCCACTCTAGTGATGCCTCCTTTCAACTGCTTCAGTTTGTGTGCCTTTGCCTGGCAGTGGTTAATGGCTTGAATATAGCTGATTGAACATACACAAAAATAATTTTAAAATGCCTAAATATCGTTACATTTTTAATATAACGCAATTTGAAGATAACCCTAATTATTAGAGTATAACCGATTGATTGAAAGCTGAAGTTTGTTGAAGTTCTATGCACAATACCAAATATAGTCCTTAAGTACAGCTTTGCAACAAAGTCTACAAAGGTTGACGTCTTAAAAGAATAAAATGTTTGAAAATGAAACCTTTTGTAAGTTACTTTTGGTATTATAACAGCAACCTAGCTGGTCTAACTTGGGTGTCAAATCGACACATCATTAACTGAGCTTGAGTTAATTTATCACATATTGTATACAGTATGGCCTAAATCTACCGTTTTAAACGTACTACAAAGGCTAGGAGGGAGTAGAAATTTTGTTCACATAAGAGACCCGTGATTGAAGTCCAGCCCTGGGCGCGGTTTAGTGATGTGGCGCCCCTGCTCCTTGTGCATAATTAACACAGTATAATTACACTTATTAAATAATTTATTATTGGGCAACATCTCAACAAGTGTTTACGAGTGTATTAACAAGGAGTAGTGAAAAGGAAGAATTATGTTATGGTGTGGAAAGTGAGACAATAAACAATGGGTAAGTACAAGTATGTAAGCTGGCAAGTGTGCCAACTGTAACGTCAGTACAACGTTGATGCCAACATTACACACTTTACCGTCACTACTGCAGTGTTGCCAGGCAGAAATACACTGTAAGCAATAATCATACAATCGGCAAAACAATTCATAATAGACTGTACAATGATTGGGATTAATCGAGAATTGTGTTGGCCTAAATATAAATAGCAATACATATTGTATGATGCGATAACAACTAGATAATGCAATAACAACTAGCAAGGTACTTAATACGTACTAATTGATTAATCCACATCAACTTAAGCGTGCACAGTAGTGGCTGTGACGTTGAAATCCGTCCCATAAGAACAATGTAAAAACAAGAATTTTTTGGGACACACCTAAAGTTTTCATCGGATTTTTACTAAATAAAATGTGTGTAAAGTGCATTAGATGTTTTAGTGACTCCACTGAGCAGAATTTACAATTTCTCATTTACAAGACCGTGACATAAATCGAAAAGTTAAAGAAACTTTGTATTTGGATTTCTTGTGTGTACTGTAAATTAATAAAATTGTCAAAAAAGCTGTCAGCTTTCAAATAAAACTTATTTTAAATTGATCTGATGAAAATTGCAGGCGTGAGGTGTCTCAAGAAAATGCTTGTTTTTACATTGTTCTTATGGGACACATAACAAAATGGCCGACAGGTACTGCGCACTCTTGATCCAATTAATCCAAATATTTTTCTTCCTAGGGAGAACAAGATCATCAAAACAATACTAAAATCCAAAAGCTTTTGGAACGTAAGAAGTGAGTGCTATCATAGAATAAGCATTACTGTTATGCTTATTCTATGGTGCTATCGATGGCCGCTAGGGCTCGCCACAAGGCCACCTCGCCTCGCCGGCGTTATGATTCTAAAAATAACAACAATAATGGATTCGACCTTGACTGTAGAATACATTATTTGAGCCCAGCAACAGCAGACTTCTAGACGAGCTTTCCAGCCTCCCAGACTCGTATCAACAACTTTAGTCAATCAGTAGGCCTATGATACATAATTATCTGTCTAGTTTGAAACCGTTAGAATGAGACTCCCTACGAAATAACGTAGCTGTTATTAGACAATTTACGAAATGACGGACTGCTGCATGGGAGTTGATAGTGCTACCTGATACGATATAATTTGGAAAATAGCGAGTGCTTTTGAGGTACTGTGGGCTGTAGTTCATCAGAACATGAGAGCAAAAGTCGGAATAAAGAAGAAACGTCAAGCATTAGGGCTACTAAAGATAAATTGAATTATATACTTCGAAAATGTATTTGCTTGTTGTTAAATGTTCATGTAGTAAAGCTTTAGTTTGGGATCAATTATTGCGAAAAATTACTTATTTCTTTGAAAGTTTTAAAAGCAAACCAATCCTGACAAATAAAGGCACTCAAAAGAACACTGCAAATCATGCATTATTGTTTTACGACAAACGCTAGTTTAAAATGGTAGTAACATGTGCACAATAAATCCATTAACCGCATACAAAATGAAATGGACCTTTTTTGGTTATGGTGTGTTGGGAGTTCCAAATACAAAGTTGTCATCTTTACTACTTACACTTCCATGCTTGTTATTTTTACTACAGTACTTGCGAGAGTTAATATGCTAATGTTGTGTTAAGGTTAATGAGTAACAGCCTTGACTTGCAAATAGTAACAGACAAAACAAGTAATGAATCATCACATGTCTATTCTAAACGTTTTGTTTTTAAACAGCAAGCCTAACTTTGCACTACACGTGCATCGCCTCAAGGTCACTTTAAATATGTTGCAAGGCGATAATATTTTTTAAGTGTTTTAAAATGCATGCGGATAGAGTACTGTAGATGCGTATCAATCTAGATTTACGCATAAGCTGTTAATTTATATTGACAAGTTTAGCTAGATGGACTGACGGAAATAAAATACTTATCGGATTTGTCTGGTATTTAACACAATTAATTTTGATTACTAAAGCGTATAGTGTTTTGGAACGAACCCCGTTCTTATAGCATTCCTATTTTCAGAGGTAACATAATCCGAATAAAATTTTGATTTTAATTCGTATCTTCGTCTGAAGTGGGGTTCTTTTTTTTAAGTAAATTCCCTATACAGTATAACAGAATGTACTTTGAATTTACTTAAGTCCTGCGGAAGGTCACAATTGAGTGTTTAGGAAAACAACCCACAAACAGTGTTTTTCTTAGCTGTCCTCATCTATAATAAACATAAAACTAGAGAGAGAAAACCATTAACTATGCAACGCCCAATCAAACAAGTAAGGACAACAATGTTTGAATGTTTTATCTTCTAAATTGTGCACACAGCAGCGTGTTAAATCCGGCTGACTATTATAAGAATAAGGATCCGATGTATGTAGCATGAATGTTTCATCTTCTAAATTGCGACTACGTGTTAAAGATCTATCCTCGTGTATTCGTAAACAAATCTGGTTGAATGTAAAACTCACTTATGTATTGCAACGGCTAGTTTCAGGTGAATGACGTTGCCAACATGGCGCACCCTCTCACGGAACTATGTGCTGCAGATAATGATGGTGTAGCTGCAGCCTGCAGTATGCAGCAGGATGCAGTTTGCAGCATGATCGACAATCTGCAATCTCTGCAACTAGCCCACTTCACCTCGCCTCAGTCGTTGATCTGACATTTCACATAGCTTCCAAGGTTCGCTACAATCTCCACTGGGAATCCATAACCTTGTTATGTAATCATAAATAATGGGACACACTAACGTAATGTACTTTCGGGGTTGTAATTATTTCAGAACTCAAGATGTACTTCTACACGGTACATCATGGCTTAGCTTAGCCTATAGTCACATAGTAGCAGAAAATGATGCCCAACGGTTCAAAATCTACAAAAGACTTTGCTTGAGGTTCTTCAGAGAATTTTCTGACTTTTCCAGTTTTCCATCACTCCTAAAATGGCAGTAACCTAGCTCGCTTCGATCAACACATGGTTGCTCACAGTTAAACAATTCAAACTGTTTTTCCTCTAAGAAGAAATTCTCAAAAAGAAACACTATTCTGGCAGAAGGTTACTGAAAAGCTCCTCCATCGATAAACATCGGGATTGGCAGTTGCAAGAGGTGATGGACGGATGAGCACGCATATTTAAATATTGTTTGTTGTGAACATGTGGCCGGACTGGGCAAGTGTAAAATGAGCGGTCTGTATGTAACACGACAGCGTATCACATGACCTGACCTCAAGTGTCCGCGCTGCGCTCGTGCCCAAACAGCGAGGGATCAACTTGTTCCCAGAACATCACGAGCACACCTCGCGTGACCGGTGTGGGCACACGACACTCACACTGACCGAGCTTCTGACATGACACCGTTCTTTATCATGGAAATGGGAAGTTCGCATGACACATTTTTTGTGGCAGAAAGGGTTCAAAGATGCCGTTGTAAAGGTTTCTTCATGTCTCTTTGGTGACCCCACGTCTTTTATCAGCTGCTACGTGAAACATCAATGGAATGACGATGTGGAAATCGCCACGATGGCTACTTTACTGTATGAATTAATATTATGTGTCTGTGCATTATGGTTGTTAAATACACGTCCGTCCATTTGTGGGAGTTTTCCTTGGACATCTGCTCCTGGCCCTTTCCTGATTTCCCCATGCAGGTTATGTGACGCTCGTTGATGAACCCTTTATCGATCCTTATGACGAACACCCTCTTTAAGACCCGTTTCTTTGCTGAGCACTTTATACATATTGTTCAATAGACAATCCCTTATCTTTGCTAGAGAATCTACGTGATCCCATTTTCGATTTTTCAGTGACTGCATTGTTTCATCCATCAGCTCTTGCGATCCCAATCCTGAAACCCCCTATGGGACTATTCCTGGACTAGCTCGCCGTCTGAAGTACACATTTAAATGTTTATGTTTATTGCAAGACATTCTGTGTTTAGCAACTTTACGACTACCGAGTTTCCGTTTCCAGTCACGCGCCTACAGTTCCCAAAGTATTTATAAGCAAGACACATTATAACGTATTTTTCAATACACTACCACGGACTAAACACACTCTAGAGACCACTCCAGAGGGTCTATAGTATGTGATTTAGCCAAACAACTTACCAATACTCCATGAGCAGTCCGCTGTTAGCTCATACCTTAGAAACTAGTAGCGCTTCTAAGGTTGAATGAAACAATTGCGGACGTTTTCCATGAACAAGAAAAATACGAAGTTTCGTGGTCGGCAATCTGATGCCGTCTTCAGGCCTTTGGTATTGTTTACCTGAAGACGGAATCATATGCCAGATCCCGAAACGTCGTGTTCTCCTTGTTAAATTAAAAACGACGGAAAACGTCCTTAATAATATTTCTATCTCCGAAATTCTACCATCGTCAACAACAAACTTGAAACAAAGAATAATACTTCTAGTCTCTAGACACTTGTCCAATAAAACTAAATCACAGTACCTTTTCTTCCCTTTGAAAATTGACTACGATACAGACATTTGTATTAGGTCGATTATAGACAGAACAGGCATGCCAGTAGCCGATGAGTCTATAAATGACAGAGATGATTCCATGCACAAACATAACAACCACATCAAGAAGACAACCAAGGCAAACACTGGTGCTGGACACAACTTCCTGTGGTGTCCTCCAGATGGTTTACATACAATGTGTGACTGTGAGTACTGAGTAGAGGCGGGGCAGGTTATGTCAATTAGTGGCAGTGATGGGTTTTGCACAACACAAGCAAGAGCGAGACACTGGAGAGGACAAGGTCGTCACCTCCACGGTCGCCGCAACAAGGAAGTCTGAGGAGTGCGCCACGTGCGCGCCTACCTCCTCACAGCTCTCCTTTCATTCAATCCTACACGTAACGTGCATAATGTTGAGTTGAGTTACAACAACACAGTTTCCACAAATCCTAACCTAGCATTGGGTGTTCAATTTATATTTACACAAGCTAAGTTCATATTACGCTTTGAAATGTCTACAGCGGGGATTTAAAAATGAGGGCGAGGCTCAAATCTCCAAAAGAAAGAAATTAGGAATCTTTATAACTCGGTATATGCAAGATGTGCGAGAAATAATGTGAAATAAAATCAAAATATCAAAAAAGCTTTTCACAACAATATAACGTAAACGCCTTTCTCAAGAAATGATTTTGAATACGAAAAATCGTCATTTTCAACGTAATTGCGCACGCTTAAATTCTGTCTTAACACTCTAATACGAAAGAACGCCTTTAAGTGATTGTCTCTAATGAATAGTGTTGCTATTTTGAAGATTACAGAAACAGATATTGGTCAAGGAAAACATCAACTACCCAATACTAGTATATTCCTAAATCATTATCAACCTATTTGCCTGGCGTCATAGTTTTGACTAGAATCTAAACCTTAAGGAAATAGAAAGAACGATTATAAAAACCCAAAATAATGACAAAGAATAATTAACAAATGGACGCTCTGTAGCTTTTAGCCTTTTAAAAGTTTAAGTCCCCAACAATAACTGATTGATTAAAACTTCAACGACATAGTATATGTATTGCAGGCTTATACGCAGAGGAGGGCAGTGGCAGAGCTCAATTGTTGAGTCTGTTGACGTCACAGGTTCAATGCCACTCAATTGACTCCTGTAGGCATCATGACATGTCACTCCCCTCCATCATGGATCCATAGATCCTACACTCAACTACGCAGTAGCTCACTGCACACTCTCACTCACACTGATTTACACTCGCTATTTTTAGAACCGGTCAACCTCACTTGACATCTTGCACGTAAATTCGCATCAACAGTTTCCATTTGAGAGTTGTTTGTGTGATCTATGGTTAGTTCTTTGAATGTCAAACTCTCTTTAAAGTTAGATGGAGGTTTCTCTTGAAACTCGTGTATTAGCATCTTCCAACAGCCTACTAACACCAACGTTAGAACCCTTCAAAACTAAGGGTCTTCCATTTTCATGTTTGATCTTCAAATTTGCCATTCAATTTAAGCAAACACCCCTCCCTCCTAAAAAGGGGTTGGAAACATTTAAGTAATCATTTCTATTACAATTAAATCTTCTATCCAGACAAAGTAATAGTTTCTACAGAAAGCTTAAATAATATTGAAAACCCCAGCGCAGACGTCTGACGTCCATGAGCAACACTGCAAATGAACTCTCCCAACATAAACTGGAGAACACAAATTCTGATATGATCATTAATAATTAATTATTATTTATTGTTATGTTAAGGAATTTTGAAATTTAAGTTGGCTGTGCAACGTTATGAAACAACTGATGTGGCTTTTATTCGGGCAACCAATAGTGATCCTATTGAACAAGTGTTGACAGATTGGATAAACAAATCAAACACTTCTGGACTAAGTGCAATTTTTGTTTCTTTACACTTTATCTTTAAAAGCTGTCATCATACAGGTTTTCTTTCTTCGCCTATGCTTGACCCATTGGATTTATGACTTGTCCAGCAGTAATTAGCAAGAATCTACCATAGACCACCTAGATAAATCATTGATGGAATACCTGAGGGAATTCTTGCCAGCCACTTGTCAACATAACTGCCATACATAGTCAAGTGAGTATCAGAACTAATCGTTTCCTACAAGTTACATCAGTGACGGCTGGTTATTAATAGCTTCTGTCTACAAAGCGGTAACGTAGCCAGCACAGGCGGTGACGTGACCTTGAGCTTATCTCTTATCTCCCCTTATCTCGCACACATACACACGCGGCTGTGTACACTGTACACACACTACACTCTCAACCTCTCAAGCACAAACACAAAGCAACCAAAGTACAGTGCTTAGGTTGGGAATCAGTACAACTAGTTGATAACTCAGGCTAGCTTCTGTCATTATGCATATTAAAATTAATCGCAGAACCAAAAAAGAAAGTTGGAAGCCCCATCGGGTTGGTCATAGCTAGCAAGAAAAGGCTAGATGGGTTTGATACGGCGTTATGCATACTTTGAAATACAGAAAATCCTATAGTAAGTAAAATGTACAAATAAAATTACCCTAATCTACAGGGTGTTTTTTTAAACGTCACCCAATTCTCAAACGTTACTAAGTCATTCTATAACATCGCAACATGGTCATAAATATTGTGTCATTGGTTTGTTAACTTCAATATCTATCAGATGGTATGTATTGTTGCAGTAATATAGTAGTATTGATTTCCTAATTTGAAATTATTGTAAAATAAACGCAATGATGGATTTAAGCAAAGATCACAGAGTGTTTATTGTTGAAGAATACTTAAGAACGAGACAACTTTTTGTGTAAACAGAAGGCGGACTGTACTGAGTGAAGAAGTGATGGAGGATGTTAGGGTTGGTTAAGACAATTCTCCTAAACAATTTTGAAATAATAAAAGCAAATAGCCTACTCACCTGCAAACTTGACCCCAAACGCTTCTTGATGCAAAAAATTACATCGTTCTTAAGTATCCTTCAACAATAAACACTCTTTGATCTTTGCTTAAAACCATGATTGAGTTTATTTTACGATAACATCAAATTAGTAAATCAAAACTACTATATTTTGCAACAATATATACCATCTGATAGATATTGAAATGAACAAATCATACCTAAATTGAAATGATACAATTTATGGTCATATAGCGCTCGTAAAAATTACTTACTCTAGTTTAAAAGTTGGTTTGCGTAAAAACACCCTGTACAAAAGGTTTACAAAAGATGTACTACTTATACGCAAAATACGAACAGAAAATATTCTCCCTTTTGAACCCTATCGGCCAGGACCTGCTAGTCCAGTATAGAAAACATCACAGTATCAAATACTAAGGAAAATCACTAAGGGAAGTACCGACAATGGATCTGGTTGTATTAACGTTTTGTGGGATAGTCCTTCCAAAAGTTAACACTGCTAATAGATCCCACTGGCTCCCATCAATATGAGTCGTATTTTTAAATGTAGCTTCCATCTCTTCCAGTACAACACTTGTGTAGTCTTGTGATTAAGAAATGTTCAACGAGGTTGGAATGAATCATTGACGCGGTGGTCTGGTGCCGCAGGCCACGTCGGGTTTCAAAGACAACCACACCAGGAGACCAGCTGGTGTGGTCAGGGGTATGGGTCGGTGTAGATAATTTGGGTGACCTTCACACAGTTTCCGCAGCCTTTTATTACGAGGCTCGCGGCCACTCTGATGTCGTCACGGCCTCCATCTCCTCACGCATTCACCCGAGACCAACTGCTCTATCTGCGTATTGAGCACAGACAATAGTAACTCTCTACAGACAACGCTGGTTCAATTTACCAAATCCATTACCGAGCACGCCTTATCGTCACTCCAGCTCAACCCTAGCGGACCATTCACACTCCACATGATATGACGACCGCCCCTGGTGACGGATTTGACCACATTGGAACACTTCCCATCGCGTTTAATCCCTCTAAACGATAATTGGTTTGGGTTTTCATTCTTCACGCATCACTGGGCCTGTTAAACGGAGATTTTTGAGAATTTTTCCTTCATTCAGTCAGACGTTTAGTACTTGGAGACCTATAAGCGACCTTTGTTAAAAATTATGGTTTTTAAATCGCGTTCGACCCAGCAAACGTACAGTAAAACGGTAGTGAAAGCCAACAAGCCATACAATTATACTTTTGTAAGAGATTGAGCTGTCCTCACTATAGATATATGTACAAGCTATTGCTGAACTGGTACTTTTCAACAACCACACATTGTACTAACATTTTTTGTACATTACTTCAAACCTAACTTAAACCTAAGCCAGTTGGGGAATGCAAATTTAATTGTACAAACGTCTAACGAACTTAAATTCTAGAAGATAACTTGAAGGAGAAAATCTTTTTTTAAGCAAAAGCAAATTGTAATGTATAGCATAATTAGTGATCAGGACATCAATGTGAATATACGTGGTTATTGATGTCCATACAACACATACATACAGATATATTACAGGCTGGTTACAACATATCTGAATAAAACAACCAAATCACAATATTTCTTAAAAGACAAATAAGCAAACTGGGCCTACGTGTTTACAAGGCTTTATTGCCTCAACGGAGTTGATGATTGAAATTAAACCATTGGCAACCAAAGAGACCAGATCATAATCCACAAATGATCTTGATCACTTGGCGCCCTACAGAAGACGTGGAGCGTCGTGAAGAGGTAAACACGTGTGTTTAAACTTAGCCTTCGCCCATTACCACTTTCCTCAAGCGATAAATCAACGACACAAGTAATTTGACGCTGCCAAATGTGAGATGCAATTAATCTAGCAGAGATTTGACAAATGTCTTGCACCTGACGAGCTCACTCACTTAGTCTGTTGGCGACCAGGCAGTCATTAGTGATCTAACCATGTTGTGGTAGGTTAAAAATAATTTTCCGCGAAAGTTGAATGATCTTATTCATTCAAAAATAAATGTGTCATCTACTACGTGCAACGCCTGTTTTTAGAACCGAACAGATCGTTTTCGGAGCAACCGTAATTTATTAATATTCGTTTTGAGGTCGTGTCCATTCTTGAGCTTGAAATGCACAATGTTGTTATTGCTGGTTTGTTGTGACGTCACTTACTACAGGTGTAGTGTGACGTAAGCAGCGGCCAGCTGACTGGACCAGGGTGGCTGCGCAGTGCGCATGCGCATGCTCCGTCACGCTACAAGAATAGAGCTGCCGGAACAACAGCGTGACCGACAGATATGCTTGCGTTATAAATAACTCTATTGTTGTGCCGCCGCTGGCCTATATTGTCAGGTAAATTGATAGCACGGTCCACGGCTGTGTAACATAGTAGGCAGGGTGTCGATCCCAGATTCAATATAACCTCTTTAGTAGCAGGGCTAGAAAGCCAAAATTTCGACTGAAAATTTGCGCGGTAAAATAGTGTCACAAATGATTTCTCAGGGTAGGCCCCTTGTAAGAAAGAAAATACACAAATATAACGTTTAAAAAAAGTTAAGCTTTTACGGTTAACTCAGAACCCTAGATTATTATGTTTAATTTATGCTTTTATATCTATATATTAAAAGAATTGATGAAAATCTAATGGCAGTCAGTACAACCGTTCTATCAGGCCGATTTTCTTCATTTTTTTTAAATTTAAGGTATTTATGCATAGATTTATCATTAAACATCAAAAATCGCTTAACTTTCACCCTTTTAAAGTTATACTCAAAAAAAATTTTTCCCATGTTTTCTTAGCTTTGTCCTATCATATCTCAGGTTCTAATTGAGATAAATTGTTTGTTTTGGTCTAAGAACACTCAATGAATCATGCTCTATCATTAGATATATCATTTGACGTATTTAGATACCTCTAAGAGGAGTTATGCGTGGACAAACGATTTCTTTGGCACTGTTAAGAATTTAAATTTGCTTGAGATAAAACATATGGGCAAAGTATTAAAAATGCCCAGGTGCTGTAAATGTAAACATAAACAAATAATAACAATAACAGTGTAAAGTTTCAATCAATAAATACTCCGTGGTTTCAATTCTCAAGGAAATCCCCTAACTGAAAAGTATAGTCATTAGCGAAGTGAATACCCAAACCGAGAGGCCGAAGCAGAACCGTGAGCGAAGCGAACGGAACTGAGGCCGCAGGCCGAAGTGCGGGTCTGGGGGCTTCGTCCTGGCTGGCCGAAGGCTAGTTTTTTATTAAATTACATACATACATTAAAATAAAACTTGATAGTATATTTAGAGCAAAACATACCGCGTTAAATGTTTCTTGTAGGCTTTTTAAATAAAAGAAAAGCCTTGTCCGAAGGCGCTTCCCATCACGTTCACGGATATTGCCTTATCATTAGTTTATTCAAGTACAGAAACTTATAGTAGCTTACTGCAATCTCCATTCATTTCTCCTCGCTCAGATATTTCAAGTGAATGTTATCAGTTGCTGACGTAGCTAAACCAACTCATCATAAAATGTGCAGACAATCTGACAACACTGTTTTAAAACCAATCAGGCATGTATGAAACCAGTTTTACCGACAGAGACACTCCTTCCCACTTACTTGAACAGCTGACCCTAACCTTTCTCAGCCCATCTCTTCATCACTTTAACCACATTGTATGAGAGGATGATTTCTGAACAGTTACGCGTCATAATGCGTCAGTTATGTTACGCGGCATAACTGAACATCCTACAAGCTGATGCACTACCTGTACACTCGTACAACCACTGATGTGACATGGTGACTACTAGTGGCGCTTAGTATTGTAGGCAAGAGTATTGTGCCGCAAGGAATACTCTGTATATAGGTCTGGTTGAGCACTGGACCCAAGCGGAAGCCCCCTAATGAACTCCGGCCCACCTCCTAAGTAGGAGCTGCTATCAGTAATGTCTAGAGAACTACAAAAGAGTGGGTCCAGAGTTCAACCAGACGATACACTGGATGTGCAACTAAGAAATACTGGTACTGTATAAATATATAACCAATAGAAACTAAGTAAGGTATGTAATGTTATATTTATGTTTGATGATGTTCCCCGCAGAATGACGGGAAATCACAGAATCTGGTAAGGGAAACTACTGCGTTATAATATGTAGACTGAGACATTTACTTGTCTAATATCTCATTAGAATCTTACCCTTGCTATCAGCTAGGTGAGCTCTGTTCACGTTGATCCAAAAGACGAAAACTTTAAAAATCAACCAACTCGGAGAGCAACTTGGTTCGAAGCATCATTGAAACAGCTGTGTTGACCTCTAGCTACAGAGGTTATGTTCTCGTAACAAACGATATGGTACAGGCCAGAAATTGAATAGGCGTAATCACGCATCCTTCATACAATGTTTGCTGAATGATTCATCCTTGAATGAATAAGGAGAATGGGAATTTCTCATCATCATATAATTCTCAAAGTACTTATGAGCGAGCTGTTTCCAAAACCAGCAATCCAGGCTTCATTCAAAGATTGACTCTCAAATTATACATATTTTATGACTATTTTTGTGGGAATCTTACGAAATTCATTACCGAGTTGACTATTATGTGGAATAAATAATGTGATCGTCGGTTCTTATCAGAGAAGCTAAGGTGAACGCTATCCACTAGAGACACTGTCAAGGACAAAGATACTCTGTAAGACAAAACACACAGCGAAGGTCCCCGCTGTCAGTAGACCCTAAACAATAATTATATTCCTTGGTATACTTAGTGGTCTTTGGTGGACCCTTCCTCACCTCGCGCATTAACCATTTGAGCTTCACCCCTCATACAGTCTTGCCGACTTCCATCGCTACCTCTTCACACTCAATGTTTCCCTGTACGTGCGTGTGTGCGTCATGGTTGTGGGTGCGGGTGGAGTTTGTTTGACGGATCTCCTCTGTTATGTATTCTGGGCGTGTTGTGAAACATGACCTTGACTTGTGTGGCCACGTGACGTAGACCGCAGTGATACCAGAGCCAGAGGTTAACCTACAGTATTCTATGTGGGTCACTCACAAACCACCACAACACTCATACTCTGACTCTTTCACACATAACGCAATTAGTTAACGCCATTTCCTTATTTTGCTCGCACTATGAAACTTTGATTAGGGCAGCTGACTCATTGGTTTATTTACATAAATATTTGAGGGTAAACAGGATGTTGTAAAAGTCATGGAACGTTGCGTAATCACCGAACTCGACTAGTTAGAGCAGTGTGGACAAGCTGCTCCTACAGCTTCCAGAAAGTAGTGCTTGCTTGTACCCCACTACCTCTAAAATAACATTACTTACAACATATTTTGACCAAAGGATTTATAAATCGTCCGTTTCGGTTCACAAATAATATAAATTATGTTTAAATAGTGCAGCGATAATCCAAAGTATACCCTTCAATATCCGAGCTATAGTAGATAGCTGCACGGTAAGGTTTACAGCTGGAAACATTTTTCGGTATGTATGAAATTGGTTGGGATTGCGGTAAAATCTTTAGGTAAGTGCTGCATTTCACATTGGCATTTTTAATCACACACCATATATTTAAATTAATACGAGTATAAACTGAATGGAATAATAGCTAAACATCGATCATGATGTCAACAATGTTTAACACTAACAAGTATGATTTTTAAGGATAACCAATGCCGTACAATTATAGTTTTTAAATGAACAGAATAACATTTCATACGGATAAATAAGTGGTCAGAGGCTCCAAAGATAAATTGAACAATACCAAGAGAAACAATAAAAGAAACATCCGTCGATCACGTGGACAGAGGCAGTCACAGTCAGCTGTTTATTTGTCAATGATATCAGCTGATTCTCTACATTAGTAGAACATCCATTAGGATTCCAAACAGGCATATTAACCCAGATCCGCTTAGCCCTCAGCGCGGCTTACGAGACACGAAAATACGCCAGCCGAGTGCTAAGTTATGTACCGGGATAAGTGAGACGTAAAATCCCTAACGAGAGTTATTTATTGTGTCGCCAGCGCCAAAGTTCGCAAATAAACTTTATGTATTCGAATTTTTTATGATCAAGGCTTTGATCCAAAAGTTTGGGCGTATCCGTGTTGGGAAGTTGTCATGAGTGGACGTTGTTGGACTCTTGGATCTAAAGGATTCGAAAAGTCTCACAGTGTTTTCTAGAAAAATGTAAAAATCATTGAGTTTAAAGAATTTGTATGGCCCAGGTATTTATGAAAGACCTTTAAGAAAGATATATACTATATAGAAAACATCTCACCAAAATTAGCCTATGCAACGTTGGTAAAATTAAGGGCTTTTTGCGTGATGATAAAAGCATCGAATGGACAAACATGATATTTGAAAGAACCCAGCTGTAATTCTATTGAACAGACCTGGATACTAAAACACGAAACATGGCTTATCTTGTTTCTTGTTGTGTATGAATCGAGGCTTATCTTTGATCCGAAGAATGTAAACACAGAACAGGAACAGCGGCAGAGCAGAGTAGAGCGGTTCTCGATCTCACTGCTCGGAAACATGTTCTCCTATCCGTGAATCCAAGTCAAATGCTAATTTCACAGACTAGTCCACTTCACACCTTCACACTTCCACCACATTCCGTCTGTTTCGTGTTTCTTCAAACTGAGTTCACTAATAAATCTTCGAACTTGACCAACTAAATTCATTTTGAACCAGAATGTGTCTATTCATTTGCATCACATAAAGTTTAGATTGCCAACTTAAAACCGTGAATGCTTCGGAACTCGAACTAAAACAGTGTTTTCATAATGGACGATGAATTCAGCGACAACGAAGCCAAAGGGCTTTTCACGACGCCGTAACGCCGTCTTGAGTGCTCGCAAATGCACACTGGTTCAACTACCTAACCAAATCGTTTAAATCTTCACAGTAGATCTAGTAACGTTGCAATTAGCCACAATACACAACAATTGGCAACATATGGCTAGTAGCAGCTACTAAGTCGCAATGTGTGACAGGCCCTTAAGCTCTGAAACAGTAAATACAGCTGAGAGATCGCCAACTGGTGTGCGCATCAATCATCAGGTTCAGGATCGTCTTGGACGAGTTACAGTGACATTGAGTATTGTCATTGTTGAACATTGATGGTAGGGAGAACCCAGATTTTATGTTCATAACATCTCAATGTTTCTTAAACTACTCCTGGCCTTTATATTACAAATGTCACTTTTGACAACATCAAATCTTTTGGTTACGACAAGCAAAATTGCAGCCAAGTTTCTAAATCAATATAATATTAGTAATATCTGCAAATATAAAGGAAATACAGCATTTTTGTATAAATATGAGCACATTGCTTAAGCTTGACTACACAGATATCGCGCTGAAGGCAAATGTGATACTCATGTTAGGCCCACACGAGGCCGGCTCAGCCTACGCGCTCTACGCTGCAGGTTAATTATCTAGATAAGGTGAGTTTTGATGGAAAGCATCGACAGGTTGGTATCAGGTATCGGCGCAACCTTGGTTGTCCGGAGGTGCAACCAGCCACCAGCCACCAACAACCATGGTTGCTCCAATTATGGTAATACCCGCCACTGATCGGATCAGGGGTCGTTAGCGGCGCGTGTGAGGTGTGTGGTCCACCCAAGGCAGTGCTGTTTTTATCGTCTAATAAGCGCCAACTACATCGATCTTATAACCAGCTGAGAAATAGGTGAATGTCTTATTGTTAGCAATTGAAGTCGTTTTACAGGTGGTTGTAAAAAGACATAGAATGAAAATATTAGGCCAAATAAGTACATTGCTATGAACATTGAGTTTTCTTTACTTTTGAGTGAACAGAAAATATGATGACTAAACACGCAGAAAAATGTCTTATAATAAAGTATATGAAAAAGAATGATTGCCCTTAAAGATAACCTTCTTTATAAACCTTAAAGAAGCCTCTTCTCAAACCTGCAGTTAACGTGTAAGTAGTGATTGTCACTGTGGCTAGCTGGTAGCGAACAATCTCCTTTCGTATACAGTAGACAACAACTGTCTATGATGGTGTATGACTACATTGTGTGTAATGATAAGAAAATTGTGGTCTTCCGGTACCAACAAATCTTCAGAGACTTAAAGACCGGACACAAAAGAGGAATACAGAAGCTACAAGGTGAAGGTGAATGGAGGCGCCTTGTCGGTTTTTGTTGAGCGACTGGCGGCGAGTAATGGAGACATGCGTCAGGACTCGGAGGTAGCACAGAAGACTACTCTCCATTCTTGTACATTGCGTCTGCGGACATTGGCCTTGATTCATTCGCAGACCTGCCCAAGCCTTCACCGCACAGCTTCCTCGTACAACACAAGCCGACCAACTACAATCACATCAATCATCAGACCAACACTTTCCTGTCCGCAGTGGCACTGTTCCTCACACTGCAGGCTGTACTTGCTCTAGTGTGAGGTCTTGATGAAACGGTTCTCTGCGGTGATGGTCACGTGGAAAATACGAGGAGTTGCTGCTCGAGAGAATACCAAAAGATGCAACGTGGAAAAAGTACGGTTTTATGTAACGTACAAGTATATGGCACAACACTGCTGATTATTATAGCTTATTATAGCAAACAATCCTATAAGGCTTCCTCTAGGAGTAGTGAATCAAGGATTACTGTAATTGAGAATTTAATTACAAAGTATTGATTACAAAGTGTTTTACTGATAACAGGAGGAAGGTGCTAAAGTGGAGCTTTTTAATACGCTAGGTTTCAAAGTCCGAAGCGCAACGGATCAAAACACACGTAGATCCTTGATTTTCGAAACCAAATAATGTTTTTCTCTAAAGAGTGAGTGATGATCAAAACAAGACTTTTACTTCCAGGAGGTTAAACACATCGTTGCACGAGTCAACACTGAGATTTTAGATCAAAATGACAAAAGGTAACTAAGCCTCAGCAACAACTAATGCAGATCAGGAAGGATTCATCGATAATTATACACAGCGGTAAATATTTAAACATAATTCAGTTTTATTTTACCCTAATATTAAAGAGGAGTAATACTGTTTCCCAAATGTTTCAAGAATTAAACACTTTTTGAGAAGTGTAATTAATGACTAAAATTAGGTTATTACCTCCGTCAAACAGTTCAAATTTGTTGTAGTTAGATCAGTTGGCTACATGTTTCGACAAATAATCGTCATCTTCAGGCTTTGAAAATCTTGTGATTCATCCATGTGGACTTCGTTAAGTAGACATTCACACACACATCACACAAAAACAATAAAACAAATTAAATAAATTAACACGGATACGATAAACAGTTTACAGTAGGTGTAGTGAAGTGTAATTGTTTACTTTGTACTGTATCTAATATTATGCAGTCTGAAGCAGGTGCACGGTGTGATGTAATTCGAATTTCAAAGTGTTCGAAGAGAGAAAATACGTAACATGAAGAATTTTCACTTACATTTCCATAACAGCTATAAAACATGCTGCTGTACCTACCAATATAATTCCAAGCTAGGCAGTGACGATGAACTATGAAAACGTATTAACGATCACTACAGCTTGTACGATCATTGAATTTAATTGACTTTGTAAGAAGTTAGACACAGTAATATTATGAAAATCCAGTTTTTATCACCATACATTAAAAACAACAGTCAGGCACGAGTTGATGTGAATATCAAGATTGAATATTTCCACACGTGATAACGTGAGAACAACAACAGATTATTATACAAACAGATCACAGTTGAGATGGAATGCAAAGAGATGGAGAGGCAGACAGCGTGGTGTTGAGTGGGGGAAGATCTTGGGAGTTGGCCAACTTTAAAATACCTGAGCCAATGTTTAGCCTGTTGTCTCAGTGTCCCAAGCTGATTATGAACGCTTGTGTGGATCAGAAATCAGAAAATAGTCTTTCCTTAAAGCTTCATTTTCCAAGTTGGTAACACAACTAATAATCATGACGTTAAAATACTAGTGTGGCAGGTGGCACAGAAAACATTAAAACAGTATTTTGTTGTGTAGAAGATTGGAGGAGTCATGTGAGGAAAATATCTAAAAAGTCTTCAAGAAATATAGATCCTTGATGCGTTAAAACTTCAATGGTGAAATTCAAGTTATTTTAAACGCCTAATGGATTAGAAGAATTATTAACGGAAAGTTTGGTGTTAAGTTATGAAGAGGAAAAGATTGACAACTGTTGCTGCTTTGTCTGATTGTCAGATTTCACTTGGTTTGAGTGAGTTTCTTAAAATGAGAACCTCAGAAACAAACCCTAGCGTGATTAATCCTGAACTCCTTGATACCCAAATAGGCTTCACGTGTTGATTGGCTCTGCCAACTCTTGAGCTGGAGTGGCTCTTGGAAATGATTAAAAGCTCGTTTCTGCGCATGACTCAGCAATCACGAAGAGGAAAGAGTGAGGTTCTACACGATCTTCCTTTGAAGAACATTATCTGTTGGAGTAATGATTTTATAAAAAGAGTAGGTCTAGTTTTTTGAAACACGATTATGCAAATTAAGGAATATAACTAATAAAACTCAAGTGTTTTAGTGCTTATTTATGAGATTGCAAAGCCTTAAATGACATAGAGTTTGTCGAACACAATTAATTTTCACAAAACTAATAAATATTAGTAACTATGGAGATCATATTGGTGTGGATTTTTAAAATGAAGAAAACACTCAAACCTTTTAAGCCATTTAAAATAATGCAGCTAATTTTTATTAATTACTAATTACTGTACGTTGATTCACATAATTTACCAGAAACACGGTGGCGGTATGGATTAATATACGAGGTAGTGTAATGGAACCTTACGTAAGAGATTGAACTGTGAAGATAACGGATTTTCGTCTAGAGGGAGAAAATATTCATCTTGCAAGTAGTGGAGCTGAAGACAAGTGGACAAAGAAGTATCTGTGAGTATGAACCTTTCAACTGAGACTTAGCAGTATAAATGCATACATTACAGTATAAGTCAAGTAAACTGAGTAGACGGATTTCAAGAATTTACCTGAAACAGATTCCTTATGTTTTACGTTAGCCAATAGACAATTGAATATTGTGAGTTTAAAAGGTTTGAAGAGAAAATGACAAACATCTTCGTACACAACAACTACTTTGTTATTGTACAACATTAAAACTGAAACATGTTTCGTTGTCACATTATGAAACATCCAGAATTGTTTCAGAAGAAGTCGGGTTTTCAGATTATAATTATCTAGATGATACTGGTATATGAGGCTAACATATGAGGCTCACTCAAAACATCACAGTTCGGTAAGGCAACTGACAAGTGCTTGACCGATATGTATAGAACTAATAGTAACGTTGGCTATGCGCCTTGACAAAAAATATGATATCCACAATGCAGAGGACAGGATGTGTACGTTATAAGTAACTAGATGTTAGCATCCTTTACTACCGGTACAACCATATAGAGGAGGCATAGCTCAAATACAAGAGAGATTTCAGCTAATGGAGTAGCAGGGTTTGTTCCAAATCAAGGACCCAAGGACGTTTTCTCTACCGGTTATACTGCGAGGAAATATCTTCCCGCGTCAGAGTCTACATCAATAATCCTGGTTTACACGGGTTTTTGCCCAACTCTGGTGTTATCAGACCACATTAACACCACTTGGCCGAACACACAATTAAGCAGTAAAACTAATGGTGTTGGCTCCAAGTGAACGCCGTCTCATAAATATTCAAACCTCAACCCATACACTGATGGCTTAATGGTTCTTATTTCGCAAATTTTAGTTATTTGAGTGTAAATAAATCTGAGGATTTAGAGTTATAGCTTGATTTGTAATTCATCAGAAAATAATTAGAATATGGATTAAACATTTTGAGGTTGTTTATATTCACTATTTAGGTCAGTTTGAGGACTGAGTAGTAGACCGTAGACTTTAAATACCGAGTAGAACGACTCTTCGGTATTCACTTCATATACATTACAGTGTTCCAGTCATTTCTGTAGAGCAATGAATTAATCAAGGACACATCGCAACACAATTCCAGGTACAATTTCATCTGAGCACGATGATCCGGAAGTGGGAGGATGTGGTTGGAGGCCTTCAGACCACAAACATTCAGCATGAAGGTCATCTCGCTACGGTTCTGACACAACCTCAGATGCAAAGCCTTCTGCAGCAACTACTTTGAGACGTTGCTTGACAACCAAACTTGTTTCTTTACTGGATAACTTTCTTTCATTCGATCAAACTTCTCAGTTAATCTTAATGAGATTAGACCTCCTAGAGAACTTTATTAGAATTCCGTATTAGAAGAGGTTCACTGGTACCAAGTGTTAGTGGACTAGAAGTTATCCCATTGAACACCAAAATTGTAACACACAACATCTTTTTTACTAATTAACAGTCGAGTAAGGCTCTTTCTTCTTAATAAAATTATCCTTCTTAACTAAAAGATCTGGAAAATAATTCTTTATTTCGGAAGAGTTCCTGAGAAACGTATTACACTCGATTGAGTCTCCATGCGATCCTGTTTTCCAGGAGTACGGACGAAGAACATTGAGGAACACAAGAAGGGACTCTTACAACGATTTAAATGGAATCAATTTTTCCAATTTTCAATTAAATGAACCAAATACCTCCAATGGACGAACTGTTGATTGAAACATGAACAGTTATGTCAAACCCTTCATTATTAGACGTGGTTGACTCACCTGTCATTCTTAGGGAAGGTGTTGAACTTCTGCTGACTCAGCTCCTGGATGCTGATCAGACTCTGAGGCTCGGCAGATATTCCTTGCGCCCTCTGTTTCCTCGGTCTGACGATGCTGTTGTCGTTGTTGACACTGTTGTTGAGGTGGTTGTTGTTGTGCATGTGGAAGGGGAAGACACTCTGGAACTTGTCCAGGTGAGATCGCAGATCACAGATCTCGTCATCTCGCTGTCTCAACTGTGTCTCTAACTCGCGTATCCTCGCCTCCTTGGCTGACAGCAGAGTCTGTAGCTCCTGCACATTCACTGTAGCCATGTCTGTAACATGTCAAACCAACACCATTAGCCGCACGTCACAACACGCTCAAAACATATCAAAACACTTATCTTAATCAAATGATGGTTTCGTCACGAGAAAGAACTTTCATCAGTCAAGGTACGAGGAGTGAATTCAAAATTTGCCATATAAATGACCACGAAGTGGTGAGAAATCGTTCAGACCGATTGGTTTGATGAAAAGGATCCCAGATTTCGTGTGTATTACCATTGTATTTGACGAGTAGACCTGTTTCGACGGTATAATGGCCATCGCAGAGCCTATGTTTTCTTTTGAACGAATGGTTCCAATTCGAGCACCGCTGGGACTTTATTGACGTTTTATACGGTTTGATGAATTGGATATATACTGTACTACTTTGTGTACGGATAGGCTACATTAATCGATGAGGGCAGTAATTACTGAAGGTTTGGAAGTCAACCTCATCTAGCAGTATATTATTTATACACACTGTACAAGGTGACACAGATTAAACGGACGAATTTAAACAAAGCTGTCAATTTATTATTAGATGTCATAGCAACGTTGTTATATTATTGTGAAGGTAATTTTACGCCCTTTAAGATTTAACGGGACAGCGGAATGTTCAGCATCGGGTTTGCCGAAGGATACCGACATTAGAAGTAATATGCTGTATAATATTGTTGCCAATGTCTGTAGATTTGGAAAACACTTCTTTTCATACTAATTTTAAATTAAAACTTCAAAAATAGCAAACAAATATTGTGTATTAACCATAACATGTTTCGTCAAAATTAATGTCATTGTCGAGTGGAAAGAGACCAACTAAAACAATCTTTCCACTCGACAATGACATTAATGTTGTCGAATCATGTTGTTAATACACAATATTTTTTCCGAATTTTGAAGTTTTCATTTAAAATTAGTATTATTACTTTGCAAACTGTGGTCATCATGAATAACAAACAATTCTTTACTCGACATATGATCGACAAGACTGCAACCATCTTGTCATAACTCATAGGCCTACGTTATTCTATAGATAGTGTTTTATTCTATTTGCCAATAGAATTTACCACTAATTCGTACTTTAAAATGGATGAGGTTTGCTATACATTTTCAATCGTTATAATGATACAAAAAGAGTGTCAAAAATGTACATACTAGAATAAATATGCTGAATTTTTGTTGAACCAACGGATTTGCTATAATTAAGAAACAGAATGAAACGAAAGTCAACACTACAATGTGTACAGTAGAAGATAAATAACAAATAGAGCAACTGCACGGAGGTCTGTAATGACTACATAAACAACAATAAGTTGTGCGGAGCTGCACCACCGAGTACATAACAGCTGTAGAGCTGAATACTGCAGTGATGGATGAGCTGTTGGCTAGCTACGGCTGTGTATTGTTACCGGAGAACAAGTAGGTTGGAGATTATAGTTCAACCGCTGAAACTTGTACTCTCACAATGTGTGGTTTCTATGTTGACGAACTGAAGTGAAAACTGTGTAGCCGTTCTCTTAGAAGAATGGTCGTAAAGAAAATAGTTTTACTAAAAGCCAAACCAACCAATTTCACAGATTACAAGAAACGATGCCTAAAAAATATTTTTTCATCGACAAATTATTTATTTTTGATCAAAGTGAATCTTACTGTAGATTGATGCAGGCTGGATACTGCAGGCACAGTAACAAGAGTCAACTTGTGCTGGTCGCATTCTAGGACTAGGGAATGCAAGATTTGTAGATTGATGCAGGCTGGCTACATGCAGGAACCAGGACAAGAGTGTACACTTGTGCCGGTCGCACTCTAGGACTAGGGAATGCAAGAGTTGTAGATTGATGCAGGCTGGATACTGCAGGCACAGGACAAGAGTCAACTTGTGCTGGTCGCACTCTAGGACTAGGGAATGCAAGAGTTGTAGATTGATGCAGGCTGGATACTGCAGGCACAGGACAAGAGTCAACTTGTGCTGGTCGCACTCTAGGACTAGGGAATGCAAGAGTTGTAGATTGATGCAGGCTGGATACTGCAGGCACAGGACAAGAGTCAACTTGTGGTGGTCGCACTCTAGGACTAGGGAATGCAAGAGTTGTAGATTGATGCAGGCTGGATACTGCAGGCACGGACAAGAGTCAACTTGTGCTGGTCGCACTCTAGACTAGGGAATGCAAGAGTTGTAGATTGATGCAGGCTGGATACTGCAGGCACAGGACAAGAGTCAACTTGTGCTGGTCGCACTCTAGGACTAGGGAATGCAAGAGTTGTAGATTGATGCAGGCTGGATACTGCAGGCACAGGACAAGAGTCAACTTGTGCTGGTCGCACTCTGGACTAGGGAATGCAAGAGTTGTAGATTGATGCAGGCTGATACTGCAGGCACAGGACAAGAGTCAACTTGTGCTGGTCGCACTCTAGGACTAGGAATGCAAGAGTTGTAGATTGATGCAGGCTGGATACTGCCACAGGACAAGAGTCAACTTGTGCTGGTCGCACTCTAGGACTAGGGAATGCAAGAGTTGTAGATTGATGCAGGCTGGATACTGCAGGCACTGGACAAGAGTCAACTTGTGCTGGTCGCACTCTAGGACTAGGGAATGCAAGAGTTGTAGATTGATGCAGGCTGGCTACTGCAGGCACAGGACAAGAGTCAACTTGTGCTGGTCGCACTCTAGGACTAGGGAATGCAAGAGTTGTAGATTGATGCAGGCTGGATACTGCAGGCACAGGACAAGAGTCAACTTGTGCTGGTCGCACTCTAGGACTAGGGAATGCAAGAGTTGTAGATTGATGCAGGCTGGATACTGCAGGCACAGGACAGTCAACTTGTGGTGGTCGCACTCTAGGACTAGGGAATGCAAGAGTTGTAGATTGATGCAGGCTGGATACTGCAGGCACAGGACAAGAGTCAACTTGTGGTGGTCGCACTCTAGGACTAGGGAATGCAAGAGTTGTAGATTGATGCAGGCTGGATACTGCAGGCACAGGACAAGAGTCAACTTGTGCTGGTCGCACTCTAGACTAGGGAATGCAGATTGATGCAGGCTGGATACTGCAGGCACAGGACAAGAGTCAACTTGTGCTGGTCGCACTCTAGGACTAGGGAATGCAAGAGTTGTAGATTGATGCAGGCTGGATACTGCAGGCACTGACAAGAGTCAACTTGTGCTGGTCACACTTCGCACTCTAGGACTAGGGAATGCAAGAGTTGTAGATTGATGCAGGCTGGATACTGCAGGCACAGGACAAGAACTTGTGCTGGTCGTGCTGGTCGCACTGGATACTCTAGCACTCTAGGACTAGGGAATGCAAGAGTTGTAGAAGAGTGGATACTGCAGGCACAGGACAAGAGTCAACTTGTGATGGTGCATGCAGGCTGGATACTGGATACTGCAGGCACAGGACAAGAGTCAACTTGTGCTGGTCGCACTCTAGGACTAGGGAATGCAAGAGTTGTAGATTGATGAGGCTGCAAGCACAGGAGAGTCAACTTGTTGTCTGTCGCACTCTAGGACTAGGGAATGCAAGAGTTGTAGAGTCAGCGTGCTTGATGCAGAATGCTGGATTGATGCACTGGATGCAGGCACAGGACAAGAAGTCAACTTGTGCTGGTCGCACTCTAGACTAGGGAATGCAAGAGTTGTAGATTGATGCAGGCTGGATACTGCAGGCACAGGACAAGAGTCAACTTGTGCTGGTCGCACTCTAGGACTAGGGAATGCAAGAGTTGTAGATTGATGCAGGCTGGATACTGCAGGCACAGGACAAGAGTCAACTTGTGCTGGTCGCACTCTAGACTAGGGAATGCAAGAGTAGATTGATGCAGGCTGGTTACTGCAGGCACAGGACAAGAGTCAACTTGTGCTGGTCGCACTCTAGGACTAGGGAATGCAAGAGTTGTAGATTGATACAGGCTGGATACTGCAAGCACTGGACAAGATCAACTTGTGCTGGTCGCACTCTAGACTAGGGAATGCAAGAGTTGTAGATTGATACAGGCTGGATACTGCGCACTGGACAAGAGTCAACTTGTGCTGGTCGCACCCTAGGACTAGGAATGCAAGAGTTGTAGATTGATACAGGCTGGATACTGCAAAGACTGGGCAAGAGTCAATTGTGCTGGTCCACTCTGGACTAGGGAATGCAAGAGTTGTAGATTGATGCAGGCTGGATACTGCAAGCACTGGACAAGTCAACTTGTGCTGGTCAACTCTAGGACTAGGGAATGCAAGAGTTGTAGATTAACAGGCTGGATACTGCAGGCACAGGACAAGAGCTCTAACTTGTGCTGGTCGCACTTTGTGACTAGGGAATGCAAGCATAGTTGTAGATTGGATGCAGGCTGGATACTGCAAGCACTGGACAAGAGTCAACTTGTGCTGGTCAAAAATCAGGACTAGGGAATGCAATAGTTGTAGATTGATGCAGGCTGGATACTGCAAGCACTGGCACAGAGCTTCAATCCTTGGCTGGTCGCACTCTAGGACTAGGGAATGCAAGAGTTGTAGATTGATGCAGGCTGGATACTGCAAGCACTGCAAGAGTCATTCTGGTTGGTCGCACTCTAGGACTAGGAATGCAAGAGTTGTAAGGCTGATACTGCAAGCACTGGACAAGAGTCAACTTGTGGTGGTCGCACTCTACAGACTAGGGAATGCAAGAGTTGTAGATTGATGCAGGCTGGATACTGCGGCACTGCGGACAAGAGTCAACTTGTGCTGTGTGGGACTAGGGAATGCAAGAGTTGTAGATTGATGCAGGCTGGATAGCTGGACAAGAGTCATCTTGTGTTGGTCGCACTTCAGGACTAGGGAATGCAAGAGTTGTAGATTGATGCAGGCTGGTGCAGGAGGACAGGTCAGCTTTAGGTGCACTAGGACTAGGAATGCAAGAGTTGTAGATTGATGCAGGCTGGATTCACTGCAGGCACAGGACAGGAATCAACTTGTGAGGTGACTGCTGGGACTAGGAATGCAAGGGTGTAGATTGATGCAGGCGGACACTGCAGGCACAGGACAAGAGTCAACTTGTGCTGGTCGCACTCTAGGACTAGGATGCAAGAGTTGTGATTGGAATGCAAGAGTTGTAGAATTGATGCAGGCTGGCTGCAGGCAGGGACAAGAGTCAACTTGTGCTGGTCGCACTCTCTGGACTAGGGAATGCAAGAGTTGTAGATTGATGCAGGCTGGATCTGGATACATGCAGGCACAGGACAAGAGTCAACTTGTGGTGGTCACACTCTAGACTAGGGATGCAAGAGTTGTGGATTGATGCAGGCTGGATACTGCAGGCACAGGACAAGAGTCAACTTGTGGTGGTCGCACTCTAGGACTAGGGAATGCAAGAGTTGTAGATTGATGCAGGCTGGATACTGCAGGCACAGACAGACAACTTGTGCTGGTCGCACCTCTGGACTAGGAATGCAAGAGTTGTAGATTGATGCAGGCTGGCTACATGCAGGCACAGGGACAAGAAGTCAGCTTGGTGGCAACCTCTGGACTAGGGAATGCAAGAGTTGTAGATGGTGATGCAGGCTGGATACTGCAGGCACAGGACAAGAGTCAACTTGTGCTGGTCGCACTCTAGGACTAGGGAATGCAAGAGTTGTAGATTGATGCAGGCTGGTTACGCAGGCACAGGACAAGAGTCAACTTGTGCTGGTCGCACTCTAGGACTAGGGAATGCAAGTTTAAAGTTGTTGGGCTGGATATGCAGGCACAGGACAAGAGTCAGCTTGTGCTGGTGCGCTACAGGACCTGGGAATGCAAGAGTTGTGTAGATTGATGCAGGCTGGCTACTGCAGGCACAGGACAAAAGAGTCAACTTGTGGTGGTCGCACTCTAGGACTAGGGAATGCAAGAGTTGTAGATTGATGCAGGCTGGTTACTGCATGGTGTTGGCACTGACACCAGCTCCTTTGCTTGCACTTAGAATAGGAATCAAGAGTTGTAGATTGATGCGCTGCTACTGCAGGCACAGGACAAGAGTCATTTTCGCACTCTACTAGGCATGCAAGATTTATGGCAGGCTGGTTACTGCATGGTGTTCCAACAGCTCATCATTTAATGGCACTAATTTTATCCATTGTTCTGGCAGCTGCACAACAATCATGCATCAATTCTCATATGAACTTGGTCGAGTATGAAGCATGTTCTTCTCCATCAAAGACGATGGAGTGTCATTTAAGCATGCGATTTGGATATCAGTTTTCATACAAGCTCATTTATTTCAGACATCGTTTAAAATAGCCTACGTATGGTGACAAAACCCCAGTTGCTTGGAAACCATGCACTATATACATCTGGTTGAGCTCTGGACCAGGTTGGCTACTTGAAGCCACCCAATTCCGGCCTGGGCGTGAAGTAGCTTTTAGAACATGTCTGTAGAAGTACAAATGTACAATACAGAATGTCCAGGTTATTGGCTTTCCGGGCACAGAGCTCCCGGACATTCATACTATTAGCTAGCTAAAAGAATTTTAATGTGTATTTATTTGAATTATATAGACATAAGTGATAAGATTCCTCGGTATTGCCAACGAATGTATATTTTCTTCTAAGTTTTGAAATGACAAGATAAATATTTGAAAAGAAGTTGTACTGGTTAGAGCCTTGTCAACTGTATTCGTAATCAGATGATTATTTGTTTATTATTTAGTGTTAAGCATATACCACATTGGCAAATGTCTTAAAAATGTTAACTTTTTAGAAAAGAAAGGCTCATAACATAAGGTTTCTATGAGAGTACAACATGGTAGCATGGCCGGTGGCCAGATTTCCTTGCTGGCCGCTTATGGCCTTATACATCTTTATTGGCCACATGCTAACTCGACAAACTGTACAACGAATGTATATTTCATGCTAAGCCGGTTCTTATAGGCGTCACCTCGTCGCTCGTTCTTGTCCATTGGTTCAAATGGGCGCATTTATGCACTGTTAGTGACGCGGCGACTCGTAGGCAGTGCGTCGCGATGTCCCTGAAACCCATGTCAAAGCTTCTGGCGACGCCATCGAGTCGCGTCACTCTAAATACATTGTTTCAAATCGGTGTGTTTATGCAACTGCGACATCGCGCGACTGCTGGTGTTCTACAGACCGCTTCAAGTTTAAATGTGTTGTAATCATGCTTATTCTTCGCGTAATCCATGACCAAACACCTAATAATAACCTATAGTTTAAAGTGTTTAGAAGCAGTAATTTGGATCGTTTAACTTACTATTAAAAAAATCATATCAAAACCCCAAAAGGTACATTTAAAGCTTCATTTGATGATAAATGCTATTCTCGGAAAAGATGTTTTTCGGGCAGAATAAGTAATTATAATACCGTACATTTGATAATCTGATGACGAAGCTTAATCCATATATCACTATTAAGATGCGGACCACACTCGCGAGGGTATTTTAAGACAAATATGTGATGACAATGAGTGTGATGAGTGGTAGTAATGAGTTATGAGGTGTAGTCTTGTTACCAAAACTAAGGCCACTCTTCAGAATGGGTCATTAATGTAATGACCTGGTAAGTTACAAGGACTAACGGCTTAACGTGACTTCCGAACCACGCAGGTGATGGTCTGATATGTCTAAAACGTTGGGAGTTGATGGGGCATCATCAGATGATCACTGACACCATCTGCTGACTGGGCCAACAGAAACCGGGTCCACCCTCCGCACTTACTCTTGTGCAACTGGGTAAGAAATGGATAAAGCACGAAGTGGCGGGAAAACACCTACGCGCGTCCTCTCGGTGACCGGTCATGACTTAGTCGCGCGACGTCGCGTCAGTGATGCCCATGCACAACACCGGCCTAAGGTTTGCTAAAATTTTTAGTTGGGCGTTAAAAGTATATTGTTTAATTTGATTGTTTTAAAAGTAGGTTAGTAAAGTTTACGAAGCGTTGGTGCAATATAATGCGTTGGTGTATATGCCTCATCTGTAGGCCTAAACTTGCAAAAAATCCTGGTAATAAAGGTGATTTCTAAAATTCTACCGGTAAAGATCAAAGAAAGAGTGTACTCTCGGCGAATAAATGTCACTGATGATTACATTGTCGTTGCATTGCACTCACATCCATAGCTGGTGAGGGCGATCTGGCGCACACACTGGAGCAGCTTGTACATGGTGACGTACACAGAGTTCATGTGTCAGTGTGGTAGTGACGTACACACACACACGCAAGCGCGCACCTCTCTGCTACCGCACACCGCACTACTGAGTCTCAAGTGTAGTGCTACCAGTTGGCACTCACACCGTCCGCACCATGGAACTTGACACTACTGAGTCAAATACCTCTACCTCTGCAAGTGTAGTGCGCATGTACACAACATGTGTCGTGTGGTATCAGTACAATACACACACACGCAAGCGCGCACCTTCTGCTCGACACCGTCAAGCCAGTAGTGCGCATGGAACTGGCACTGACCGTCCACATGGAACTTGACACTTGCCAATCACACCTCTACCTCTGCTTGTACATGGTGACGTACACAGAGTTCATGTGTCAGTGTGGTAGTGACGTACACACACACACGCAAGCGCGCACCTCTCTGCTACCGCACACCGCACCACTACTGAGTCAAGTATACAAGTGTAGTGCGCATGAACCATCAGTTGGCACTCGACACCGTCCAGTACTATGGAACTTGACACAACACTTGCCAATCACACCTCTACCTCTGCTTGTACATGGTGACGTACACAGAGTTCATGTGTCAGTGTGGTAGTGACGTACACACACACACGCAAGCGCGCACCTCTCTGCTACCGCACACCGCACCACTACTGAGTCAAGTATACAAGTGTAGTGCGCATGAACCATCAGTTGGCACTCGACACCGTCCAGTACATGGAACTTGACACAACATTTGCCAATCACACCTCTACCTCTGCTTGTACTTGTTCATGTGTCATGCACCTCTCTGCTACCGCACGCCGCACCACTACTGAGTCAAGTATGCAAAGTGTAGTGCGCATGAACCATCAGTTGGTCGACACCGTCCAGTACATGGAACTTGGTGTACACGTGTACATGTACACACACACGCAAGCGCGACGTACAAGCGCGCGCGTCTGCATGACACACAACACGCAAATCACACCAAGAAGTGCGCATGAACCATCAGTGGCACTCGACACCGTCCAGTACGTCTTGACATTGACTGTCTCCAATACTCTGAAAATCACAAAGGGCTGACACGGAGGAAAACTACATACAAGGCACTTTCACTCCCCTACAGAGTAAAACACCGATTGGAGACAGCAGAGGAAAATCCTCAAACTTACAGTAAAACCAGGAAAATCCACTGACAATCTAAATAAAAGAGGCACTTTCACTCTACAGTAAAACAGGATGGAAATTGATTGGAAAAGCAGGAAAATCACAAAATTTGACAATAAAGGGCGGAGGGAAAACTAAATAAAAAACTTTCCTCCCTAAAGTCTAAAGGGCGGAGGGAAAACTAAATAAAAAGAGGCACTTTCACTCCCCTAAAGTAAAACAGGATGGAAATTCGATTGGAAAAGCAGGAAAATCACAAAATTTGACAATAAAGGGCGGAGGGAAAACTAAATAAAAAGAGGCACTTTCACTCCCCTACAGTAAAACAGGATGGAAATTCGATTGGAAAAGCAGGAAAATCACAAAATTTGACAATCCCCTTTACTCCCCTAGTAAAACAGGATGGAAATTCGATTGGAAAAGCAGGAAAATCACAAAATTTGACAATAAAGGCATATTTGTTTTATTCGGATGAAATGCTTTTGCCATTTTCATGTTTAACTTTCTTCAAAAAAAAAAAAAAAATGTTAACAAAACTATTTTCTAATAACTTCATTAAAATAAGTTAATGAGTTAACAAGCTAATAAGTACCTTAGTATTGAAAACCCGCTGTTTTCATTGAATATTTCTGGTATTTTCTAATTAACATAAATATTTTTATCTTTAACCCCTTGTAACTCCTCTCTTATGTTCTCGCAAGGAGTGCTCAAATCTAAAATTGAACCTTAATCTTAAACTCCCAATTTGTCAGTTTTTTAAAAGTCGGAGCCATACTTGGGTTTGAATTAATTTGTCAATTATTTCTCTCTTTCACTTAAATTAAACAAACTTGCAAAAATATATTTTTACTTGGTTTGGTGGCAAAAAAGTGTATATCCAAATTCTAAGGTACTAGCTTGATTTTTTATTTTAATATTACGTTTAAACATAGGCAATTAAAACTATTAATTTTTGCAGCAACTTAATCTACTCCAACTTATTACTGTTCTCTTGCCATAACACTGAACCCTATTTTGACCCTTTTAACTCCCCACAGGGGGTAACCAATATAGGTGAAACATTATTTTTAAGAGTAGCCTACATTATAACCAACAAAACATTTTGATAAAGTTTAAACTAAGTTTTCTTTTTTACGGATAACTTATTTTATCTGCATTATAGTATTAAAACCTTATTATTTTGGTACTTCGAAGTAAGCCACCGATTTTAAAATATGGGTTTCCGATTGCAATAAGCTTTATTTTTATTCAAATGGTAAAGTACACGACACGTCAACATGTCTCAGATTTCTGAACCATTTAGAAGGCTGATTTGATCAGCATATCCCATTTTCTACTAATAACTTCTTGTATTCAAACTTGCCATTAAAATAAGGAAGTGATCCTTAAACAGTCATTTATAAGTGAGAGTTGAACCATCGTCATAAATAACAGTTTGAATATCGCCTCAACGTGACCTTCAAAGCACTATCATTATCATCCGCCATAATCACAACGACTCGTTTGAGAACCTGACTAGACCACCTTAGACTCTGGCAATAATTAGTACAACTTACCGACAGTTCTCTTATCGTTATCCATAACACTGCATATTCACTAACATTTCACATTTGCACATGACAAGGTTAGGTTAGGTTTCACTCACTACACTGTACACTGTACACGCGGCACGGCACTACACTACTGATAACACGCCACCATCACTGTACACTGATAACAACCTACTGGTGAACTCGTGAACTCTGATAGTGATAGTGCTGCCATCTCACAGCGACTCTCACAACCCATTACACACACACATACAGGGAGCACTAAATATAGAACTCAGTCCCTCTCCTGCAGCCTGCTGTCATTTGCTAACCGACTACAGTAATCTGTCTTCTACTGTAGAATCTAGCTGACACAATCACCAGCCTACGTGTCACTGATAACTTCAAAACTGCTCACGAGTTTTCAAACACAGTTTGAGTGGATATATATAGATAGTGATGACAAATGATTTGACGAGTTTCAAACTGATATGCACAGTTTATTAATAATTTTGATTTCTTTGAGGACAAGTGGTTTTTCCGGAATATGATAACGTGAGTTTGAGTTTACTACGCTAGCTAATGAAAACACGAGATTTAAATTCTTTTGATATAATTTGAAATGTAATGTTTATCATAACAATAATAGGCTCTACTAGTAAGATAACCAATTAAGGCACTAAGCGTCATACGTTTATGTACATGAAACAAATTTGAATACACCCTGATAAAAACACGATTATACAAGTCAATAAGCTACTGGTACCCAAAGTTTACAACATCGACAGTAGATTTTTCTTCCAATTTTACATAAATATTGATGAAGTTGTAAATAGTAAACACTTGGGCATAGGCACACGGTAAAGTTGCTTTAGTCTGTGGTAAGACGATTCATTCAACTGTTTAACAGCTACTAACTTCTTATAATTAAAGAAATGTCAGACAAAATGTGTGGACCAATTACCGAATCGGGATTGGGTCTCTCACTGGCCGGGAGATTATGCTTAGCACTACACCATCCGGCCCACATGTTACGCCTTCAAACTTCTTTAGTAATACATTAGCTATTTAACGTGTATAAAAGTTAGGATCTACTCGTATAATAAGTCATTTGACATAGCTCTATTACATACCTCAAGTAGGTAAAACCATTGGTTGGTGTTTTTGGAGCGAAAATGTAATATTGACTCCCTGAAGCGAGTGAGGCTAATAAACCTCATTGGTCCGTTACCTAAGAGGTTTGAAAGTTGGCCGAAAACCGTGCACCTTGTAACCACCTCGAGAATAAGCAATATTTCAACCCAACTAGCCGGTAAGAACCGCGACGAGGAACTGAGAAGATGAGAAGACAGAATGAGAGGGGAAGAGGGGAGGGTGTGAGTCAGCGAAAACTGATAAGGCACGTGAAACGCAAGCAAAGTGTTGATAAACTGCTGTGTGCAGCGGAGAGTAGAGTCAGTAGACAAAGCAGTGGCAAACTGAACCGACAACACATTGTGTCGCATGTACTTCTGCGTCGTAACCATGGCAACGTGTAAACAAACTCAAACCCAGAGACGCTAGTGTGCAGTTTAGCGTTTGTCCGCAACCATAAGGTTATGGAGATAGAAATTAGAGAATGGTCAGGAAATTGGAGATGGTTAAAATGAATGAATTAAATTCTTATAAAAGTAGAACAAATTGTTTAGTTCGTCTGTGTGAGTATCTGCTCTGGCGGGCTCTGTATGTAGCTCAAAAGTGGCAAAACCAAATCGTTCGAAACTTTAACATAATTTAAATATTAACAAACCCTCAAGCTATATAACTTTTGAGACTGACTTTTGAGACTTTCCAAGTTCGCGCTTGGATATAGTCTTAAGCAATGGAATGCATCTAACGGGATTAAACCGTAAATAGGAGCTTGTACTTTTACGATAAATAACAGCTGATTGTAAAAATAAACGTTTATAAATACTGAATATAGCCTCTGCTTATTTCTTTAATAGATTGAAAAGTAATTTCATACATTGAAAATTAATAAAATAGTATAGAAATGTATTCTCATTTCTTACAAGATAATTAAATGGGGTAATTTAAAAGAGTGAACATTAATCCCTGAGTAAAAATTGTAAAATTTGAAATGCAAGCCCCCTAAACCATGGTGTAATAAGTATTACAACATGCCCTATACAACATAGTAGTTTACAGCATATTGCTTTTTTATACACAGAGTGTCCCTAAACTACTAGTCCAAACTTCAGGATAATGAGTCAAAATAAGAGGAAAATGGTAAATTATATGAGTTTAGGCCTTAAGTAAATAATATGATGTTCTTCGTTTGGCCGCCAGCTGCCCTTTTGTTTTTTCCGTAAATATATTTCATCTTTTAGACTACTTGACGAATGGTTTTGAAGTTTTATATGGTTGTGTACATACTAGGGCTTCTTTCCAAGAAAAATCCAGAGTATTCCAAAACGCATACTTGGCAGCCGTTTACAATATAGTAAAAGAATGCGGACGTCATGAGTGGACGTCGTATGCAAGGTGAACAAAACAGCTGACTGAGTGACTGCACCACATGGCTGACTCAGTGATAACTAAGTACACACGAGGTGAAATATCAATTGCGCACACTGCAGAGCAGAGAGTGGAGTGGAGTGGTGTGCGGTGTGGACAGGTTTATGGAGGTGTGCGTGAGATACGTGTATTGTTGTGAGCCGTGTAAAATGTCGCGGTAAAAGGCTGATGAGATAAAGCTGAGTGATGACAATAAATACTGTGCCCGGGGGGTGGGGGGGGGGGCTGAGTGGGTTCAGGCTCAACTCGATATGTCAAGGTTCTTACGACAAATATTTGGTGCCAACGTTCATTTGTTTGCTTTCCTCAATCATATCTGACCAACGCCTACGTGGTTCGGAGGTCACGTTCAAGCCTAGTCCACAAATCGCCACTGTTTGTTAGGAGGTTAGGTGTTACCGGGTCAAGTTCAAATTCAAACTTAAATCGCAGCCTGACTCACTGGTTCAACGGCTAAGGAATAGGTACCGGACAGAGGTTTATAACCGACTAGGTGGCAATTATACCAGCAAAATACGAAAGTTATCAGTTCACTTTACTTATACTTGGAGCTATCAAAGAATCGAGAAAGTCCCTCGCGAAGTTACGAACATGGCCTATGTAAAGTGAACCGCTTTCAGTAAACTATTTACCTTAAAGGTGTTTATACTACCCCATCTGTTGCACTACTAAAGTTAATATAATTATAAATGGTTCTCGTTATACAATACACCTTTAACACAATTTAATATCTTCGTATAAAGTAGCTAAAACAATATTAGTTGATAACACTAATACTATGTGAGTGTTTATGTCGATTCGGATATATTTAATCGGAGGAAATGACAAGCAAAATGTATGTTGTCTTGGGTTTCAAGTTATCTAAGCTTAGTATTTCTTAGAGTTGTGTTTCAAATTGTCATTAGAGAATATCATTCGGAGATGTAATACTGTTACTTAAGATGTAAAGCTATGTATTATTTTACAAAATATAAAAAAATTTTGAATTGATTTACTTGGTTGGGCATTCATGCGCCTAGTTCGGTGGACCAACCAATCAAGTTCCATAAAGCAAAGTTAGATAAGATACAAAGATAGCTTGCTTATCACAGGAGTATTTTCCACAACCCCAACGGCAGCACTTCAAGTGTTAAGAACCTAACCCCACTGGACACTATTACATGGAGGCCAGAAAACAAGTTACAGACTCTCCATTGCAGCCTCACTTAGACGGGCTTATCTAGAACAGGCCATGTCTCGGCACTGAATTCGTTCCAAACCACCGCTTCTCTATGGGCTCAGACCAATGAAGAGTAAATACTTATTTACCAGGCATATGAGGTCAACATAGAGTCCCGTGAACAGTGGAAAGACAAAACTGTCCGCAACCGTGACCAGCACAGACGGCTCCCTCATAAAGGGAAAGCTATACGGTGCAACACAGGATGCACCAGGAAAAAAATTCGGGGGACTGACGTTTTAAGGAAGCTTTTCAAGCGGAAGTATACAACTTACAATAAAAGTACAGACTCAAAAGTGAGCCAGAAATGCATATAGTATATTTTCACAGCCAAGCCGCTCTTCGCTGTTGACTGTGTAACCACGGTCTCCAACTTGTCTGCAGTGCATAAGGCTTGAGGATTTTGTCCAGTCTGAATAACGTTCAACTGGAGTGGATCCCAGACACGGGGTTTTACTGGGAACGAGAAAAGCCACCTGCTTGCAAGGAAGGAGATGTATTTGTATCCAGAACCAGCTGTCGGGTAAGCCTTCCTGGAACAAGGCATTGCAAAACGAGTACATTTCAGAACAAGGCAAACAGTATTCCAGGCCAGACAACAGCCACTTAATCAAAGGCCCATCTATCTTTAACTGACTCTTAGTTAGGTAAGCCGACAGGACATTAGACTAACCATTGTATATAACTGGACATCACTTCAGGAACCACTTATAAGGATAGGTTCCATACAGAACACTGTTGCAACTATGTGAGCGTTAAAGTCTGCTGACATATTGACAGACTGATTTGACAAAGAAAGTCACTTGGGTTCGGCAGGAACAAACCTGAGTTAGCAAAAAAAGATCCTTGAGCTTGTAAGTTAACAAGATCGACTACCTGGAGGAGAGAAACAGGATTTCACAACCTAAGGTTACTGTATGCTCCGAACTGATCTCCATTTAAATTATAATTACTTGGTTGGGCATTCATACCGACCCAGACCCGAGACCACAAACCTGTAATGTGTTTCCCAATCCACATCCCCAGAACATGAATTGATACAGAATGATTCAGTAAGAGGTTACATTTTTAAGTGAATACCCCTGGTTTATTTGTGAAGATAAACAGCTCATATTTTTAACCAGCTGTGCTTACCTTTGACATTTGTTATTATGGAGCGGTTTTCAACGAAACAGTGAATTATAATAGAAGATTTTTTATAGTGGTTAGAATCTGACCATCGCAATTCGTGTCTAACGGAATGAATTTTCGTGTCTAACGGTATTCATAATGGCTTATCACGTGCTGCAATCGCAAACTTAGCCGAAAAGTGTACGTAATACTACTGGATCAGTGTTAGGTCAAATGACCTCTTCGTCCTCGTAATGACCGATCGGCTGGAAATATTGCTGCAGAAAGTGTTGCGCAGACAGTCTTTCAACCTGGATTCGACAACGTTGCCAGCAGTTGGATCTGAAGTATAGCCAACGTAATGGACTTTAATTAAATATCCATTTACAAGGCTACAAAATTTATCTAAACAAACATTTAAACAAATAAAGCCAGCAGATCATCGCAAGCGTCGTGAGCTTGTTGAATGTGTGTTTTTGGTGACTAACATTGGCCAAAAAGATCCTGTGGCCTCATTCCCATGGACTTTTTTCTCTGGGGCTATTTAAAGGGCCAATGTCTGTGCAAATGAGATTGCAACCATTGGTGAGGTAAAGACAGAAATCCGACGAATATATCAATGAAATACTTCGAGAGAGGGCAAAAAACTAGTGGACAATTTCATAAAAAGAGCCGAGGTCTGCCGGACTGCTCTGCAAGGTGGTTATCTCAATGATACAATTTTTCAGTTTAAAATCAGACTATAACAACTTATTTTTATAAAATATACACATTTTTCTCCCAGAGCAATGGTTTAATTTCACATTATTTTAAAGTGTAACCTCTTAGTGAATTATCCTGTACCTAGATACAGAATCTCTATGTGTCCATCTATACAATGAATATAGCATAGTTTCATATTATGCATAGCATAGTTTCAGTTTCAATTTCCATAACATTTAAAATATATATGTATTTCGGTTTTACCCACCGATTTGACCAATGTATTCAAAGATTTAGACCTTCTCACGAGGTGTAACTGTACGCGAAGGTTACCTTTATGGTCAACATTAACATTTAATAATACATTAGGACGTAAATTTTAGGGCGGCGGCCCAAGCGAACTGCTCTTCAAAATTATAAATTAAAACTAAAATATACTTCATTGACGCCAGCGACGCTTAGTTTGGTTTCATTGTATGTATGGAGTTTAAAACCATTTGTCATAAAATAAATCGAATAAAAGCACATTGAGCTAGATGTACAATATAGGTGCAGAAGAACAATATGTGCGAGTCACGCAAGAGCGGGTTGCGTGGTGGAACATAATTAATTACTCGTATGGTAGGTGGTCTACAGCGGCACTACACTAAAACACCGTAATCAGCCCACTGGATGTCAACCATTATACCCACAACAACCATCCTGGTCAACAATACACATCGATCAACACTACACAGTAGACTACGAGTACATACAGTCCACCAAACACTCCAGGCTGTGCCTAAACACGAGCTTACTGTACAGTTGTAAAATAAGGTATCTTTCTTTTCAAAACAAAGAAAAACGAGAGCGATCACAAAATCGAAGAAAAGAGAATTGTGCAGAGAAGTTTTAAGAAATACAGATTGTTGACCTACCCTGCCTTAAGTACGAAAGTACGAATCCATGAGATGAAGTGACATACACTCACATGAAACTAGAGGCAGGGAGAACTACTGAGCTTTGAGACAGAGAATGGCTGTTAATAAACGATTATCTTCTCAAGTACTTAACCGATTAACAAATTTAATTACACATGCCCTAATGTTGAAGGCATTTAAATCACGTCTGAAAACAGCTTTTATCGCGGTAGCATTTGATGTATCATGTATGTCTAAATGGGACTTCGATGTCAATATGATGAAATATTTCAGTGACATTTTGAAATGATGGTGATTAAGATTGCATTACATGTTATTAAGTGTTATGCAATACAAAATGTATGTATTTACTTCGCACTTTTCAGAAAGCTTGCAATTTGGAAGAATACTAAGATGACTTGCTGATAAATTTATTAAGTACTGGTGTACAGAAAAGGTATTTTAGTACAGACAATGAGATGTACAGACTCTTCAAATCACGATGCATTATTGTTAGATTACGGTACACGCTTGCAACTTCCTATCTATACAGTTTGATCTTCCAATAAGAGAACAACATCAACGACACTTTCAAGTGGGATTTATGTCTGATGTATCCAGGCCTGAACTGAGACTATCTTGTCTATTTATGTTCCGGAATTCTAGACTAAATCCACAGTATATAAACTAGATTAGCATTACACCATTTGGATCCTCGGCATCACTGTACTATTGTCTCTTTTCCATCTTTCTTTCTTCTTCCATAGAGTTATTCTTAATTTGACTAGAACGTTGTCTTACCAGAATAATTTGATCATTTATTTAGGTGGGAGCAAGAAGTGCCGCGAACGCTACTAAAGCGGCTAATACAGGTGGGTGGACCAATGAGAACGGTACAATTTGTTTACGCTCCTCCACGCTTAGTTAGTATGACATGAATGAAATGAACAATGAATCATCAGCTGTGTTTATAACTTCAAGACAATTCTGCAATTTTAGTTGAAATAGCGTTTCGGAGTCCTGAGCATTGTGCTTCTGCTGTTAAAGTCTTTTTAAATCAGTGGTTTTTTGTTAAAACCCAGAGATTGTGTGGACCCCAGCAACGTCAGTCGACACGGGAATGTTCTTAATCGTTAAAAATTGCAAACCGGGTAGTTTATTCAGTAATACTGCTACTGTACCAGAGAAAATCAGTGGAAATGCTAAAACAGTCCGTCCACCAGATAACGTTGAGAAGGTGCGAGAAGCGGTTCTTTATCAGCTTTTTCAAGCGAAAAGAGTGTCAGCTTATTGTCAAGGTTGAAAAGGATATAGTTAAAAACAAATGACTTTTCTCAAGTAAAATGGTATTTAACACAATACTATTTAGATATCTAGATAAGGTATAGATTTAGATATCTTCTCAATAATTTTTAGATTTAGGTCTCTGATATCATTACTATCTATTCATAGCATTTTAAAATTGTATAGTTCTCACAAAATGGCTTTAATGCGTATGATGGTGATTTGAAATATGGTTGGGTGTGTTAACTTGATCCAGGAAAACTGCAGCGTATAATTATTAAATGATAAGTACCCAGTTGCACGCTATAACAAAAAGATATCAAGGTTTTTATGACACCTCTACTGTATCGTAAAACAGAACGATCAAACGAAACTAGAAAATTGCACAACTTAACAATAGTTGAAGTGATTTATCTCTTTACTGAGGCAATAAATAAACCTATTTATCATACAATTATCAAACAATCCTTCGGAGAAAAGCACCAGCCCTGAGAAACCAAACAGAGAAACTCACAGGACAGTGGTCAGTACAGAGGCGGCTAGGAGTAATTCAATGCAAATCCTGTTGAATCTGAAGTGATTCTATTAATAGATAATCGCGTAGTTTAGATGAATATCGCGCCGTGTAAGTGTGATATGCTGAGTGATGAATAATGCATTTAATCGTCGCAACTTCGCAAACGAAGCCCACATAGAAGCACAAGTTTAACATAACCAGGAGCTGCTGGTAATCGTGGGAAGCTTTACACCATAGACAGAAGAATTAGCGAGCTAAAACTGGTGAGCTGTAAAGTTAGTTTTATGGACATTTACCATTGCCAATGTTGACTAGGGAGAAAAAGGATTGTTGTAAATACGAAAATATGAAATTCGAAAACATTTAGGAATATTATTCAATTGTCAGTGTTGTTTTCATTCAGTCAATATGGGTTTGTAATTGAACTGGACAGCGTAGAAATATGGTTGATACTGCCATTGCCAGGCTATAAATACATGATTAAGGACGATGATTTATGAAGTATTTAGTTGTCCCGTATATTAGTGAAACTACCATAGGTACGACTAGAGACGTTGGCTATGGGTGTTTTTGTTTGTGATAAATGATTTGAAATCAGCAAACAGTTTAGCCCAACACCATCTGATCGATGACATCTTGTTGTTCGGCCTCCGTACGGAGTAGCGCTTGGTGTTGACTACGCAAGCGCTCCTACGTGGACATCTCTATGATCAACGCATGATACTACTGCTCCTTAGCCTCGCGTTGTTTTGCCATACTCTTGATTATCAGATTCCGTGTGCCGATAGAAATTATTCCGCTACCTTAGACGGCGTCAACTAATCGACCAACGAGTTGAAACTGTCTACTATCTTCTGGAACCTGGTTGTACTATCAGGGCCTCTGAGCACACCCCTTTAAGCTCTTCACTATTAGTACACAGGTGATGAGACGCAAGCAGAACATTGACAGTGTGATCACTCGCGACTACTGACCCTTATCTACTAACTGCTAGGTTAGTGTAACTACAGTGACGAGTTGATGTTACCATTGTCAGAGGTACGACTGGAGACAGTGGCTACGGATGTCGGAGCCACGACGTACACAGGTGATGAGACGCAAGCAGAACATTGACAGTGTGATCACCGCGACTACTGACCCTTATCTACTAACTGCTAGGTTAGTGTAACTACAGTGACGAGTTGATGTTACCATTGTCAGAGGTACGACTGGAGACAGTGGCTACGGATGTGTCGGAGCCACGACGTACACAGGTGATGAGACGCAAGCAGAACATTGACAGTGTGATCACCGCGACTACTGACCCTTATCTACTAACTGCTAGGTTAGTGTAACTACAGTGACGAGTTGATATTACCATTGTCAGAGGTACGACTGGAGACAGTGGCTACGGATGTGTCGGAGCCACGACGTACACAGGTGATGAGACGCAAGCAGAACATTGACAGTGTGATCACCGCGACTACTGACCCTTATCTACTAACTGCTAGGTTAGTGTAACTACAGTGACGAGTTGATATTACCATTGTCAGAGTACGACTGGAGACAGTGGCTACGGATGTGTCGGAGCCACGACGTACACAGGTGATGAGACGCAAGCAGAACATTGACAGTGTGATCACTCGCGACTACTGACCTTATCTACTAACTGCTAGGTGTAACTACAGTGACGAGTTGATGTTACCATTGTCAGAGGTACGACTGGAGACAGTGGCTACGGATGTCGGAGCCAATACACAGGTGATGAGACGCAAGCAGAACATTGACAGTGTGATCACTCGCGACTACTGACCCTTATCTACTAACTGCTAGGTTAGTGTAACTACAGTGACGAGTAGATGTTACCATTGTCAGAGGTACGACTGGAGACAGTGGCTACGGATGTGTCGGAGCCACGACGTACACAGGTGATGAGACGCAAGCAGAACATTGACAGTGTGATCACTCGCGACTACTGACCCTTATCTACTAACTGCTAGGTTAGTGTAACTACAGTGACGAGTAGATGTTACCATTGTCAGAGGTACGACTGGAGACAGTGGCTACGGATGTCGGAGCCACGACGTACACAGGTGATGAGACGCAAGCAGAACATTGACAGTGTGATCACTCGCGACTACTGACCCTTATCTACTAACTGCTAGGTTAGTGTAACTACAGTGACGAGTGATGTTACCATTGTCAGAGGTACGACTGGAGACAGTGGCTACGGATGTGTCGGAGCCACGACGTACACAGGTGATGAGACGCAAGCAGAACATTGACAGTGTGATCACCGCGACTACTGACCCTTATCTACTAACTGCTAGGTTAGTGTAACTACAGTGACAGGTTGATGTTACCATTGTCAGAGGTACGACTGGAGACAGTGGCTACGGATGTGTCGGAGCCACGACGTACACAGGTGATGAGACGCAAGCAGAACATTGACAGTGTGATCACTCGCGACTACTGACCCTTATCTACTAACTGCTAGGTTAGTGTAACTACAGTGACGGGTTGATGTTACCATTGTCAGAGGTACGACTGGAGACAGTGGCTACGGATGTGTCGGAGCCACGACGTACACAGGTGATGAGACGCAAGCAGAACATTGACAGTGTGATCACTGCGACTACTGACCCTTATCTACTAACTGCTAGGTTAGTGTAACTACAGTGACGAGTAGATGTTACCATTGTCAGAGGTACGACTGGAGACAGTGGCTACGGATGTGTCGGAGCCACGACGTACACAGGTGATGAGACGCAAGCAGAACATTGACAGTGTGATCACTCGCGACTACTGACCCTTATCTACTAACTGCTAGGTTAGTGTAACTACAGTGACGAGTAGATGTTACCATTGTCAGAGGTACGACTGGAGACAGTGGCTACGGATGTGTCGGAGCCACGACGTACACAGGTGATGAGACGCAAGCAGAACATTGACAGTGTGATCACTCGCGACTACTGACCCTTATCTACTAACTGCTAGGTTAGTGTAACTACAGTGACGAGTAGATGTTACCATTGTCAGAGGTACGACTGGAGACAGTGGCTACGGATGTGTCGGAGCCACGACGTACACAGGTGATGAGACGCAAGCAGAACATTGACAGTGTGATCACTCGCGACTACTGACCCTTATCTACTAACTGCTAGGTTAGTGTAACTACAGTGACGAGTAGATGTTACCATTGTCAGAGGTACGACTGGAGACAGTGGCTACGGATGTGTCGGAGCCACGACGTACACAGGTGATGAGACGCAAGCAGAACATTGACAGTGTGATCACTCGCGACTACTGACCCTTATCATTTCTACAGCCTTTGTTATCAGCTCCCTGTCGAGTTGAGTAGGCTAGTGATAACAGAGGCCCGTCACCAGCACCTAGCTACACGTGCTCTCTACGTGACTATTCGTTGTAATATTATCAATGGGGTTTTCATCACTAGAGCTAAGCCCACCACCGGATATATAAGAACATAAATTTCTTTAAGGGCATTTCACGTACATTGTCAAAAACAAGACAGTGTGTTAGACAACAGTACGTAGGCCACTTTTGATTTATTTATAAGATGTATTCCATAAAATGTTTACGTTCCTCATATGTGAATCTTCATATATTCTGAAATCAGCTGCAGGCTTCCAGCTTAAAAAAAGGCTTCCAAAACTTAAAAAACTGAAAAAGTTTAAAAAGCTCTTACCCTTGGGGCCGTGACACATATCCTCAGTTCACTTTAAAATGTAACATTACTCTGAAATAGTCTGCGAGACCGTTACTGAGACATTAAGAGCCTTATTATAAAACTCCCATTACCTTGAAATCTTTTAAGAGCACTGTACCTGTAACAACTTTCTCCGTTTAACCTGAAATAACTTTCTTCGCCCACTTCTACTTTTCTACTTTGAATGTTGATTGAGTCTATCTTTTCAATGATAATAGACAGAAACAGATTGACCTTCGAGGTGAGCCAAAACTGATTCAGGCCACGTGTCCACGTGAGATAACCGTCTCTGTTTGCTTGGGTCGGCTTAAAGCCACTCTTATAATTATCTAGGTCTTCATAACATTAATATTAAAACAAGATTTGCCTTTAACTCACAGAGCCGTTACCTTCTGTCCATGTGCCTGCCGCTGACTGATTTCGTAACTAGAAATTGTTGCCTCTTCTGATAATCGTCTTGAGTTTTAGTATAAATCGTATGGATCCTATTACATTGGTTTGTCTGTTGTTGACAATTATTGGAGAATGTCTGAGTTTAAAATATTATTGCGGACATTTTCTATTATAAGTGAAAAAATCCTGATTTTGTTTTCTAGGCTAGTTTTAAATGTTATTATTTGTATCTAACATGTTGTATGGATTTTTTAAACTGGCCAGCATACGCTGATTACGAAGCTATATCTTTGTATATCATGTATTGTGGTATTTTGAAAGGGTACTTTTTTAACCTGAAGACATAATCAAATTGCAGAACTCGGAACTTGTTGTGTATTTTTGTTCAATAACTATGGAAATACTCGAAATCATATTTAAAATCAGAATGTTGGAAAACTTATTGAATGAACTGGTTCAAATTTCCGCTGAGGGGATGTTTTGAACGAAAATTCAGCAATTGCATAGATTATTGCATCACACTTTGACTTAAGGCAAGCTTGCAGAAAATATAAAATATGTGAAAGGACCGAGGAACAGAGTAGGGCGTGTTCACACAAGGTTAGGAAGGTCGAGCCACACCGCGGGCAAGGAGAGACGAGCCAGAGCCAGTCTGTCAGTCGTGTGATCTGGCCGTGACAGACAGCAACTTGATTGTGATCTCAAATCCGACCAAACTCACTCAGTTATCTAACAACATTCAATAAGGATAATATATTGTTTTTTTTTTTCAAATCATTAGGCAGAATCTTTACTTTCTCAGATAAAAGTTCAACTCGTCAACACTCAACAGGTTGCTGAATTCGATAAACCAGTGTCTCAGAGCCTTGAGTCTTGAGACTTTCAAAACTCGTCTGAAACAAACTTTTAACCGCAAAGCATTTTATAGCACAGAAATGTGGAACACATGGACTGACAGCACTATATAGTGGAATAGTTCGGTTGAATGAGATTGAGATTGAACAAATGGAAAATGTATCTCTGAATGGGATCTTGTTGTTAGACTGGATGGAAGGTTTTTAGCAATAATCAAAGTTTAGGACGATGCTTAATGATTTTTCTTCGTTGAAATGTTCAAACATGTTACGTACATAACCTAATTTCAATTAAAGATAAACAATTTTATTTCAAGTCCAAGGTGAATGGGATTAGGCCATCATTGATAACACAATTCTATGAGAAAAATCTCTATATGAAATTCAAATATCCGGCTGTGTAGAGTTGTACTCTAGGCAAATGAACGTTCAGCACCAAAGGGATGAACTGTCGGGTTCTTCATCCACGTAGGGTCTGACCACAGAGTGGAGAGTGTCAGAAAACACTCAATATTCTATGGCACTTTGACTACTCTTCTGTTTCCCAGCTGGACGTGTTCAGTGTTGACGTTGGGTTGGCAGGACGGACACGTCTGTGGTCGGAAGGGACTCGTCAGTCAGTGGCGGACCTTGGCAGATAATTGTCCACCAGTCTCCAGACTGCACAACATCACTTACTCACATCTGCGCCAACTGTACCGAATACTCCCGCCGTGTTGGCGCACCCATCATGGCCATGAATCAATACAAAACGGTTTTTTTTACATTTTAAAACTAAGCAACTACGTTGAAATATCAGCACAAAGGGGGGTGGGGGATGAAATCAATTATTCTCGGCATTCATCACGAGAGTATTTTAACTAGAAAGCAAGTGTACAATTATCGTTGCATGTCCTTATGTATTTGATTGTGATCGAAAGGAATACTTTTAAGTTTGTGAACCAAGCCGACTGACAGATCCACTGAACACGCTATTGCATGTACGTTTATTGACACGAACAATTTCTACGAATGCTGTCTACATTTCTACATCTACGAGTATCTGTGCAACTTCGTTATAGGACAGACCTACCTTAGGACACTGCTAATTACTTGAACTTACTTATGCGACCTTCGTAAAGTGTCCTAAGTATGTATGATAGGTTCAGTTTCAACTTGTATATTTTGGGGGGCTTGCTGGATGCTCCTGACCTTGCTGATCACTCAAATTGTTTCTTCGCGTAATTTGTCGTACTGACACTAGACGTCTCAGTATTCGAACTCAAATTCAACCTGAACATTTGACGTGATACCTTACTGTCTCTGCTATCATCCCATGACAATGTTCGTTTAGTTATTTCTGTGTACAGAACCACATTTTGATATGTGGTTTTCATAGGCCATAAACAACCCGGCCGACAATAAAATTAGCAAGTAACGTAAAACAAAAATGCGTTTCAATGTTGCTTAAACGAACTGAACGTTGTGAATGAATGTGAACTTGCTGGCGATGATCTACTGGCGACTTGTGTCGCGGCTGACCAATCATAGCAGTGACGTCGTTTATAGGTTAAGTGGCTATTGTGATAGACTGACAGATTGAAATAATCAATATCGTTAGCCAAGTTCATTGTGTCACTGCAAGCTGCACAATGCGCCGTCAGCACAGCTGATCTCTTATCACAACGTCTGATAATTCACTGATTACGTATCTGGTGACCTTGTTTCATTCAACGTGGCTACGAGATGTCACGTTACGTTCCTAGCTATAAGTTCTTCTTCTGCCAAGTGTCAGTTTTTATGTATATGCAATGAGATAATGTAGAAGAATTCATTGAACCTCCAGATTATCCTGAACTACTGAACTAGCTGTTGATCACATATGACCATGGAGAAAAATGCACGCAAGATTCTGTAAAGCTACTCTTTCGCATGTGAACAGCAATGCTGTATGTCCAATAAAATAAAACATTAATACATAAAATAACGGTTGTCTGAGTAACTTTTATACCGTTTCATTTTGGCATTGCCACTAGTATTTGACCCAGAAACAATTTAACTTAAAAATGTCGGTAGAAAGTTCAGACACCCTGTATAAAGTCAATTCCACCCTGTATGATATTACATAACGGGAGAGCGAAGAGGGTACCTGTACCTGCTGACAGCTGTGTCGCAACGCGTGGTGATTCTTCACCCTCCCCAGCCCCAGCCTCAGTCACACAGTGTAGTGTGCGTTGCTCCCTCCCCAACACGCCGATTCAATCTCACACGGCAAGGGGTCGTTTAAATGTCCCAATCTTCCATCGTTTAAATCCCACTTTAAAATTTAAACATGGCTAGAAAATGTATATCCTTTAAAATGCATTGTACATTTACTTTTATTTAAGAATTTAAAGGATTGATCACCCTAGACAAAGTTCCTCAAAACATGCTTTGTTGCCCCCCGTTTAGATTTTTTGTGTATAGATTAGAAGAATTGTTTTCCATGTTCTTAAATGTTATCTCTAGGTTTGTATAACCTGTTTTTTTATCTTACGCCAATATTAGGAAAAAATGTTAAGGTTGGGCAAAAATAGGCTGTTTTAAAATTGTACTATATATTTTTCACAAGCAGTTTTTTTTTTTTTTTCGTGTTTAAGGAACATAGAACCACTCCTACCGAATCATATAAACCTACATTTGCACGTTTCGGTTCATAAACGGCGTCGGAAACAGGAAACTACGAAACCATGTTTGACCACTTTTTGAGTGAGCTGAGCAAAGTTGGAATATCGCTACTTGACGCTTCACTTGACTGGCAAGGTCGACGGCACGCGCGACTCTTCAAAGAACTGAGCTAGACAAGACAACCCTACTACTAGAGAGTCGATTTTTCAAACAAAAGATAAACTAGGATTTCCACCTACCTCTCGTCCACCGGAGAAAAATAATCAATACTCTACTATTTCAGTGGTAAACATGGGTTTTTACTTGGTTGACTAATCATCTTTATATAATTTTGGCAATTATTGGTCAAACGACAATGACAGTACAGTACTATATTGATGAGCTTAACAACGAAGATAAGGTTATGATAAATTCTTCTTAACCATTCTTTATAGTTAAACAATAACAAGTACCGTTAATTACTAAGGCATACCTGCTTTCGAGAATTATAGAAGTTAGTGCATTATATTTCTTGATGTAAAAATATAGCTATTCAGTCTCAGCCTTGGGAGGCCTGCTAATTCAGAGTCTTTATGTAATAATGATATAAATTTTGAATATCCAAAACTGACTTTGTTTTATGCCATATATCATTTTGATTGATTGTTAAAATTGCTATTTTATAGTAATTAGTAAAAAAGAAATTTAACTATTAACGTGTTTGTAAAGCCCCTCGTAAAAACTACTTTATTTTTACACGTACCCATATTTTCAATTATGTGACATTCTGAACCGTACGACAGCCGATTACCTTCCATTGAAAATAAGGGACTAACATAAAAGTTGATCAATCTCTTAGAGTTACCACAGCCAGCACAAAGGACGGGTATGCCATGGAAGAAGCTAAATCTTCCCTGGAGATCAACGCCGACCATTTTCAGGTTAGATCTAGCAGAATCACTTTGTTTGGAGATGTTGCAAAAGTGGAAGCTCTGCGTGATTTAAGTTGAGTGGGAGATTAGCAAGGAATGAGCAGTTTTCCTCCTGCACAACGTTGCTGCAATGCCCGAAGACGCCACGTATATTGCGATATTTCTTTCGATTCGCACCTTAGCTAGAATCAATTTAATAGAAAGGTTTTTCCAGTACCTCTCGGTGCGTCAAGAAAGAATATCTTTCCAGAATTTGAAAATGCTTGATATTACTTTTCGTAGACACGTTTGCTCATTCAGTTTGAGAACGTGGTCATTGACTAATTCAGACAGTCGATCTATGTCATAAGACAACTCTTTATGTATTCGCGATTGATTTCGTCGGTGGTGAGTTAAACGTCGGAGAAGGAGACCGAATTGTTGAACGCACTGATTTGACATTGAGGATAGAATGCTGTAAATAGATTGTAAACATTTGTTGTAAATTATATCAGAGATTTGGTCCAACTGTAAGCCGGAACATTCTGTCTCTAAATGTCTTCTTGAAATCTTCTGATATTTCCTTTGTGCTTCCCACAATGCTAGAGGGTCGAAGCCTGGCAAAACACTAAAATGCAGCAAAAGTTGCCTTTTATTTTGTGAGGTGACTCGACACAGCAGCTTCTTTCCAAGGTAACATCCCAATGGCTGTCATCTTGCAGCAAACCCAGCGCTCTGCAAGCAGATTGATAGGTAGAATGAACCACCCCGGATACCCTCCGAAGGTCTTCAAACCTGTTGGCCCTTTGACCTCATGAAGGAGAAGACGTAGATACTACACTCGGTGTTGTTTGGATGTACCGTGTAAACACGACCGAGTACATTATCTTCCTGTCTGGGTGTGTCCTGGAATAGGTTTTCCTGTTTCCGACGGCAAACACATTGTTTTTCCAGGTGTAATAGGCTGGGACTTCACTGTAGAAAAGAGTTTTATGAAATCGTCCGTTTGGCACAATTCAAAAAAAGGTGTTTATAGTTTTGGTGGATTTATAATTTTGTCTTGGACATTTTGGGATTGAAATATACTCTTTGTCCATTTTCTAGGTGCACTGCTAGGTGCATCACGGGTGGGTACCTTCATGGATAGGAAAGCAGAAAATACGCCACGCCGCTTCAGAACTGCTTATGTAACGGCCAGTTTCATACTTTGAAACCATCGTACCTACATTTTGAAAGCCAAAAGCCGCCTGATCACCACCCTGTTGACATATTTACAGATGTAATTATGGATTTGACAGAGTTGCATAATTCAACATTGATATGTGCCATGAAAGTACGTGACAACACGGGTTATAGGGTACCACCAACGGTTGTCGATGTCCGTTATTGATTTTGGACGTAAAGCCGCCATCAGAAGGGGTCTACGTCTACCGAGGGTACCCATCGTCAGCAGTTTGGGTTTGATTGACCAAAGGGCGTGGGTACCTCTTTGAGCAACTTCCGTTAACCACGCATGGTGATTTCTATTGAAGTGTCCGCAGGGACCGTGAATCATGGAAGATTTAATAATTTCATGAAGTTCGGGTCCTCAGTTGGTCTGGTATTTCTGCACTGATCACACTGTCAGTCTGCTCAGCCTATTTTGTCCTGTAGCCACAGCAAGATATGGGCGTGAGGCAACCCCCCGCTTCTGCCACTCCACAGTGTATATGTGACATCTACTGAACCAAAGATAGAACCCTTGTTAGAAGGTGAATCTTGTTTTAGTTTCAAATGAAACACTTTTAAATGATGTCATGTCTGTCTTGATGCTTTTGGCCAGGCTTTAGTTCTACTTCTTTCACACCATTTAGGTTTGCATGTGAATGATGAACAGGTCTGGTCGACCATAGCGACGGACGTGTCATGGCATCTTGTCCTTCGTATATAGCGAGGCTCACCGGTAAAGGAAGAAGGTGAAACCACCATTTTTCCTATGTCCGTTACATTGCTATCTTCTTTTACGCAAAGCATCTTTAAGATGGACATAGTTTTCTGCTCGCAACTTGCTCTGATTAAATCTTATGAAATTCAATCTTTCCGTCTCTATCTTCGCGTACGTCCACCAAGAATTGGTTAAAACAAACCTGTACAGCAAGATGTAGTTAGTCTGACCTTGTCTTTCCATGATTAAGTAAGCATAAGTCGGAAGATGATACCGTTTTTAGTTGGTTGGTTTTGGTTACTGGGTCACGTTGGGGATAAACAGAATAGCCATCTTCTCCACGCAAAATATAAGGGGATATTGAAGAGCGTCGTATGCGCGATGCGTTTCGCTGATGCGTACTAACTAGTGTCCCTGCTGTGGAGAATGATGTCTCTTTTTTTCAAATTGCTGACCGACGATGACCAAAGCAACCTCACTTGTAGTAGGTGAATTAGAAGGCTCTATGCTCACCTGCCGGTCTCCTATCTGTACTTATTACGACTTTGAATTCATTTCCTGGTGGGAGTTTTCTATTGTTGATTTGAAGTCCCGAATATAAGGGTTGTGTTCAGAACACATTTTTGAATTGAGTTTACCAAGCTTGGCTTCACAGCATCAAAAAAGGCCAGCTTATTTCCGCTTTCTTCATCTCCAAAAAGTAAATCTGTAGAAAGATGGATTTTGGTCAGGCGATGGCAACAAACTGCCTATCCTGTGGTAGACCTGGTCTGAACTTTAAACGTCGGCATGAAGTTACCAACCTTATCTCTGTCGCCCAAATGAAGTCATCTGAAAACAACTATATTTTCTAAAGTATCGCAAAAAAATTACAATTCTGCCAGATTGCTATTAAAAAGGCTATGTAGTGGCTCAGAGGCTGGTTAATAACTGGAAGTTGAACTTGCCGTTGCTACAGCACATGCCAGGACTTTCATCCTTCCACTTGATCGCATGACACCACTTTGCATTCAACGTAAGTTGACCCAGAGAACTAATTTGTCACTGTTGTAATCAACTGATATAAGAAAACCTGATAGGTGTTTTGATCCATGGAATGAGCGGTCTTTTCTCGTTGTAACGCCAACACGACATTTACTTCTGGGCATTTCACATTGTAATTTTACTTGATTCTCTTTTTTTCTGAATTTTGTCCTATACTTTTTTCGGCTTCTTTTGTGCTTGATTTTGTGTATAGTTTTTTTTAACTGATTCCCGATGTTTTTGCCTTTAGTCCTATCATTCACTTTAGACCGATTTCTTCTCCTTTATTTGAATTGTTTGTTTCAAAACAATTTTTTAAGGTAGAAGGTTTCAACGTGGCTTTATTTTTTACTATCTACATAATTAATGAGGCATGTCATCATCAGATAAGTCTTGAGATGCTTGAATGGAATCCGATGGTAATGGAATATTGTTTTCGTCAGGCGATGATTTCTGAAGATACAGTCGTATATTGACTATAACAAAAAGTTTAATTGTTTAGGTGCTATCTTCTTCAAATGTTTGGGGCAACGTGTACTAAATTCGTGCGTTTGATCTAAGCTAGAAGCTGGTAGCTGTGGAAAGTTAATATTGTTGAGTTGCAATGCATCGATGGATGAGATGATTCTGAAGCTGTGGAGGAAAAGGACGCAGCATATCATTATTAGCATGTCACCAGGTGTGGGCGCATGTCAGAACAGACTGTAAGTTGACTCTGCCGATTTAGTCCAAGTGCAACTGACGTAGCATTGGCAATAGCGAAGAGGCCACAATCAATGTAGTTAGTTGCAATGTAGTATGCACCTCAACAACTGAATAAATATATCTATTTGGTCAGTGTCGAGGTGGTCCTCCTCGTTTAATATTCCTTGCAATATCTCTTTACGACGGGTTGGATGAAGTTATTTCATGTTTTAAAAAATATAGAAAATGACAAATAAATTACATACACAAAAGTGAATATTAGAACTATATGACCAAAGGGAGTTGAATTGAAAACTCTTTTACTTACCCAAACAAAATGTTTTAAGTAAAAAAAGGTATTGGTTGATATCTAACCAAAAAAGGATTATTGTAGAGTAAGTTAATAAACTGAAACCCCCCTAACGCAAGTAAAAATAATATATCCTGTTTAATATGATGAGGAAACCAACACATATTTACATCCAGTTTAACCCCATTGGAGTAATATTATGTAATAAGTTAAAATAAAATTTGATCAAATATCAAAGATTAAACAATGAATTGAATGTGAAATGTTGTGGGAAACTGAATTATTAGCTTGATGGAAGATGATGTTGAGAAACGATAGCAGAGTTTAGAGAAAATATGTGAACAGTGAGACAAGGAACTATGAAATGCTAGCGCGCGGCGGGTCCCTTATATACCCCCACCACTGAAAAACAAAGGGAATGACCGCCATGCTGCGGGTACAGACCCCCCCCCCCCCCCCAGGGCCAACCACCTTCCTCACACTGCGATTCACGGCTGCTGGCCTGCTCCACTGTATTTCACTGCAGGACTGTATGACTCAGCCACTGATCACACATTGTTAGTAGTGGTTTTGGCAAGCTGGATTTTTTTCTGTAAACACGAAAAAAGGTTTACTTAAAACAAAAAAAACCTACGCTTTGTGAAAACATAAACAAACAACATGAGCCTGTTCGTAGAAAAGCGAGGATTAACGTTGAGCAATGTAAAGTACGTGTACTTTTAAAAAATTATATTGTTTAAATGTAGCTTTTCATAAATTAATCAGCACACTGTACCAATTTAACCATGCATGACAGACCTCAAACTTTTCTGGCACCTTAGTTTTGAGCTCATGATATTATCATAAAAACTATCTGTGTTTTAACTTGTCATAACCTTAAAGAGAATAATCACCATCTAAAAAATTAATGTCAAACGAAAAAGTATGACATTTTAAAGATTTCTATTGGTCTACAGTTGAGCTACAAAACTAATACCGAGATACGGCTGAAGAAAACGTCAAAACACTAAAAAAGTCGTTTTAAGCTCTCATAATAGTGGTACTTGAAATATATTTTTTAGTCATCGTCATAATTTTGTATACTATCAAACACTTACTACCTAAACTAAAGGTTTTAAAATATAGATGGTTGGAATCGCCTTTATGGCGCAAACAGGCAAAAAAAAGTAAAATTTCTTTGCTTTTACTTAAAGGATATGACGTCAAAACTGTTGGAGATAGAAAAGAATGTTAAATACAAAGTTGTAGATCGCTTCATTCCACACTAACGATTTTTCGTCAAATCTAAGATCCACTTGTTTAGCTTCACAGATGCAAGTGTAAAGGCTTGCACGTATGAGTCCACGCGACGTAGCTTCTGCCCCCCCCTAAACCCCTTAAAATTTGAATTCGTAAAACCCAGCCTTATTGCACATCTACACCATGAAAATGCATCTACGTGCCAAATTTCATCTTTCTAGGACGTATAGTTTGTGCTGTGGAGATCATATGTCAGTGGTAACTCTTAAATATATATAGTTATATAACAATCTGATTTATTAATTACAAGGCAACAACTGATTAGTTTGAGAATGTATAGAAATTATTTTACATTGAAAAATATAAGAAATCTTTTAAAGCAATTCATGGTGTTTATTAGACTTGTTTAGAGCTTTTTCTTACGTAATTCAGTGTCTGCTATGTTCAGTATAACATATAAATGTTGAATATCCAAACTGCATTTTTTTTATGTAAAATTTTGACGATTGTTAAAATTGCTATTTTATAGTAATTATAAAAAGAAATTTAACTATTAACGTTTAAAGCCCGTAAAACTACATTATTTTTACACGTAACCCATATTTTCAATTATGTAACATTCTGAACCGTACGACAGCCGACTCCATTGAAAACAAGGACAAAACATAAAAGTTATCATCTTTTTAGAGCCACAGCTGTAGCACAAAGGACGGTATGCTGGTCATTAAATAGCAGAAAACTAGAATTCTGATTGTCTCTGTTAATAGCCTTCTACACCAAAGCAATTGTGGACCTGGGTACATAATCCAAGATAGCAGTATGGTAATTTACTGTACCATCATCAACGTGAAGCTTTAACTGGTTAATCCTCAAAAGTTCGAGCAGAACATATAAGACATATAAAGAGCATTGAGAACATTTCAAAGATACATAGCAACAACAACTTGGTTCAAAAGCTTCATATATCAGTGAAGATAGTACTACAAAAAACGTTCTGAGAACTCTTGACCCAATTGACCAAAAATACAGCAAAAGTGAAATTCATTCACATGTGTTTTCTAGAACAAATATAACTGTAAATGTGAACTTGATTGTTCATTAAAATGTTGAATGCACACAAAATTCGAATTTTGAAAAACGGTGGCTAAAAGTATAGCTTATTAAATTTGTGACCCAGACCATGGGAACTCCACAAAAGCCCTTACCTGGAAAAAATTGTATTACTAAACTCCTCAGTGGGACGAGTAAATATTATAAAGAATTAAACCTTTGAAAACAACTAATAGGCCAGTCAATGATAAAATCTGTTCTCATTCAAGTGACAATTTTGACTCTTCGAGCGAGTTAACAGGGTAAACTCAGTTAGACTTCGGCAATAAACTGTTTGTATTAAATAATTAATTACATATTTCTAAATAGATAATCATGTTAAACTGTTTTGGGTTAAATTGTCTTTAACTGGTAGCCCAACTAGCCGAATGAATAATCCAAATTTAACCAGGCCGACACTTAGATAAGCGCTAAAGCAGCCAATTTCCTTTGAAACTCCTTATTCTAATTCGCTAAATAACTCGATGTGATCACAGCCTCGCTTCGGCCTTCGACCTAAAGCTTTTCCATTAGCGAAAATCAACCAACAGTTCTAAAATGTTTTATTTAGAAGAAAACTCATCACCTGTCAAAACAATTATTTTCCTTCACAGTTCACACATGTTTGTTTTAATCATATAATAAATACTCTGTGGTTTTAATTCTTTATTTATTGTAACTCAGATTTCCTATTATATGCATTTGATAATTGGCTCACCGGCTCAGCCCTGTAATTAATCGTAAATTGTACTCAGGGTACTTCCACGTTTATTTTTTATGTTAGTAGTATGCTAAAAGTAGCCTTTTTGTGAACTTATTTTAAAACATAATTATATATACATATGTATATAGTTTCGAAAATATTCTCAAAACATGTTCCGGGTCCATAGGATCGATGCTAATTCCAAGATCCTGGAACTGAGTCTTACCCCTGGCTGACCATGCTGAAGGCATTAAACTAATATTTCCAAACAGAATTTGTTAATCATCTTCCCAATTCTAAGCCATATTGTTTATGAAATGACATTATGTGTTTCGAAAAAGACTATTGTACTATTCAGTCTTAGCTTTTGGCCATTACCTAACCCCTGACCCGAACCGAAAAATACCTACCACAATGCCTAAATACCTAATCACCTTTACGGAAACCTACCCTAAACCAGTAAATTTAATGTCTAAACAGACTTTATAACTGTATTTTTGATGTCTGACGAAATCCGTGTATTGACAATTATTTACATTACAATAGAGAAGTGAATCAACTTATATAAAATAGCATCAAAAATAATTGTAGTTCTAAGACAACTAATGATCTAAAACATTCTAATAATTATCAATCCACAAATGCATATTTCGAATTTTACTCAGATTGGTTATTCCAAGACCTTTAAATCAATGAACAAATTAAACCCACATACCTTCCGAAGTGATCACTTTTCCATTAGACATGGTCACGATTTCGCAGTGAGTTTCGTCGTCGCCGTCCTCTTGAAGACGGTCGGACGCGAAACACAGCGAGTCAAAACACACGCGCATAGACGATTCGGGGTCAAAATAAAATTGGGTAAACGCATCCAAGAGACCAAGACGGATTGAACTCACTCCCGCACTATAACCTGTTCGCGCCGAGTACAGTAACCTAACCTTCAAACCGAACTGAAAACACTGATCACTCAACTCACCACTGTTACACAACACTCACTAACCAAACACCTAGGTCTACGTATCCGTCGTTATCACGCGGCTGATAACCGCGACAAGTTCACCATGTTTAGATATGTTATGTCACTGTCATTCCTATAAACATAGAAACAACAGACACACAGAGACGGGCAGCCTGTTGATGGCCGGCGAGGCGCGGACCGTGTGCGCATGCGCAGACGCTGGCTACTACACTGACATCTAGCGGCGATGCTCTCAACTCACTACACAACACAACACTTCCGAGTTGCTTCTCTGGTTCACTGGTTGCGTGCGTACAAAGTCGCTCCCTTTTGTTATCCCTTGCGCCACATCAACGTGTCTATTGTATAATCAATTTTGATGTTTCCAAATTTTTTAGAACAATATATTATTTGCTACTGGTGTTTGGTTACGTTTCTCCTGTAAATCGTTTTTTTTTTTACAGTTTCATTGTTGTTAAAGCAAGTTATTGAATGTCCCACAAATATTATTTTATGAATTTCTTTTGTAAATCTAGCTGTTTCCCGCGGTTTAATTTGAAGCCTCTGAAAATACAACAAGAAGGTGGTAATCTGCAAACCATGAATTTGACCTTGCAAGATCAATCCATCAAAACACTCACACTTCATCATTCATTCACCTTAAAATACCTGCCCGCTAGGAGAGGTCGGTGTCTCAAATCAAAAGTATCAAAAAATAATTTGATCAAGTTTTAGTAAAATCGAATAAGACGAAAGAAAAATAAATACTATTTGAAAACTGTGGAGGTCTGGTAAAGTGTAAACGAAGTGAAGTATTAGCGGCCTACAGGTTACAGTTCGGTGCCTCGTGGCACAAATACGTACATGTATGTGAGAAATAATAAGTCGCTCACGAACAAAAAATACTCCTGAACGAAATTTGACAAAGCAACCCATGTTTTTTCGGTCAATTTGCGTAGCTTACATAATATATTTGAACAGGTCTCATTCAATTTATACAGACGAGAGTAGAAATACTTATGTGAAATCCTTAATCTCAGGACAAAATATTGGAATGCAAAATTTGTAAATTGTAAATGTGATATGAGGGTGATGAAAACAGTCTTGCTGGTCGAAATAGTTTTATAAAGTAAAATAAATTGCAGATTGTATTTGTGTTAGTTTTGTTTTAACTATCGTATCTTCTTTAGCCAATCTAACATTGGAACTACTCACTAAGATTTGAGCTGTTTGAATGGTATTATATACATTTTGTGCAAAATCAAACAAAAGACTTAGACACACTTGCCTGTCCTAATTATTAGAATTGTGATTAAAATGGTTTAGAATGATTTCTTAGCCAAGTAGAGTCGGAAACACAACATTTCATTTAAAAAGGCATCTTTTGTAACAACTTTATTAAATAGTTCATTCTGTTATACAGCCCTACAGTGAACTGTTTAATACAACGATTCCTGTATGATACAAATCTAAAAATCGTAAAATTCAATAATAAAATCGATAGAGTATCTCCAAGGTCCATGCAATGTCAGCCTCTTTCTTGCTTTTTTTACCATACCAAGTTGGTTATAATTATTCACCAACAGTTTTACAATGACCCGCTTCCCAGTTGCCTTCAGCTCCTGTGGTTTCTCTGTGGTTTTATTTTGACAGTTACCCTTGAATATATCGTATCTGTTGCAAGGTTTCCAGTACAGTATTATGAGTCATAGTGGAAGAGTATACCCATGTAATGGAATATGGTTGTACAATTGATATGTTCGGCTCTCCCCTAAACTAGAATCCTCGTGTAGGAGAAGTGAACTTCACCAATCCCTTATACATTTTCTACGTACACGAATAAGACTTAAAGCTTAAATGTTGGTAATTTCACCGCCATGAGGCCCACGAAACGTTCTTCCATCTAATTATGCCAGCCTTTGCTGTCCAACAACTTAGGAGCTTTGAGGGCAACGATTAAAACTACTGAAGTTGTTCTGAACTTAAAATTGTAATCAAGATTTAGAATACTACAAACAAAATTAGTAAAATGAAATTACAAAAAACATAATTTAGCATTTAAATGAGTGTTAATCATAGGTTTTTTTACACAAGAATATTTAGTATGACTTATATCTTTATTATGTCTTACATATTTAGAAGTGAATTATGTATACTATCCCAAACTCGCCAGTTGTAAAATGATTTATAAATTTGTTGAATTCACTCCACAAGAATTAGAGTTTGGGCTAGGGAAGGATTGGGATGAAATGGAGTGGCCACGTACAGTACAAGCAAGTCTGTTCACTTACAGCACTTGAAGAGTGGAAACTTAAAACGTTGTCTATTATTGATAAACAATCACTTTTGCGAACTTCAGTAATTGGAAAGTTTGCACTGTTTACCCGGGATTTAAGAAGTAAAGACAATTATTATGTGCAGCAGAAGAGACGGTGTCGTCGCCATGGCTGCCAAAGGTAGAAAGGAATTCAGATATTATTAATTTTAAAAACAGCTGATAAAATCGGGTTACTCACGGGAATGTAGCACCATTGGTTTTAAATGTTTTGTCAATGATTATATATATAAACAACAGGGGAGGGATCTTTGCAAAGTTAAGCTTCTTGCAATGGCGTTTCACCTGATATGGGGCAACATACAACAAGGTCGACTCTTACGAAGAATTGAGAACTCTCATTTTATGAAAGGCCAAAACTATATCTTCAAACCCTTGTAAATAACGAACATATTATTATGTAAAAATATTTGTATTAACTCAATTTTGTCAGCCCTTAAGCTGTATTGTTATAGTGGCCATTGTGTATAAAACGTGTTTTATATTAGTGAGTGTTCCTGGCTATTCTGAGGTTAAAACAGGTAATTGTTCCCGACATAAGGTGTTGGTGAATAAACATGTCTGTTTTACTTGACTCTAGGATTGAATAAGTTCCTACTCTGTGGGTTCAGTTTTCTAACAGCTGACTGCTGAGCCGAGAGCCCAGTGTCCGAGACCCGCATGCCGCATGGACACAAGCACTATCCGAGCTGACCTCACGTTGGTATAAATACTTCATCTCCATTACCAAACCTGTTTCAAGGTCATCCACCGGTTCTTATCACACAACATTCTTCACTTATGAAATGGTAATTTTGGATTTGCATTTTGATCTAATAGTTTGGCTAGAACCAAATCTTTATTCAACATTATTAAACGATAAACTATTAGTTTTAAGTAAAAATAATTTAAACTAACTATTACTTTATCCACTGTTAAGCTATTGTCTTGTTTGCCCTTTAAAAATCAATTCAATTCCACAAACCAGAACTCTTTGGTACGGTATTTAGGACAATAAGATACCACTTCAGTCTATAAACACTATACAGTAGTTCTTATAATATACTTTTAAAGTGCTTTACTTTATGATCTTCAGTTTGGTTCATGTTTTAACGTTTACTGCAATTTTACCCTTTTCTACACATTTTAAAATTTACAATTAGGCAAGAAAAATTATACTAAGTGTTGTTATTTTTGTTTTATTCTCTACTTGCACCATTAGATAATGCTTTCAATTAGCCAAAACATATTGTGGCTATACACATTTTTGACTGCCAATTCAGTGTTTTATTTTAAAATTATATTTTTATATTGTTGCAATCAGTGGTCGTTGAATTATATCCATCGAGGAAGTTTAGTTAGCTACGCCTAACCTGTATTGAGAAAAAAGCAAATGTGTAAGAATCTGAAATGAAAAACACGTAGAGAAGAGAGCCTTAAAATGTAGCGCTAATTCAGTTAGAGTGATTATGTATGCTTGGAGGCTGAACGCTAATCAGCGAGAAAGCGCTAAACTTAGTTGTGATTGTTGAAAGCTGTTACACAACTGTTTTGCATCTAATTGTTTTACACCTGTAAGAATATTCAACAGAGATACAAACTAATAAAAAAGTGAATTAATCCAAATATGGTTGACATAAGCATATGTTCGTAACTGTTGTTGGTTTTGTTACAACAATGGCGACTTGTGCATGACATAAATCTTGTTTCAGTTCCAGTGCAAATACAAACCAATTATTATTACTAGATTACTCAATAGATTAGTATAATCATTGTTCAAACACGGAACTGAAAAATATGACATCCATCGAACCCAACATTTCAGCCAACTAACCCAACCAACTACACTATAGCCATAACAGCTATAACTTCGCGTCTGGCCTTCTCAAGGTGTAAGTGAAAATGGCAACACTGTTTCAAAACTCTTCAACCTGTAATAGTAAACATTTACAAATTTATACTTCTACATCGGTTTGCCAAGATATTACAAGGCCGATAAACATTATTTTTTGATAGGGATTCTTAGAAAACAATCGCAAACCCAATAGAACTGTTTCTAACCCCTTTTTCTAACTGTTTTAAAAAATGTACGTGCGAACACATATTTTGTTTATTGCAGAAAGTGCCCTAGAAGGTGACTCATATCTAAACCGGAAACAATCCTTAACGCGGCGAGCTCGGCACTTGAATTCATGGAAGAACCTTGAATTGGAACGTTTTGCAAACCCTAACATAAAATTTGTTTGAGGTACTTATTGTAGTAATTGAGTGAGTTTTTTCCATTCAAAAATAGGTTTACTGATAGTTGCATAAATGAGGGAAAATTGCCTTGTTTATTTTAAACTAGTAGCCTAAGACTTCTTGGATTTTTTAGAGAGGTTGAGTTTGGTATTTTTATGGTAATAATATAGCGTATAAAATTAGTTATAATATAAACTCAACCGAAATTTATTCATCATCTATATTTATAAAAGGTTTTGTCCTGACTGACTGACTCACTCACTCATCGCTGAGCTAAAACTGCAACGCACAGAAACTTGGCATTATGTATAAACACTCCTTTTATAGTAAAAGCACCTGTTAAGGCAGGATTTTTTTATTATAAAATTTAGGTGGGTCTTTGGTGGATTATATATTGGAAAAACTACCTTAGAATTTCTTTAGTTTGACATTCAAGGCACTGGGCAGTTTACTCCACTTTGACATCCAAGACACTGGACAGAAATTAATCACAAAAATTAATTTTTTAAATCCCGTAGCGTAGCACGGGATATTGCTAGTATTCCATATGATTGCATTTCACATTTTACATATTTAGCTTCAAACATACTCAATTTTGTTCAACCTGTTCAGGGTTAAATTTTTAACGCGATTTTTTTGACATTTAATTTTAATAACAAAGCCTTAAAATTGAATATACATGATGAGAACTTATGTACAAATATTTATAAGCTTGCAATCTCTTGCCATATGGTCGGTTAATGTCCACTGTATAGGGATGTTCGGGTGATGTTTGAGTAATGTTTGTCCACCAAATAATGATTGATGTAATCACTGTTATGCTCAGATGTTTTCTAACATGTTTGGGTTTATCAATCGAGCTTTTAAATCTTGACCGTACTTCATTACAGGAACTCTTCTCAAACACCAGTCACCACTGTAGACTACTATGGTTAGATGTATTCTCAGAAAACTCCTAGGTTTGATCCCATCTGTGAATAGACGTATCATTTTAAACAATGGCATTATAAATAAGTTTTACTGCTTATATTAGATCTCCCACGCTTTGAGTTACTCGAACTATGTTGATTAACGTATACGAATGTAACACAATATACATATTGATGACTACGTATACCGGGTGGCCACGATAAAGTGTCCTAAACGGATTGCAGGAGTACTATTTAGAGCTAGAAAGATGAAACAAACTTTTCCCCATGGAAAATTCTAGGTTAAAATTGGTTTTTTTGTTATAGCTCTTGAACGGAGAAAGATTCAAATTAATGTTCATTCAAAAAATGTTCATATTAAAATTATCTTTACAATGATATGCAACATAATATACCATACTATTTGATGTTTTTGACCTATTCATTGTAAAACGATTTCAATGTTTACATCGACTTTGAGGTTAGAAATGTTTCCAAAACATGGTTGTACGACATATTGTTGAAAAGCTCGTCAATATCTGAGAAACAATACGTGAACGCCATATTTCTACTTGAATTGATAATTTGACTAGAGGACGTCTCATGAAAGCTTACGCGACTCACGTTCATAGCTCTAGTTTTGTAACGGGCCAACACATCAAAACAATAATTGTTTCGTCAATAAGTCGAGAATTGTCTTATGTTTAAAATGCATGATGTACAATATGACCCACCTTTGCATCGCGAGTATTGACCCCGTGAGTTTCAGTATTGACACACCCTGTATACTGAGAATCTTAAAAATATTTTTTTCTGAAATCTCCATGTACGATTTCAAGAGAGAAAACTTTGTTTCATCTTCCTAGCTTTAATAGTACTCCTTTAATCCGTTTAGGACACTTTAAGGCGGGTTACACACTGGTGGCCACCCGGTATACTTTAAATATACTAAATAATGGTAGTCTACTAGTGCTAATATAATAGTACTAAGTAATGGTATGAATGCCATTTTCCCCAACATCAATGATCCCCAAGCAAAGGTGTATAGTAGTGGTTTTATAGCTAATCAATCGAGATAATTATCTTGATTTATCCCTCGAATTCCCCCCTCCCAATTTATCCTCCTAACTAACCTCCAGTGCTGTATCTTTATTCTACTTCCCTTACAGGAAATATGTTTTTTATTGCTGGATGACGACCCCCGTATTATGTAATGGCTCACAAAACTTATTTTCTCTTATCTAGGAAATGTAACTTACAGCAAGAATTTTGTTGAGTTCCGCACCTAAATTGCCTCCTTCTGTCAGTCAGCCTTTATGAACTCCACAACACTTTTGTGCTTGTCAACCAAATTCAACAGAAATTGAATAATTTCTTATTATACGACGTTCTCAGGCATTTGCTTTTATGTTTTGAGATACTTATTATTAGCCGTTCTTTGGCTCCAAAATGTTCAGCCAACTAACATTCCTAGCCTAAGTTTCAAAAAAATCATCATCGGTCAAATATTACTAATCAAATTACGCTTTACAGCAAAATAATTAAAGTGTATAATCATTTAAATAAAAAAAATCAGTATACGAGTATATTATTAAAAATTAAAACCGAGAAAACTGTACTTACAGTGCACACATATCTTAACAGAATATCAACAAAATAACATATAAAATGTAGTCGTGAATGATATAGTATACCTTCACAGTTGTGGTCCGGGTATAAAAGAATCCTAGAAGGTCTGAGGCAACATTTGTAAAAAAAAGTAGTTGTTACCATATTCTGATTTCTGAGTTTGTGACAAGTACAGTACCTCTTATTTGTAACTCTATAACAATACAGACAGCTTCGGTCTGAGTGTAGCTTTCTTCAGCATCAACATCATCGGGGGTATAGCTCAGTGGTAGAGCATTCGACTGCAGATCGAGAGGTCCCCGGTTCAAACCCGGGTGCCCCCTTAACGTTTTACTTCGATTTATAGTAAAGGATGAATTTTTAAGATCAGTTAATAGTTCGTTCGTGTGGCCTTGAGCGATACGCACGGACGATTTTAAACTTTTTTATTCTAAAACATAAGAGTTAGATACGAGTTATTCTATATGTTAACAAGGACCAAAGAACTGTTGATAATGATTGAAGTGCGTTCGCTTCACCGTTGCCTACAAGGATAGATAGCCTGTGTCTACGTCCTACGATCTTGCCATGAGACGAATGGTCTTTAACCCGTGAGGCCGAAACCGAAACGCCATCGTGAGTGAAGCGAACGGCTTGCAACTACATTTCTACAATCTAGCGATGAGCTTATTACACGGCCTTGGTTGAAATCACTGTAGACCGGTCAGCATATACCTTGGTCACAAATTACAAAAGACCAATTTTTGATAATTTAAAATTTTCAATTTTGAATTCTTTTACAAAGGTATTGGAAAGGAACATTTAATAGGCATTTGCCAATGCGGTCAGTGCCACCAGAGCCGAGAAAGAAAATGAACCAAGAAGAAAATAGTGAATAGAGCAAGAAGATTTTTACAATGCATTGTAAGGTGCTGTTCCTAGCGGAGAATATGAGAAACGTGTGAACGCTCACTAAACCGAGTGCTCATGCGAAACATTCCAGTAGCTAGCGCTTGTAGTAGCAATACAGCAAACTACAACTCCACTCACTATCGACAGTTCTAATGAGTCCGCAGTATAAGCTGGGTCTCTGGATTATACGCCACACGAAAACAATGTACATATAGCCAACAATCTCAAACATTATACATAAACAATCGTAATTTTTGTATTTTACACGTTTAACGTTTTTATATCTTCTCGTATTTTCACAAATAAAGTTTATTTTAAAATTAAATACGTTTACGACATTGGGGAGACAAATTTACATCTTCTCGTTTATGATACTGTGACACAGGCGTAAATTCAAGGACATTTCGTATAATTTTATATATTTTTAAAACCTTTTCAAACAAATAAGTTGTTTATAAAAGGTTCACAAAGTCACCGCAGTACATTACTGTATTTTAAATAAAATGTATTAATATTCAAAAGTCTGATGAAAGTTGTTTTGACATGAGGTGTCTCAAGAAAGCAAAGTGTCTCAAGAATATTTACATTGTTCTTACAGAGTAAAAGTTAAAACAAAACAACAACAACCTAGATATTTGACTCGCTTTGTTTAGTATTTTGAGTATAAAAACCAGGACCTATATACTAGCCTTGCCCATTGTAAATATCAAATTTTATTGGCAGAGAATTTGAAAGATAAATTCAACTTTTAGTCGCGACTCCTTACCTACGTACTACTTGCTAATTAAAAACCAGGCCGACACGCAGCTAATCGCTAAGGCGCCGCTGTCATGAGTGAATCGAACTTCCTTTGCAATATGTTACTCTAATAATTGCTCTACTCTCAGCCTTGCTTCGGCCTTCGGCATCAGATTTGTATGTAGGGTTTCTGTACTAACACGTAGGAACCAGGGAACAGTTGATGGTGGGAACTGGCTAAGATACAAGTGAATGTTCATACAGGGAATGTTCAAAGAGAGTTTTATTTACGGAAACATTAATATTTTATTGTAATAATAGTTTCTACGGATCTCCATTGTAAGTAAAGTTGGTTAAGGCTGTGTGGCTGAATTATATTTTGATACAATTTGGTAAATTAAATAAGCTATTTACTGTACAAACACATTTTTTACGTGTTTGGGAATGATAAAATGCAAAATGGGGAAGGAAAGGATGATAAGAAACGTGAGAATTTATGAAATTGTAATAATTTAATTCATTTCAAAGCTTTAAGGTAAGGTCGTCGAAAAATGACAATCAATGTGGTGTACGGGCACACACAACAGCTGCTAGAAACATCGAAACCTTGGTAAACCTTGTAAACGCATCTTTTAGTGTCTTTGCAAGGGTTTGTAATCCCAAAAACACTGCCCTCTGTGGCTCTCTGAAAGAACCATAGGGTTACAAGGTGTCTAGGTCGGCTGTCTAGAAAGATTATCCAGGGCGCACTGGAGCCACATTTTCGATGTCCCACTTTTGAATGCAGGTTTCAGAGCTCTAAGACTACTGTGTTTTTAAGTTTTCCAAAGTTAATTTTTCTCAAAACACAGTAGAAGTAAAATCCGGAAAATTTGCTTCCTCTAAAGATTTATGCTTAAATGTACAGTAACACTCCATTTATGACGGTGATGTTTTGTTGGATTGCAACCGTCTGCATCGTCAATTCCCTCAGCCAATACCGTGGCAGCCAAGTTGAACCTGCGATGTAAGTATTGACTTCCGAACCCATTATAACTGGTAAAACAATAAAATTAACAATAGTTAGTAAAATGACACATAATATTGTATACAGATGTAGATATCTACCCTGCAAGTTAAGAAGAATTGACTTCTCATCAATTCCACTTTTAGATTGTGTCTAAGTTGTGAAGGCTCCCTACTCCACTTTGCACTCATGGTGATGGTAGATTTAAGTTCTTGGCTATCCGGGTATTGTGGTTACTGGTCCTCTTGTCCACCCATTTTTCTGTACTAATAATATATAGAATAGTTTATATTAAAATTATTTCTGCAGCTATAGCTGGCTTTGAAACCAGTAAGGCTTTATTTTCATTTTTAGAGTTATACGTCTATATTTAAAACAAATGAGCCACCCGATGGAATAGTCACCTCATCATCCATCAAGAACTCTCAAAACACTCACCCTATAATTTATATCCCATATTCACCTTAAAATACCCTCTTTGAAAGGTCGGTATGTCTCAAATCAAAGTATCAAAGTACTTTAGGTTGAATGAATTCTCTAAAAAATTGTAAATATATGGCTTCCCTTATGCTTAAAACATTTTTCGCCTTATTTTTTACCTTAATTCCAAAACGCCTCGAACTTCTAAACCACCCAGTTCCAGTTGGCTACATTGTCAACCCTACTACACACTTGAAATGATCTGAGGCAGCGCAGCAGGGGGCTCAATCAGCAGCGAGCAGCAGTGGGGAGCCTAATCTGTCGTCACGAGTAACACGATCAGCGAGTCATTAGCAATCTAAACAAGTGAGTAGCTACTGTATACTATATGTAGTGTAGTGTAGTGGAGTGGCCAGATGGGAGGGGTGCACTGCTAGCCGTATGTCACACTCACTCTTGAGGTCCCTCTCTCACACACAAACACTCATTCATGTTAATATCCAGTTATACGCACAAAGCTACTCTTGAGTCGAGTGTAGCGCTTTCATTGCACAAAATGTCTCATCAGTGAGCCTTTATTGGACTATCTCGTTTGGAAGGAGGTCGACTCGACTGCGGGGTTTATACTGACAAGTTGTGTTTGGCTGCTAATTACTTTGGAGAGCAGTTTTTTCTGTCAAAATATTTTCCTTATACGTTAAAACCAACATCAGTCTCGATATTATTTACAGTGTTCTGCTTCCTATCACAGCCCGTGTCACCAGATATGGCGGTTGAGCATTGCCCAAAAACACTCTGCATAGGTGTAATATACTTTGTTTTGTCAGCTATGGATTGGCGTTCTTTAAATATTTAACTTGACTCGTTCGTTCACAAAATAATAAGTTTTACTAGCTTTTGAGGCTCTTTAGACTTAAGAGGTTTGTTTGGCACTTCTCAACAGTTTTGAGGGCACTTTTCATGCCTAGAGTATTATTATATCAACATTGCCTTAAAACCATTCTTTGTAATTTAAAACGAAAGAAATATTTATATCGACGTTATTTTACACCCTCGTGACGAATAAGAAAGAAAATTGTTCCCCCTATCAAATAGAATATGTCTCGTGATAAAGTTGGCAAAATGTGTGTCGTAAGTAGCATATATCATGATGAACAGCTTGATGGGGCGTGAAGTCTCCAAGTTAGAGTGTTTGGTGGCCGCATGAAAGTCAATGAGACCCTTTCACACGCGGCGGACCGCGAGGCGATATAAAATGTGCCACATTGAAACTCTCAACTGTCCTTATTGTGTTTATAAATATTAATACTGGAGACAGGAAGTGATATGAAGGATGCGCCGGTCCGACTGTAATGATATTTTTATAGAGAGGGTCATGTGGTGTCGTATTTCAGCAGCAGAGCGCAGAATGTAGCAGTGAATCGAAGATGGATTGCGGCGGGAGACACCCGATACACGGGCTCGGGGCTAGGGGGCGCTCGCTCACCCTCGGCTCATAGATTTGCTTTCATTTTACTGAGGATACAATTATTTCTCTTTAATGACCTGATAAAGAATATATAAAATAAAGGATTCAAGGTGTGAATAATAACACGACAGATAGGTTTGATGTTTGTTTTATTACGAAGAAGGCCTGTTAAAAGAGTAATCCATCAATTCGACAAAAATAATTTATGATAATTTTTACTGAAAAATGTATTTATTAATGAAAACCTTGTTAATTTGTCACTCAGGTCTAGTAGTTGGCGCTATCTATACGGTCTATTTGAGTTCAAAAAGTTGAAACTGAAACTATGAATCGACGAGAGACGTTAAAACTAAAACTGCACTTTCGTGAATGGCTGAACAGTTGGGTAAAATGTACTGCATACCATTTATTTTGGATTTAAAACTTATGTGGTTTTGTCATAACTAAAAATAAAACTTTTGGGTTAACCACAAAAAATTTAAAATTTTATTTTTCTCTTCTTTATTTTTTATACAACTGATGATAGTCGAAGCTTTTTCATAGAATAGTCGAAACGTTTTGTACGATTAAATACTGTTTTGCATTGTGGTTAACCCAACAGTTTTATTTCAATTACTGCATACCAATTAATCCTATCCCAGCAATGTTCTACGCCGCACTTTAATGGGCTTGAACTTTGACACTAGCGTCTAACAATGTCGCTGTAAATTCCTTGTCCTGGTTTTATCAACGATACTTTTGATTACAATTTTGACGCTATAAACGCCCCTTCTTAAAACATGTTAGTTCAATGGTTTCAATCCATGTGTGTGACTGTGACTGAGAGCATTGAATATATATTGAATGATGTGTCCTTACCACCGCGCATTGAATGAAGTGAATGAGGGAGTATAAATGCAATCGCCTGTGTTATTGTGCGGGGTGACTTAGCAAACCTCACACTCACACCATTGTACTTGTGTAGTGTGTAAATCTCATTCACACTCACTACATATAGTAGTTCATGTAGTTTGTTGCTGATTAGTAGCTGATAGTTGGCCCCCTGCTGACACACCCCTCCACTCCACTCCCCCTGCTGAGACGATACAATTGTTTCCATCCAGTTGCACCCTCTTCACCGCTTCATTTCTACATCTACTAACAACAACCACAAAACGCTCAACTAATTGCACCTATACCGAGTTTCACCTATTTATATATTTATAACACTTAGTGCCGGAGTCATAAACTATAAAGTTCTTTCTTGGAGCCAAGTACAGTATATAAGGTTTGATAATTCGTAAATATAAATTGAAAGCGATGTTTATTATATCAAATTATAAATATCAAAAAAATATAAAAACGTATAAATTAAATAAAATAAATTGCAAACATATAAACATGTATTTCTTAAATTAAACTAAAAGCGATAGACTGCCAATGTACCTGGTCCTTCACAGGTCTCAAACAGTTCTGCAATTTACTATAATTGATGGCTTTAAACTATTGGCAGCCCTGTCATAATAGGATAACAGACAGCATCCACCAATCAGTTTCAGCCAATCAGGCACTGAATGATGGTACTCTACAACGAGACCGAAGTATTTTAACTAATTATTATGATGTTTTGACGCGGTGTGAACCGAAGAACTACATGTAGATTACATTTCTTATAATTTGTTTTGATTGAAATAATTTTTAACCAACTATGAGTTTTTTCTAAGAATAGTGCTTCTGACTGATGGCTAGTTGTAATTTGATTCAAACAGCTACTAACCTCTATAGCGATTTAACTTATATTTCAACAGTCACAAAATTGAGTACAATATCAGCTACAACACTACTTAGTACTTTTAAACACATTATTGAATTTTCGTTTTTTAATAATTAAATTCAGCCAACTTAACAAACTTTCTTTCTCTTCAAACAGAAATTAAAACGACACAAAGACAATCTGTTGGTGTTGTTGTAAGTAGATTCCTGAGGAGGGAATCAGATCGCTGGCTCATGACGCCGCCAAGAAGGTTACAGTCTCTAACTTGATTATTGGGAGCAGAAGAAGCTACCGAGGGTCCTGGGGGTGTTCAGCAATCACAAGCAGCCCCAAATTGGATCAGCTCGTCTGATTGGGTCGTCAGCTCCTTATCGCTTCTCGGTACTTGGTACCCCTCCCCCCGCCGCAAATATTGTCACCCTGTCAAACATCTTGCAATCATCGCCTAACCTTGTTCCGCATGTCTGAGCTTCTGACTGTGTCTGCCGACAATGATACCACCAATTGTCAGTTATCAGGTCTTATAGATTTTGAGGAAAAATAATACTTCGTGGCGTATTTTGAAAATCTAGTAGTTTAGAAAGTGAAATAAAGTTTTGCCACTTGACTCAGGAGGTGATGAGAAGCAAAACTGCAAACTGTACCTTTCTACAACATGTAAATTGAAAAAGAACTGGCTAACATCGAGTTGGTCTTGTGATCTTAGAGCGAGGTGAGGTTAGGACAAGACTACTCTCTCTACTCAACCTCGACCTTTACCGTATAGTCACATTATTGTAAGTGGTGATTTCCTGTCATGGCATGATGGTAAATCCACCACGGATCCGCTAAAACACACATTTCCTTCTCTTTGGCGGGAGAAATGAATAGCTCTATTTAGAAAGAAAATTCACTAATAAACACTATTAGAAATCGAAGGTATGACGGTTGCATGACATGTATATGTTTAACGCAATAAAAGATTTATTTATTTAAACTATATGCATTAAGAATTGAATATTGCTAGTATGCCCCAAGGATACAATTTCAAAACGCAGTTTTAAATATCTAAGTTTATTAGAGCCCATCGAATTACAGAGTATCACTTGAAGAGCTTCATGTTTCAGCACATTGATATTGTAGGCACACAAGAAGATACAACTCAAGCGCATAAAACGATGACAAAGGCGCATTACAGCAGTGAATGCCGCCATCAAGCTTGCACTGAAGCTATCAGCCAAGTTAGTATAAAGTGTTGTCGCCCACGCTTCAACGGTCACAAGTAAAGTAGATGATGTGTTTAGGACGGGTAGTAGATGAGTAGATGTGTTTGAAGTGGACAACTGAGTTTCACAACGCGATTATGCTGAAAAGGTACTAGCCGCAAATTGCCGACTTCAAACGCGTTTCAAAATGGCGGCTCCGAGGAGACAATGTGGCCATTCTTTGATGTGCGATACATTATTGACGCATTTTAGCGTTTGAGGGATTGAAGCCACTTAGACGCGCTACACTTGGTTGCCGCCCGAGAAACCGTGACGCGAGCTGTAAAACTTTAAATAATCTGTTTTGTCCGCGTTAGGTCACTCGCGTTTGCTCGGTTATTCTGTAAAACTTACTTTATTCCTCGGCTTCTGCTTTAAGAGGATAACTTCTTTTAAAGCATCCCTAAACTAAAGTGGTCAATTACGGCGCTCTTCTGTGGTTAATGGGGTTTCAGAGTTTTCTAATGGCTTCACTGTAAACACGCTCTTTGTAAGAGGCATTAGATTTTAAACAATTTCACTGTTTGTTTGGAGATGGCAAAGCTACTCTATTAAGTGAATATCGGGGAACATTGGAATAAAAGTTGTATTTAACTGTAAAACTATAGAAAAACGGATCCGAAAGAAAAACGGATACAGTTTGGACTGCATATTCATGCACTTGTGTAGGCCTACTCTCTGCACGGTTTGTTTGATGTGAAAAGTACTACAAACCCTGGAAACTCCTATGTTTCCAAGCGAGAAACGCTTGTTACGGCTGTTCTTCCATCACAAAGGACCAGACGCTGCAAGGAGTGACACTTTTATTTCCTAGGTCTCTGCCACAGCAACTTGCCAACGAACTGACCTACCATTCTGTCACGTGACCTCAAGGGAGAATATTCTAGAACGTACTCCTCAGTTCCGACAGTGTGTAAACGTGAGCAATATTGCAGTGCGGATACAGGGTCGTATGTGAAGTTACTATGAAGCGTGAACAGTGAAATAAAGAACAGCACTTAGTCTACGAGTTACTAGTCTCTGAATGAATAATTGATTGTATAGAAAATTAGTAGACGCATTATAAGACTGTTGATGAATATAGTGAATTAACAAAGACTGACGCCTTATTATTTGTAACCCGTGAAAAATAGTATAGTGTCACAGTATCTAAAAAGACCATATTATACTACGTACTAAACTATCATACTATCAAGTCCTATATTACGGCTATTGAAAATAACTTATAATATCACATCAAAACATACAAGTTAATAAGGTTATACAATTTTACAGTGATATTGGTCGTTAATTAAATAATGAAACTAAACTGAAAACTTAATGGCTTCAAAAGACTGTTGTAGTGTGGATATGCAGTACCGTATGTAAAAAGTCAACATATAGAGGTGGCTCAAAGAAACCTTTTTATTTATTTTTTCAGATGCATTGGGTTTTACCGTTACTTCTATTTGCTACCGTTACTTCTATCTACTACTATTAGTAACACTTGTGAAAGTGTTTGTTTTTAAGGAACTCGGTTCTTTCCTTCTACGCCTAAGACGTATCTATAAATGTAGGGGAAATTGTGGGAAAACCACAATAATTATGTTGACGGTTGTAATAATTATTCCGTGGTGAGACAAATTAGATTATGGTGAAAATAAAACACTCATTAAAAAAATAAAACAATGACAATTGTTACTAGCCATTATGAATGATCAGTTGTCGCATTAATCCAATTTCACTATAAATAACAATGTTATCTCATATTTTGAATGCCGACCAGCTCTTCATGAGATGAGGTGTAGTCTTGTTACAATAAGAAATTAATACCCAATGACCAATTTTTTTCAGGTGATGGTCTGATATGTCTAAACGATGGTCAGATGATCATTGTCCATTTTTTTGTTACATGTTGTGTGCATTTTTGACTGAGTTCTTCGTTTCTTAGGTCCACAACTGAGGCTGTTAAATTAATTAATCCAAAACAAAAAATGTTCAAAATAACTACAATGAAACGCCGCGCGCGTGTAAATCTTTAAATACTCATAGGGGATGTAAATACCAATGTCTTGACACAAACATAAAGTTCCTCAGATTTTATTCGTGTAGAGATTGTTTTGATGTAAAATGCCATAAACTGATTCACTATAATAAGAGGATTAGACAATGTTCTCACGGTAGGGTTACACCTTCGTGTTTTGTTGTATGTATCTATGTTTTATCATTTGCGTTCGCAATAAGTAAAACTTAACTGCTTATCAAAGGTTTTACAGACCTGTACTTCTTCACACACATGAGAAGAAGGGAGCGAGCAGTAAACTGATGTCGTAACCGTGTTTATTTGGAAACAAATGTGATTTCTATGTAGAAGACAATGTGCACTTTTACTGGCCTTGCGTACATTACTCCGGGTGATACTGCTTTAGTTGTAAACCCAAGGAGTTGTAAACATAGAATAGAAACATGTCTCAGTCCATGTACTGTAGAAGACAAACACTAAAAACTTTAGGAAAATATGAAAGAATCAGCGGGAATAATGGTTCTAACCTTTTGTTGGCAGTTTGGCGGGTCTAATCGGGGGTCTAATTCAAGTCTAATCGGGGTTTAGAGCTTCATAAGAAATAAAACTGCATACAGCACAGTTCTCATTTTACAATATAATTCAATTATTTGATTCAATGCAATCACTGGCCCTGTATTTTGTTATTCAATAATTTGTTCAAAACATGTTTTGCAATATAACATATTTCAGCTCGAGGTTGACCTGTAGGATTGGTCTTTTTTTAACGTACCGAATTTTAATAAACAATATAACAAAACTAAAGAGTTACAACACAAAGCTTAAGTGTTATTTTGGTGGGATTGTGACTTTGTGTTGAGGAGGTTCCCTCGATAAATGTTTAAGTCTTATTTTGGTACTTTCGTTGACTTGAGAAACAAAATTTAAAACAATTTGACTTTCCAAACTTCCGAGGCTTTAGGTCGACGCGGAGAAATATTTTCTGTGTAGTTGGGTATGTTTAGACAATATTCTCAGAAAACTGTTCCCTTGAAAATGAAACCGTTTAATTGAGATAGTGAAACCTGAAAGTGTAAGGGCCGGTTTCCCCAAATTATCGTTATGCTGGTTTATTTAGTCCCGAGCACAAATTTATACCTCCGGCTTAAACTACAAGGTGTTTCCCCAACTTTTGACAGGTAAAGTATAGATTAAACCTCGCATCAATGAGTTGGCTAATCTGTCTGTCTGTTTGATTTCGGTAGAAACAAGAAAAGCCCGTTTGTTCGATTGAGGTTATGTTTGCTAACAGAGGACTTGTGTATTCCACTCAACTCCCTTACATTGATCAAAATGTGCTGGAGACGATCTCAACGCGCACAGAAAGTTATCCGCAGGTGACAAGGCTCGATTTTGGTTACTTTCGGATCTCAAAAAGCCACTAAACAAATCGAGCACAAAACTTCCTTCCTTATTCGAAATCTTAAAAAAAACTCTGCTTCATCCCATCTCACTAAATGATTAGCTCTTTCCTTATTCTAGTAGGCCCTCTTGTTCTTGATACTTCATGCTCGTAATCCTCTTCTTCAACCTCTTCTAATATTTCAAACAGTTCATCCATTTCACTACTTATACACTAAAAACAAAAGAATATGAAGATTAAAAAATAACAGGCTAAGTATTTGTAAACATAGTATTATGATTGTAAGCTAGCTTTCCAAATTTGTGGTTAGGTTTTTTGTTTATTTTGACTAGTATAAAGTTTGCGCCAAGGCCTGTTAGTTTATTCCGGCCAAATTGACGGTATAACTTTTGGGTAAACATCTTCTTGGTTTAACCACGGCTTAAACTGTCAATCTCACTGACGTTGGAGAAACCGGCCCTAAGAAAGCGAAGACACATAAAAGAGATCAATCTATGTGTGATAGAACACGAGACCCGAGAACGACAGATGGATGGAGCAGCAGTTCAGCACTGCCCAGGGCGATGAGCAAAATACACCTAATCCGGAATAAACTAGATCCATCTGAAGATAATTTGGTTGAAGCGACTTCAATCAAGAAACCCAGTTTGGCAATTAATTAGCCCCGGAATATCTATCAAGCCTAGAAATACCTACGGGCAACTGCAAGATTTGGGATGGCTTCAAAATATGAATAACTCGATTATTGGCTCTTTAAAATTCAAATAGAGCATTGAACCAGTGTCTACATTCCAACGCTGACAACAGATCGCGGTAGGTTTATATGGATCCGTGGGTCACAGATAGAAGCAATCATGTAAGAACCCTGGATAATGTTGAAAAGGAAAAGGTATGAACATAATGAGCAGTTGAAAGTTTATCCATAACCATTAATAGTCATTTCAGCTGACGACGTGTTCGAACGGTAATTGTAGAACCTTCTCAAAGCCACCGCAGAGACGCTTCTGAAGATAAGAAATAAATATAGATTACCCACACATTTTACCCACTACTACCAGTGTCGCCGACCTTGCCAGACAAGAGCCGGTAGTCGGTAGTTGCGATATTACAACTTTGCTCAGCTCACTCTAAAATTGGTAAAACATGGTTTCGTAGTCCCCTGTTTCCGACGCCGTTTATGAACCGAAACTGGTTCCAAATGCGAGTTTATATGATAGGGTAGGAGTGGTTCTATGTTCCTTACACCCGAAAAAGGCAAAACTGTTTGTGAAAAGATTATAATACACTTTTAAAATATCCTTATTTTGGGCAAATTTAACATTTTTTGCTAATTTTGGCGTAAGGTTAAAAACACAGGTTATAAAAACCTAGAGACAACCTTTGAGAATGTGGAAAACAAAGGAAACTCCTAAATGGGGAACTACGAGAGCGTGTTTTGAGCAACCTTGAGCAACCTGATCAATCCTTAAAAATGATAAATAAGCTAGAGAAATTGTGATGTGTTAATTTTTTTATTGGACATTTTTATAACGGTTTGTTTGTAACTAGAGACTAGAAGAGTGAGTGAGTGAGTGAGCAGCTGATGGACCACTATCAGCTGATTGCATCAGGCCTCAGCACTGCGTCAACTCGGAGTGCAGATCAGATTTGAGAGGGTTGAGAGGACGACATGGCACCCGCTGCATACCAACAAGTCTGCCACATCTCACCCTCTATACTCTACTCACTCTTGATGTTCTTTTGTTTCTCTTGATTGTCTGCTGCTCTTCCGCCTCAAGTGTGGTTTACTTCTTGACACGTGATCTTCACTTCTGATGTTATAAGTTATAATAAAAAAAAAATTGTAACATCTTTACTCCTTGTTTAAAACGAAAATTATTTTTGTTTTGACAGCTTAACGTGGAAAAAAGAACTGATTGAATACGGGAAGGATGTGAGGACAAAAATCTTTGCGGACATGGGTGACAACTTACGGTTTAAATTTTATGTAAACACGGGCATTATATATAAATACATATAATCTAACATATTTGGCTGTGCGAACTTGTTGTTAAGAGGTTCTCAAAGTATTACTTCTACCAAAAGCAACTAATTACATTGTTTGATTAAATTGATTTATTGAGTAGTTTAGGTCCAAATTCAGTCCAATATGAAACAATCTGACTCACAGACTTGTGTATTTATGCAGAAAATATTACAGATTTAAGAGCTTTACACCAAATGCCCTGCTTCATACATGTGTAATCCGTATATTAAAATTAAATTTAATGCAATAATATTTTGAACTTGACCAGCAAAAACAACAATACAACCATTGTAAACATACGATGAAGATAACGAGCTTGATCAATTCTAAAGGGGCTTTTGTTCACTGGGCTATTCCAGCACTCAACCCCAGAATATTTTGATTATTTGGACAATAGTTAACAATAATCAGTGGCAAAACTAACAGGCATCAAGCCTGAACTATATGTGGAAATGACAGCTGTTGGCTGTGAAGAGGCTTCATCGCTGACTTGTTCTCGATATGTTCTACCTTTGCCACAAATAGAACTGTGTATTTTGCTTATGTTTGGCGTATGGACCAATGTTAACTTATTTCCTCACCAATATTTTCGTGGCCTCTGAGTGTCAACTTTTCCAACAAAGAAATGTTGAATACCTTACGTATTTATGTTATTCATGATGACCACAGTTTGCAAAGGTAGACTAATACATACTAATTTTAAATGAAAACTTCAAAAATTGCAAACAACTGAAACAAGTATTTAGCTTGAATGAGTGAAAATTTGATTTTCTTTTACTTTAAAATTTAATGTATTATAGTTGTGTGGAATACAGCATTAACAGTTCAGACATATTTGCTAAATAAAAATGTTTGTTTATGATTTAATTATTTATTCGTCATATCGTACATAGTGTGTAAAAGCTGGCTTATCGTTAGTTAGTGGCTATACTGGTTACAGTATAATGCCAGTTCAAACTAGTTTTTAGAAAGTACAGTAGTTTTGATCAAGATTGTTCTTTTTACCAAAAACAAACATACCATATGAAGGTTAAAAGTAATAAAAAGTAGTTTGATGGCAAGATTGTTGTTCTTAATTGTTGTATGAAAACATTGTCGTAATTAAGTAAAATATGTTAAATCGACGTTGTCTACAATATAGAAAAGTGCTAAAGGTTGAAAGGCTAAAAGCTTCTAGCCGTGTGATGGTTGCTGTGGACAACTGTTACTGTATCATGTGTGGAAGAGGTCCTGTGTCGACCTTGTCCTGCCGTTCTGTCACCTGATCCTGACAACTCATCCTGCAGGACTCACACGTATCCTGTACGCTATATAAACATGACAGTAGATTGCAACCAACTGAAATGTCTACATAATGCCATCCATACGCTTTTTGACAGATAAATATGACACGTAAAAAAAACTATACGCACACAAAAACTATAGGCTAATACTAATAGTTATAATTTTCAGTACTAGTTATTGCTGTTAATCGTATTTAGTAGTTGTTGTAGTATATAGTATTTAAAATGTTAAACCCGCTATTTGAACGACTTTTTATAATTATTTAATTTATTTTAAAGTTTCTTTGTAATATGAACACCGCTATAACTTCGTCCTGTAATAGTTTTAGAACCTAATACAGTAATACTCGTAGAATTTACTCAACTATCATGGTGGTATTTCAGCTTAACATTTCTATTTTTATTGTCAAGATCTATATACATTATATACTATTTTTACTATCGATACTATTATTAGAAACGGTGAACTATAAAATCAAGAGTCCATTGAATGAAGATACGAGCATCGTACAGTAGCTAGTTCGTTTCAACATTATTTCTTGTTAATGTTCTTTGAACTTTTATTTTTATATCAACATTATTTTAATTATGTAGTCTAAAACAATAACCTACGTACGTTTCACTTGATTGTGTAACATTGTAATAACACAACATTACTGTCTTGTTTTATATCGATAGTATAGATGCGAGTTAGAGAGCTTGTGTGTGATAAGACTTGCACAGTCTCTCAAGTTTCCGTGGTGTAGCGGTTATCACGTCTGCCTAACACGCAGAAGGTCCCCAGTTCGATCCTGGGCGGAAACAGTGAATCTTTTGCTGCTGGGATTTTTTAAAAGCTGTACTCATTTTGATATGGGCAGTTGGCACACCTATTTCCTCAAATTTTCTTGTTGTATTTTTAATTATTATTACATTCTTAACATAATTAAACATTCGACTTGAGATTTACAACAATCTGATAAAACATTGTTTCAACAAAATAGAAAATTTACAGTGATTATTCTCAATTATTATTATCAAATATAATACAAATAATATTATATAGTATAATGTAAATCGTAAACTACTGGACGTTTTACCTGTATAATTATGATTCATCAGGTTTTGAAACCACTACACTCAAGGAAAGAATAAATGGTTTTGTTTTGTACCTCTAATCGTTTCCAGAAAACCGTGCATTGAGTTTAATATTATTTACACAAAAGCCCATAGTAAAAGCTGGCCTCGGCTTCTGAAGTGTTTTTTTTTTAATTTAATTTAATACACGTTTGAAAGTATTGATTGTTACGGACCCTGAGTTTATCAAAATACAATACTGTGGGAAATACCTCGACAAAGTGATATAAAACAAATGCCCTTAGGGTTACTGTTTGAACTATTTGGATAGTTCGATGTTCAATAATCCGTTGAAATACATTCCAAATTACATAATATGTTTTCCACCATTATAAGGTTGGTCTGCTTGACGACTGATGCTTTTTTACATGCAATTAAATGAGCGTCTTTAGTACGATTCTAAATCGCAATGTAGAAAAATAAAAGAACCAACCCCCCTTAGGCCTAAAATAATTTGGGCCTACTTTAGGAATACCTAAAATCCACTAGTATGGTAGACTATTTGTTCTAGAGAGAATACTGTGCAAAACGGATGATATTTTTGCCAACGTGGTCATGAAATGGCCGCTTTCAACAGTATCAGCATGTTCTCGAAAAAGCTGTTCATAATTTGGTTGAATATTAATCGCTGCACACAAAGAAAATCTTTTAGTGAATTTCTTAAACATATTTTTGGAGACCCTATTGCCCTAAAGTACCAAAAATTGAGGCCAAATCTAATGGCAGTACTGATATACTTACGGTCTCGCTTGGGCCTTAGACTTGTAAATGCATTTAAAAATGAGGTCCAAGCGTTACCGTAAACTTTTACTAATGTAATTAGTATTAGTAATTACCTCTGTGCTTCGACCGGGTTTTGATTGATCCAGTCTCAGACGAATATAAAGGGAGATTAAGGAAAAACATCTTATGATCATCATTTAACAACGCCCTTTATGTTGTGATGTAGATGATTATCGGACAATTACCAACATTATACAAGGAGCATGCGCAGAACTGGTCAGCCATCCGGCAAAACAGCAATACAAGATTTTAACCGATCACACAAAGTAACTTATTGTGTTGTTATGCATGCTTACAAACTTGTTATGAACTATCTAGTCGATAAAAGGAATGAATATTACATGCATACAAGTTCAGACTTACCTAAGTTATTTCAGATTGCGCCCTTTCCCGAAATTGATAGGGGGTGGAGTAAAAGGGCTGCTCAGAGGTCTCGTTCATTTCCCTACGTAAAGAAGCTCCCTGATGCCCTTAAGGGTATATTAGAGTGTCATAAACGTAAACCTTGTAATATACTGCGCCTTGCGGCCCTGAGCGCCAAATTGTATTACCCGGCTAGCACTTTATTCGACCTTACAGCCCTCCTCCTACTTCCTACAAGGGACATTTTTTAAGCTTAAAATTTATCAATCTTACAATATTATATCTTGTTATAATGTTCCATAACAAACCTGGGCGTTGTAACAGCTTTAAACTGATGTAACTATTATCAGAACATAAATATTGTTGTGTGCCAACTGCCATTTTCATGCGAGTAAAACACATTTAAGTGGTATTGAAGGGAAGTACTTTTGGAACTATAACTGGATCAATGCTAGGTTGATTGAATGTAAATAACTTGTCTTATAACTTTAAAATATTGCTTGATAAGCAAGGTTTCCGTCACAATTGTAATTTTTTTCCACTGGTTTATAATAAAAAGAGCACCCTAGGGTTCCTTGGTTTTCCACCCTGATGCAAAACTACCTAAACACAGAAAACAACCAATATAAATTTGAAATTTAATTACAAAACATTCTTACAAACAATAGAAAGATAAAGAGTTATACTGAACTATATTCGTGTAACATTTTCATGTGCGTGAAACATCCCTCGATAAGGTTTTAGAAATTACTTAAAAGTTTGAAGATAACAGCCATTATATTATACGTTGTTCTTAGGCCTTTTGTGCAAGAAGAGACTCTCCAATTCTCTTTAGTAGAATGAATGACAGATCTTTATCTAAATAAACTACCGATTTACCCCAGTTAGTCAAAAAAGGCAGTATACAACAGGAAAATTGAATAAAATGCAAGGTGCCCCAACACTTAGCGAATGACCTTCGAAATGGTACAGTTTGGACACTTTTATAGAATTTGTTTATAAATTAATGTAAACGTGTTTAAGTAGTTTGCATTCGTTAAAAATTAAAAAGTCGTTTGCTTTTCTCTGGACAAAATATGTTTGCTCAAATAACTAGTATCCAAGATATCAACTGAATGCACCAGCGAAAATCTTCAATCAATTGCTTTTTATGTCTGAGTGAATTTAAACGTTTGTGTATTTCTTATACAGTGGTGTTCTATCATCTGCTAGACTGTCGCTACTTCTAGCGCTGTCTGACAATGGGGTTGTCTTACTTCCTTAACAAACTCCAGTCTGTACAAAGTTCAGATTGAACAAGACAAAAACTCAGCACAAGTCTCAAAATTGAGTGACAAAGAACCGCTGATCTGTACTTAGTATGCTGTGATACTGTAAACAGGTTCTGGATATGATATAGGAACTATTTGGTGGTACACATGAAATTCAAACTAGATTTAAAAGTTAATGACAGTAAATGGTAAAATAATATTTACACTCAATATGGTTTTGGCCGAGAAACTCTAATTAAAGATGAATAACTTACTAAAGGCACACATTAAGAATCCATTGATATAGAAGTCTGTATGCCTTTACAAATAAGTTAAATGCTTTGAATTCAGCAATTTATCGAGGTTAAAGCTTAGTTCTTAACCACTTTTGAAATTAGTCGACCACAGCCTTAAAATATATATTCGAGAGACCTCTATCGTTAAAATAACTTAAAATGAAAATACAAATCTTAGTTTTAAACCATAGCTTGTTATTGTAAAATTTAAATTCTTAGTTAAGCTAAAATACAGTATTTGCGTACAAACATTGAGAATATACCTTAAAAAAGTTCAACTCAAATGGGACACTTGTTCGCTGGGATTTTTGTCGCGCTCTGACGGTTTCTACTAGAGGTTCTTGAAGATTTGGTATATTATAGAAAAATCTATTATAATGTCTAGCTGTCAAAATAAACAAGTAGCGCTCTTACTAGCCCGAAATACGGTTGGGGAAAGGTTTCATTATGTATTAAATGGTATAACCAATCCGATACAATAACTCCATATAACTTAATCCAAAGTTGTTCGAAGGAAACAAAACCAATATCAGAATTGAAAAGTTTAACTTTAGATATGACGGATAACGATTGCCAACAAGTGGAATGAAAACACACGAGACATTCCATCAAGCCAACAATGTGTAAAACTTTGCGCCGAGGGAGGGGAACAAAACCACTCTGGAGTGAAAACTGGAAAACTGGAGACATCCAATACAGCGGATCTCATGTCAATGTAAGTTAGGCGCCAAATAACTAGAAACATCACATGAAGCCAACAATTTCAACTTCAACTTCAATATGTGATCGCTTGGAAGAAGAATATATCGATATCAAGAGCTATCGAACTTGCTGCTTTCAACTATTTCTCCTGGTTTCGATAGATAGACTGCAAGTGGTGTAAGTGGAATCAGTTGTTCTGACTTCCGCAACTTTACTCAAGAATTGTATAACTCACGCTTTCGAAAATATTATTAAATGATTCTGTTTATCTTTGTTAAGCTTGTGAATACTTATTTTGTGCCGAAACTAAGAATTAATTGGAAAATGTCGATATTTTATCGTAAACCTAAAAATTAAACTTCGAAACGTTGCTTTGTACGCAAATAAAAGAGTCAAATTCAAAACCTAACTGTCATCTTTTTTCATTAGGATTATGCATAGGATGTATATGCGTTCTTTCCGAAAAAAATATACGTTTGAAAGAAGGAAGGCTAAGAAATTTACAATCAACAGGTTTTTGTACAGTTTTTCAGAATAACTTTAAAATTCTGTAGACACTACAACGTAGAAACCCTTTTTCTTTTTAACCACGCATAGGTGGTTAGAGTTTTGAAACCCCGCGACCACCAAATATACTAATACCTAAAGGGAAAATAAATGTATAGTTTCAGAAGCTGTTATATTCTCAAAATTAGATTCCACATTAGGAATTCATTTGTAGCAAACATTACGAAGATATGCGATAAAAGTTCAAAAGTTCGATACTAAGCTCCTACTATACTGTTCATATTTAACCTTGTGGAATTGTCTTAAGGCAGAAACCCTTAAAGAGCTCATGGTGGTGGAACTTATATGACTAGTATTGTTTGTTATTAATCTCCTTCACACGGCATCCTTCTTTGCGTTGATAAAGTGCGGTACACCTGGGTGGTAAATAATTATTGACCTTACAACAGAAAATGATATCAAGATAATTTTGTTATCGGATTTCCGTGAGAAATTAGAGATATTCATTTCTCTCGCCAAGCAGAACAAAATGTCGTAAACAAAACTCTTTGCAATTTTCAGTTGTCCAACACCTCCTGAGTCAAATGGCAAAACTTTATATGCAATATGTATAGTTTGTTAGATATAAAACTTTATATGCAATATGTATAGTTTGTTAGATATAAATATAAAATTATATGCAATATGTATAGTTTGTTAGATATAAAACTTTATATGCAATATGTATAGTTTGTTAGATATAAAACTTTATATGCAATATGTATAGTTTTAGATATAAAACTTTATATGCAATATGTATAGTTTGTTAGATATAAACTTAATATGTATAGTTTGTTTGAGCAATATGTATTGTTGTTAGTAATATAACTTTATACAATATGTATATATGCTCATGCTGGTAATTTTCCACATGGTCTTACTTACATACAAATCAATCTATCTGAAAAAACGTTTAAATTTTGACTTACTTTTAGTCTGGATATATAACTTGGTATCTGACTGAACGGATTTCACATGTTGGGTGAGGTATCATGAGTGTTTATATTACTCGTAAGTTTAATCGAAATCAGTTCATAAATACAGTTTTTACAGTATACAAATTTATTTTGGAGGGAAAAAAGGGCACTTCCGGTGGTCCGATTTTCCTGGTTACCAAATTTTAATTATATGTTAACAAAAGGAACATCTGTACCAAATTTCGTGAAAATCAAACAAAAAATACGACCTGTAGAGAGGTTCTTACCCCGTTATAGAAAATTCGCTAGGATCGTGGTAGCGCTTGTGGCTACACGTCGGCTATGTTTTTAAAGTTTTCAATTGCAAGTTGGTTTCATTAATTTAGTCTCCATTTGCTATGTCATTGTTAGCTAATAATGGCATCCAGGTATCGAGAAATCTGATTCAATAGTTGCTCGATGATCGACGCGAAGAACACAACTTCTCTTGTAAATGCGCGCGTGTGCGTGTGATGGTGAGGCGGGGCGGGGGAGGTGACGGAGGGGAGGCAAGATTGAACGGAAGATATTGGTTTAGTCCCACCCCATCAATCAGAAAGCAATATCAATATGGGAGCAGAGTATTGAATACATTGACAATTGTGTACTCGGGTCGACTGTGGTGAAGCTTGTCACGTGGTCTTAGACCCTGCCAATGTGGCAAGAGCGCTAAGTATCCTTATACAGGGCTTACAGTAGGTGTAGATGTCCAGACCCTCTGTCAGTCAGGAGAACCCCTGATTAGAAATGTGCATCACAGAGCACACTTGCTTTCTCAGGTTGAAAGATTATGAGATTATGGCAAACACATTTTTACGCGGTAACACAACAATACTAGAGTACTTTCCATATCAAGTGGTGAGTTTTTGGGCAGTTCTCCCGCATCCCCCTTCTATCCCCTCCACTAGCTTGGTAGTAGGAACACATTATTTTCCTTCGAATTTTAGCACTTTCGTATTTTATGCACATGTTGCCACTTACTAAACAGCTGCTCTATTACCTAAGCTGAGACGCACCATTGCGCAGTTTGCAAAGCGTTTCCGGTAATGAAAAAGGACGAGGGTTTAAATAATTGACACAACTCATTTTGTCATTTAATTGTAAAACTTTGGCTTTTAGTAAGGTATTTTTGTTTAGCTTCAAATTATCGAAATGAATTAAAATTTGGTTTCTAGCTGGTCCCCTGCAAGTTTTGTCGTAAGTTATGGATTAAAATCGTTGTAATTGACGGTTCCAACTAAAACAGCTACAATGGCCGAAACTCCAGTTTGCCTGTTACCAACAATACCTTGGTAACAGAAATTACTTGAATTTACCTTTAAACTTTGTTGGAGTGGGTGATACCGAATTGGGCCATTGGTTAATCCTTTCCAACGCAGTAAGTAAAAAAATACTCACATAACAGTACTAACACCCTCTTAAATACCTATTTATTTATTTTGTTCACCTTTACAAAACAAGAACAATATTTAGTACTTTATTTTGTTTAAAGTACAGGAACAAGAGCGAAACTAAGAACAAAATACCAAAGCATACACGTTGGGAATAATTGATATGATAGGATTATTTGATCTTAAATTTTAAATAAACAGAAATGAAGCTAGCAGTAATAACCCTGGTCCCCAAGGGTAATTATGTATTTAACTGTAAATATATAATTCATTTACTAAATTTAATTAAAATACATACAACATAAATAAAGTAATAAAAAGAGTATACATATAAAAAACAATAAAAATATATCAAATAAAGTCAAGTTGGCAATAAAAGAGGGAACTCCCGCTCAAACACATATTGATTACTTTGGTAATTTACTAAATTATTGTCCAGAAATCATCTATACATTTCCCTAAACCATAAAAACGTTTGAAAAAGAAAGTTTTAACTTAATTATTAAACATTTTGAAATTTTTAATGTGTTGGTTTACTTGGAAGTATATTAACGCAACACCCGCCCGTGTACGTAGTTGAGAATATTATTTAGATATATGTTGAAAAATGCAGAAGGAATTTGCAAATCTTGTCGCATGGAAATTAATTGTTGTCTACCTTGAACCGCATGATAGTTAGAAAGACAGTAATTGATTGTTTTGTAAATGTATAGGACGACAGGGTCAAAATGTTAAGTGTAACACAGGTATTTTTGCAAGCGGCTCTGTAAACTAGATGACAAATTATTATTTTCGCAAAAGAGGACAATTATTCTAAATAAATTTTTCATAAGAGATGTGTAAGCTATAGACTATAGAGTATGCATTTCTTAACAAGTGTGCAGGGTTGAAATGAAATGACAAATTTTTATATTAGGTTGTGATCAATTCCTAAAAGAAATACACAGGAACAAATTGTTTTGCTAGCAAAATCAATATGTCATTCCCATGTTAAATGCCTATCTTAATTTCACTATTGACAAAAGAATTGAGTCCAACTAAAAACTATTTTATACAACTACAGGAATCAGTGAAATCGGACCAAAGTCTCATTCCATAAGTGTTTCCTTTTTTTATAAATGAGCATTATTTCAGTCGGTTTTAAATAATCATGCATTATACAATTTGCAAAGGAAATATTAATTAATCAGGCCAAAGGTTTGATCAGGCCTGGTTACGATTGTTTTAATATCCTTGAAGACATTCCATAAATATCTTATGCATGTTTAGGAAGGTAAGTTTTGAATGGTGTTCTACACTTCTCAATTTCAATGAAGTGTACATGGAATTTAGAAATTTCAAACATTTCAGCGTGGATGACAGATATAAAATTTGCATTTTAGTTCGTTAACACAATGTGAAGTTTACGCTAAAGAAACAAGCCTAAAATAATCCCGACTAATGCACCAAGCTTTGATGTACAAAGCAAAATCACAGGCGTCAGCTGTGGCCGAGTATTTTAATCAACAGTAATCATTTCATTGTCAGTAGGGCCAACATGAGAGCTCAAAACAAATCAGCTGGAGCTGTGATCCCGCGTCAGGTGTACCAATCTGCATACCGCCAACAACAAAATACGAGAATCAGACAACCCCCGTGCAATTAAAGTCGTCCATTATTCGCAAGGCCCGGTGTTTAGGCGCCAATTATGTCACAGGTGGAAGGTAATTATTGCCAGAATAATCTATGTGTTGTGCTTGCCAACGCTTCTATTGATATTGGGTTTGTAGCCCATGATTCCTGCGACATCGAGTTAAACCTGGGCTCTGCCTCGTCCCTTGTCATTGATCAGTTTACTATACTGATTGCTTATGTTATTGCTGCATCCGATATTAGTTGATTAACTATTGAGTAAAAGAATTTTATAATTTACAACAACGACAATACATAGAAAAGGTTTTTATGTATTTATTTCTTTTTTAACCGTACGTATTTGGCTTTGAGTTGTACAAAAAGATCGTTTTGAAACGTACTTTTAAAACTATATAATTATGTTTCTTTATTTAGTGAACGAGATGAGGGAAAAGAAACGACAAGGTGTTTGACACTCCACTACTCGTATCAGTTTCCGGACCCTCTAAGCAGGCCTGCTTTGGTTTAGTTAAGACCAACTTTGGATTATACAGAAATCGGAGAAATGCAGTCCTATTACCGTCACGGGTGAATTTACGAGTAAATTGATGGGATAGTTTTAAAACCCGATGTTACAATACTGTGTACAGTATCAGAAGGTGAGTAGTTCACTGACGCTCTGTCTACTTAATATTTCTTTATATTTAAAGAAATCTAACAAAATTACCAGAATTACTTAGACACACACAAGTTCAACCATTAAATATCAACTCATAAAAACGAACGAGTTCAATCTCAAAACAAACTCTTCAAAATCAAACTTTATTCACTTTCGCTTGCGAGGTAAAGACTCAGTTAGTCCCACAGTAATGTTGGATGAAACTGAGATCGAAGAAGTCTACTCAACAAAATTCCTTGGAATACATCTCGATCGAGGGTTGACTTGGAACGTCCACGTAGACCACGTTTGCTAAAAACTAGCCTCAGGAATTTACGTTTTGAGGAAACTGTCCGAATACTGCCCGACTCAGGTACTGATGACGGCGTATTATGGAGTAATCTACCCACATCTTTCTTACGCATTGACTTTGTGAGGAGGTTGCGCAAACGCAAGCTTTTCAAGAACTTTCATCCTTCAAAAACAAGCAGTTCGAACCATCGCAAAATTGCGCTGGAGAGAGTCGTGCAGGCAAGCATTCAAAGACCTCAAACTGTTGACACTCCCTTGCCTCTACATTATAGAGACATGTCTCTTTTTTTCAAAACAAAATGTAATACCATAAGAGGTTGCGACACACACTCTTATGAAACCAGAGGCAGGGACAACTACCGAACTGGGAGACACAGGACGGTAGTTCATGAGTGCTTACCTTCTCAGGCAGGTGTTCATCTCATCAACAGATTACCAAATTCGTTTAAAAACGCACAAGTGCCCAAGGCATTTAAAGCTCGTCTAAAAAATGTGTTGTCCACTCAAGCTTTTTATAACATAGACGAGTTTATGGCGTTTAACTGGGAGACCTGGTAATTGGCTGACCGACTAGGGACCAGGACCTAATATACTATTTGGTCCTGAGTGGGATAATTCGAATGAATGAGAGGGAGAGATTGGAAACATTGATAAAAGGGACTTAGATGTGAGAGCGAATGGAAGATTTTAGTTCAATCAACTTTTCTGACGATTGCCTTGCATTATAAAATGTTTTGCAATAAAAATTTATTTATTTATTTACATGACAATTTTCACCAACGTATAACTTTAGACACAGCGTGGTGGATGTGGTTTTAGTCACAGCGTAGAACTTGGGTATACAATCCGGACAGTAAAAACAAGCACGTAAAAAGAACATGAGCGCGTGTCGTGTCACGTTTCGTTTGTAGAGTTTTGAAAACAAAGCATGACACGGGTCCGGGTCTGAGCGAGGGGAAGGGTGCAGCTCAACCCTCCACTCTCGGTGTCACCCTCCCTAGTGCCAGATTTTCCAACTAATTTAAACTCAAGGGCTAGTTGGTTTTTAATGTAAATCTGTACTCATTTCAACTGTGTGATTCAACTGTGTGTTGTGGTCGGCCTGGTGGTGAGATGAATTACCTCCCCCTACCCCCTCCCCACGTCATGAGCGTAGTGAAGCGTACGTACGCAGTGTGTAAACCTACTCACCTGTGTAAATACACTCACTGCGGTCTGCTGCCGTGAATGAGTTTGTGTGCATTGTAATTTGCACGGTCTTAACGGGTATTTAAGTTTTTGCCATCTATAGTCCAAAGTATTCATAAGTTGTTAGATTAAAATAGAGAACACCCAGAAGGCAAGTTTAAATGTTGTTTTCACACTGCTAAACAGTTGTGTTTCATGAAGTGTCTGTGCAGAATAAGCGTTAGTGTGAAGTTTTTGCTCTAAATGGAGTATTGGTATATGATTTGGTTAAACTAACTTCAAGTGTTAAATACTTGCTCAGAAGTTGAGTCTTGATATTATGAATGTGAGCTATTTGTACAACATTTCCGCAAAGTATGATTTCCTTAAAAAACAACTGGTTATCTGTTCCAGCTGTCAAGTATTAAAACCTTAACCTAACGACTTACTGAAGTTTCTTAGGTTTGTTTACCGTTTAAATTCTCAGAAGGGAAAATAAAATACGGATTTAGTTTTAATTACAAACCGTTTTGAAACCACAAAGCTATTAGAGAAAAATACTATTTTCTTGCAGTTTAGTATGCAAAATAGAAGGAACTTTGAAAATAACAATAGTAGTACTCTTAAATAACTACTAATTTATCAAATTTCGCAAGACTAGTACAGTATTAGCATTGACTTTCCATCCTATACACGGGATGGAAAGTCAATGGTATTAGTGATGTAGATAGTGCATACGAGTATTTTAAGATTGCCTTCCTAAGTTGCATGGATAAAGCTTGCCCAACTAAAACAATAAACTTTTTCACGAAGAAAACTGTGAACGACTGGATTATTTAGTCATGGACTATTAGTGTCTTAAATAAACTTGAAAATTTTACGGAAATTAATAGAGCTTCCACTAGTAAAGCATTTGAAGAATTCTTTCAAAACTACAAACGAATATACGTACAAAAAGGTAATTAGAGCAGCTGAAAAATACAATGTGTAAGTATTGTCTTTGGTTAAATACATTTGTTTTCGTGGTAATCGAAACAATGTTATATTGTATATAAACATGATGATAAATGTATTGTATGTATGTTACTAAAGTGCAGAATATTGCGTTTGTAAAACTGGGTTGAAAGCTCAACTAATGCCACTACAAATAACTTAATAATGTTGTGAGTAGTTGAATGAATAAATTAGTGAGGCAAAGTCCCAAATTTAGCTTTGTATATTAGAGTTGATTCAATATACCAGAATAGAATTATCCCATGCAAAGAGGTTCACAGCACAGGTAGATTGAAGGAGGGGGGAGGAAGGGACGAGGGTAATGTTATGAGAGAAAGTTGGCAATTGGTTTAGAGTCGTGTGAGTGTTGAGTTTGCCTAATCAAGTTCTGTAGGCAAGGCGAGAGAGTAGACAGCACGGGATTCGCGCAGGGGTTTCCGCCAAAAACAATATATACTATGTGTACTTAGTAGTGACATTTTTCCTAAAACAATGTTTTTCTATAAGAATACTGTAAGAAAATCATACAACTTGTCAAATTAATCAGTTTCAAAATTATCTAATCATCGGTGCTTTGACAAGTCTAAGACAAACAAAACAAAATATTTCTAGTCGAATGCAAAACCTCTTTCAGCAAGTAGAAACATCTTACGTTAACGAGTTAATTAGTTGTACGAGATGGACTATAATAATATGACAACACTTTTCTTTATATTACACCAAGCGTTTCGTTCTGCCTATTATTCAAATTCGTCTATTGTATGGCCCGTTGGCTGCAATTGGTGGACGACTCAGACATCCAAGTCACTTCGGAGGCAGTACAGTAGTAGCAACATTCCATCTTATATACATTGAGATAATCTAATAGCAGTTCGTTGGACGTGTGCAACTCTGCTAATCTAGTTGTCGTGTAACACGAAACCACGCGCACGCACACGCCGCGCGCCGTACGTCTCCCTGCAGTCAAGTCTGATTCAATTGTGATGCTTCAATTCAGATACAACCATTGAAATGCTCTGTGGATTCATCCTGAGTAGAGAGACAGTTTATACGTGTGTGGAAATGTGGCTATACTGATGCCAACAATACTTTCTGTGTGTGGTGAAGGTGTCGGCTTCCGAGCGGGAGGTCACAGGTTCAAATTCCGACGCAGGCGCTCATTCCTGCTCACTTTAACAATATCAAATACCTAGGTTAATTCCCAAATAAAAGTTCAAACAACAACTACTTTGCTTGGGGTCATCTAATCAATACATGTGTTCTGTATGTATTTTTGTGAAGAAAAGGTTGTTATTTTGATTTTGTTGAAATCTGGACTGTGGTTATTATTTTATATTGGGTCATAATTGGTTGTACACAATGTATATTTTTCAAAGAATAAAGAGCTATTATATACATATAAAATAAAACTTCATGAGAGTTTTCCTGATCCACTGGCTTGAATGTCATTACTGTGATACGAAGTAAGTCGGCCTATACCTTCTAAACGCTTGCAAAAGTTGAGTAACATAATTAAAATTAATGGATGAGAACGATTTTTGAATGCACCAAGTACGTATTTGAGCATAAGAAGAAAACCTTTGTCTGTATCCCAAGAAAATCTACGAATATAGTTTATATTATAAAAATAAGAGTGTTGGTACAGTTTAAACGTCCTGCAAAATAATACTTTCCGTATGAATTTTCTGAATTAGAATATTCAGCGATGAAGATTCAACTGGGTATCTGAATATGTTACATTGTTCTCAATTTATCGAGAATTCTGGAAATATTGAGAACAATTGCGAAGGATATATATCTCAAAGCCACTTGGGAAAAGTAATCCACAAAGCTGGAAAGGAATCCTGGTTGTTTAATCAGCAACTGATCGGCGGTGAGTCGTATGAGTGATCAGTGATCAGTGAGTGGTGAGTGGTGAGTTGTGTGAGTGAGCGCGGTCTGGCCAGTTCATGTAAATTGCCGACACTTTTGAGTTGTTCCCCTCCGCTCCGGGTGATCAGTCGTCTCCTCCTCTTCCTCCGGTTATCAAGCAAATTATTCAAGTTTACATATTTTTCCATCTCATACAGTACACAGCACAGAGGGATTGACTGAGTTACCGGCTACAGGGAGCTGGAAGCAGATAATGAACTTAATGAAGGCCCCGAGTGATGCCATGATATCGCCCCGCGCTCTCCACCAATCCCGATCCACCGTTCTAATCGAATCCGCGCGAATAAAGAAAGCAGATAATGAGCTCTCAAAACTCATCAACTGAGTAATTTTTGCAGAGTACGATGCGAACCCCGCCGGTCTAATCAAGTCTTGCTGAGTTCGGTTCATTTGTCCAATTATGTCCCCGTTCTTTGATCCGAGTTGCTACTCAGAACACAGTTAATCCTGCGATTCCATTCAGTGTTTTAGACTAGATTGTTGAAAACATTTGGGCTTTGTGAACATCACTGAGAGCTGAATTAATTTCTGTACGATAGCTCTTAACATTCTGTTGTTCTCTCCCATTTCCATCCATCGGGTACATTTTCCTACTATAGTTTCCACACTCTCCCGCAGCTCCTACAATAACTTAGTTTCTTGTGTCTTATTTTTAATGTGACTAGCTAAGCGCTAAAGTGCTGCTGGCGTGAGTACAGCTAATTTCCTTAACAATTTGTAACTATTTCCTACACATCGCTTCAGCATCTGACCTCAGCTTTTTGGGCTTTATGATTAAGGGCGTTACTAGATCATAATGATCATCACAAGCCGGTTAAGCGTAAGACAAATAAAAATAAAACCAATGACGGCAATTATATAACAATATACAAAATAGTATATGTAACAATGCTTTAGTGGATTTAAGCTATATTTGTCATGTTTGCAGGTTAATGGGAAGATCTGGAATATTATACAAGAACAGATTTTCATATCCAGAATGTCATTTAAGAAATGGTGTATAGAATTTGTTCTGAATATACAAAAGACACTGGTAGATTCTGAAGCTTTAACAGAAAACCAAGGTGACACGCAGCTAAGCACTAAAACACCGCCGATTAGAGTGAAGCAAATTTCCTTCCTAATTCGCAACACTCACAACCTCGCTTCGGCCTCCGTGCTCTATTTTCACAGGCGATACATGAGCTGTTCGCTACGGCTTCGACCTCAACATTTACGTGTTCTTTTACTGCAAATGTTTCATGGATGATGAGGCAAAATTCATTAAAATTGCATTGCAACCCGACTACTCATTTTGCTGTTATTCAGGTTTTAGCCGCTATTTTGAAACGACTCAACGAATTTTCAGAGACTTTGGTGAATTGAAAAATGCTCAAAACATGTTCTGGAGTTCAGGATCGGTGTTCATTTCATGGTCCCAGGTCACCAGGGTATCACCATGCTAACGGCTTGGTATACTACTTTTGAATTCAAATCAAGTTTAAATTACTTTTCAGTCAGTAATCCAAGTTTTCCTAGATAGGTTACGACCGTTTCGAGGTCATTATGCCCTCATCGTCAGACCTGCAGTGTCTTCAAAATCTTGAGAGTGTGTAGTTTTCCCCTTCACGGGTCGTCATTAGTAAAATAAAACATGAACACGAAAACGAACGGTAAAGTATATTATAATTCAATACACGTCGTACACAGAGCGAAATGTCGCGGCCACGGCGGTGTCCAAATCCAGACTAATGAAAAATTACACACTCTCAAGACTTTAAAGACGCTGCAGGTCTGACTATGAGGGTAAAATGAACTTGGATTATTGACTGCAAGGTAATGTAAGCCTAATTTGAACTGAAAATACGATTCACAACAATAACCGAGACAGCCAGGTGACAACTGCCTAGGTTGATAGAGTGGAGGAATTTGAATAAAACTCATTCATGCTGGGTACCAGTAACCAATTAGGAAAGGAGGTTTCTGCGGTGTTTAACATGATCTATTATCATATCTAGTGTCCTAAACGGATTACAGGTGTAATATTAGAGCTAGAAAGATGAAACAAACTTTATTCTCCAGAAATCGTAGATGGAAATTTCAGGGAAAATATTTTTAAGATTATCAGTATACAGGGTATGTCCATACTGAAACTCACGGGGTCAAAACTCGAGAACTTTAAATGCAAAGGTGGGTCAAATTGTACATAATTTTCAACACAAAATAATTCTCGAATTTTAACGAAAATCTTTTTTGATATGTTGCCCCGTTACAAAGTTAGAGCTATAAACGTGAATCGCGTATGCTTCTACGGGATGCCCTGTAGTCAAATGATCAATTCGATAAAAACGGTTAAGTATTGTTTCTCAAAGTTTAGCAAGCTTTTTAACGGTATGTCGTGCAACTACGTTTTCGAAACATTTCTAACCTCAAAAACGGTAAACATTAAAATGGTTTTATCACGAATAAGTCAAAAGATTAAATGGCAAGGTATAACATGTTGCATATCATTGTAAAGATAATTTTAATATAAACATTTGTTGTAATATTATGTACAATTGTCATATCTTTATTAGTTTAAGGACTATAACAAAGTATCATTACCTTGATTTTCCCTGTATTTTAGTAGTTTATACGGTAGTTTCACCTGCTTGGTACCTAAATTAAAACAAGCAGTTCTAATAAAGTTATTCTTTTGGAAAAAACCATGAAATAAACTAACAAACAAAAATAAAGATCTACCAATAAACGTTTGTAACTTTTATAAAACAGAGTTGGAAAAGAAAAACCAGTTGTCTGGGTTATGTTACCGTGAAATTTGTAACTTTTATCTGCTATATGTTGTATCAGCTGATTTTATTTCTCCAGCTATGGCATTGATGTAATTCAAATTTGCTTACAATAAATACTCATAATCCTATTGTTGACTATTGCATCTACAATAGTGACTAATTCAAATAGTATGTTGATTTTTCCTTATTTTTGAGTAATGGGTCACAGTAACGAGGAAGCGTTTCATATGCTTATAGTCCTGTGGGAATGCTTCGAAATCGGCGAAGTAATGACAATAAATTATTAGTATTTGTTTACATTTTATCAATAGGACCATGAGCATTCATTGCAATTGTCACCTAAAATGTAAACAAATTTGAATTACAACATTACATCAGCTGGAGAAATCAATCAGCTGTTACAACACAGCAGATAAAATGTTACAAAGTGCGCAATAACATATTATAACCATGCCTACAGCTGGTATTTCTGTCGCAATTCTATTTCATAAAAACTAAAAATAATTATTGATAAATTCTACTTTTTTATTTGTTCACTTTATGGGGGCTTTTACCAAAAAGAACAACTTGGTTAGAACTTTTAGTTTTATAATTAAGGTACCGAGCTGGTCAAACGACCGTATAAACTACTAAAATACAGGCAAAATCAAGGCTAAAATTGTTTTTTATAGCCCTTAAACAAATAAAGATACGACATTATGTTTAATAAAAAGAATTTTTATCGTAAAATTATCTTTACAATGTTATATACCTCGCTATTTACTATTTTGATTTTCTCGTGATAGAACATTTCAATGTTTACATCGATTTTGGGTAAGTGGTTCGAAGGGCCAAGTGGATTTTGGAAAATAAAATACAAAACAATACATTTGACATTTGAGCGACGTGAAGTTTTTGGTACAGACCGCTTAACGCATTTTAAAATAGTTGATGCTTTAAGTCAGACAACAAAACAATTAGTTTTTCTGTTAAAAATAGTGGTAGTGACAAAAATCCACAGACGTGCTCGGGTATTTTGTAAGTTTTCCACCCTGGGAGCCAGTAAGGGTTGGTGAAGGCTATCTACAGATCAGGGTGAGGAGAGAGTAACGCCTGCAGACGCAGAACGCAAGCTTCTCTCTACACAGCTGTAGTCACTTTGCCTCGGTGCGCCGTCACAATCACATCCAAGCTACCATTAAGTTTCGGCCTTGGCTGCTTGACATTAAACATGTTCTCATTAGTTGTCATTTCTCTCGGCTCTTTGACTTGCCATTTTCATTGGTATTAATTTCCCTCGATCACTGATTTGCGTGAAACATTTCTCCGTTTGTTTTTTGCTTCGGCCTCGGTTGCTTAACGTTAAAAATAGTCTTGTTAATTTTCAATTCCACGGATTTTGTATAAACAAAACTTTTATTGTTAATTATTTCTCTTGACCTCGGCTCGTTGTGATACACTTTTTTGCTGTTTTACGTGCCTCGGCCTTCGGCTTCGGTTGCTTATCGTTAAACATATTCTTATTACTTTTCATTTCCTTTGGCTTTTTAATGTTCATTGATATTCATTCCCCTCGATCGTGGCATTTAGTGGAACACTCCTCCAAAGTGTTTACTATCTACAATTCTCGGCCTTCAGCTTTAACGTAACATACTTTTTCGCCCCTGTCCATTTCTCTCGGTCCACGGTATCGGGTAGGCCGGTCCTGCAGACTGTACTTTGCCGAGGGCATCCAGGGCAGGTCGTCAACATGACACCCAGGTGTGAGTGATTGTTTTCAACTTGTTTTGGATGTAAGGCAGTATGAGAGGTGTTTACGTGTCTTCTCATAGCGGTCCCAACGACGCAATCGAGGAACCAAACAAGTACCCTTGCATCTAATTGCTATTATTTCGGTGCACCGGATGTGCGCCACAAAACTCAGGTAGCCACAGAAAAGTTCACACTTGTTTCCAGTTATACAGCTATAGCAGTCTACGCGCCTTTGTTTCCTGATGATTCTTCAACCAACAATATTATGAACATATTTTACTCGCATCGGGGTTTTCACGGACATGGATGCATATTTTCTCACGAATAAAATATTTTCTTTGTTAATTTTCACACTAAATTACCAAAAATGTTAGGCATTTGACTCTCTAGGTCAGAATACTTATAAGGAAGTTATAGTGTTTTTCACAACAGATTTATTTTAAAGCCTGTAGTTCACTCAAAATCTACATATTTAAACGTTTGGCGCTATAATATTACAGTAACAAATATATTCAAATGTACAGCTCAAGGTGAATTTATTAGGGTTGTTTGAAAACATAATTACTGTAGTTATTATTAGTAGTAGTATTTACTACACGAGGATCGTAATTGTTTTGACAATACACACTTTTACGAGTAGTTCAACTATCTACGAGTAGTCGTTTATCTTTCATAGAATATTTGTTATTTTGAGTTATCCATTATTTAAAAATATCAATACGTGGTTATCAGCAAACATATTTTTACTATAAAAATTTTTAGTCACAAAAAGGTCGTTTCTCCCCTTAAATCTTTAAAACAGCTAAAACACCAGAGTTATAACAATAATTCATTAAAGAAACTGCTAATAGCCTTCATAACTCAAGAAGATAAACAATTAGAAACGGGAAAGCACATAATGAACTGTTTAAAGAGACCGAGGCGACAGTCGCAGGACCGAGCAGTCGTATCCGACGATTATGCCGTAGAGAGAGACGTCTAAATAAATACCAACACAATAAAACCATTCGAGGCAGATTTCATTTCTAATGGCCTATTTAAACGGTATCACATGGCGAGACAAATCGTCGACAGAAAATTACTTTAGAAGAAGCAAACCACTTAGGTGCCCCCGCGAGGGAGAGGGGGGAGGGGTGGGCACGCCTACGCCACGTGAACCATCACTAGGCCCCGCCCCGCGCAAGCGCACACGCGTCACGCACACTGGGTGAGGGGAGGGGGCACGAGCGCTCTGTCACACCGCACCGTCACCGCGCAGTTGATAGCTGTTATCTCAGTGCGATATCTGCCGGCGTCGCAGCGTACACTATACACACTACACAGTATCTCCACGTACAGTTCATACATCACTTTCAAGGTAGGAATTCAATTCATTCAAGTGGTTCTAATTAATTAGTGTAAGTTAAATAATACATCCTGCTATCTATACTTACTCTGGTCGAACAAGTAGAATATATTCAATTTTTATAGTTGTCGCTAATTTTAAATCTGTAGATAGTATGTTCTTAAATTGTCAAAATAAATTTATTAATTTCAAATGTTGTGAACAATTAATATAAATACGGAATTAGTATAACTCGCTGAACAAATCATTGAGCATGTTTAGTAAAAATAAAAACAAAACACAAACCTAACGTACAGGAATAATACAGGAGAAGGCCTCCTTAATAATGCTATTCGAATTAATTGTTTTCCGAAATATAAGTCTGGTTATATTTTTAAATCCAAATGATTGTTTGATGTTTAGTACAACGTATTTAAAATAAAATAGCTTCGTTAAAATAGTAAAATGAGGTAAAATCAAATCTTGAATAAAATATTAATATATTAAATACATATGTTTGTTATAAATATGATGTAAATAAATACACAGCCTGAGTGCTTTTTCTAAGCCAAATTCCAAGACTGTGTTAACTTATTTACTTCGTTCACGTGGGCCGACTTTTGCGTAGCTGCTATACGTAAATAATATTAGAAATATTAAGGTGCATCGCTATGTTTTTAATTTTAATAATTAATTGGTGTATTAATAAGTATATGTACTCAAAGCTGAATATAAGTACAATAGTTTGTTTGAAAAGGTTGCTTTATGTTCTGAACATAGTATTCGCGACTGAAACCTTTATAGACCTCGCGTACCGACGAATTTCGAGCCAAAATTAACCTTGTGATAATAAATTGACAAAATTATTATCAATAGGTTCTGCTAACTATTCAAACATCACTGTGTCCTTTATTTGTCTTTTCATTATAGATCACTACTAGTACTACTACTTGGTTCTCAAATTAAATCAGATCTTGCAACGATAGGAACCCTGGAAGTTTTCAAACTTTTAAACTAATGAGATCATAGAAACCCTATTTTCAAATACTCAAGACAATTTTTATAGATAGTGTCTCTATAGTTAGGTAGAAAAAATAATTTAGATTAAATACTACTAATGAGATACTTTAAATAGTAAGTATCTTATTAAATAGCCAGAGAAGGGAGTCCACAGGTCTTTCCAGTAAAAGTTTAAACATTTTTATTTACCTTCGGTGGTTTTTAACTAAGCTCTGACTCATAAACCCACCCTTTTGAAATGACAAAAAATTTACTAATGTCCTTTTTGTGCAAACTGGCAGCACATCGGGTTTTGTTTTTATGTATCCACAGTTTTATAGTTAATTTTAGTCGTGTATAAAAATTATGATAGGCAAATTCGGTAGTATATCTTACCCGTCTTAATGTGAATTTTATTTTTGAAATTTACTATAGTGATTTCGCAGAAGTTCTCACTTTGGCGTTATCTTGTACTCTGATAGCACCGACAAGTTGATTAATGACCCATTCTAAGGAAGAGTCGACCTTAGTTTGTAACAAGACTACACCTCATAACTCATTACTACCACTCATCACACTCATCCTTCACCACATATTTGCCTTAAAATACCCTCATGAGAGTGGTCGGCATCTCAAATAGTGATATAGTGATAAAATTGAGGCATCAAGTATTATTATTCAAGTTTACTGACAGTTTTAGCTAAATATTATATATTCCTTTAATAACCGATTTATTAAAAATGAAATATTTCAGCTGTTATAACGTGAACTGTCATAAAACTAAATCTGTGTCTTATATACCAACCGTCATGAAAATATAGAATATTTTTTCCTAAACACATTTCAAAAAGAGAGAAATCAATATTTATGGCCATATCAATATTTGTACTAAATCTAATCCAATTCCTAACGAAGAAATCAACCACCACTAAGGGCGGTAGAGGCTGAGAACTGAAGATCAGCTTTGCTATGTTGCATGATATTACATACAAGTTCGCTGGATTCTGGGTTTTCCTACACAGCTTCATAGAGTATCAGCTGGGTTTCGCGCTTTATTCTTGTTAGTGCCATACTTACCTACATGTTTAGTGTAGGATGTAATTAGTAAATAAATAGGTCCTATTCTCAATCGAGCAGGTTGTCTTCCTACTAAGTACGTTCCTGTGATATAACTAAGTACGTTTAAATCATGATTTTATACAGATACTATAAAATTATTTATTACCTAACCTAACATTATACAGTTTTATATTCATACATTTAACAAATTTATGGATGTTCTAAAACACCACCAAGTGATATAAAACGTGCACTCTTTGTACAAAGACTCTAGAATGTGGTCTACACTGTTATGTGTTTCAGGTATTGCTTCGAACTGAGCTTAAAATTGTGGGTTATTAACGAAACCCGAAATAATTTTACCACGAGCTATGTAGTGTAATAATATTTTGTTTGGCGGGGTAACCAAAGTAATAATTGCTAACAAGTAAAACCATTTACTCCAAATTGTTATTATTCATTTAAAGAAATCAATAATAACTTTTAAAAGTGAGCTGTCCACGGCATTAATTAAATTAAAGAAAGCTCGTTGCTTGCTCTAACACATGTACAAATACAATTTGTAAGAAAAGTAATATTTTATTTACCCACATTGAGTCAAGATAGAATCTATCTATAGCCAAGCGGCGTACTCAGAATTGTGTCCCTCCAAATAATTCACAGTGAGAATGTACAGCTGCGTCCGGTCTCACGCTTTAAATATAATTACACATTTTTTGACCGTTCCGTATTTTTATTTCCAGCAGTCTGGGAAGATACGTTCTACAGACAAGTTCATGGTGTTGTATGTTTTTTCACATCAGTTTTTCAAGTGTTTCACGAACAGGATTACAGTTTTCCAGTTAATTCTTTTATAGTTTTAGTATCGTTGTCCTAGTAAGTTAGTAGCTTTGTTTTATTTTCATATTTTTGATTTTATTGTTCATACGTTACGAACAACCGAACGCCGGTTTCGTGTATTGAAATCCGTGTGGTTTGCTCAATATTTACCGAGAATCGGCCTCAAACATAAATCAAGGTTAGTGAGCATTTTATTTTTCTATTGTTAATAATCACTGCGCATTGATAAAACCTTGTAGCAGTGATGGAAATGTAAATCCATTTATTAAAGAAAACTCACGTTTATTACATTTACAGTCATGTTTACTGATAACTACTTTCCAGTACAATTTTAAAATAAATCTTCAAATATGCCAATAATACTTGAAAGGACAAGTTCTCTACAAAGGTTTACTTGTAAAATTATTAGATATAAAAATTAAAAATGTTTTCAGGGTACTAATTGTGTAACTGTGTTACATGTACAATGTGCCGTAACTTACTAATATTTTATCCATATCTAACTTCTATTTCATATTATGAAGCTCATTTTCTGTTTTAAAAACTCGAATAAGGAACCTCGAGGTTTGAGATTGCAAGAGACGCTGGCAAGAGGGGTGCGCGTGTCACAATAATTACATTAAAGGGCCTACAAGGGATTGGTGTACAGTCACAGAAAACATTACCTTAACTACGTTATCTCTTCCTCAACCAGTGTATTTTTCATACACGTTTATTATTCAGACACTAATTTTGTTTGTATTATGTTCTGAATTTGTGTTTGTGTTATTAAGCAGGACGTGAAGCGTTATAAGACAATTAAATTCAGTTGATTCCAATAAAGTAGCTTTACTACTTTAAACATAAATCTTTAATGTTATAAATTGAAGTTTTACAATTTCTTTTTATCAAATAATTATCTGTGAAGTTGTTTGGACGGACAAGAAAACTAATAACTTAATTATATCTGACAAAGGTTCATTCAAGTAATTATACAAACGTTCAATTCATTTAAAAATATTCGATACATTTTTAATTATTTAACTATGTATAATACCTTTATTAAAAGCTAAAACATTTTATGGTACAATTTAAGCAAGCAACAATTAATTTATTCTTTACTAAATAACCAGCCCATATTTTTCTACAGACCCCGTTGTATTTGGCGGAATACTAGTTCAATACAACGGGGTCATCGCTACATCAATCATACAACTTTAAACAAAAATTGTATGGTTCATTCTTACGTAGTGTTTTGCTGGTGTATACAGTTAATTATTTACTGTATTATCACGGGTCTGAATAGAGTATTGTAACATTTTATTAACTATATTGACATGAGCCATCTTTGCAGTTCAATTTCTAGAAATGTTTCCTTTGAGGACTTCATTTTTAGGTGAGCAGACATCAATCAGGTTGAACAGTTTGGTTTCTTCAGTTCTTTCCAAATTTAGTTGTTGGGGTTTGAGATGCTTACGGTACTGAACGTTGTCTTTGTTTTAGTACTGGTTATACTGTATAGCTATGCACGTGATATTACTTCTAGCTCTTCAAGTCCTTTCTTGTTGACTAGTAGGGCAGTATCGTCAGCATATACATGATGCCCTAGTAGTTTTATTGAACATAGTTTGGGAGATCGTTGCAAACAGCACTGGTTTGGGTACTGATCAGTGAGACACCGTTTAGTTTATTGAAAATGGTGTAGATACGGTGCTGTTATCTTTTGTACATCGCACTTTAACCCATCCAGCAGAAAACATACTGATATTATGGAGCCAAACCATTGCGGCTTTAATCTCGAAGTTACATCTTGTCTCATGGTAGCTTGACTGCCACCTTTCTACGTATTACGATTAAAATAATTAGGTTATTAACATTAAATTAAAGGTAAGCGTGGTTGTTTCAATACTATCTATAAGTTGTCCAGGCCAAATAAACCTTATCTTCAAGAACTTCTTATCACTAAAATATTTCTCAGTAAAAATGATATTCATTATTGTTCAATCAAATTATATTCAATAATAATTAAAAATCTTTCATTATTAAACTTAGCTAAGTATTTTTTTTAAATAAATGGTATACATGTGTTCAGAACAGGGCTAGTGAGTAGTGACAGCGGTGACGTCACGTTGCCCTTGCCAGCTGTTGTGTGTAACATTGTTGCCTGCGCCGCGTCCACCATCTTTGCTCTAAATCAGCTGTCCGTGTCCGTGACTCGTCCGAATTGACGCTAAATTTAGACTTGCCACCCATCTCCATCTATCAGCCAATAATTAAATCAACTGATCCAATAACTGTCTTCTCTCAGCCGTCGTCAAGACGTCGATGTAGCACCACAGTCATGTGTCTTATCTCACACGGTTGTACCATCAAAGTGGGCGGATTTAAAACTGAAAGTAAATATTACATATTATGTACGAAGAGCTCATTAAGAGTGTGCAGTAGTGGCTGTGACCTTGAATTTCGTCCCATAAGAACAATGAAAAAGCACACACACCTAACGGTTCTTAGGACACCTAACGGCTACGGTTTTTATCGTATTGTATGAAAAATAAATAAATACAGTTTATTAAATGTATTATTGACTCTGCCGAGTCTAAATTCCATTTTCTCATTTGTAACACCGTGATATAAATCATAAAAATTGATGAACTTTGTATTTGAATATCTTGATTTTACTATGAAACTAGTGGAAGTTTCGAAAAAGTGGTCATCCAAGTCACTGCAATACATCGTCATCTTTCTAATAAAACTTATTTCAAACTGATCTGATGAAAATTGTCGGCATGAGGTCTCTCAAAAAAATGTTTGTTTTTACAATGTTCTTGCGGAAAAAATTAAATGGCAGAGAGGTACTGTTCACTCTTAATAACAGTATAAAGTAATCAAGTATCCAATCCAAGTATATTTTATTGAATTTCTTTACTACTTTAGCCATTGGACTTCCGATTTCGCACTATAATTTAGGCTCAACCGAGAACCAGTTGCACTTTCAAATTGCGCTATCAATTAAATTTGAATTAATTTTGGTTTTAAAATATTTTAAACCTTTAAGAGCAAAAAATATTATATTACAAAATCAATACGTACGAGAATAGAGAATTGTATAGAGGATAGCAGATTTTACGCTTTCCGTGACACATAGTCTATTTGAAGAACAAGAAGTAATCAGTAACTTAACAACTGTTGACAGCCTTAACTCTTGTCTTATAGAGGTAAAAAAAACAAATTAAGTTAAAAGTATTTAAAATAATCGAACATAGCATATTTGTAGGATATTCCTTTTGCAGCACAATTATTGTGGCTTACACACGTTCTTTTAAAAATGAACAACTTTTAAATTTATAATCATATTTACATTTCTTACCGAATACCTCTTCAAATATTTTCTGTATAGGCCTACTGTATTTATGCACTAATATAAGGGTGCTATATTGGATTTTTTATATGCTACATTATAGTAACTAATAAGTGAAAGTGTGATACAAACTATGTTAAATTTATTATCATCTTCAATGCAACTCTATGTCAAACTGTTTGCAACAAAATTTTAAGAATTATACCGATATTCTAAAATTATCGATAATATATTAGTGGAACCACAGAATACCCAAAGTTATCTCTGGTGAAATCTATTTGAAACAGTTCAATGTACCTATTTGTAAACCTTTGACAGACAAAACTAGTTGATTTCATTTTGATTGAAACAGTTTTAAATTATTCCACAGTTTGAACGAACTAAACATATTTTTTAGAATTGAAAATTTAAGGAAAATAGACAGTAAATTTTAAATTTGAATTAAACTATATTTAAGCGTAACGTTTTTCCCGATAATCGCATCCCCCCATGATTTTTTGAACAGAAGCCATCTAACAGAAGCGAAATCTCTTTCATTTGCTGCCGAGTTTAGTCAAACTAATGGACGATATCTTTCACGATTACAAATGCTAAAACTATCCAGAGTGGACAGATGTGAGACAAACAGCCAACATAATCCATATATATCTTCGTGTTTTTTTAAACATGGACCAGTGTCAGCCTTTATAATCCTTTCCCAAGATGTAAGTACACTTTAAGAATCCGGACATAAAAAGACAACACGAATTAAATACAAAATACAACAAAAATCTCTTCGGGATACTTTTAATTTAATTTGATAGAAAAGGAAATACATAATACCGTACCCTTTTAAGGTGTGTTTAAAAATGGACCGGTTTCAACCCTTGGTTAATCTTTTCGGATGTAAATACAACATTTTATTCTTTATTTTTTTATCTACGTTTTTTTAAATACTTATACAAGTACAACATGTTTTAAAGATGTGAAATTATTTAGAGGCACCAATCATAAACATTTATCTGAAAAGAATCCAAATAAAAATGTTCAATAATTGATACATTTAAATTATCATACGATTTATCTATATCATTATCTCTTGTTATATTTTTATATATTTTATTGTATAGTATTTACTATCACATATTTATTATTAGTTGCGTACACACTTATTTATTAGTTTTCTATTTATTATTCATTATGATCCTTTATTACGGTATGGTGTATACAGCTTGTCACCACTTGTAAATATCATGGATTTCACATCTCAATTGTTTATTCATATTATTGAAACAATTTATGTATTTAAATGTAAAACAGATTTTCTGTTAATAAAGAAAAATGAAGAAATTGAATTTAAATTGAGCTCGAAAATGGAGTTATGTAGTTTGTAACAAGTGGGCTAGATTACGTAAATGTTGAAACTGGTCCATTTTTAGATAAAATACTCGTATAACAGGGTAGGCCCACTATGTATTTTCTTTTTATTTAATTACGAGTATATTAAACGTATAACTAAATAAACTTCTAGTTGCATTTTATTTCTATGGTCTATAAGGGGTTTTCAAATTTTGAATATTTATAAATAAAGAACTATTTTTATCAGTCTCTATGTCCGTTTTTGCTTACATTCACTTCGGGTTTCCATCTGCATAATTTAATATTCACATCAAAATCTACAGTTTAAACTGAGTTAAAGACAACCACAGACAGAGACAGGCCTGGGAGCACTTTCTATTGGACATCATGGAAGTTATACTGATGAGTCAACAATCAGGATGTTGTCCAGTAGTTGCTAGCCTGCAGTAGATCTGCAAGTCTGGGTAGATTGGCAACACTGGCAACAGCACCAAGTGTTGCCAGTGGTCAATAGAAGCCTGTGATTGAGTTAGGCTGTTGTGGATCTAATAAACTGGCCGAGTTGCACGGTCTAAAGGTCGCGTGGATTCTAACTTAGATTGACCCCAGTTAACCCTTCATTCTGACCAACTTCCACCACTCAAACAGCATTACTTGGCTTTGCTTTTATTTTTACAAACATGTCGCCTTTATTGGATTTGTTCACCGGGAGACTCGGCAAACTAAGTTAGCCCAAACTTCGCTAACCTTCTTTGTGGATTTCTCTTCCTAAGACCAATATTGTCACTTTTACAAACTCACCTACACAGCTCATGACCTGAATGTTGTCTCTCATTTCATTACAATTGTCTCTATCTGTAGTATCGTTTACACTTTGTACACGTTGTATCATATCACTTAACATTTATCACAAGATATTTGTATAGCCTGTTCTTATACGCTGAAAACTCACTAAGCGAACTTTGATTATTGTGCCGAAGAACCTTGAAATGTATTTGGTTACTAATGTATCTCAATCTCATATACTTCCGTTTTCTGAGTATTAGCCTCTTTACTGCATACAAACCTTAAACCTGCTATAAAGTGGTTGCAAAAAGGTCAATACTATGTTTACAGAAAAAAACGAGAAAAAGTAGAAACTCGTATCTGACCCCAAAGGTGAGACGAGATATACTGAAGAAGATAAAATATTTGCATTTGTAAGATTACCTCAATTTGAAACCGGTTGCATTAAATTTTCTCTAAAAGGGGTCTTTCCATTTGAATGTTTCCGATACTAAAGAATTCTGCACCACATTACTATTATTGTGCTTGAAAGCTGAAGCTTAGATGTTTGTAGGACGGCTAATACAACAGCAGCTCCCCAGCTCTAACTATACGGCCTTAATTGTCCTTGATTAAATCTTCTACACTTATTAACTGGATGATTAGACTATTACTAGCAACTCAGTGGACGGGCCCGTATCATGTTCCTGTCTCAAACTCATCTTGTATTCAGAGTAACCATGTCTCTCTTACCATACCGTACCTGCAGATATAGGTGATGGAGGACCAGCGCTTGTTACTGGAAAGGATTTTTTATTTATTATGTTAACATAATTATGTAAGTTATAAACATGTGTCATATGACAAAATTGTGGTTTCAGGTGATTAAATGGCCAGTTACATCAATAGTCACAGTATAAAAATAATAACAATCTGTTGTTGGGTCCAGTATAGGACCGCGCGAGTGGACGCTGTTTGGGGATGTAGTCGGGACGAATGATGAGTTCGCTGTGAACCCAAAACTGTTTGGTTCCAGTTTTCGTTACCAGAATGCACTACTAAGCGTTCTACCACAGACCAGAGAGTCCGTTAGTCTATGGTTCTACTAAGCTACTCATTTGCCTGACGCGACTGAGATGACTGCGAGGACGAGGGTATACCTCAGGTGCAATACCCAAACGCCAACAGGGGGTGTTGAATCCACATTCCAAACTTTGGGGACAAGTCATCAGCAGCAAACCTCAGTTTCAACACTTGCTGCACCTTACACATTCACCTTTAAAAACGGTGTCGAAGATTTTAATAATAAAACAAACCCACAAAGCAAAAATAGTTACGTATTGTTACAGTAAAAACATTTTTGCAAACGAAATTTTCGTGTTTGAAAATCTAATTATCTGTGATATTAAAACGTTCGAAAGAAACTCAGAAAGTTAAAATAAATTATAATTAAAACTCTAATTCGCAATATCTCCAACCTCATTACAGTCAAAAATAATTAACATTTCATCGTAATAATATTTAATTCATCAGATGAAAGCCAAATTAACTGTAATTTATAGAGAGAAACCAATTATTTTTCTGATTCCGGTTGAGCTGAGGTAAATAGAGCAGATTGGCTAGACCGCCGCGGGCGCGCAGTAATCGAAATATGCCAAAGCAAATTATTTAATGACCGAAAAACTCACAGATGGCTTTGGTATAGAGCAACACTTGATATATTTACTTGTATGTGGTCGATTATATCGGCCAAATATTTGCTAGCAATTACTGTGTAAATTGAATCTGTCTGAGTATAGCGAGGGTAGGGGAGGAGAGGGGTGTGGGGGTGCGCAAGGCAGGTGAACAGCTGATTGGACGCCGCGGGCGCGTCGCCATGGCAACGGCCGCGTATCTACACCTCACTCGACTCGGCAAATTGTTCTAATTGAATATGTCTTCTAAGTTGGCAAATTGACTTACACGGAACTTTGCGTTTACACATGTAGCGCGCAACCAACATCTAATGCACCTAATGGAGAAACAGTTTTACCTTCTAACGATGTAACGATGTATTCGGTTTCTCGTCGCGTTCTCGTTTCTCGTTACCCTTATACCTAGTTCAGTTTCAACGAGATGATGAAATTGACTCCAACTCAAACCTAACTTTGCCGTTAACATTTCCCCGCTCTTGTTTAACTAATGAACAAGTTGGACAAAAACTAGTCCGTTTCTCGGCTACAGTAGATCCACAGTAGCTTATCCCGTTACAGTTAATCCGGCTCTTGACGCCGGTAATGGATTTTCTAATTCAATCCGTAGAATTGGATAAGTCAAACTCTAGTTTGCTTATTCTACGTTAAGTCCATCCTTGATATCATTTCTTTCCTGATATCACTTTTTTATTCGATTTTTTACCACAAGGAATTAAACATAGAGGTGTGGAAATCGGTAAACTCTTACCACTAAGTGATGAGTCAAAATTTCTGTGATGAATGAATCGTGTTGTCTATAGTCATCGAAGTTGGGGTATTGAAAATAATACCATACAAAATCACGCTAAAATTTGAGTTGTATTATAGTTTGTAAATGGAATCTTTCTCGGTTTAGTTCTGCTGACAATCTTGACAGTGAGAAGGCGGCATATGCATGTTAACACTAAGAAATCTTCACGTTGGGCATCCTACAGGCTTTACATCAATCGATATTTGCGTGTTTGATATAGTGAAGGATGTGACGGAAGATACATAACATGGTAACAAGAGTGGCATTGAAGACACCTTGGTGGAGTCCGATGACACAGATTGTCTATATATTACTTTTATTCCGTGTGGATTTGTGTTTAATGATGTGTTGTGTTGTGTTGGGTTTCAGATCGCAGGGGACGGGCACGGCATGTTCTGCTACCATTGTCCACCCTCGTTACACCCCAGCTCCGCGCCTCGCCTTCCCTCCCTGGACTACCCCTTCTCTTCGTCACACCCTTGTAAGTACCATCATACACCATACACCATACATACTCTGACTGTACACATAGCTCTTTAGATGTCATAACATTATACGTTAACTGATTCCTTTATAGGTTTCAAGTTACTAATAAAATATTCAGTTAGTCTACACTACGTTGGTATATTTCTCACAGTATACTAAATATGCTACATATCAAACAAGTTCAGTTTTGTAAAGTATTACTGTCTCTGTTTTAAACGAAAAAAGAAAGCTAGCGCAAAATGGTGGGGTTTAAGGCATTTTAACAACTCACTATTTAGCAAAAATATGCAAAATATATATATTTATTTGAATATGTGAAAATAAAGACACAAATACAAAGTTTCATTTAATTAATTTTTAGTTGTACTTTTACAAAATGCAAGATTATTAATGTTTTGAATTTATTAACTTAACACAAATAGCTGTGGTCAAATAGTTAACTAATTTGATCAATTGTAAATTTTCAAATGCATATTAAGAAATATCAAGCTATTACTCAACTATCACTGCCGTATTTAATTGAGAGATGAGCTGAAAACCAATGCATAGATTGTTGTTGAAAATGCAACCATGGATTATATAAACTAAAAAAAGGAGCAATAACAGAAACTAATATGTATAGAGTACGATTATACATAACGTATCTGGGTACAATTATTGGTTGTTGAAATTTAGCAGCATCCGTTAATGTGGTCCAAAATGCCAATGGATATTATACTACCAATTCATCCATCTACAACTATATACATAAAACTGTATCTTACGTACAAGGCTAATCACTCTGTGACCAAGGTCAGTAACCGGAGCACAACAATATTGTAATCATATCCCGCAGCCAAACATGCGGGAGTCGCATCTGCGAGCTTCGGCCCTAAATTGGACTAACAAGCATTAATTAACCAATTGCGCAATTAACAAGTGTAATTATGAATTGAGTAGTGAGTGAGCAGAGGGCCGCTGATTTGCGCAAAGTGAGTGAGACGACACCACGTGACCTTCTCACTTATCAGCTGTCAGCCATCAGCTGCTGATAAGTCGTCATTGTCAGTTCATTCTGTTCATTGCACAACAAATCAGCTAAGCTAACTCAATAGCTTCTTATGCAACCTAAAAATCCTCTTTCATGTAATCTTCAGATGATTGAATTGGTTTTGGTGTGATAATCTTGAATACATCTTAAATAAATAAATAAAGGTAAGAGCTTTAGGTATTTAGAAAAGAGAGGGATAGACAAGTATAATATGTATAATAGACATATAATATACTCCTGACCATCTTTAGCAATTCTCCTAAGTAGGCACGTTAAGGAGAAGGCATGTGATTTTATGTTAACTTATTTTTTAAATGACTCGTTCGTCTATGAAATTTATTGATTACAATTACATGGCTTAAGAAATCTTGAAACTACTTTAAGTTTAAAATTGGTTCAGTATAAAACCAGTAATTACTAAACTTATTCATTTTATGAAATTATAGTGCGAACAATATCTACTTGCAACTTTACTAGTTGTATCGAAGAACTGTCATGCACAAATATTTTAAGATGAGGTTCATATTTAAACTAAGAACTTATTTAATTATGTGTTAGGCTGTAACAGGCTTACATGATTAATACTATTAATATTTGTACTACAGATTATACCTATAATTGGGTATTAAATTTAAGTGTTATATAAACAATGTGTATGTTCACGAATCTATCTTATATACTTCGGTATCAAACCTGAAAACGGTAATGGATTTAGTCGTTTACCAGGTCTAATCTAGTTTGTATAAACTGAAATCAGTGCTATATGTGAAAATGACATGTCTAAAGCCCAATCACTACTAACTTACTGCTATCTAAACTGGAATATTCGAGATTCAATATAATCTCGATAACAATGCTGTAAAACAAACAGATTCCAACCAGTTTTATCCGGGCGTAACAAAGTACAAAGTTCATCAATCAACTCAACTCGCAACGCGAAATCAAAACGTAAGAAATCCAATCCGATTAAACAATTCAAAATGGCGGCTGTTGATAATCGCGTTAGTTCCACCTTGTTCATGTGGATTCCACAAATCCTCGGCGTAAAAACAAGGAGCCCGGCCCGCACCCATTAGCAGTGCCCATCACGGGGTTAGGCGCTGTAAGCGAGTTAGCACCGAAATTCGATAAGTATAGAATGTCGGGGCACGATAATAATTATGATTTGATAGCGGGGAAGGAGGTCCCTGGGGATCCGCCCCTCTGCCATTGTAAGTCCGGTAATCCGCCTAATTCGCGTTCGCATCATGTTAATAGTGCTAGTGAAATTAGGATTGCATTATGGACCGTATGGGATCAACGCTAGTTGATGGGGAGAAAGCCTTGAGAGCAGTCCTCCCTAGGGTGAGCAGATTCTATAGGCTGCTGAAACTAGTTTTGTAGAGGTTTGAGGCAAATTCGACCTTGTCGCGGTTGAGATCCGGTGTTGTCGTCATGCTTCATCAAAAGAAAAGAACGAGAACTCATAATTATTTTATGGAGCATTACATAATATAGTATATACAGTAAACAGAGTTATGTTGTGAAAAGGTTTAATAAATCCTCACAGTATATATTTATACATATTAGATTAATACTATGTGTAGCTAAGCAGAAAAATGCCGTAAAGAGGTACAACGAAAAATTATGATATGTTTGCTTCGAACCCCATAACAAACACACAATCCACATATTCTGAGGTAAGAAATTTGCCACCGAGTGAAGTTTTGAACTCTTAAGAGGTGAAATATATTTTACACTTTCAACTATCTAAACACTGATTTAAAGGTATATGACGCTATGGATTTTGTTTATACTAATGTATATGAGCTGCGGTATAGAATACGTCAAATATTTATGCGTTACCTTTATCATAAATCCTGTGGTTATAGGGGTTCACGGCGATTCTCTAGAGTCCAAGGTACAGATTTCAATGACTAGAAGTCCGACTCCTCAGTCTATGAGAAGCTGGTGACACCTCCAGATACAAAGGACGGACAGATGATCTCCTCGGGTGTGAAGGGTGGCTATTAGGAATATTGAGAGATGCTGGTAGAGGTAGAGGGTTGGAGGTCCTCTCTGTGGTTACAAGACTTAGCGCTAAGTGATTGGACTAATGTCAAAGAGGGTGTCATCAGGTGTGACAATGACGACACTAATCTCACCTCCCTTCCCCCCACCCTCGCTCATCAGCTGATCTCTTAACCCTCCCCTCGCAACTCACCCTCTAGCTACTTTGTACAGCTAGCCCATCCATCCGTCCATCGGTATGTTCTACTCATACTTGATCTCAAAGTGTGAGTTGGAGCAAATGTTCTTGTCTGCACCAGCTCTAAGTTCTAGATGTGTGTATACTGAATACAACTCTTAGAGAGAAATGTTAACAATGTTGTGGAATTAACACTTACCTGTCGTTGGAAATCAGTAAAATATTTCATTCTGCCCAAGTAAGAAGATTTATTCATTGTTAGCGAAGAGAGTCAGTAGGCATATACTGATGAGTTTCAATATTTGCGTTAGGCTTGAATTTCAACAGTTTCACGTAGATATATTGAAAAGATGTATTCGACAAACTAAATAAATAGATCGAAACTCAAAAAAATGTTCACGAATGTATTTCGCATAAAAATAATAAACAAACTCATTTCCTAATTGAAAACATTAGAGAAATCTGTAGAAGTGGAGGAGTGGAGGTGGTTGGTTGATCCGGAAGGAAAGAGACCAAGAAGATGAAGTTTTAATTGAATAGAGGTTAGGGAGAACTGATGGAGAAGATGGGAATGATCACACTTGGCGGCGGCAGGAAATTGAGGAGAGACGCGAGACAAAGTAATTTGAACCTTGCAAACCTTTTAATTACCGGAGAATTTGTTTGCTACTCCCTTCACCGCGAGGATTAAAAATGATCCGCTTACAGTGTTTTCCTGAAGAGCCTACCTGCTCCACTTTGCTTCCCCCGCGCACCCCTCTCCACTACTACCAGCACATCGGGTCTGATGAGATTGTGTTCCTGCACAGAAATAAATAAACTACAAGTGACAGACTTCACTTTGCCACTTAGGGGTGTTTATGCTTAGCGTGATTTTTACGGAGGGATGCCGGTCACATTTTGACGAGACATTTTAAACCAGGGTTGACTACTAATATAACTCCTTATAATAACTCGGAGTTGATAATAAACCCCATTTTAAATATTTTTACATGTTCAAAGTCTGGTTATCAACATGCCAAACTTTCTCGGACGGACTACAGAATGAAAGAATTAGCTTAGATTTGGCTGATTGCCCTTCTCGCCACTCGTCCTTGATTCACAATTTTGTTTATTATTTGTAAATGATACAATATGCCAAATGCCCAAGACCTTCTATACCATTACCAACCAAGAAAACATGTGATAATCGTCCATGCTAGCGACGATAAAAGACCTTGTTTAAAATCATAGTTACCTAGTGTTTATATGGCCAAGGTGTAGTTCGTTTCGTGCAAAACTGCTCTTAGTTTGAACTGTAATACAAACCTATGTGAATAAAAAAGTATAATTCTGGGAAATCTTAACTATGAGTATTTCGAGGTAACAATTGGACAATACGTTAATAATTCACTTGAGTGTGATGACAGATTTGTATCGCACTAATAACAACAATGAGTACAACAATCACACAGGGCACAATAACAGCACCCTCGAGTCCGCACACTCCAGCATGGAGTGGAGGCGTGGAGCGAGTACATGGACTGATAAGAGGGAGGGTGAGTGATAAGAGAGCATCTGCAGTCCGTACAGCGCCGCACCCCCACCAACCACTCACCGTACTTACATAGATAATAGCCACAGATTATGCAATTATTTTTAAAAGCTAAACATTGAATTTTTATGAAGAAGGAAATTAAATTCCGCGCCCTCGTCACCGAGGGTTGAACTAAGCGGATATTGCGACCTTAATTTTTAAATTGAATATGTTATTAAAGCTAAAGCGGGCGCGGCAGAGAGAGCAATGTTTTGCACTATTTTGCGATGTTTTTAATTAAAAGGCAGGATTAGAAGGTGGCAATTAACCGGCAAGTTTCGGCCGGATTTAATCATCGTCAGGTTGATTATTGTAGCATGTTGTAGAATTGTGTTTGCGAAAACCACAACAGCCAATCAGAGCGCCGGATCAGCGGACAGAGCTCCCGTGGCCATTTCCGGTACTACGGTACACTATCATAGCCAACCTACTCGATCCCACACTGATAGAGCCGGTAAAGATTAAGTTTTGTGAATATAGTAAAACAAATATCCTGGATTTATCAGTTATCCGTTCGCTGAAGCATTTTTAAACTTTTATTTTCATAGGTTTTTGCGAAATTTGCTGGGAACAACATAGGGAACAAGTCCATATAACAGGTTTTAATAAAAGGTCAATTTGTTTCTACTTTATCATGGAGCTAATATGGGAAACATTGTGGCATGAGTCGTGAATATAAATACTTAACTATGCACTGTATGTCTGAAAGATGTCTCGATTTGTATGTTTATTTTCTTTTAGCCTAAAACGATTAAACAACTGATGTATATAATGGATGTATCCATAGTTTAAAGATTGTTCAGAATGTTTATCGCAAAAGGTAATATGTGTACAGTATACTATCACATGACACCCTTGGATAGAGACTGAAGGTGTGATTGGTCTGTTTCAGACACCAGTTACTCGTACCACCCCGCCATACACGATGACTCCTTCGTCCGCCGCAAACAGAGGAGAAACAGGACAACCTTCACTCTTCAGCAGGTAAACTCCCTTAACATATCATCAATATTTGTGAGCGTATTCTTTATTTATCACACTGCAATATGTACACAAAACACAAGGTTTGCAGACATTCTATCGTTAATACGTTTCACCGTGCCGTAACATATCGATCATATTATAAGTGTGAATGTTATCACGTATTTTTAGGATAAAAATTCATGTTTTCAGATATTCTTAGTATTGGTAGGAATAAGGGAAGTACAAATGTGCAAACTTTCAGGCGTAGAAGAACTTGGTGAATATAATGAAATGAAAAATGGCTTTATTAGTCGAAGTTAGGACTAGCAAGCCCTCTCTTACACTTAACCTATCCTATAATATACTGTTATTGGGCGAGGAAAGTAGCGCAGAATTTCATAACGTGTTACTTACGCTTTTAGCACCTGCGGATTGAGACATATTAGCTCGGAACAATACCGAGAGTTTAATTGGTGACTTCCTGAATGGTGGTTTCGTGCCGATAAGTGACACTGAACTCAAGCCAAGTCACGTCTCTTCGTAGTGAGTCAAACCATTCGTGATGCTATACATGGTTACAATCATGGCAATATAATAGCATGATTCATAACCTGATAACTCGACTTGAGACAACGACCACTCTCAGAGGGTATTTCAAGGTGAATATAGGATGAAGAGTGACAGTAAATATAACGGTTTACATTTTCATGACAACCGATCAAGTAGCCGTTGACTTTTGTGCAGTAAATGTTAAAAATCCAAAATCATGCAATGCCTAAAAATAACAAAACGCGATTTTTATCCTTCTAAATATAAACATTTTAGTTATGAATAGTAAAAACTATTTTTACAACAAATTGAAAGTCTTAGTGTAAGTTTAATCTTGATACGTGAATTGGTTACGCAACAATGAACGTTCAAACTCCAGTATCTGAGCTTTATGGTCCTAGTGTAAACCTCGAATTGGTTTAGTTACCTTGAAAAAAGGCACGCCAAAGGAAAATGTATACGAAAACAAAATTAAACAACAAATAATGAATTAAACATGAGGATATTTTGTGTTGACAGCTGGAGGAGTTGGAGACTGCCTTCGCCCAGACTCACTACCCGGACGTGTTCACCAGGGAGGATCTAGCCATGAAGATCAACCTCACAGAGGCTAGGGTCCAGGTATGTGTGTACTTACTACTTACTTCCTCCAATCTACACACAATACACGATACTATAATCAGGGGAGATCATTTGACACATAAATGTTCAACGCACTTTTATTGACATTTTACCCACTTGCTGCATACCATTATACTTTAAGTTTTATACTTTTATATACATTTTTAAGTTCGTATTGAAGTATATTAATCCAAAATGTTTGATTGCGCACTTAGACGCATAACATCCAGCGAAGCTGTAAAAACTAATTATTTTCAGACACGCCAATTATGATTGCTTTAATACTGCTTCATTAATTTTATGGTTTGCTTGATAAAACTAGCCTTAGTAAAATATCTTACTTTAATTGATGGGAAGTCGATTAGCTATATAGGGCTTAATAAATATATCGATCAATTGAATAAACTCAAACTCAAATCTCTTTATTGTCAAGTAACAAAATAAATTGCATGACACTTCGTCAAATAATACTTGATATATGAATTCAGGAATGTTTGAAAAGTAAACTGAACTTTTTATTTGGAACTAAACTTTTAATGATGGGTTTATAGATTCATGTACAAGTCAAAAATACCTATATGTGTAAACACGAACATAGAGTAACCTGGGTGTTTTGACAAAACTAACAACCGGTTTTGGCCTGAGCACGTTAGTGGAAATTACAAAACCTGTCATAGAAAAGCTTATTTTATAAGTTATTGCTCTAGTTTTATGATGGAGAAGTTTATAACCTAAAACAAATTTATATCCTTGATATATTCGAAAGATAATTTTTAAGGATGAACATAATTATTTGATTTAACAGTGAAGACGAAGTGGGAAAAATGTTTCAAATATAATGGTTACATTTTGCCCAGTAAAAGTATAAAATTTACACATCGTGCAAACACAAAATGAATTTTTGAAGCCTTGAACCCCTATGAAGTATCTCCAAGAAAAACTAAATCACTCCAAGATCTAAAAAGCGTTCCTTATTGATAGCAGAGGATCAGTAGTGTATATACAATAAGGCTCATAATGGTATGCAATAAGGCTCGATGGTCGACCTAATCGCATCGGCTCGCCTGCATTATTTAGTTATAGTAGATCCTGTGCCCCGCGGGCCTGCAGGGGCCAAATATGGATGCAAATACTTGTCTTTTGGGAGCAGCTTAGTTCCGCCGTGACCATTACCCTACCCTACGATCAATAGTTCACCGCACTCCTACCAAGACCACGTCCCCTCTAAGATATGCTCAGTAGACCAACAGTCAAGTCCAGTATTCGTCTTACTCGAGTAGGCGCATGCTGATTCAACCTAATTGAATAAACACAAAAGTAACCTATACAGTACTTTGAAATTTCAGCAAACTCCCACATTTGTCGGAGGAAGAGAGACTCTGGTTTCTTCAGGTGTTGCATCGCGTACACATTATTAACGAGTATATACTCGTACATTTTCAAAATAATCGTTACATTGAAGCAAAATAATGTCAAACAACTTTAATACAAATAATAATGATACGCTAAAGAAAGGCAAGTCATAATATCGGTTTTCTTCTTTTTCATTAACCTAACTTATATAATTATTAAGTTAATATTAAGTTAAACATATTTAGATGTTTCAACAAACATAGATAACCACAACCAACCTGTGAAAATGATTACATGAAAAAAACAGGCTAAAAAGCCATTGACATGAGCGAAGCGTATTTCCTTGTTACCATAGGAGTTAGAGGCTGTTCGCTACGCTCACGGACTCGTAGAGATAAAAAAAACCCTCTCCCGGTAGACGGATTTTGCTGGCTAACGAACTTGACTGCATGAGATATTTACAAAAGGAATATTTGTACCAAATGTCATGAAAATCTGACGCAAAGTGCGACCTGTTGTGATAATATACACATATATGCATGTGTATATACGTATGTAAAGTGATAAAAAAATGCTCAAACCATTTCTGGGGGTCAAAATCGATGCACATTTCGTGGTCCCGGGTCCAAGTCTAACCATACTGACGGCATGGATATCGCATTTTTCCAAAGGAAATTCATAAATAAACCCATTTAGTGTTCTACAATCTAATATTCCTTACACTGCAAACACTCAAAGTGGGAAATAATTAAAAAGACAACATTCGTGTAAATGTTACTTTCATTTACACTATTTTACGGAATAATATGAACGGAATAAAAAATAACGAGAGTCGACAAAAGTGTTAGAAACAAGTATATACAGTACACTGTACTAAGAAATTATTAATACAAGACGTGTGAGCGCAGTCTGAACAGTTGTAGTAAGCGGCCGCTCTCTCACCCGGTCCCATGGTGTAATGGTTAGCACTCTGGACTTTGAATCCAGCGATCCGAGTTCAAATCTCGGTGGGACCTAAACATTTATTTTACTTTTTCTTCTTCTATTCGCTTCGTAAAATCGTAGTTAGTGTGGTTTGTTAACTTATGGCACGTTTTTGGGTAAATTTATTGCAGTTTATGTGGAAAATAGCCTTAGCGTGTTCAGTAAACCTGTATAATTAAATAAACTTATTAAAATGTTGTTTCATGTAGAAGTATTTTCCTATTCAGCAAGTAAATAAAGCCAATTTAGAGACGCTAGAAATGCATTTATACCATAAAGAAAATAGAAAATAAAACGCATATGAAAAACGAATTCATTTTAGGGTTTTAATATATGTTTTTAAGGAAAGAAAGTCCCAACTTAAAAACTTCTTATTAATATCGATATCGTATTGGCTAATGCTTACCTTGTATTCGATGAAACTATGTATAGTATTTGTTAAAACGTAAATATTCAACATAATACAGTAATTAGCATTTTAAATTATACTACTATTTTAACCTCAGTTTAATGGTTATCAATTGGACAATAGTAGTAATAACTACAATAAAATCAGTTACATTAATACAAAACTAAAACTAACGATTAATTTTTAGAATTTTCGAAAGAAAATAAAATAAAGTAGCCAAAAATTAAATAATATCATACGGATGGTTAAATCTATACACATAAATTTATTAAATCTATAATCTACATGCTTGTATCAAATAGGTGAATACAAGAAAACAAAATAGTTAATCGGTCGATTTCATCATAATACGAGAATTTATGAATTTATACATACTCATAAAAGAAGGACTTTATCCTGTATATGGATATTAATAAACCTTTTTATCGAATAAATTACACTAAACGAAAATATCATAAAGTTAAAAAGTTGTTGTAATCGAAAACATTTATTTTCAAGTATTTTCATACGATTCAGAATTATTAAATAATTATGTACTATTATATTTATCATCGTAACATAGCTCTGCTTATTAGTTTAGTTATTTACACTAAAATAAATTTAAATGAACTAAAACTAACTAAATTTAAAAGTAACTAAACTGAGTTAAAATAAAAATAAATTTAATAAAATAATTAAAGTTCAAATAAAACTAAAAAATTATAACTAACTAAATTCAAACGAAACACATTAATTTTAGTGTTATTAGTTGTGTAAGTTAACTTATTAAGTGCATAAAATGATTACAGTTACTCGATTCTCTGAGTTGAAATCTACTCTTCATAGTGTAGATTATCTAGTGCTGATTACCTTTTTTATCTTTGTAATATTTTGTACTTAGAGCAATTAGCGTGCAAAATTCAATTTTGTCGGCAGATATAAAAATAAATACAAATAAAACCTTCTTTAATGGCAGCACGTTAAACTGATTATTATTACATATTAACTAAAGTGTAATTATTTTCTATTCAAACTAGTGATTTTGCTATAAATTAATAAAGTGGTACAATCGAAAGCATATAGCTTAAATAATTATAAGGAAGTAACTGCTAATCGAAATGTGCGAAATACTTGTTTATAATTAATTTGGTATACAATGTTTTCCTAATTTATGATTTGTATTGAGTTACTTGAGCTCAAGCACATTTTCTATACAACTAAAATTTACTATTATATTATCTATAGACTGCAGGTACATATATTAAAAATCTGAAACGAAAAAAATATTAGCATATTTGCCGTTACCAAAGCTGTAACCTAATGAAATCTTAAAACATTGGTACACATACTCTTTGATTTTTATGAAAGCTCTTTCAAAAACCTAAAAGTTTTATTGATTCATTAATTGTTTTATTAATTGTAGAAAAAACATGCGCCTATGTAAAGATACCCCACATAACCTTTTTTTCTGAAACTAAAAGATGTGTTTTACCCCGCGGACCTTTAAATCCATCTTTCACCCATTTCACAGTTAATGACTGAGCTATAATAAGGAACAACTAAAACCAAACTTGAATCCTTGAACTAATTTGTCATATATTTAACTTATTTTGATTTTACTCTACCGTTTTTTCGTGTATGAACAATAAAAATTCTCATTGACTTGGATACAACATCATTGTTACGATTGTTGTAGACGACACAATGTGTCGTAGCCTAACAACACATAACCACGAAGCACTTAACCAACTTAGCGTTGACGACATTACTTTAAGCAGCTTACAAGAAGAAGTTCTTCAACACATCTTTCTGCAGCAAATATCGAGTTTTCTAATCAAGCGCTAAGTGTAGAGTTCGCTTTGCTGGGATTAGACTCAGGTTGTTGTTAACAACATTCACCGAGCGTCTTATCTATCAGGGTTATTTATTTTTGTAAAAATTAACAAGTTTTAGTTTGGTTATGCTGAACTAAAAAAATGTTGTTTCTGATCGTCCATTAATTGTTGTATCCGATTATAAATCACACAAATTTTGATATCATTTAGCCTATAGGATAACTTCAAAACGTCTTCCATTTTTCTAAGTCAGAATACAGGTATAATACATTGGTCAGGGTTGGATATAACTAATAATATTCCAGACTAATATCATTTAAGCAATGTTTCTAAACCTAATCCATAAAAATTCATATTTCAAAATCTGTATGGGTAATCCAGAACTGCTAGTAAAAGCTCTTTCCAAAAATGTGTCCTACCTCTTTGGAGGGTTCAATAAGGTTACCCATGTTTCTGTGTCGACAACATTACCTTTATCATAGTATTCCGTCGTTCTAAACAACTTGAAAGTTCTTGGACCACACACTAGAAAGGTACTTCTAGAAACCTGCTTTGGATAAGGTTTTAATTTTCCAGTAGCCGTCATTTTGTATTTCTCTTAACGTATCTTCAAATTCGTTAAACTCACTTTTTAATGCCTAATATAATTTTATATAAATAATGAAAACAGGTTTGCAAAACGCACTGGTTAGACCCTAATGGTAAATAACTTTCGTTAAGTTTATCATTTTATAATCAACAACTTTCGTATATTTTATTAAATCTGGGATGATAACGGAAAGAAGCGTAGTACTATATAAAACATGGCTGAGAGTAATCTTTATATTGTGTGTTAAAATTAACAACCTATAAACCCCAATGATTAGGAAAAAATCTGTCGGAAAACATGGATCGTAACTCGCATAATATGTAACGTTTCATACGACTTACTTGTGCTTTCCAAAACCTTATGTTGTTACTAAGGAAACCGCTGTCCAATTTGTGTTCAATGATAATAGATATTAATAAATTCTACCACAAAAGCTATTCTTGAACATATGATGTTTTTGTAATTATAGGTAAGTTACAAATAAAATTATTTCAATCCTCATTTTGCAAACATACATAACTCACAAACCATTCAACAAAGGCAATTATTTTACCCAAGACCTCTTTGTACTACAGTAGATGTAAAAGTAAGCACAAGTGTAATGAAAATCCTTATTTAGAACTACGATTTCTTAAGTTTAGAATTCGAATGTAACAATTATTCATCATTGACAAAAATGTAGAAAGTGGCTGCAGTTGGCAGAAAACAAAGCATTTCTGGACCCATGTTTCTACGTATTTCTTACCTATTTTCCTCAGACCCATACCGGTCCTGACTTCCGGGACACCAGCTGGTTTTGAGCTCAGGTTGTAAAGTTGAGTTTGCAACATTGTCACCTTGACTGAGGAAGGACGTGACAGAAGCAGGGTTACTACGACCACTAGTCCACTACTCGTGAATGAGCTCACTAAGGGTGTGACGTAGACTCATCTAATTATCCTGCAGCTAATGTTTGTACAGCGCGTAAGGGCGTTGTAGTACGCGCACTACAGTGTAGAGCCCTTGTGCAAATTGTACAATCTGGCTTCACTAACAATAGAGAGCCCGACAACCGTTGTTACTCCACACCTCGGGCACCCCCACACACTCGACAATCATAAAAATACGACGCTCTCGGCACAGCACCAAATTTAGTGGAAAAGGACGTTAATAAGCCGACCTACCTTGGTGTCACGGCTTGCGTCTTGTGAGTAACTTGGTGTTGTTCTTGGCTTTAGTTTTCATCAAAAGAGTCTAATTCAGTACTATGAAACAACAAATAATAATAACCAGAAGGGTTCCGGATTCAAAACCCGCTCCAGAAATTTGGTTTTTCGCCTCAGTTCGTAGTCCTCATAGCTACGTGAGGCAATTGAGTAGCTACGCTTCGTAGTGCATTCTAGTAGCGAACACTGAAATGAAAATCGTGTCGGTTTCACAGCGAACTAGACACTCAGTCTTCAGACCAGATGATTATCACTAATCACTAGAACTTTAATGATTTGGAGTTGCGGAAATATCTCGTAGACTTGAATGGTTGCACGAAAATGCCTATATTTTCACGTTGAATCAAGAAAGTATGCACGGTTTACTCTGTTGTTTGCTTGCAAGTTTCCAGCAAGTGAGTGAGTTCTGCTTGATTAGAGCAATGCAGTTGACTGCCACATAACTGTGTAAACTAACGGTTGTCACTTCCAGGAAGTGGTGGTCAGCTAACATCGCATTATTTCATTACTCTTATTACCAGACTTAAATTCTACAAAGACGCCGAGCCTTGACGCGATGCCCCCCTCCCGCACCGCTACGACCTACTATACTCACTTCACGCGTCTACATAGCACGACAGAATAACTTATTCTTAATTCACTCCTAATAGATAGTTTTGTCTTATTTCAGGACAAGATTTAAGCCCTTCAGTACTTTTAAACTTCCTCGGATGAGACAGAAGGAAAGTGTGTATATGATAAGTTTGTACATAAAAATAAAGTTACTATGGAATCATTAATCCTTATATAAAGTATGGAACGCGCTTATGGGGAAACAGTTCCAAAACCATAATTAGTCGAGTTTTATTTTACAGAAATAGACCATTAGAATCTTTGGCAACCTTGAACAAAGAGACTCTTGTCGTAATCTATTTCGACAATTAGAAATTCTTACTGTTCCATCCCTTTACATTTATGGAACTATATTTTTTACTTTGATTAAATGAAACTTGGTCAAAGGCAAAACTTGAAGTATTTAAGAAATTACCAGATAGATCAACTACAAAATCAAATTCTATCTTCAAAGTTTAAAATTATTTTAAAATGAACTAAAGAAATATTGATTTACCTACACTTTATTGTATGGAGGAATTTGCTGATGGCTCACTTACCTTTAGATCAGTTTAGGGTTTTATTATATAAATATAAACCACATTAAGCATAGTTTTTTTAAACGATAGAGGTTTGTATTTTAGTTAAAAATTGTAATAGGCTTTTAGCTTTTTATAATTAAGTAGTACTTTATTGACCAAAAAACCAACCCTTTCTCTAAAATTGTTACTTAATGGATAGTTTTATTTCCTATCAAATCCTCTAGTTAAATTGCAAGGGATACATAATACCAAAAACAATGTGTGCACGTGTATGATACAGTATAGTATTATAGGATTTAAAACTATAACTCTATGCTATAACTCTATAACTTAAGTTCTGCAGGAGTGTTACTATAATACATGATGACACGTGGCTGTTAAATACAGTTAGGAAAGCACTGTTTGAGCAGAAAGTGTAACAGTTCTTGGACTACAGCACGCCTAAGTTTTTAATCGCTTGAGTCTGTCAGTAATTGGGAATGTCCCGTCGCTTCAATTCCTGGAAACAAATTATAAGCGCAATTTTTGCCACCAAAGTGGAAAACAACGTCCCCTTTCCCTTTATTAAACAATGAGCGGAAATTACGTTTTCTGATTATTTTTCAATTTGAGAAGAGCATTCAAAAGGAATACTCTTTGCTTACTTGATACCTCCAAACGAGTAATGCATACTTTATTGTCAGAGGATTCGAGCAAGTCGTTTCCTTGAATAAGTGTCAAATTACCTTAGTTCCTGGAAAAGAATACGCTTTTATTACTTCATTCGCTGTTATCAAAATTAAAACTCTTAGAGAGACTTCAATTACGCTAATTTACCTGACGTCGTGGTAATTAATTGCATTCTTTACTTATTCACTTTTATTATCGCGGTGAAAAATAACGGCAAAACTCTTCTTTTAGCCATGTAATTGCCAATCATGTTGTAAATAAAATCGTATTCGCCATTGGAGTGTTTCTTTTGAATATAGTATTATGCTAAACATTTTCTTTGGTGTGGTAAATGAATCTTTAGTTTTGAACCTTAATTTTATTATGAAATAAAAATATATACACAATTACATACTTTATTTTTTTGTATTTTATAAAACAATATTAAATAGTATACATTGGGTGTTTTCAGATCACCCGTGCGGTTCGTAGGGTTTTTCGGTTTCGGTGCTTAGCCTTATTACCAATGAGGAGCCTGAATAACTCAGGAACATTATTTTCAACCCTTAAAAATGATCTGGGGGGTCACTTATTTATGGTTGGAGGTACAGTAGTTTATAAACAATTTTTAAATAGAAACCTTTTTAAATATTGTGATGTATTTTATTAATTGAGAAACATTTTGCTATAAACTGAACCTTCTTTCAATTTTTATTTTGTATACATTTACTATTCGGTTTCGTAGCAAAATATCTGTATCTCAAGTTTCAAGCAAATGGGTCTTCAAGAAAATCACCCGAAACCAACAATACTCGACATACCGACGAGAAGCTAAACTGTTGAGTTTAATCCAAAACTGGGTAATCAATTTTTCACTATCATTAAGTAGATGAGAAGAAAGCTGCATGGAGAAGTGGGTAGTCAAGTCGCAAGTCGCGCCAGGTGGCTGTGGACCAATCACAGCACAGCGCAGTTCTCCCAGCCGAGGCAAGGGGAGGATAAGGGTAAGTTAACCCCCTCGCTGTATCGTGTCCGTTTCCTTCAACCCACTATAAGATATTTTTCAATTCCAATCTAATCTGACAGCTAATAGGCCCACAGCGAATGTCAATAATTTGTCTTGAGGTCCCGGGCGCCGCGTTTTCTCGAGGGAGGGGATTTAAAATGGCCCCGCGCCGCGCTACCCGCCGGCCTGGCTTACCCTAACCGGAGTTTATAATCTTCGATAATATGTTAAGGGAAATGGCCACATCAATAACGCAATCGAACCTGCACGCAATAGAGCCCTCTTTATGTTATCACATGTTATGCTCCTCCTCCTCTTTATTTTATTTTACCTCCGCTCCTCTTTATCACTTACTGTAATGTGTTTCTGAGGATATGGGAAGGAAAGGAGTCTTTAGAGGTACTTTATATCGTCTTAGGGTTTATACAACGCAACGCTTTGGAGAATCCGTAAATAAGTTCTAGTTTACCTTTTGTGGGTTATGCTAAGAGAAACTTATACGTATAGACGCTCCATAACCTGCATCGATTTCAGAAATATGACGGGGGAATTTATCTTTGTACACGTGTATTTATCTTTTTAGAATTGGATAGTCTACATTTCATATTTAGGTTAACTACTATGTCTTCATATCGATATAACTCACACAGTTTAAAATTTGTTTTAATAGACCTACTTAGAAATAAAGTACAGTAACTAGTTTTTGTAAAATAAAACACAAAGAGAAAAATATTATCTTAGGTACATTTATTGTATTAGAAATATTGTCGCTTTCCAAAGACACCAACAAATGCAACTAGCACGTGGTGAGGCTTGGCAGAATTTCTCCACACAATAAACTCGGCAAAGTGACCGTGTGGTTATCTGTGGTCTGTGAGGCAGGAGGCACCGGTCTGACGTCGAATTACTAACCGCTTAAAGGAATTGAGCTGAGAAGAAGGCCTCCCTAGAGTGCCGCTGTCAGAATACTTCCAGAGTAGTGGTAGTGAATAAATTGAATTGTTGTCCTGACCCTCGCCGCTCGCCTGCTAGTTGATTCTCAGTCTTTACTTGCCTGGTTAGCGTCAGATAAACGCCTCTTCAACGATAAACTGGTTACGCAGTACGCATCCCTCGCCATTGCCATGGGTCTTCTGCTCTTCGAACCATTCAAGTTTCTGTTTGTTCTTGTCGGCTGAAAAGATTTTATGGCTTCAAAAAAAGTGGTCCACTTAAGCAACTGCAGATGAGTCGAAGGTGGTATTTCCCAGAATCAACTTGTACTACATCCAAAATCGTGTCTAGGAAAAAGCGGAATGTATACGATTTCCATGTGTTTCATGTTTTATATCCTATCTTAAGAATGTCAGTTTACTTTTGACAAATCAAATTTAAAACAGTACCGATGAAAGCTTTTTGTTATTAAATTTCAACACAAAATATAAACGTATTTAAACTAAACTACATCCATCACAACTTTTAGTTAAATCACCCTTAACATCTAAATACACTACAACTCCAACATTTACTATAAGAACCTGAAAAACGACTAGTTGTAACTAAATTCCTAGCAATATAAATACTGTACATATAACTACCATATAACTACTGTACATCTCCTAGCTCGAGAATGGTCTCGCGATTAAAAGTTAAGAACTTAACAGTTCAAATTGTTGTAGTCGAGCTCTCTAAGATAATAAGCTCTATAAACTCATAAATTGAATGGAAATTATGTTTCAAAAAGAAGCAAATGTACATTACAAAGTGAAGCAATTAGTTAAACAAGTTGTTTGATATAACTTACCTACTCAGCAGTTTCACGCGAGTCTGAATATAATTTACATGGAATAATGAAACCAATTAGGTCCAACGTTGTTTGCTCAGCTCAAAGCAACGGAGAGTATTACGAGATAAGTCTTTTCAAAAGTAATTTCATGAATGAACTCCACTCGGCGAAATATAAATTTAGAAAGTAATTTAAAACTTTGTTAAATTTGCTTAATGAATCTCCGCGGCTGCAAAAGTGTTCTTCAAATCCAATTTCAAACTGATACTGTTCTTGTTATACTTTGAAATGGGTCTTTTGTTCCTAGTTAATTATTCTTTTCACCCACTCCGACGTATATTAAACCATAAAATGTATTTTATACCTGATAAGGTATTCTTTAACTTTTATGTATAAACTTATTCTCCTACCATTAAAAATCTTACCCACGTCTTTTGAGCTTAGGAGGTGGTATTAATTACTACGTATTAATTAATTAGTTATTAATTCTAGAGCTTAACATTATTTTATTTTTCACAAGCTGACTTTATTGACAATATGTAGCTTGCGCATTGTTTATTTACTTTACCTTCTGGCTGTAAAACAGGCAAAACTCCAATTACTTCAACTGCAAAACACAGTATTTGTGAATAATATTTGAGGATTTTCTTTAAAATCCAAGTTTTATGTAACTAATCACTTTTTAATGTTCATTTTAACACTATTTACATATTTTATTGATTTAACATGTGTATTTTATTTATATCTCAGTATTTTATTACTAAAATGGTGTATTCACACACGTCTAGATCTGTAAAACATGCTCGTAAAGTCCCATTTTCCGAGTTTCTTTTTCGACTGGCCCCGTCAGTCTGTTAGATGACACGGTCTCCCAATAATGTACCATTAAACTCGCGTCTAAACTATGAAATGCTTCCGCGATCAACGCTTTCTTAAGACTTGCTGTAAACACCTTCGGCACTGACGCAGATTCAACCGAACTTGGAAGTCTGTTGACAAATTTAACTCCTGCCTGTGCTTGCAAACAAATAAACTACAACTTACTCACAACTATTTTGGTTTTTCATCTCAAAATAAAGTAATTTATATTAATTTTGCCGTTGTGCTATTGAGTTGTATCGTAGAATTTTGTATTACAACCTACATAAGTTAAACTAAATAAAACGCAAGCAATTATAAAACACAAGATTTTAACTCTCATAATTATTTATTAGGAAATTTTAAAAATCTGAAGGTGGCACGCTAAGGTTTTAGCAGTACCCAAACCATTTCAATAATTTTACAGTGTCACCTTTTACCACAACGTGGACTAATTTCTTGACAAAAACTTAATTTATACACAGCGATTTGAAAGCAGTGCTTCGGAAAACGGTGATTTTATCACGCTTTAAACCTGACCAATTCAAACCTAACTCCCTACAAAGTTATTTCCACCAGCAGCCTTTCTGACGCTGCATCAGCAGAATGCGGAATGCGGAGGGACAGGGCGTCAGCGGCCGCGCCGCAAATCTAATGGATGCGCTTCCCAATACAGCATGCACTTGTCAAAGTCCACGCCATTTTTCCCTTTGCAATTCAATCTGTGGCAACCCGACCAAAGAGAATTTGGAAAAGTTGGTTTGTATAATAGATGTGTGGAGGGCCAGCAAACGTTAAGACTCCATCACAGGGTGAAATTCATTTACTGTTTGACCGGTGACGTCACCACTCATCACTGTTTCACCCGTCTGAGTGCACGGCATGCAGATTCACCGCTTTCACGGGTTTGTGTCACACGGCAGTGAGGGGAATCAGCAAGTGTCATTTGTGTTGTACTTTTATTTAGAAATGCCGGTATTTACAATTGTATCTTTAGCTAAGTGATAGCTAACTTCATTTCATTCCCCATTGAAATTCTGGAACCTCAACTAATTGAAAACAGTTTTTGAACAATATATACAGTAGTTTCAAAACACATACCGGTACCAAACATTTTACGGATTTCAGATGACTTTAGACGGTTTGATGATGCGTTTATAAGGGAATACGTGACGAAATTTTCAACGGTTGCATCATAGGAGGTCGTGCACTATCCGAAATTAGTCGTATATTGCTACCTATGCCAGAACCCAATGCGAGATATTTAGTAAAATTTGAACTATAAAACAGCCAAATTTAACTAGGAGTTGGGCTTTTTAATTTAAAAAGCTAACGCGGATTTGTAGAAATTATAATGTCAAATTAAACTAATCAGTGGAATCAATTGTCGGAAATTGTTGTTATGTTTACAAGTGTATAATATCGTAAAGGATCGCATTAGACGTGTGTGATGGAGTGTGAAATGAGTTGTGTTGTGGTACAATGATGTGGATGTGGGACCGGCGGCTGTGTACTGACAATGTATACACAAATATTGTCCATGGCGGATTGTCTGACTACCCCCACCACCACCACCACCTCCCCTCATGGTTACATGTACAACAATATGTGCAGACAATGTGCCTTCTGTCAAGTGGACAAACACGCAGTTTTCTATCTTGTGCTTCCCTCAAACATCACTTGGGGGCAACGTGTTTGCTGTGTAAAACTTGTCCTCTAGGCTTTTCTTGCTGTTGGGATTCACGTTACGAGCCAAATTACCTGAATTCGTCGTGCCCAAAGCTTACGAATCAAAATACAGAATTCGAGGTACAGCTTGGGTTTCAATAGTAATCTGTGTTAACAATCAATCTCTTAAAGGTTTGACATTAGTTTAGCGTGACCGTCAGCCCTAACATTCCTCACGTATGGTTCTGAAAAGGCAACCCAAAACATGCATGTGGTGGAAATGCCACAAGGATTTAATACGATTGAAATTCCCTTTATAAGACATCTTCTGGTTTCTGTTTTGAGTTCAGTGAGGGTTTTTGGCAGTTTTATATAGAAACCAGATGAATCCTTGTGATTCTATTGCCAACTAGAATAAAGTATTGCTTTATTGTGAAGCTCCATAATAAAGTGTATTCAAACGTCAAGGTTGTTGCACCCAAAACCAAAACTTCCACAGAAGACTTATAAACCGAGTGATAAATATGATACCAACCAAAGACACCCCAAGATACTGTTCTTGTGTAATACTAGAGTGGCTACTACAGCATGTGTTGTAGTATCACGTGACCTTGATAGTATTACCAAGGGCCGGTGTTAGCTCGTTGACTCGTATAATGAGTGCTCACAGTCAGTATCAAAGCTAATGAGCTCGCCTCTCAGTCTAATTGTGTACCTCTACAGCTGATTCCTCCAGTCCAGCAGCACCTTGCTCTGCTCTGTCTCATTACAGGACTCACCTTTGTCCCGCTTGTCATTTCCTACTTATCTCCTACTTTCTGTTATTTGTTCCTACTCACAGGGATTTTCTCATTTGTAAAGGCTCGCTTTGTTCATCGCTTGACAAAGGCGCTTTACTCCATTTTCAGAAATAATTTGAAGTTACTCGTCTGTTTGTGTTTGCGCTTTGAAAAGAATAAAATATTGTCTCCGTCGTTATCTTTTGCTACGTCTCTTTGGTAGTTAGTGTTGAGAGTTAGGTTTAAACTTACCTCAGCGTAAAATAAACCAAAGGAACTCGACCAAAATAATGTAGTAGATACTTGGGTGAAGCTAAACTTTGTTCAGTGGCGTGGCGAGAAAGATTTCTTTTTAATTTAAAATACTCGTATTAGTTTTTTATCTAACCAATTGATACATATATTAAATTTGCGTTATCAACATTATAGAGGTATTATCTAAAATAAATATTCTATGCTGGCCATCTGTTTGTAGCTCAATGTTCCATCAATCCTGATATAATGACCCCATTTGGACACTTATTACCTGAACAATGAAATATTTCAAACAACACTCTGAAGAACTAAAACTTAATCCTAGTTCTTATTTATTCCTATATTTCTTAATGTACCTTTTCAATAACTCACTTATAAAATAATTTGAATGACTCAAAGATACCCTGTTGTCAGTGTGTTCTACCAATGTATTTATTACGATTGAACTTGATTGCTGCCAACTGTCATGTTTCTCGTGGTTCAAGATTCATGTCTGTCGGTGCACCATTTAATTGTTTTTGACAGTTGGTCACTAAACTCGTAAGATACCATTTTTTCTATATTTAACGAAATTTTCAACAGCTTCTGAAGCTAACATAGTGCGAGGCCCATTTGAGTTGTGCTTCTATTTGAGTTGTAACTAAATTGCAAGTCGTGTGCTATGTTACAGAATACGCCGTATGTATACTCTACTGTAATATTCAAGATTGAAGCCTTAAAACTAAACACTATTTTCTGGGAAAACAAGAGAAGAACAAACGTTTGTGGAAAACAAGCACCTCTGTTGATTCATTTTCCAACCACTTTCAACTCGTATACTTGTGTTTATTGTAGTCTATGGAGAACGTCGCTCAGAGGACAAATGTACGAAATGTATTTACTCTAAAGTCTCTCACATCAGAAATGTTTACTCGTGGTGTTGGTTGAGGGAAACATAAGGTAGAAAACAACATGTTTGTCCACTTCAGGGTGTGTGGGTTTCGTGATTGAACGTGGCTTTCTTTTTGTATTTTTAGGACTTTGTGATATATTTAGCGATAACAAAAAAACCACAAGTAATTTCGACATTAGTAGTTTAGCTACCAACAAGTATAATTAATAAAATTGTAGTTTATATCTTTAACTTTCTCTTTCATTTCGAAACTAGTTTTTTGAACTGTACTGTTTTAGGTAAGTTTTAAAGATATTTTTTTACTTTTGTAACCACAGATGGTAGTAAATTTCCGTGGTTGGAATAATATTGTGAACATTTTTCATGTTTTGTGAACAACAACATGGGTTTTGGGATGTAGAATCTGATCCTGTCTTCATATGGAAAGTCATTTTTAGGTTCATATATATCATAAATTGAGACACACATAAACGAATACCCCACAGTCATTGTATGGTTGGAACTAAACCAGGTTTGGGTTTTCCAAAATTTCTATTTCAAAACTTTTGAATCAGGCATTCATAACCATTCTTTTACCGGTATGTTTTCTTTCAATTCTCAAAAAGAAAATACCCAAAGTTTCAATAGGTTCTTACACACGACACAAATTGATTGTCTGCACATATTGTTGTACGTGTAACCATGGGGGGATGGTGGTGGTGGTGGGGGTAGTCAGACAATCCGCCATGGACAATATTTGTGTATACATTGTCAGTACACAGCCGCCGGTCCCACATCCACATCATTGTACCACAACACAACTCATTTCACACCCCATCACACACGTCTAATGCGATCCTTTACGATATTATACACTTGTAAACACAACAACAATTTCCGACAATTGAGTCCACTGATTAGTTTAAATTCGATATTATAATTTCCACAACCATTACCATCCTCTGCGTCGTTGATTCCGAAGGGAACTGACTGTGTCATTAAGATGGATCATACTAAAATGTCACTGTGTATTAAAGCAAGATGGTGGTTTAGAGTGCATCACTAATCAAAATATAGGTCACCGCGGTTGTTGTCAAGGTACTTGTTCAAGCAGTTGAACGTGTGACTGTTGAAAAAGGCCCTTAGCCCACCGACTATACTCAACTATATAGGTGTCTGCAAATCGTTCGTCTCCGCTTTTTAACCTTATTTTGGTTGTACGCCTGATTAAACCTTAAAAGGAATGAACGACCAATTCCAACTGAATGCATGTCTTTTAAATCATGAATAAAGTTGAATAGTACAGATAAACGAACATTTTATTCAGTTCGAAGAAGGTTTTCATTTGCCGTTGACACGCCGTTGAAGAACGTACCTTGTTGTCAAGACATAAAAGTTAAAACGTATAAGTACTAAGCCTAACTAAGTTAAAAAGCCACCCTATATTCCTTTCACATAAGGGCATTCTCTTTCATCTATGATCTACAATACCGTTCTCCAAAAAGTAAGCTCTGAATCAGATATTTGGTTTAACTGATGAGTAGTATGAGTTATATTCAAATGTTTGCCGATCGCTATACATTTAATGTAAAATATCTATGCCATAATTATTATTTATTTTATGATTATCATTTTGTTTGGCAGGTGTGGTTCCAGAACCGCAGGGCCAAGTGGCGCAAGGCGGAGAGGTTGAAGGAAGAACAACGCAAAAGAGAAGACCAAGAGAGAGGCAAGCCAGACTCTGATCTCAAGGTGTCCTCACCTTCCAAGGTAAGCCAACACTTGACCTGTTCTTTACGCCAGTGAAATGCCAGTGGATTCAGCACATACTTTTGGCACTGAGCATTGACACAGTATATGGAGCTGTTGGGTAGTTTTGAAACAGTTTGCTGTACAATCTGACACCAACTTGCTACCAACAGTCGCCCCTGCCTTGCTTGGGTTCTAGTCCATAATTTTAGCCACCATTAAAACGCGCTATTGTTTGTATCTTTGATATATTTCAGGCTTTAGTCAAGCGACAGTACTTGTAGCGTAAAATTCTCAGCTTACCAATAATTAATATAGCAAGCAAAACAAAAACCGTTAATACACAGACACAAGTTAGTAACGTAACTTGGCAAAATCTTAAACCAGAATATATTTACCATTAATCTTCAAAGAATAGAAAATTGCACAAAAGCGAGTTTCCAGATGTAATACATTGTGAGGGGGAAGTTTTATTTAAATCCGCGTTATGACAATAGTGTTTATTTGTGGCTGAATTCGTTGGTGTTGGCGGGCGCCCAGACTGTGAGTCAAAAAGAAAGCGATTACCCTACCAACCACCCCGCCCAAGGAGAAAACGCAGAAAGTGAAGGAAGAAAATGGATATCACAGCCACTATGGAATCAGAATGGTTCAAATAAAATGTAAATGGACGAGGACGAAGGATGAAGCACGAAACTTGAGCGGCCTGCCGCCAGGAGCAGCACTGTGCATGATTTATCCTCTTCCCGGCATAAAACACACAAAATATGTATCAAAAGACATAACCCATTCATTCAGGGAACAAAAGATGTCCTTAGCTGAAAATATGCGCAAGGGAGGAAGCGGCCATCAGTTATGCGTTGTGTACGGCATTACCATAGCGAAGCGCTCCTCCTTCAGAAAAATAAGGTTCATTATCATATTCTGCTTTCCTGATTCCCTACAATCTGCGCCATCCGTCTTGGTTTGAATATTTCACGTCGCCTTCAAGTCGAGTCCGTTTGTCCCCTTTTGTGACAAGTTACCAGCAGTAATCCAAAGCTGAGTCAGCCGGTACCGTGCACTAGCCTACTGCGTATGCACAACTCTTGTTACTTGAATTATCGAGACCCACTTCGGTTAGGCTTTGTTGGGGAAAGCAAATAATTTTCTGAACACCTATCAAAGCCTCGAAATTAAATAATTTATGCCTCGAAATTAATTACGTAACATTCCTTTGTTAAATTTGATAAATAATGTTATAAATTTACTTTGGATTGGATCATGTCCGGAAATTGCGATTTAAATTATGGTTGAAATTCTCGAAAAGTGTATTATACTTTCCTTCCGATTATAAGTTAGAACTTTCTGTATTTACTAACTTTCTCAAAATCAACTAAATTTCACACCTTCTTTTCCAATAAAAATACAACTATTTTTAATTTGAAATTATATTTCGGTCTCTTGACAGAAACTTTTCAGATTACAATTAATAACAATTAAAACAAGTATAAAACCAAATAATTTAAAATTAAAATCATATGGTTAAGACATAGAAAAAGAAATTACCTATAGTACCAATAAATATTTACAGTTTCTTATACATAGGTCTACATCTACTCACTCCTAATGTAAGTAGCTGTGTAAAGTTCAGGGTGACCTGGGTAACTGGGTTTAAGTTTCAAGACTTTGTAGTGTCGTAGAAGGTTTTGTGTGACTAACTCCCAAACCAATGGAATATTTAACTTATTGACTTACAATATAACTACTTCCGTTAAATTGGCCAAATTATCCTGTATATTCTTTGGTACGCAAATCACAGGCCGCAAAAAAGAAAGCTCCAAAAGTTCCACAATCACCACGTTGGGCGCAATCGAACATTCAAAATAACATGATATCGATGTACGTAACACTTTTACCAGAATAAAAGCGCGCCCGAACGCGCGAATGTGGTTATTCAACTCGTATCCAATCATCTTGCTCGATTGTTGCAAAATCGTATTTTCGTTTTAACGCCATCCTCACTGCAACAGCGCTGAGTTCGTTATATTAATGGATTCAAATTGCGTTTTCTGACGAGCGGAATAAATCCAACTACCGGCCCAAGTTGTGTGGTTTCGGCTGAAAACCTTTTTGTATTTGTTAAGTCTTTTTAACTGTCAAAATTTTCAATTTGTAGCACTTGAATATTTACACTTGAACATACGAATTTTACTTTTATTTGTGAATTCCCAGACTAAGTGAAACTTTAAAGAGCATATCTATAACACACAAACAGTCGGGCATATAGCAGTGAGGACTGAGAAATAAAGGCACGCTATGGACGCATAAGACGCGTGGGCCAAATCAGCTATTGTCATAGAAAGCAAATTTGGTTTGTGCACCAACTTTGTTTCAAATCTCTTATCGTTTCGTATATTTAAAGTTGACGGAAGGTTCATGACAGTTCAAGGTTGACGGAAGGATTTGCGCTACCATTAGTACGACCAGACCACTCTTGCCATTTGTTCAGTCAAATATGATGTGGTTTCGTACCTTAGGTTTTGAAATAAAACTTTACAAACTGGGAAGTTGAAAAGTGACTTATGTATATTAAATAAAAGTCAATGCATATTACGGTACTTTCAGGTTGCCTCACAGGCTCACGGACACCTCTTTTCACCTGGCTTCAGTTTTCTCGCGGGATGTCGCCTCTATTCTGTCTATAATATCCTCAGTGACGTGTAGACCTATACAGTATACAGATAAATCTCAAGATAGACTTACAGGTAGTCTATATTTCCAAATGTTATGGAGAGTGATATTTCTTTGTCTGATACGATTGAAAGGTAGGGGAGTGAATGAGAGTGCCTTTGACTGTAACAAAGTATTCAGATCCTTTCTGGCTGCGATATTCACGATATTCACTTCGGAACCAAACTGACTGATACTCGCGTGTGATGTTGATGTGATATTGCTGGAAACTTACTTGATCATACAACAACTCCATTCCTTCCTTCCTTTCCTACTTTCTTCTACCGCCATTCCGCCACTTCTTTGAGCGCTTCACGCAGGCACAAACCATACGAAAATATTAGTGCATTGAATGGTCCTAAAGGTACATAAACAACTCCCAAGAAAATGTAATAGCCAACTGTTCTAACTAACAAAACAATGGAGAACGGTGCTCCATTTGATGTTTCTAGGAAAAAATACGATTGTATTTATATACTATGTGGAATTTCGGATAAAATAATTCGACTATCTGATAGTTGATAGTATCTTTTCTGACTGTCTGTTACTATTTTTAAATGAGTCAAAGATTTTCGATGTTGTTCAGTTGGATCTTGAGGCAAAATAAATCCATAAGTTGACTGTCAAAACTTTCATATTCATTGCTATTGTTGAAACCTTACTTGCGTTTACAAACCAATTGAGAAAAGTGGAAACCTTAATAAATCTGCAGTTGAGGTAGATTTATTGAAGAAATAAACTGCTTTGTGAAGAAAACAAACCTTGGTAGAGCAGTAAATCTTGGGGAAACTTGGAGCATAATCAAACCGAGAAATTGTGAGATGAAAAGGGGAGAAGGGTTGTTGATGATGTATACAGCAAAGTTTACCGGCAAGTCTCACAATTAAACAAAGAAGGAAGGTGTCGGTGGGGAAGTAGATTACTGTAAGCCTACATCGTTCTCTCCCAAAACACGGGGTACATTTGAAGTACTTTTGGCCTGCCTGATAATTATTTGGTAATTGGTGCGAACTAGGAGTTTGAAAAGTATTCGTTTGAAATATAAATAGTTAGCTTATGGTTCGTGGCTTATTGTTGGCCTTTCTACCCAAAATTGTACTTTATGTACAAATTATTCACATAACTGCATACAGTTCCCTTACTGTCTCTTTATCTGTGTATCTTTAATCCTTGATGCTGTAACAGTGTAAGAGATGAGTTGGGGCCCCTTTCGCAAATTCTTCAAACATTCCAGCAATATTCACAGCAAATTCTCCAAACCCTTCAGCAAGGGTTTCCACAAATTCTCCAAACCCTTCAGCTTCTTCACAAATTCTCCAAACCCTCCAGCAAGGTTCTCCACAATGTCTACAAACTCTCCATCAAGGTTCTCCGCAAAATCTTTAAACCCTTGGCAGGATTCTTCACGAATTCTCCAACCCTTCTGGAAAGTTACTCCACTAATTCTGCAAACTATTAAGCACGATTCTCTGCAAATTCTCCGAACCATCTAGCAAGGTTCTCCGCAAATTCACTTCGAAAACAATTCCATATATGCTTAAAATTTTGATTGCTAAACACAGTAGTTATTTTCAATTCCAGCTTCTGTAAAATTGAATTATAAAATACAAAATTAAAATACACTAAAAGAATATATTCTGTAAGTATAAATTCTAAAAGACAACCAAACAATAAAGCAGGAAGACCGCAGAAGGAGGAGGAGGAAGGATTGGATGATAAACTGGGGAAGTTGTCGTCATTACTATTAAGTAGAATTAACACAGACTCAGGTGCGAAGACGGGGTGTTTGTCACACAAGGAACATTATAATTAGTAATTGCATAGAGCTGTTGCCAGAATCGTCATTAAAGACGGTACATATTACCCGGTACATTCAAAGACAATAATTCAACAGCCGCACCTGGCTTATACAGGGCTTATTAATTACATAAGAAGCAATCGGAGGAGATTGCGATCAATACCCCACCCAAGCAATCACACTTACATTATTACTGAAGTGCTGTAAGAGCTGCTTATGCTTTCCGCTCGGTTATACTAAGTACTCACCCTACCTCTATCTATCTCTACCTTGCTCCATGGTGACTTTGGATCCTAACTTGCATAAGTTTCTAGCACAATGTCATTCCGTAGGATCTTTGGGATTCTTTGAAGTTGTTATTGGTTGTGCACAATATAAATTATCCTTAACACCTTTTAGTCCTTTGAGAAAACCCTTTTTGTATGATTCGAAAAGATGTACACGGTTAATAAAGATATGAACACTTTTACAAATTTAGATTAAGCGTGCCTTTTCTGGATAGTTCTACTGCGTATTTATGATGATTTCTTTCTAAAGTGTGTCTACTTTCAGACTAGAATTACGTTTACTACATTAACCGTACTATTTATATAATTTTTGTAAAACTCCTTCCATTTAGGTTAATGTGCACGCTAAGTGGAGTTATAATGTCAACTTTTAAGGGACACTTTTGAAATTATTAAAGACTTGTTGAACTATTGTTATATTTTCGGAATAGGCCTATATTTTTAAATGCTTCTTTGTCTATGCTTTTATAAAAATAACAGTAGAAAGTAGAAAAGCCTAAGTGGGATCATAAACTTTGTGAAAATATCTGCCCAAAAGGCCTTGTTGGATCAGAGACCTTTGCCTCGCTCGGGCAATAACCAATGTTTAAATTGAGCTGATTTCACTCTGTGTGTGTTGCAGGGGTTGGCAGGGTCTGAGGCAGAGGTGTGCAGCAGTGGCGAGGACGCTGACATGGACGACATCCCTCTGCAAGTGTCAGACCGCAGCACTACCCCGGTCAGCTGTGCAAGTGTCAGATTATTATTTGATAGACCATATGTATGTGCACTGCTATTTTAATCCCGTTTAGTAGAGCTATTTCTATCCTACGTGCCAAATAGTTTTGAAGATTTGACAACCGGTTACAGTTGAACATGTGGGGAGGGCTTCTCATCTCGAATTCCGGAACCCATGGATCCATCCAAAAGAACTGTTTTAGTCAATTTCTTCTCCAAGCCTTCATGTCAGATTACTTTTACTGTTAACCATACATTCTGCAACAATTGTCATAATTTATGAAAACTGTTTATACATTTGGTCTTGTATAACCAAACCTTTATGTAGCCTTCGTTGAAAACTCCTATGGTAGTATTTAATTTTGTGTTTCAAATTCTAAAGAAACGTTCTTATTGGTGGTTTGCAGCGGTGGCGAAGGGTCTCCGAGGGCTGCAGTCCCTGGGTCTGCCAGTGTGGCCTCCTCCCCGGCCAGTGTGGAGAGTCGTCCCCCAGTCACCCCCACAAGCACCTTCACTCACCCTCTGTTCCCCGGCTTCACTACTGACGGGTAAGTGGAATACAACTTTAGTCATTAGCAAGAACAGGAGTTTTCCTCTCGCGGACAAAGTGAAACGTCATATGGATGGTTACTTGAGTTTTTGCTTTTCATTCGCTTAATGCTTCAAGGCATTTGATACTAAAAAGATATTTTTTACTTCTATTCCAAGAGTTGATACGAATCTAAGTCGTATTTAAATAAAGAACCCTCTTTCAAGCCTGCCACGCTTTCTTCCGCTCCCCAATTGGCATCTTGATCAAGAACAGTATAAATATCAATAAGCTAAATGAAATAATCTCAGTATTTCTTTCAACCAAGTCAACTAGATTTGAATCCAAAACTGGTGCCAATTTTCAAACTGTACAATGTTTAACACAATTTACAACACTTTATACCCGATACGTTGAAGTGCTTAATAATTGCAAATACGGATTAAGGAAAGGGTAAATAAATTGGAGTCGAATGAAGGTGATTGAATAAATGAGACTGTAGGTGAGTAAAGGGTATCGAACCAAAGATCTGAGGGACGAACGTGGATAGAGGGAGGAGAGGGTAGAAGGGACGGACCCTTTCAGTGGCCAGCCTGAAGCCCATCTGCATAACCGAGTTAGTCGCGTCTAAGCGAAATGATAAAATATGATAACTTCTCCGCCACTAAGTGTCTCTAATGAATTAGGCTAATTAAGAACCTTCTATCACGGCATACATATTTAATGGAGCCATATTATATCATTCCTTTGACATCGCGTCCCGGTGAAAAACTCCTTTACGTCTCTTTCTGGCGGGATCCACTCTTTCCTGAACGAATTATCATATTTTTATACCGTCAAAGGAAAAGTATAAAAAAGTTAAAAATATAAAAACTCGACGCGATGCTTTCCGAATGAAATCCAATTTCGCCGGATACGCCGAGGGAGAAGCTGAATAAAAAATAGCCCGCGCTAGGGCGCGAATTCGTTTCTTTCTGATGTAATAAGCGAAGAAGTTGATAGAATTTTTAGAAAACTTTAAGCTATACATTTTTCATAAAGGAAGAAAGTTCATTTTCTGAAATACTTTTCTCGACGGGAGAGGAGTAACTCGGTTTGCTTGTTCACAAAGGCAGCCGTACTTCTCGCTGTATAGTAACATTTTGTATGCGACATGTAACGTCTTTTTCTCAACTTTCATGAAATATGCAAGTGTATTACCGGGATGGGCCAATCCTGTTACCCTGACGCAAACACATCGCTACAATCGCTTTACCCACCTTCATTGTCCTTTACGCTTTGCTCTTCTTCTATGCAATACCCTTTATATACCCCTTCTCTTCCCGCCGCCTACATAACATCGCCATCATCTTTGCATGCAAACTCTATTAGCCTATCTATTTTTCCATTTTCTGCGGAACGAAGTTCTTTAAGAGTTTTATACTGAGAGCTTCTCGTCTTGAGCGCTTTCGTATTATGATGCAATAACTAATCAAAATTTAAGTAATGTGCTTTTAACAATTAAAAAAGGGAAAAATACGTATTGTTATTGTGTAACACAAGAGGTGGACACACCATTGATCCTGAGTTTTCCCAAGCCGATTTACGCGTCTTACGCATAGAAAACACGAATTTCAGGTATTTACGCGTACTAGGTTTCATGGCTCCAAAGAATTAAACCAAATCGTACTCGAAGCAAACTATTACAATGCGTCAAACTTCGTTGAAATATTTAGGAACTAGGATGAAGTTCTAATGAAAAAATAACTATCGACTTCTGAGATTGAAAAGCAAGGGGGTCCTGAAGGCAGAATCATATTTCAGCTCTCGAAACGTCGTGATCTTATGTCCCCTCAAAAAACGATGGAAAACATCCGTAATAATTTTTCACCCTTAGAAATTGCACCATCGTCAACAAAAAACTTCAAACAAGAGGATTTGCATCGACTTATTATTAATAAACAAATACATATATTAATACAGTAGGCCTACCTGAGAGGAAGATACTGCAATTGTGACTCTGAAAATACCGACGCTGATGTCACGACTTGATGGAATCATTGCACCAATTGACAATGTTAGCCTACGTTCATCACAATCACTACACACAGAGCTCTCTAATTATAACTAATGTTTCCTGTCTCTGTCTGTTCTCCTGATCAATTACTACAATTGAATCACGTACTACTTTAGGCCACGTGACTGCGTCACTGTGGAGGCCTGGTGAAGTGTGTTTGATCTCCTAGTAGCATATACTTTTGTATAATTATTTACCAAAACAAACTATTCACTAACGGTTTCACAAACATTTTATAAAGCCAACTTCCTTATTTAGGCTATAGTTGAACCACGGCATTTTCCCTAGCTGGACCAATAAATGTTACAATATATCTTAGTGACACAACAGTTCAATCATAGTTAAGACTCCTTATTCAGCAATCCTCCTCACAAATGAAAGACGTCACACCCATGATGCCAGCTGACCAGGCTGTTCTATTAAACAAGCCGCCTCTGCGTGAGTCTAATTCAGTTAGTCAAGTAACACTGTCAGTTCCCGGAATGAGTAAACAATTAGGCACAGTTAATGTGTGACTTGACAATTACAATTAATGAATAGTGGTGTGGTGTGGTGTGGTGCGGGCTACGCACTGCTCTACTGCTCTGCTCTGCTACGAGTTGTTAATATTAACCGTCTCTCGCCTCCGCTAATGGCTCTTCAACTGGATAATTCATGTAATTACACGTTGTTAAGGAGCTGATACGCTACGCTGCACGTGCCAGTCCCGGTACAAGCTCTCAACACGGGTTGCAATTTTCCAAACACAGATTTGGTCAAGTGCAAAGGTGCAAACATTGTTCCTTAGTCTTCTTCGCTGTGGCGAAAACGCGCATATTCTGAGCAAACAGATCTTTAGGTTATTATTTAATTTACTTTCGTTTGTCCAAAATTAAAAATGATTGTTCGGTAAAATATATTTGTATAGGACGTTTTTTTGAAGGATTTCGTGCAATTTACACACTAATCGACTTCAACAACTTCATAACCGACTGCTTCACTAGTCCACACATGAACACATCTGTCATGACGTCATCAGTACCCATAATGTTTCTTAGAATGATCAGAAACACCAACTCTGGTCAATAAAATGCTTCCAACGGAAACTGGGAAAGTTAGTAGGAGTATTTGCCGCCTTACACTGTGCTAATTCACTGCAGATAAATCAGAGACGTTGTTGTAAGTAACACAATAGGAAAACAAAGTCAGGATGAAATCTTGTTGGCAGGGAGGGGTTGCAGAAGAGCTGTAATGCACTTAAGGCTCGCATCCCCCATCATTAGGACGGCGTAACGACTCGGAACCTATCTGCCCTTATGACTTCCCGACCACTACTGCTACTGAGTACCCTCCCCTAGCCGGGCTCCTTGACTTCTGGTGTCATCATGGCTTCCTGCACAGTGCACACATATGTTCACTTACATCATCAACACCATACCGTACTTGTGTTGCCGTGTGTAGTACAGGAATAATTGCATTAGATGGCAGGGGTCAAGTCAAGGTTGCTTATGAAAAAGAATTAAAAAGACAACAAAAGGTTTCCACGAAATAATGAGTATTTTGAGTCTAGTAAAATAAGAGTATTTTGAAGGTAGAGAGTTATTCAAGCTACTGGAAATGGAAGCAGCATTTTGATAAAGAGTTAAAAAATTTAGGTGTTACAGTATTAAAACCAGTTTTGGAGAAGTGATTACTAAACGATCACCTTGGATAGAGTTATAAATATTAACTTACCGAGGTAACAATATGTTTCAGTATACAGTTGTGAACCAAAGACATGTTTACTGAAAAATATTAAATGGTACTCTAGTAAAACTTTAGGAACTATAGCAGGGTGTTTGCTAGAACAGTACACTAGTTTAATAAGAATGGCCAAACTACTATAACTATACAATACCCAAGGCTATAAATGGCTACTACTAATGATTGGTTTAGTTTGTCATGAGAGTTAACGCTCCAAAGCAAGAGTGGGTATATAACTATAATCTAGTTCTTCATGTTTAAGCCCCGTCAAAACATCATAATAGTTAGCTTCTTCAGGAAGAGATATCGGCCATTACATACATAGTAGACTTCATAATAGTTAGCTTGATATATTTCGGTCTCGGTGTGGAGTTCCATCATCAGTCACTGATTGGCTGAACCGGAAGATTGTAGTTGTGACACCGGCCGAAAAGCATAAGTGTATAACTTTTACTTAGTGCCTACAGTTTATGAAAATGTCATTACAATGAACAGAGGACAGCGAACAGTGCATATAACACCGACAGACAGACAAGTAGCCTACTATCGGATCCAAAAAGCAATATACTCGAGTTTGACCGGATGCTATACGCAGCTCAGTGAACGTAAAGTTATGGCAATCGCACCAAGGGTTTCCCCTCTAATTATACGTTAAGACGCATAAGTAAATTATTTTAAAAGCAAAAATAACATTTGTCGGGTAGGCCAGGCGATGCGGTGAGGAAGGCGATGGCGTGAGTGTGAAAGTTTGACGAGGTTCCTGCGACAGGACGTCTCTGTCGTCGCTGCTCAGGAAGCAAGGGTTTAAGTCCTCAGCCCAACTCACTTTATTCTCATTTTTCATTTCACCCTACTTAAAAATTTAATGAGTGGTAAAGCACTTCCAGGAGTAAGCGTGCATACTTATGGTCTTATTATGTGGAACAAAATCCTGCACAGATTGAGCTCATTATTTTGTTTTGTTTAAGCTCTTTCAAACAGAAAGTTTAGGTTGTTCTCCACTTGACTGTAGAAATAAGTGGTAAGCTTAATGTCTGATTTTGTAATAATTAATATGATATCTTTTCCACACTTAAATAATTTCTTATGTGATTCGTTATTTACAACGGACTATTTTACAAGATTTCTATTGAACTATTCAAACCATATACTAAAGGACTCTTTGTCTGTGATTCAAACAATCCAACAGGGATGAGTCTTTTTGTTGGTGTTAGGAGAACATTATCATGAGCATTGTAGCCTACATCTTCGAAACATCATTACTACTAGTAAGTTTTGTTACACGTTAGGGTATAACAGATTGACGTCAAACTCTTCTTTGGAATTTATTTCGTTAATTGATTTATTTATTTATTATTAACTTTTTATTAGTTTAAAATTATGCTAAATGTATAACTGTATTATTACTATTCACATAGTAACAGTACGTCAGACACCTCTAAGTACCTTAACGCCGTCTTAAAACGTTGGATTTTTATGCCCAAACTTACTTCATCCTGTTAAATGAGCTCATTTTTTCATCAGTCCAGGCTACTCCTCTTTAGTAACTTCTCAGTGACAAATTTTCCAATCAAAACTTTTGTTCAAAACCTTTTTGATCATAAATGTTTATAAGAGCGTAGGATTTCAATGTTTGAATGTATGTCAATGAATTTCTCTAATTCATTATTTCTACGAAGTCTGTATGCTTATGGTTCAGTGTCGATTGGGCCTAATATTTTCTAAAAATTTTCCTTAATTTTTTGTTTGATCTAAATTAGTCGTTCTATTGAAAACTAACGTGCTGCATGAAGGGATTCTGATATCATTTTCTTATAAGTTAAACTGTATTTAGCCTTACAGTTAAAAGCGCTCAAACGCAGAGATTGAAAATATTAGTATAGGCGAGATTCCCACAGTGTGTGAGGGGGTGCGCGGGGATACGGGCGGCAAGGGGCCACCCCTGAGCGCGACATGTGACCGCCAACAATGCGCTTAATTGTGCGCACAGCGTACTTCACAAACCCCCTCAATGTTGACAACTACTGTGATCACATGATCAGCGCCGCGGCAGCCCTTTAATAAGAAAACAACAGCTCACATCATTCGCTCAACGTACTCTGCACTCTGCACATAAACACAGGGGAGGAGAGGAGGTTCTGTGCACTTGAATAAAATGGTAAACTTTCAATGTGATTGCTGATTTAATTGGTCATGTAGCCTATACATACTATTGGGCTAATCATTCTAACTGCTAATACGGTGGGGTAAGGTTAGCAGCAGCAGTTTTGCATAAGAACTTCAAATAAATCAGTACGAATTTTACTACAAGATGTGACTATAGGTAACAGATTTGTCTTAAATATAAAGTGTACAAAAACACTACGCCGATTGAAAAAATACTTTTGGGTTTGTTATTAACGTTGATAATAAGTTTCTTACACGCTAATAACGTGTTTGCTAAATTTTAGGCTAAACTCTGCCTAAGAAACAAACGTCACATTTAAGACATACAGACATACGGAAAAGTAGACCTACTACCATTGTAAGATGTTTATTCTGCTTAAAATTAGTTTTCAATTTTAATTCCAAGCAAATGAGACCCAAGGTACCCAAGTATGCTTCTATGAACTTAAGAAGTTAAGAACTTAAGAATGCTGGATCTGCACTTGTCCTCAGAGCATTTCGCATATGGAATGCCTTACTTAGACGCAATGGCAGGTGTAACAATGTAAATAAATCGCTTTACATTTTTGCAGTGATTTTTCGTGGGTTATAATGAAAACTAAAGATTTGAGGGGACAAGCACAGCATTGCTAAAATGAGCAAGACCCCACCACACAATATCCAACGGTTGGATTGGACGGTTGGACCCCAGTATATACTAAACATGCCTCCATATTCCCTACCCTGTTGCAAAGTGGCTATTACCTACTCTAATGTGTTTATGGTCGCCTTTGTAGTATCAGCTGATCCACCTCAGCCACTCTTCATCCAATCATCACTAATCACCATCCATTATCACTATATTTGTTCACTAAATATGCGTGCGCTAACGCGTTTAAGCGGTAAGCTGTGCGTTTAGCTCCTGTTTATCTGTATTCAATAACCCAAACATCACGCGAACATTTGATCGTCCGTATAATAATTGTTCATATACAGGTTGTAATTATAATGACTGGATTTCTAACCTTGGTTCTGAATAATAATAAAGAAGACACCGTTGAAAACTTCAATCAAATATTTAGTTTTATAAGTTTCTTGGTTAATGCATTATCAGACAAAATCAATTCACATATGAGTTCTGCAAGAAAATTAAGTTTATAATTGTAAATATTTATAATACAGTAACCACAGCGTCCGCCTCAACAAAACAAAGGTAATGTTTACTACAAGAGCGATGTTGATTGCAGATTGATCTATTCCATTACTGTTCACCGTGTTCTGTTCTATTTAGTTTGTCGATGACTTAATCATTAACAACAATTCGAAAGGTCGAGGTGTTGTGTGTTTGTTGAATGTGACATTATTGTTGTCCATGTGTAACAAGATCAAGGCGGACTGAAGCAATTACTCAACTAACACTGTTACCACGTCAGACAGCCGGCCTGAGGCGTCCAGTCTCTCTCTCTCTCTCTCACTCTTCTCTAACCAGCTTAATTGTCTCTTTTTCAATAATTAACGCCGGTCTTTCGCGCTAACTGGCTTTTCAAGAGGCCCTTTTCCCAGCTTTACCTCATTTAACCCAGCTCAAGGATTTCTTTGTACCAGTTATGCAATTATTTTTATATGTTCAAGATTCACTCTCAAGCTCTTCATTGCGTTCTTTGTTTTGCACGAGATAACGTTTACGGAATTTACGTAACAAGCAAATTTATAATTTACATAATTCGAATATTTGATTAATCATGATCAATAATATCAATAATTGTATCAATAATAAAAATGAAAACTTCTGTAATAAGTGAGGCGAAGGAGGGCGTCTTTCTTCGACCTCACGTGAAAGGGATATTTGTAAAAGAATTCTTTGACGAAGTTTGTATAGACGGACGAATACTTTAACCGTGTATAGTAAAGCAGTAAAACATTTTTTGTTTTAAGAGACATGGGCTTTTAGATTTTTACCTTTAGACTGAAAATATTCTATCAATTAGTTTCAAAACGTCGAGATCTACATAGAGCCGTCGTGTCTGGACGATCCGTTTGGGCCTGTGCTATATTTGTGACTAATCTATGACTTAGATGTGTTTTATGTAAATTCAACGTGATGTCATAGATCTCAATTTGTATAAACGCTAAATAGCTAATTTATTACTACAGTAGTTCGGACCACTCGGGTACAAATGATTTCAATGTGATTTCAGTTTGATATATTTTATATTGTACAGTAGATTTTCTTTTAGACATAGATTGTCCCATGGTTGATACCACTTCCAAAGGGAAAATGCTTACCATACAAAATAACACCCAAATATTCGTATACCGTAACAGTCTAACTTGCCAATTCTACAGAGCCACGAGCCACACACATATATAAACATGTTTTGCTCATGTATATAGTAGGTAATAGTATCTATTCTATCTTTACAAGATGTCATCTTTTTGCTTTAAAATTCACTCAAACCAAGCGTTGAACAGCCGCCACTTTGCATTAGAGATAGGATCAATAGTACATACAAGTATTTACCAAAGCAAAAGCTGGTAATCTCCATGTTCAGATTAGAGCCCAAGAGTGGTACCAGGAGTGCAAGAGGGAGGAGGAGCGTTGTGGCGAGGAGGATAATTAAATGAGGCTTAAGACTTGCAAGGTGACAGCAAAAGGGTTTAACTCTCGGCACTGGGCTTAGCACTGCTTAATTCCGTGGATTTGGCGACCAAGATTCTCTTAAAGCGAGATTACACCTAATGAAATAAGGTTCTCTTTTAACGAGAAAAGTTTGCAGTAGCAAGGTGAACATTAATTGATCGACAGAAATTTACCTTTGATCTGAAGGAGAGCTAAAGGTGGTAACCATACAAAGTTCAGTTTAGTTTAAAGCATTTTTTTAGTGTATACCAATTCAAATAAACGTGCTTTGCTATTTCGTATGAGTAGCATAAACACGCATTTGTGATGGAATTTTGAATAGCAATAAACAAAAACATGTAGAGATAATTAATTAATAAAGATCTTGAAAGTAAATCACAACGTTTTACATGCTAACTTTAAGAACGCTTTAGTTTTCTTTGGTTGTGTATTTGACTACGTCGTAGGTAATAAAGGTATATATTAAATATTAAAAACTGCTTCACAAAGTAGGTTTGACTCATCAGTTGAAATATACACGTAGATGAAGATGCGATGGTAGATGAAGATGAAGGTGAAGGTGTGTGTGAGAGATAGTGGATACGGTATCCAAGGCAAGATGGTTCTCTTCTCTAATTCACTCACCGCTAACTGACTCTCCACCTCTTGTCTTGTGTTTGCTCTTATTGGATTCTCTCACTAATTGCGCTCATCGGAGCCGCCATCTTCCCTCTCCCCCGCACCACTTCTCTACAAACATTTCGTTATCTCTCAACTCTCTAATCTTGTTTCTGTGGATGTGGTGCTGTCTGAGCTAACTACAACCTCACTCGATTTGCGGCTTTATTTACTGGCTGCAATAAAACAAAACCATATTTCTAAAAGTGAGGTTTGCCTCAATGGTCACCTCAGAGAAAGCCTGAATTCGTCCGCCTAAGAAATACACGACACCGCGCACGTAACAACTGGCTAAACAACGGGCCTTCTTTCAACTGATGCGGCCTAACTGTCAAATCAAGCTCTCGCAAAGGTTTACGGCGGCCCGTTTTTCACCTTTCAAAATATTTTTTACAATAATAAAATTATACATTTGGAAACTAGAGGAGTTGACTGACACGTGTAAAGAGCCCAATTTCCCATAAGTTTTTAAATAGTTTTACAAATAAACTTTGAAATTGTCCAAGTTTTAGTGTTGTTAAACTCCCTCTTGTACACTTAAAACGCATAATTTCAAATAAAAATGCCCAACACGCGTGTCAGTAAACTCCTCTTGTTTCCAAATATATCATGTTTATTAATGTACAAATTATTTTTAAAATTGAAAAATTGGCCGCCGCAAACCCTTGCATTGAAGCGTCAGAGTATTATACAGTAGTGTACCGACGAGGCATCAGCAGTCAACTTGTACCGGTACAACTGTAGAGTGTAGAGTGTGTATAATTCCACAATGGGTTTCCTTTGATCACGTGGTGATATGTTGATGACAAGAAGACTTGCTAATCACATTAGAATGGCGGCGGCAGCGACATCGACACAAGCCATCAAACATTTACAAGACTGTCGCCTTGAATAATTGACACCCCACCCTCTATACCGGGGGAGGGTATCTTTTAAAAACACGTAATTGAATTGGCGACATGGGGTGAGTGTAGTTAATACTTCGGGGTGGAGGGATGAACTGGGTTGCCGTGTACTAGCGGAGGTGCAGGACAGTAACGCGCGAGCCTCGTGCCGTATACACACACGAGTACTTTTTAGTTTGACAATATTTCAACATAGAAGAAATGTATTATTTAAATATTTGATTTATGTCCATAATACTGGTTGTTATACAACTAAATTTGTCTCAAAGTATGCAATTTTGAAAGTACGTTTTGATACATTTCAAGAAAGCTACGTACTATGTCACATGTTTAACATTTTTGAAGCTCGAATGATGTTCATGCGAAGACAAATAGAGTTGGAGAAACTTTCAACACAAATTTTCCGATCCTATTTAAAATATTTAATATCAAACTGTTCACAATATCCAAGCAGTCACCTGAATAGACCAGTTCCATAATACATTACTAACTTATCATGTTTATATTTTTTAAATACAATAGTGCAATTTTTTAACCAAAGAGGATAACCTAAAATTTTCTTAATTCACTTAAAATTATAATGCTAGAAGAAGTTTTGCCAACTAGTGATTCATCTTCAGTGAAAATTTCTTCTATTGATACAGCCTTCTTTTATTCATACGCCTAAATAAAGCTAAAATACTTGAACTCCTCTGACTGAGATTCCTCTGTGCACACTGAGGGGAGTTGTGTGATGATGATGATGATCCAATCAGGAAGCAACTCAGTAACCAGTTAGCCTACACAACTCCATGAGTCAGATAGCCTCTATTGACACCATACTCCCGGCCTACTCCTACACTCACATGCGGGTACTCACTGTTCCTTCAGTGAATAGTTCACTTTCAATTTGTATCAAGTGATTTGTCACGCAAATGTGATTATGGTCTCACTACTCGATCTGTTGTATAAGCTCAAAAATTGTACAGACACAAACACTTTTACTATCGCTGACTAGACGTTGGCAGTTATCTACATCTCACTAAGTATCTGACGAGATATGTTCAAGTGTACTATGAGTCTAGTATTCTTGAGTGACAAGGTGAAGGTTAAATTGTACTTTGAAATTAAGAATAAGCATAAGCTGTAACAGTGTTTGACCTAAATTATTTAAAAGCAAATGCACCTTTCCTACTTGATAATATTTGTGCTGGAACGTAATCCAGAAAACGAGAGTTGTGAGAGAATTTCTTTGAAATATGAATGATAAACTCAGATTTCTCGCTACTCCTGAACCAATTCAATCCTTGATGCAAACGTAAAAGGTCGCAAAGAAAAACAAATAAGAGGAATGGAATTTGTTCGGATTATTTGAAAATCAACTGCTCTATAAGTAATGTTTCCATTATAATAATGCAGTTGGGCTGACGAGGATGAAATATTAAAAACAAACAAATCCAAAGGGGTTTAAAACAGAGTAAATAAATGATGGAAGATGGTATAAGAAGACAGCTTTCGCATCGTGAACTTGATGGGCGGGGGAGGAGGGGTTAAGCGCCTTTCCATTGGGATCTGGAATTATGTAAACCATTTTAAAAGATTTTATTTTTATACTTATACTAAGAGCGAAGGGTTGGATGATGGTGAGGGAAGGGGGCTAATGCACTTTCACGTATGTGCTCCAAGCCACGCTTGTCAAAGTACGTTTGCTAAACTCGCCTCCAAGTGGGATTTAGAGACGCCCAACCCTCCGCTTCGAAGAAATAAGAAAATACGATGTATTAGACAAGACCAAATGCAATTCTTTACCTGATTTATGGCTATCAGTGCGGCGGGAGGGAGTCTGACCTGACGGCTCTACATTCTGATAACCCTCCCTCCCTGCCTGCTCCCACCCCGGTACCTAAGCAGCCACAGACTACCCTACATTACTCTTCACTATGGACACATCCTTCTGAGTATTCTCTTCTTGGATCAGATCAGGCAGCAGAATAAAATACAGTTTACTGACTTGACGTATTGCTATTACTGTACTTGTATACCAGTATTGTAGCTCGATTTTTACATTTTATTTTCCATTTATAGCATATACACCAATTAACTAAACGATGTGGTTATTGAATGTTATTTTCCGTGATGGTAGAAATTTTTTAGTCCGAGGTTCAAGGGAAATAATTACATGTTCACCCAAATTCTATACTACATCTATCAAAAAAATAGTTGGTCCACAGTTAAACTGATTTTGATGTAAGTGACACAAAGGTGATATCGATTGAATACGAAAATAGTAAGAACAGTCGGTACTTTAGGTGAAAATTTCAAAACATAATCTTTTTACATAAGCTGGGCTGGTTTTACTCAAGATATGGTTCTTTATATTCAGTTTAATACAAGTTTAAAGACCTATCCAAGTGAATTCTGCTACGTTCCTTATTTCAAGGCTAACTACTTTAATAAGTGGAGAAATTTACTAGAAAAAAGGAAATTGATTATGTTAAAGTTGGTTTGAGTTTAAAAGTTATTTACAAACTATTTGATGAAGTAGTGGAAGATGCAGGTTTTCGGGTGATAGTTGTTTAATTTTGATGATTGCTAATTTATAATAAATACCTATCTTGCTCACCCTAACCACCCTCTTTGCTACAGTTGTGTTTGTCGCTACAGTTGTGTTTGTTGCTACGCTTATGATTGTTGCTACAGTTGTGTTTGTCGCTACAATTGTGTTTGTTGCTACAGTTGTGTTTGTCGCTACAGTTGTGTTTGTCGCTACGCTTATGATTGTTGCTAATATCGTGTGTGTCTCGTGTTGCAGGTCCGGCGGTTTCCGCGCAGTGGGTGCGGAGGGGGCGGGTGCCGCCTACCGCCACAATCCGCCGCTCTTCTTCCCCCCTCAGTTCCCCTCGCCGCTCTTCCCGTCGCTCAAAGGTACGTAAACAACCCCCTTTACTACACAGCACCTTACCTTACATCCTACACTACGGTTAATTCTGTAAACCGAATAAACCTTAACCCCTACCTCGACTTACAGCAGATTTCTAATGTTTACTATCGCCCTCGTTTACTTCTACAGTATTTGTATCTTTTCTTTATTTCATCCCTCAGTAGCCTTAGTTTGAAAGAAATGTGTTATAATATTAAGAATATCAAACATATTTAAAAATAAAGTACTTTTAAAACCTACAAAAAGGCCAATATAATGTAAAATATTTTACATTATATTGGCCTTTTTGTGTGTTTTAAAAGTGCTTTACTTATTGCCAATAATCTCCGCTTCAATAATTTATATTTAAAAATATTTATTCAATACAAGTAGGATCATTTGTAAAGTAATTGTATTAACAGATGTTAATCGATCTACGTGCGAGATAATTTTCGCGCATCGTACGACTTTCGTTGACATTCAAGTGATATGGAAAATATAAACAGCATCTAAAGTAAACTTATTCTAAAAAAATATTTAAAAGGTTTGAAAATAACGAAAATGTTAAATATATTTATTGAAGGGCGTAGTTGCCTTTATATTGTATACGACTGGGTCGGGCGCATTGCATTACTACTAGTAACATGTGTGCAGGTATTTCAGTGTCCGCCTCAGTGGACACCTCAGAGAAAGCCTGAATTTGTCCGCCTAGGAAATACAAGTGGAAGTATATAATAATTGAAACGTCTTTAAACAGACGCACTATGAGGCCTAACTTCCAAACGTTAAACTGCGCACCATTTTTACGTCCACACCATTAAAATAAATAAATAGTGTATTGCTGAAAAATATATTGTTGTTGTCATAATCCCAAACTTCAACACTTCCTTGTTGGCTAGAGCTCTTGTTTCACTAAGAATTCTCAACTTCCATCTACCCTTCCCTCTAATCCCTTCCCCTCTCCTTACTTACACTTATCAAGTGCGGTACACACTCTATGGAGAAGGCGAGGAAGGGGCTTATAACACATTACCACATTACTCAATAATCAGTTTATGCGAACTCTAGCGGCAGAGGGAGACACTAACTGCGTGTTAGCTTGCGTCACACCTGAGCCCACTCCTCGGCTTTACGGCAGATTTATCGGATCATCTTCCCGCATCCGATTATCCGTCCTCCGCACTTGAATTGAAATTAATCGCGTTTGTCGATGACAACCTGAAGAGAGATGAGAATTAAGTGTCGCCGCTCCAGCTGATTGAGATATACGAGCTTATCAGCTGTTTCTATCAACTTTGCAGATGATAATGCGGTGATTAACTCCGGAGTGCTGAAATCGTTACCGCCTCTTTTCATTTTCAGAGTAGATTTAATTTTTTAAAGTGGTTCGCATCGTTAACACACAGGAGTGTTAACGCATTTGCGTTGGAGTTAGTTACTGATTTGTCAATGACAATTTTATATAAACCGCGTTAAATATAAACTGAAAACAGAACAACTACTAAACCTTTGACAGAGATAACATCGAACCTAGGTCAGAAACAAACGGTTCAAACTCACTATCGTACAACTGATTCCGAGGTTAAGTACAAATAAATACTAATGAAGACTGTGTTTTTAATATACTCAAAATAAAATGCATTTCAGAAGAATGGTTGTAAAACTCAAAAACGAACGACCCTCTTTTACATCAGGAATACTAAAAGAAATTAAGTTGTACATTTGAAAGCTACCCTTTTTAAATGGATCTATTAAATCTGCTTGCATAAACTAATTTACCTTATTATCGCTGCAATAATGTTTTTCTAATAATCCATTTAGTTAATGACCGACAATACTTTGATATCTACTCTGAGCAAATTGAATTTCCCTTCGCAAAACTAAATTAATGCCCACAGATGATTGGTCCATTAAAAACACATTTCTCATAAAACAGGAATGCAATATTTCTAAAACACAATGCAGATTTAATCAGCACATGTTTGCATTTATTTATTCGTTAAAAGCAAAACAACAAATATCCTTTAATGGATTGAAATTTTATAAAACTCCAATTGGTCTGGCTTGTTTTTCCCTGATACAAAGGGATTGATGTGTGAGCGGAACGAATCCTTGTTTACATTCGAATAAACAAGTATTCATGTTGATGAGTGTAGTTTTGTTCCCAGTATTTATAGTATGTCTGGGCGTTAGAGTATAACAGCCTCTTATACAACACAACAGTCATAGAATGATGGCGGTACTGGAAAGAAGAAAATTAATGCTTTGTCTTTGAAGCACTTTTTTTAGAATGTCAGGATATATTTAGTAGAGCAGACTGCATTTTGTAATGAGGATTGCAATTAATGAAATATACATTTGTTGTTAAACCAAGAAAACCTTTTAAACTTGTTTCGATGGAAAATGTAGACCCTGACATCAATCCCAACTAAGTCCCAAATGTTGGAAATTCCAAACTACAGTATTTAGACGCACTATGATAAAGAAAACTCAATTGTGCCAAAATGGATCCTTGGGGACTCCCTTTCACTGGAAGATGCTTGCACAGTTTGAAATTTGGACCGCCTGAAATGACCTAAGTCGTACGGGGAAAATCGTCTTTAGTCACAAAGTGGGATGGTCAATCGCTCTAAAAGACCTACATGCCTCTTGAATGCGATTTTGACTTTCCTAACCCTTCCTCCCAAGCCCCATGATCATATCAAAGTAGTTAATTTGTATTTCCGCCCCTGAACCGTTGAATATTTTTAATACAGTAGAAACAGTGGTAAAAATATTTGCTCAGTACTGGCAAAACGGAGATAGGCTAAATGTTCTATACGGGATCATGGCCGTATTTTCCGAAGATGGAGTACCGTTTGGAATATTTAGGAGTAAGGAGGAATATGGGTTTCACGATGTGTTTGAACAACATTACTTCTTGCGAGCTTTCCTTCGACAGTCGCCGGTGCCATTTAGGACGCCGGACGGAGGTCGTGCCGGTGGCCGAGGGATATGCATTAGTTCAATTATCCAATTACCTAAATTTTGTTTGAACCTTTGGAAAAATACCCGATGCAGCTCATTATATTTTGTAGTGTTTGCCTGTACAGTATGTGATGTGTGTTGCAGGTTTCCCGGGCCTGTGTTCGTGTTGTCCGATGAAGCCTCTGTCGCTACTCCCTGGAGACCAGTCCCCAGTGTCTGCAGAGCAGAGGTCCAGCAGCGTAGCAGAGTTGAGACGCAAGGCACAGGAACACAGTGCAGCACTTCTGCAGAGTCTCCAGCAAGTAGCCAGTTTCCAGCATCATGCTGCTGCTGCTCTTCACCTACCTGTCGGGCTACAGTTGCCGTCACTCTCTACCCTACACGCACTCGCCTCCAGGAAGTCTGACCCTCCACCATCTCAGTCCCCCGGCCCTCTCGTGCCTGTCACTAGTCAGTCTTCGTAAGCATCCAGCCATTACACCCAGCACTTCTTAAAGGGTGGCTTTAGCTTATAAATTACCTTGTTCAATAATATTTAAACACTTTTAAAATGTTAAAATCTTTTCATTTCTTTGAATGCAACCTTAAATGGTCGATTTAAAAGTTCTAAGTTTAGACACTCTTAATGTTTATCCTACTTTCACACACTGCAAAGTTAAGTTTGTAAAAATGGCAGATCAATCTAAATAATCTGGACTTCTTAGCCTATTTCCAAGTTTATTAAAACCGTATGCCTATTATTAATTTGGTTGCGTTAATGCCCAATGATTTGTATAGGCAAGGTTGGCAGTGAATTATTTTGTAGAATCCTACAATTGTTCTCACTCTCTTTGATCTGTAACAGTTATTTCAAATAGCTTCTTTAAGCATACTACGAAATGAAAATAACTTTTCATTTACAAAACTACCAGTATGTTTAATCTGTCCCCAGTTATCTCAACTAGTCAATTGAAGTTTTTTGTAATAACTTAATACATGCCAAAATAATTTCGAGTAATCTAGAATAAATAAAATGTCAAAGTATTCAGCACTGATACATCTTTTACTAGTATTTAATTTAAGTTTTAGTTGTTGGTAAAAGTGATTTTAAAACTTTTAATGAGGAATATGGAACAATGAACGGTATAATTGCCTTTACCGTGGCATATTATCACTCTACAGCTAATACAAATTTGTGAAGGGTATAAAAATATTTTTTTAAACCTCGATTGGTTGATTTCATTTGATAAGATAGTTAACTTTTAATAGTTCAGCTTCAGTGAAAAATATACAGTTTTCCAATACAATAGTAGATAAGTAAATAACATTCCATTAGTACATACATATACAACGCTTTTTTCGAAACATAGGTTCAATGATCTAGTGTTACCAATAACTATTAATACAACTAATTCATTCGTATGCAGGATATTAATCTGCAAGTTTGTAATACATACAAATGCCGTAAAAAATTCACTGTAGTTGTGTACGCCCAGTTTCAAATTACCGTACTCGTAATTCAGTGACTTTCAAAATTCTTTTCAAGTTACTTAGATTAGCTTTAGATATTTCCATGCCAAAAAAGTGTATGTATCAGTTGAATATTGAAATTAATACAGATAAGCTTACTATAGTTCTATCTGATTTCAGTTTTTTAATTTTACCGATATACTTTTAATGACACACTACATGAGTTATTGACATAACGTATTTTATAAAATAGTATTGTATTCACACAATTATACTCACAGTATTAATGTTAATATCTCGATTGTTAATAGAATTACTAAATGTATATACGAGACCAAAGTTATTATTAGCTTTATGGACACTATTGTAATATTATTAAGCTACCATGTAGATAATTAAATAAGCTACCAAAAGCCAAAGTTAGATTTAAGATGGTTCACACTCCTTAGATACTTTTCTGATAGAGTAAATGTTACAAATTATAGACAATATCTTGTAATTCTGTCTCTCTTTAGCTTTTACCAAACAAATGTGCAACAATAAATTACCATGTAAATAAATACGATACGTTTCGCTCCAGAAAACCTATGTATAATTAATTACTCATTACCCTTAAGCATACACAATACCTACGAATTGATTTGTTGCTTGAACATGGTCGTGCTTAAAAATGTAACGCCTAATTCGAGTAGAGTACCAGTATATTTAAAACTACAACTATTAACAAACATGTCCCCGACTGAATATATCACTGAAACATGTATTTCTTGTTTAGACATACCTTCGTGAAACTATTTATAATAAATTTATATTGGTCTCTTTATTGGTAATTTCTTCTAAAAGTCAAAAACCCTTTCAATAGTTGAAAAATGTTTACCCAGTAGTTTGACAAACGTATGATAAAACACGTCTAGAAATAATAGAAGTGACAACATTTTAAAATTAATTTTAATATACTCTACAAATTCAAAATTTTATACTGCTTTGCAACACAGTTGGATTGATGTAAAGAGTAGGTTTACTAAAACCTGGCTGATGATAACTAGGTTTTTATGATCTAGGTTTGAACTAAGTATATGAGTATGTCTTGACAAGAAGTACATAGTATTCCACCATCTTTAAACCAAACCTAGTTCAACTTATTACAAAGAATGGTAATCAGATGACTGATCACTCGCATCGATTACTGTATAAAAACACAAGAAATTCTAGAACAAGAACATTTTGCCCAGAACTACCCTTGGGCATATAAAAGTGTTAGTAAATATTCTATATAGTAAAGATTCAAAGTAAGCAATGAGACTATACTGTTAGTCAGTAATTCTTTTAAACATTTAAAAGAATTATCATAGGATGGAAGAAGAGGGGTTTTGTAGGCTTCTAGAAGTGTTAGTCAAGAAAAGGTTTAGTTTGATGGTCTTCATTGCAAGGACGTCAGCTGTTTCTAGGTTTGGTTTCATCTGAATGATTCATTAAATCATTAAACCGCTAATCCTAGCGAATGTTAAATAAAGGAGTTGAATTTACACTGGAATTGCCCTCAAGGGGGAGGTGAGAATCTCCGCCAAAATGGAGTGTTTATAACTTGTGTACAACCATAAAAATCCAATCAGTCAGACCAAGAAAGCGGCAGAACATCGTTATTCCACTGTTATCTTGGTTTAGCTGAACGGATTGTGTTGCAGATGTTAAGAACACATGGTGAATGTTAATACCAAGTTTAATAGAAATAGGATCATAAATACAGCACGAACGTCTGCCCCAAACCAAAAGGTAACTTTCGGTTGCAACTGGCTATAGCAATTTAACCTAGAGGTTACAAAAGTTCAACACTTTGTTAAAATCGGACAAAAATGTGGTGTACATTCCAAATTGAAGGAAAACATCTACAGAACTTCAGTAAAAGGGAGGATCAGGACAATTATACAACCAGGTTCAACGGACCTTCCCGGTATTAGCTCAACACAGAAAGCTAATCCGCTAGCAAGATGTTTAATTCCCTGCCAGAAGAAATTAGAAACAAGGAAAATTCAGTATTCAAGGCACAGTTGATGGAGGTATTGTAAATAAGCCGCTGTATAATCTCAGGAACTGAGTTAGGAAAACTTATGGTACCTGGTTAGCTAACATTGTGTAGCATTATATAACAAGATCGTGTATTAAATCAATTAACAATCCACAAAACCATTTTTATACTCGTATTTATTATACTAACATTCTTCAAACTGATTACGAGAGACATGTTTCCCCCGTCGAGTCTCTATTTCCAATAATTGGCAAACAGTAAACACCCGTGAGACCAGCCCATGTCAAGTAACGGACAAAGTACGCCCAAGGACAAAAATGAAATACGCGTAAGTTTTGCTTAAGACAGTAAACAACACAAACGCTATAAGTAGCAATATTTTTAGCTCGTCCATAATACACCAATAACACGGCTTGCATATAAAAGGTACAGTTTAGAACAGCCACCCTTATATTTTTCGAATGCTTGCAAAAGGACTGATAACAATAATTCATGTACATTTGTTATTAAGGACATTACAAGTATAAAATCAAATACTTCTTTATTTTAATTTAAAGTCATACATAATATTAGTGAACACACTTACAATTAGTTCAAGGTATATAAATATTTAACGTAAATTTGAATCAATTGCGATTATTTTAGTATTAAAATCTAGCCTCAAAAACTTAATTACTGTGTGATTTTAGTGTTCATTACCATGTTTTCCCTTTTAATTAGTGAACGATATTTGAAAGGCTGGGCCTACGCATGTATTTTTCATATACAGTATGTTGAATGGAGAAAGATCTTGTGTTCAAACTTCAAATGTGTACATCTACTATAAACGATAATACAGATGAAAATTACTATGCACAAGATAAAGGTACAACGATTGGCGTAGTACTTTAAAAATACAAAAAGTATCGTACGAAACTATGGTTTCATTATACTGTAATTATCTACTACTGTATCTGTGTTGCCAAAAGCTCAAAGTTAAAACAGAGCTGGATTCCCCCGATGTCGACTAGCCGGGAGGAGGACTGGTTATTAAATTGATTTTCAATGTAGAACAAAAATTGGCTCCATTTACATGATGATAGTGACCAGTTTCAAAGCTATGGATAATGCAATGTCAGTGATGGCCCTAACCTGGTTACACATGCTCGCCTACCAACGCACCCCTTCTAACAAACACACACACACACACACAACACACATACAGTGGTTCTGTGCATTTCCCACTGTTACAATGTAGTGCCATGAGTGAAACTATTTCAAGATGTGTTCTACAGGGCACGAATACAGTAAATAGGCAATAGTTTAGTTAGAAAGTAGCGTACTGAATAGATTACGTTCATTTGATATCAAAACTCAGGAAACCAGTTTCCTAGTTCGTTTCTAAACAACTTTACAACTATCATAACTTTCTGAATCTATGAGAATACATTTTTATTTTCAAATTTACAAGAGAAACTAGCTCAGCAAAATATTTGGGAAACCTTCTCTAGAGGAGTATTAATATACACGTATTTCAACGTAATCAATATATTTCAATATGTGTTCAGTGAGAATATATATATTCCTAGAGCCTAAAATCTGAGTTAATAATTTTTTGATCTCGCAAGGCCATTGGAATGACAAGACAACAGTATACAATTTTGGTTATTGGCAAAACACCATTTTTATATTAACGTCACTGTAAAATTTGGAACTTAATACAATTTACCGTTAGCAAGTATCAACCCGTTTTAGGACTTGATAAACAAACCTTATAATTATGTGATATAATGGGTCACATGACAAAATCAAAATCCCAAAGTTAGATTTCATTTTGAGATCCACGAATTTCAACTTTATATTCAAAAGAAACTGTTGTTTACTTGACACGAAAATTTCTCATTCTGTGATCTTATACTTGCCAAGTTGTGATGCACCTTAAAATTAATAAAATACACATTGAAGAAATTGTGCTGGATGCAAAGCTGTCCTCGCTCATCATACAATCAAAATAATACAAATAAAAAAATACTAATACAAACAAATGAATAATCATACAATAAATTTCAATATTGGGGTTTTCATTTCAACCGAGTTCAAAAACATTCTCCGTGAGGAATTTTCTATGTACGAGAAACTATATTTTTCGTATTTCATCACAAAAGGTAAAAAACAATAAATATTGCAGAATAAAACTACAATTGTTTCAGTTTTAATTGAAACAACAAATGACCACATCTACAGTTATGCAAAACTGCATAATAATCCTTCGTGTTTAGTGACAAATAAATATTAATGAAAACAAAAGTAAGCTCCGTTAAAAATATGCCCGTTTAACAATGTTTCCGATAAACCCCCAGGAAAAACACGGGTGCAGATTACATCACTGGAAAACAATGAATTTTAAATTAAAAAGGCAATTAAAAAAGAGCTAAACAATTTGGATTATGGAGATTAAAAGCGGTCCGGAAAAGTTGACTAATTACTCAATTAGCCGATAGACTGCGCTGCCGGCTGCCTGCGTCCTGTGGCTTTGTCCAGATATATGCAGCAAATAAATCTAAAAATCCATTGATTTCACTCATATACAGTAATGTGTAGATTATCAGTGAAACTGGTTTTGATTTAAAATAAAAATAATAACCAGCTCCGTGAGTGATATACCTCATAAAGTAATTTAAAATGATAGTTTTCACAAAGTGGTTACTTGAGGATATTTTTCCTTAGCTTACGAGACAAATTTCTAGCTAATTATGCTTATATGGCTAGAAAGGATAAGCCTATACTTTGTTATGATCTTTGGTTTTAGTAGTAGGCGTGCAAGTCTGCGCTTATTTAAAATACCTATTCTAAATAGGTGGTTGTCGGTGGTTTAAAAGAACCTATACTGATTAAATGGTAAACGTTGATAAAAAAATATATTTTTCCTTAATCTTATGAGAAAGTCTTTAATCTCTTAGATCTACGTAGTATACGTTTCATACTTTAGCACTGAAAATGTTGTGTATTTGAGATTATTAACATAGCTTTGTTAAAACTGCATTTTCAAAAACATTCTTTTTATTTTTCTTTGTTAATCAAGATAAATAATAAGATAAGATAGACAATACTCTTCAAACTTTACCTAATTTATAAGGTAAATCTTACACTGTGCTGGTATCCAGTGCTGGTATCTAGCAACTTGATTCCCAACACAAGTTGTGAAATTTTGTGCTGTCGGCCATTTTGTTTTTTGTACCTTAAGAACAATGTAGAAATAAGCGTTTTCTCGAAACATCTCACGCCCACAACTTTTATTAGATGTTTTTTAAATAAGTTTTATTAGAAAGATGACGATGTACCGCATTAACTTCGCTGGCAACTTTTCCGATATTTCTACTACTAGTTTACAGTAAAAACAAGAAATTCAAATTTAAATAGTCTTCAATATTTGGATTTATATCACGGTTTTATGATTGAGAAAATTAAAATTCGGCTCAGCGGAGCCAACAAGTATTTAACACACTTTAAAACGAAGTTTATTTCATAAAAGTTCGATGGAAACTGTAAGCGTGAGGTGTCCAAGAAAATGCATGTTTTACATTGTTCTACATGGAACGAAATTCAAGGTCACAGCCAGTATTTCGCACCCTTAACCTAAAGCATGCATTATTACTTATACACTTATGCCGTTGTGTTTGAAGCAGATCAACTCAAAGCATTGAACCTTAGCAGGGCGTCAAAAATTGCGACTCAGAGGAATCAATGACTTGCATGGGAAAAAAATCTTTAGTACTATGTCTACGCTAAAATTTTAATATTTTCGAGCTGTCAACTCTGTACACACGCCTATGGCGAGTTGAAAGGGTTTGCAATACACAATATATATTTAAAAAACGCTTTAATGTTACAAATGACACCAGTTTTTTGAAAATTATTTTTCCTTCAGGGTATTAAATCCTCTTTAGGACTACATCCTACTGTAGCGGTGCAAGAAAGCTTGATTGGTACTTAGGTGAGTTATTCCAGGTCAATGGTAAAACAAAACAGCTTATCCGTTAAGCTGTTCCTGTTAAACAAGTACTAGGCTTTAAAACGGAGATAGATCTATTAAAACCGGAATAATAAACATAAGCTCAATAAAACTCAACATTTGGAAGAATAACAATGTTTGGAGAATGGGAAGCGAATAATGACTCGCATCCGGCGTAGTTTGCAGGACACTATTCATTTAAATCGGTGGCGCCATTCATAAAACTGGACACACGATGCACATATTTCACCGATAAACAATACAGCTGTAATAATATAAATACGGGAAAGAAATAACAGGCGGTGGAGCGGAAACATATTTGCTGTCGGAGCGGAAGTGGACATAGCAGTGATGAGTGGAACTAGGATCTGCGGACAGCGGAATAAATCAGCAGCTAATCCACCTGTCACAGATGGTGAATAACTGCTGTTGAATCTGGTGATGCTAAAATACAAAACAAATGTAACCGGATTAGCGACTGCGGTGGCTTTGAGCGCACTGCGTTGTGGTGAACGCAATCATGCACTTCGTTATTGCAACGCGTTCATATTAATTTTCGGTGATATTCACATCCAGTCACTCGCCATATACTCGTGCACCTATCTACTCTATGCTAATCTACTTCTCTTCGCCATTATGTCCAGCCAAACCCACTTTGCACTTATTGGCCAAATTACGACCGTATTCAATAGTCTCGTTATGGTCTTTATGAATACATTCATGATCGCAATTCGCTTGTGGGTTTCGGCGCTTTGTTTGATGGTCGGGGCTGTGTTACTGACAATAAGTTATTTAGCGTGAAGCTATAATCTAATTATTGTGATGTATAACTAAAATTTATTTTCCAACCATTTTAATTTTCTAATGGTAGTATATACCATAGCGGATTTAGTTCAAATTGTGCTGTCCTCCTTATCTGGTATCACCGGGATGCAACAAAACAGAACTCTTGAACATTTTCAGGTTTTTCCAGACCTTTTTTCAAACTTTCTTGTAGTCATTCTGCAATGATCCCGATCACATTTAAAGTACGAGCGTTCTTCATGACGAGAGAAAGAATGGATGGGCCAATCAAACGCACGGTATTGAGATGTTTTGTTTGACCTTGTCAGAACACCTTTGTCACTATCCTATTTTGTCGATGGACACAGAACAACCTTGTCAGAAACCAAATGTAAACTGGAACAAGAAACTGCTAGGTTCAACATAGTTTCTAAACGAGTTTCTTCAGGATTATGTTTGCTAAAAAAATTGTCATATACTTTTAATCAAATTAGCATACTATGGCCTCATTCACCCATGTTTATCTTATGGCATATGTTTTTTCTCTGATCAAGTAATTATGTTAAGTTAAAAATGGCAATTAGAATAATATATTAATTACTTGTCGTGACGCTTTTTAAACATATTGAAGATAAGATAGAAACTGTATGTTGCATTTCAGCGCTTGGTTTGTACCAATGATACTGTATATACATTTAGAAATAAAAATTTAATATATGACAAACTTCCATTTGGTTTAACCTACTTTTAAATTCATTTCCATAAAACAATTGCCATTCATACTTATACCTAAAATTTGTTAATTTTTTGTATGTATAGATTTATTTTATGAGTAATATATTTTGACATTGTATGACAAATAAAACAAACCATTTGTAATTATTTGACCAAGAATTGTTATATATATTGTAACTTTCACAAAAAATTGGATTTGACTTCAAATACACTACGTTTAGGTGGAAGGAGAGTTTTTAATCAATTTCGGAAAATTTTTATGTTTGTGTGGACAGTTTCATTATAGATTCAAATTATTACTTTTAAAATCGTTAATAAGTGAATTAATGAAAACCATTGAATATAAAAAATATGTTTATTTTTTTTTAGTACCGTCCGGTTTAAATTCAAATTTGGAAAATACGTACTTAAAATTATAAATCGTTAGATCCAAGAAGTTAATTTCGTTTGTTTAGTTTCTTTTATTAATAAATTGATCTCATTTTAAATACACTTTCTTGTTCATCCCTTGAAATAAGCAAACTATATCATCCACGTAGAGGTACAATTACACAAATCTTTCTTCAAAAGGCTTTTCAGGATTAATTATTTCCTTTACTTAACCGTGCATGAACAGATGGGACATTAGACCTGATAAAGGTGATCCCATGGCCAAACTCTTTGCCTGTAGTATTTCTCATTGAACTCAAAATAGTTTAGGCTAAGAGTATCTTTCGTAAGCTTGATCGAGTATGTCATTTTGTCCATTTCTTTGTAAATTGTCGTTTTTATTTAATTCTTCTTCGAAGGATATTTAGCGTTTTGTCAATTGGAATGTTTGTATACATACTTGCTACATCAAACGATATAAACATAGTTTTGCCTGAAATCTTAATACTTTTAGTTTTTTCTTATAGGCTTTGACTATTTTTAATGCGGTTTACATCCCAGTTAATCAAATTCTTAATTTTCCTGTTCAAGAACTGACAAATCTTATAGGTTGGAGCTTGTCGAAAATTCAATATATGTTTTATAGGAATGTTGTTCTTATGGGAGAACTGAAGTAATTACTTGTAAACATGCAATTAAACAACAAAGGTGCATAAAAAAGCTTTAATAAGTTTCAGATATGATACAGTGGTACATATAAACATAAAAATTCTTAAATCTATACTATTTAAATACAAAATACACATTTTACACTATAAGCCACTTTGCAATCACACCTTATTCTATGAACAATAAAACAAATAATCAATAAATAACTTTGACACATACGACCTGTTATCACGCAATTTAAAACTGGAATGCAATACTAAAATAATTAAACGTTATGATATATTTAATGGGAATTAAACATTTGCTAGGTAAAATCGGAAGTACTCAATTTCAAATAATACAAAGATCAAAGGGTATAAACGAGTTGTATAAATTCGTAATGACAATTGAGATCTTATTAGATTTTTACATTTACAGACAAAAAGCCCAACTTCAAGGTTCTGCTCGATCTTAGGTGATCCGAGGACTACAGGAGGATTTCGGGTCGCTCGGAGAACAGTTAAAATGCCTAAATAGACCTTTTAAAAATATTTTAAAATGAAAATTTGAACTATTTAAATGGATTTAAAGCATTAAAATACCCATTGATGGTCCGTGTCAGTTTTTTACGATAGTATACAAAAAGATTCATACACAGAAAACCTGATATTGAATCAATCTTTTCCACGTAAATATATATTATATTCTAATAAAACTTGTTTCAGTAGGAAATCTATAATAACATCACTCGATTAAAGAATGTAATATTTATGCATTATTGACGACCCGAGCAATCACAATTCATATATTATTCTAATCGAAGAAACAAATTGGAACACAAAAAGCGTAAATTTAAAAATATATGTTGAATTGTAACGAGGTTTTGGTAATGTTGGGAAGACTGTGCTACCTGACAAGGCGAGGCAAAAGCGAATCACAACGTTAGAGCGATATGGTACTACTGGAGTCAACACACAGTTGCAAGTGAGACTGTGATCAACAGATCAACACTTGAGACAGAGACGTGTAGACTACACTCTATATACAGTGTGTTCAGTTCAGTAGAGGTCGGCCATGGAGACGTTGCGTCTCACAGCGTTGTTGAACCCCTCCTTGAAGTGGTACCAGATGTCGCTCTTGACGATCTCATCCGTTCTTGCTGAAACACAACAACAATATATACACTATACAAGACAATATAAAACACTTTATGTATAGGAACTGCTGATCTTATTCCATGAACGGCATGGCATCCCTGCACGATCATCTGGCTAAAATGGAATTGGAATGATATTGGAAGTATAGTTCTCCAATAACATAGGGTTGTGCGTGCATTTGTACGAACTTGGCTAAGTTTTAAAATTAAACCCTTAATTATGCAAAACAAAATGTTGAACTTTATAAAAATCAAAGTAAGGCAAAAGTAGATCAAATTAAAATGCATCGCGAAGATTAAGGATGATTTAACAGCACACAAACGAACAGTTATAATATAAAAGTAAAAAAGAGAGCTAGGAGTAGCCTAGACCGATGAAAGAAAAGGAGTTCATTTTGAAAGGATGAAACAAGATTGGGCACAAAGATAAATCAATTTTTCAAGTATTTTGCGTAGACCTATGCTAGTCTCTCCTCACTACCATACGGACAAAACATCTAGATTTCTTCACTGTAAAACAACCTTGGTTGGTATAAATATATTTAATTGTGTGAAACTAATCCTCACTTTCAAAGTTATCGAAATAAAACAAAAACCAATACTTAAAATAATTTAAATTGCGAGGCCTTTCGATAGCAAGGCTATCATCGTCGGGCAACACAGAATTCCAAGAATCCTCACTTATGTGCTAAGTAGAAACGCATAAACCCCTTTATAAGACAAGTAATAATTCTTTTTGGTTAAAACCTGACGACGCGGACTCAGCTCTTAAAAAGCCTAGTACAAACCTAATACTGAGTAAACAATAAAAACAAATTTTAAATTAAAAAAATTATTATAAGATACGCTTGATATTAGAACCTTCAGTTTGACTGTAATGTTTTATAACGCGGTGACTAAGTCTAATAAGAGAGAAGATGGACTACTAACTTGCCCTAACAACAATTATTATCCGCGGAGACAAAACCATGAATATTCAACTTAGAATCACAAAAGTGACACAACACAACATGATCAACCCCTGTAATCTGTGGATGGAGTGGTGTGGCGCAACACAGAGCACAGGCGCTGAACTCTAGTTAGACTCTAATCCCAGTTTCAATTCAGAGCCAATGTTTAGCTTGCCGGGTTCATGTTTGTGATTGTCAAATGAATTGGCTTCACAGGCAAATTACTTTGGAATTGTTGTGGTGTTTGAGTTTCCGCGAGACTGGCTCTTGTGCCGCGCCGCGCTGCAATTGTTTAATTGTGCTGCTGGATTGTCGTAGAGTTAGCGCTCCAGACCCTCTACGCTCTGCGCTCATTGGCTGACGGGACAATCACGATGGCCGACTGTTTGTTTTTCCTAATGAGATCTCCTCCGAGAACAAACTTTACACCCCCTCATCAACTATTGGCGGCAAATCCGATGCTGTGTTGACAGCACGCGTTAAACGAGAAATTAGGTAGAAATATAGTCTACTAATTATCCTTCAGCTTAAAGTTTTTGAAACACGCCCGGTAGTTATTTTATATTTCTATATATAATAATTACATTTGGTTTAGTAGTACATTAGTACATTTGGTCTTAGCACCGTTAACGAAGCAGTAGCATTTTAAGAACTTCTCTTAAACTCACCTTGAATACAGTTACTGTTTGCAGCAAAGCTTGCTTTGAAGTAGCAAGTAAATTCTTAGTATCAGGGATGATACAGGTCAAACACACAAATAAAAATAAAGAGAATCTACGTTCTAGAGTTAATTACGGATAGAATTTAATGCTGCAAAGTGTCCAAAGATTATTTCTATTACGAAAATTATCATTTAATTGTAGAGTAGAGCCTTATATTTTATATAGAAAATAAACTAATTTTAAAATTCAAAACCAATATTTAATAAACTTTAGGTGACTTGGCTTTTGAATATATATATTATTATCGGGTCCTCAGCACAAATAAAATACTTTTTGGTTTTATTTGTTTTGAGGACCCGATGATGATATCTTAGATATTAAAAGGCCTCGTTCATCTAAAATTTAATACATATTGGTTTTAAAGTTCAAAATTGAGTTTATTTTGTATATAATTTAATTGTTTTCAAGATATTATGAAAATGGCTCATTACAAAATATTTTATTCCCATATTTTTACGGAATTTGTTTATAAAAGAACTGCTCCGAAACGAAAGTTCAACCGATTTCAAAACTTTGAGCGTAGCCGACAGTCTCGTAACGCCTTGTAAAGCTGATGACGAGGGCCGAAGCGAGACTGAGCGTAGCGCATTAAAGTAACAAACTGCAAAAATATCACTTCACTGACTTATGTCTTAATTATAAAACTAATTAGTAATTATTATTATTATAGTGTCTATATCGATTGGCAACCCTGTACAGAGTAGAGTATATACGTATAGAGATGGGAGGGACGGTGTAATTGCGCAGCAGCCGCAGCCCTCACAATCGAGTCACCAGAAGTATTACAAAGTTTAATCCGAGCCCGGGTTTTGATTAGTTTGCTAAGTATTTAAAGAGAGAGATTGTTTGACAATGAGGTGGTCGGATAGTCGCGGTGTAAACACCCCCCTCCCCCCCACCCATCACTGGCTTTGTCCCTCAAGCACGTCATTTCCCCTCTTTTTGTTTGCTGTAATTAAGGTTTTAAGGGCAATCTCGTCATCGTGTCTGATATTCTTGTTTAAAAGTTTCATCTTGTAAAGAGCTTTCCTTAGAAATAAAAGAGAGGCCAGAGGGATGCCATTAGTCGTGTGGCAGTCGGTTGTTAATACTTAACGTACCCAATTTACTAAAAAATGATGGAATTTTTAACAGTTCATTTTGACTAAGAGGCGAAATCAAATGAGGTATCTAAGATGTACAAATATATGTGTTGTGTCACACAGTTTTTAGTAGTAAAGTTAAACAGTCAACTTTGAAAATTGCAAACAAACTCTTTATACCCAGCGCACCCTGTCACATTTTGAATTACACCAATAACAACTACATGTATAACTACTGAAGATAGACTTACCTTTCACAATGTTAGGCGCCAACGAGTTTTCCACAATACGCCCAAAAAAGTCGCGTGTTCGCTGAAACAAAACATTAACAATCAACTACTAGTAAGATCGAGTCAGATCATAACACTCATTAGAGGAGGTTATATTGGTACATGCGACTTTTGTTGGGATCAATCATTGGCAGTTACAAACATTATTAAGTACATTACAACAAGGTCGCAGCGTGAAGAAGCCGCCAAAGATCTTTATAACAAAGGAAGGTGTTGAAATATACCATGTTTCCATCATTCACGTGCTTAGTTCATCAGTGCTTGAATTTTGTAGTTGTTATTTGTTATTAAGAGGAGGCCGGATAGAGCCCGAACGGCTTTCAAATTGGACAAGGAATTCAACATGGGAAAATTTGCAAACTGTTATATTTTCATAGTCGTTGGCCACCCCTGCCAATTACTGTTATACGTGTTTCACGATACAGTCACTGGCACCCCTTCAATTCAAGAGATGTTAAATTGAAGATTTGAATTCCAACTTAAGCTCTAAACAGCCAAAGACACATTCAAGAATATGGAAGTGAAAACATGACTTTGAAAAGTTAGTATGAAAACTGAATGAAAAACAGATAACAAACCCCTCACGCTTAAGAATTTGCTAAGGAATTGTAGGTGAAACGTACCGAGTTCACTGAAATAAATCCTAGACAACTACCGTGCGTGAATATCTGTCATACTTCACTTAACCACATGGTCCATAGTCCAATCTGTGGATTGAGGGGTTTTCCCGCTCATTAGTGCCAACCTAACCCTTGTTTAAGTGAAGTTTCCCACGTATTGCCAATAACTGTATCCCTGCCAATGACTGCATAAAAGGTAAAAGGTAAAGTTTGTCTTGTTTAACGAGGCGAAGTTAGGACTACAAAGTCCCTCTACCACTCAACCTCGACCTTACCTAGCGTCACCGTGTAATCACATTACAAATTGTGAGTGACTGGTGCGGAGTCGCCTAATCCGCCACGGATCCGCTCACATTACTGGAGTGGACATTACACTGCATACTTCACATTACTAATAAGAATTTTTACCCTGTTAATAGATACTATCTTGCAAGCTAGTGATTGAGTAATATTGATAGACATTTCTGAAAAGAAATAGTTTAAAGCCCGCTTTGTCATCAACCAAATTAGTAGGAAACTTCTTTAACCAAGCGTAGAATATAAAACAATGAAGTTCAAGTAACTAAACATCGTGATTGTTTTGAACCGAAAAGACAAACGTGTAATATATTACACTGGAAGCTGCCAAATCGCAACTGCCATAAAACGTTAAAGACTATTGAACACACTTTTTTAAAATAGTGGAATTCTTTGACGAATTAATTCTAAAATACCAACATTTGTCAAGGAAACAGACTTTGACTACTATGAGCTCCCTTGCACGATGTAGAAGCAAAAAAAAAAATGTTATTAGCAAATAGTATTGTAAAGAAACAGGTGTGAGGCTCTTTTACGAAAGGTAAGAAATACATTGTCAAATTATCTGTCAAGCTTCAAATAAATCCATTTGTGAGTTATTCGGAGCAACGTCGACTGATCGGGTCAACAAATAATTGGTAGTAACAACCAGCAGAGCCTGCAGCAACTGGACTGATTGGTAACTGAATAAATTAAGTTTACAAGTAGGATGGTGATGGTGACAGTGACGATGTGTTCATTAAGAGGCCAGTTATGCGGGATATATACGGGTGACACTCAATCAGGAAGTACAGGCTCATTATTAGCCATTAGGCTTATTGAGTTAGCTGAAAGGGAGGCAACGAGACAATGGACGACATTGACGACAGCGGACCTACTGCAGAGCTGTACACACTACACACTACATACTGCGTCAAATCCACGTTACAGTGTGGTGTGGTGTAGCCCCGAAGCTACCATGTTCTCAAAGGTTGTCTCTAGGCTTGTATAACCTGGGGTTTAAAAAGTCTTACGCCAATATTAGCAAAAAACATGTTAAAGTTGGCCAAAGATAGGCTATTTTAAAAATGAATTAAATTTTTTCTCAAGCAGTTTATGCTATTTTCGTGTATAGGGAACATAGAACCACTACTACCCTATCATATAAACCCGCATTAGTACGTTTCGGTGCATAAGCGGTGTAGGAAACAGGGGACTACGAAATCACGTTTTGCCACTTTTGAGTGAGCGGAGCAAAGTTGGAATATCGCTACTACCATTTCTATTGACTGGTAAGGTCGGCGGCATGCGCGACTCTTCAAAGAACTGAGCCAGACAAGACAACCCTACTAGAGCCGATGTTTTTGAAACAGAAAACAAACTTGGACATCCACCTACCCCTCGTCCACCGGAGAGAAATAATCCCTTTCTATCGTGCTTTTTGGCTGATTATTTAAAAATCGAACGATGATATTCTATTGTGTACCAAATTTTATGTTTCTACCTTGTACATAATTATGTCGTTCAGATATGGCGAGATTTGTCGTGGGAGTCTCACCCTACATCCACCGCTGTGCATGGATGAATTCATTATTATTTGCACAAAATTTATAGTCTATGGTTAAGCGTAGGTTTTGCAAGGGTTCAACATGTGATATTATGGAAGATTTAAGTCAGCATTGACAAGATAGTTAGATGAGATCACAGACCTGAGACCGGCGTCTGATTGAGAACACTGATACAGATTGTAAGATGAGACAGCGGCGCCCCAGCACAGATAAATAACTAGCTTTCCGCTTTGCGTGCGTTTCCATTTAGCAGCGTGAATAGAAACTTTGTTTTTTAGGAGGGAAAACATCGTTAGGTTGTGTATAAGTAGAGTTTACGTCCGGCGCGACAGCAGGATTTGTAGCGGTCAAGCCCCGCCCAGCCCTTCCCAGCCTTTCCACCGCTCTTATTTTCTTTCCCCGGCCACTTGCTTACAACCTTCATAGGTGCTCTTTGATTTTGTTTTGAGTTTTATAAAGTGTTAGAAATCTGTTTATTGTTCACTGGCGAAGCGCAGCCCCTCAGCGAGCCCGAAGGGCGAGTTAGCGTTACAATTAGTGAATTAGAGTAGGTAACAAATTGCAAAGACAATTAGCTTTAGTGCTTAGCTGCGTGTCGGCTTGGTTAAAATATAATGTAGTTTTGTGGAACTTTTAAACGTTTTAATAAAACTATATTATAATTATGTCTTTTAATTTAGATTTAACAAAGCATTTTTAATTAACTAATTTGGTCTACTACTGGCCAAAATTAGTAAAAGAATATCTTATTTGCCACCAAAATTATATTGTAATGATTTTTCCATTCCCTAATAAATACTATTAACACACTTTTTATATTAACTTTTCGATCGGTACAATTATTTACGACATTATACATGGTTTACTTTTTCGCGTACCTACTAACGATGCATTATTAGAGAATTTTCTTTGAAAATAAAGCTATTCATTTCTCTTGTTATTATAGGGAGCGTTTTGACCTCTTAGAGAAAGAACTTGCATTAGTACGATTTGCTATTCTTCTTTAGTTTTCTTTTATTTAAATTTCTACATGTGACACTTTGTTTTTTTGTTATTTATATTTAGTTCGTAGTTATAGTTGTTTTTTGTTGTTGTATATTTTGTTAAGGTTAAGTGGTAGAAAGGGCTTTTAAGCCCAAACTTCGCCTTTTTGTAAACACAATTAATAAAGACGTTTTATTATCATTAAGTTGAGGAAAGTACGAGGGCTATCCAGAAAGTAAATTACGTTTGGAATGAAAATTCTACGAAGAATAGGAAAAGATTTTTATTATATACATTTGAAAGCCACACTAAAATCTCTACATAATCGCTTTACTACTTTTCTACATAATCACCATACAAATTTAGGCAATAATTATCATACCGATGGACGAGCTTTAAAATTTCTTCGTCATAAAATTCTGCCGCTTGTTCCTTCAACCATTTTGTTATTTCCTCCTGCATCCGTTCATCATCGTCAACACGCTGTGCGTTGCCAGCCACTTCTTCATTGTTGGAAACAAGTGGTAGTCGCTTGGTGCAAGATCCGGACTGTACGGTGGATGAGGAAACAACTCCCACTCGTACGGTCACCATAATCTTCCTTATCGACATCGTTTGCATGCATTTTTTTGTTTATGAGGGAAATTTGTGTGTCCCCACTGCATTGACTGCAATTTCGTCTCACAGTTAACATGTTTCACCCATGTTTCATCACCAGTAACAATCCGATTAAGTAGTGAATCGCCATATTTGTGATAATGGTCCAAAAACGTTAACGCTGCAACCCATTCGCTGATTTTTGTGATTTCATTAACTTTTTCCGCTAGTTTGGCATTCGCCAAGCTGGGTCTTCCACTCCGCTTTTCGTCGTGCAAATTTGTTCGGCCATTTTTAAAGCGAATGCTCCATTGACGCACTCCACCTTCAGTGATGGTATTGTCCCCATACACTTCACAAAGCTGCCGATAGATTTCAATCGGTTTACAGTTTTTTGCAGCCAAAACCCTTATTACTGCACGCACTTTACAGCTCGCGGGATTTTCAATTGACAAAGACATTTCCAAGCGACACTGTAACGTAAAAAGTACGACACAGACCTAAGAGTTGATCGGCTAGATGCAGACTGAACTGGGGAACAACCACATATCAAGATGGCCGCGCTAGCTTCGCCCCTAGCGGAGGTAACCGAAAACGTAACTTACTTTCTGGATAACCCTCGTATATCACGTTCTATAATATTGAGATTTGAGTTCAATAATTGTTGTACAGACTACGTGGGTGTGTTCCCAGGATGTCGCGCCGAGAGTGACACCACCCATGACGCGACGCACGAGAGGGAAGTGCTCGCGGGAGGTCCTCACTATTGCGGATCGAATGACCGAGGCACGTGCGCATGCTTTGTGCTCAGGAAACACCGACAGAAGCTCGCTAAACAGAGGGGCCGTGCATGCGCCCATTACACTCAGATTCGATTACAATTAATGGTACTGAACCCCTCTCGGTCCACAGCTTCATTTGCTCGTCTCGCTCTTCCGATCCAGAGTCATCCTCGAGGGTGCTTTGCCTAGTCGCGATAAATTAACGATTAAGGATGTCGTCCTGACTGGTGAAAGAACGGAGCTGTCTGCGTGCTGAATGATTGGGTTGACTGATCTTTGCGAATCACGGTCCGACTTGTATTAGTCGTGAGTTATTTCGAACAGACTGTCGAGTGTACAAGATTATTTGAACATTTTATAGCATGTGTTATAGCTAAATTGTTAAAAAGGATTACGCCCAAAAACAGTTTAAACATGATGGCAAAACAGCTAAGCTTTCCACGGTCTTTACACTGCACTGCCTTGGTCTTCGGGAATGGGCAAAGTACTAACTAAACTGATGATGGATTGATGTATCGCTTCCGGAACGTCGGCTAGTATTTCGGACACGGTATATACTCGAAGACCAAGATAGAAAAATACGATGATAGAACAAGACAGAACAAATTTTCCAAAGAGATGTTGCAGCAGATGAAAGACGGCGGATTAGCGCGCGAGGCAAGTGTGTTTAGGACAATCAGTTGACAGAAGGCTGCATGAAACATGCAAGAGTCGCCACCTGGACTCTGGACACTCAACACAGCATGGAGTTAATGCATTCCGTTGTTCTGTAACATTCCACATCTCTTGACGCTCGCATTAACTCGGTTTCCCGCCTTTCAGCGCGATGCATTTTTAATCCGCACAAATAGAATGAACACGGTTGCTTTGTACTGAATTCGGTACGCGTTGCGCCGACGACATTTTTTATTCCAATGTTGTGGAACGAATCCAATAGAGTGCCCTGTCTTTGGCGCATTTGCTTCTGTTTTCGTTCCGTTTGTTGTGTCGCTTTCCGGTAATCCTTTGTGAATTTAGTTTATTTCAGCATTTTACTTGGATGAACAACTCAACGGGCAGAAATAACGTTTTGTTTTTCCGCTGAGTGTATCCATTTTCAAAATTAGCTTCCAGTTAAGTTGAAACCCCTGGATGTTTATTGCGTGCTGTGTATTTGTAATTCATAAATAACGTCCGTTCTTTGGCTTTACTGTCTGTATAAAGTCAGTAAACAGAGAATTTTTTATCATAACAATTATATCGAGAGCATCGCTCGAGCGACGAAATGGAGGTGTATTGTTTGTAGATGAATATTTTCAATTATTAGAATAAATCAACCTAAAAATACATACATGTATATAAAAATCAGATTTTAAATTACTTTTTAACGAATTCCTACAGTAAATAGAGCTACTCATTTCTCTCGCCAAAAAGAACGAAACGCCGTAGAACAACACGGTTTGCAGTTTTGAGCTTCTCAACACCTCCTTAGTCAAAAAGCAAAACTTTTATGTATAAAGATTTTCAAGCAGTTACGGTTTTCTGTTAACGGATTTTTGGTACACAAGGGTGGTTACACAAGTATATATTGTACCAAGTTTCATCAAAATCGGATTATAAATACACTTATTTTTGGGGGAATCAATCTCTCCCCCCAATAGGGCATAGGCGTTGTGAGTACGTTATCCCCCGTTACAGGAAATTCGCTAAGATTCACGGTAACGCTTTTGGCTACGTATGTCTTCATCCAAGAGCCCGAGCGATGTTTAAATGGAATAGGAATTTAACATGGTAACATTATCAAACGATGTTTTAAGTGGGTTAATGAACTAACATGTGAAAATTTCCTCCTAATAGTACAGCGTCAATAGTGCTGCTGAGAGCAAAACAATTGAGTTTGGTTAAAAAATATAATTTTAATTGCGCTGTACTATGTGTTCTTATAAAAGAGTAGAATTTTAAATTCCGAAATACAAAATTAGTTTGATGACGAAAGTAAAGGTTTTAGTGTTTATGATGCAGCGGTATCAATAGATCTATGCTGCCAGGCAAAATCAATTTCACATTTAAGTAAATAAATTTGCTTAAAACGTTGTTTGCAGTTTTTATCCTACGTGATAAACGGTACTCAGAGTTGGACCTACGGCCGCTCTATCCGCATAATCGCTGGAGAAAGTGCCAACTGTTTGCTATTATCAACATAAACATAAGAATGAATTCCATGATCTGTGTTCTGTGTGACATCCAGACAGTGCATGAGTGAGTGGAGAAGCCTAGCAGTTGGTAGAGCGGTGTGCCCTCAGGCTACATTGTGTCGAGGGTGTGTATATTTACTCCGCGCACTAAGTAGCTAAGCTACTGTTGCCAATGTGTTGTTTGGTGGTCAACCCCTGCGTGGCCCGCGGCCCGACATCTGCTCCGCTCACCCCACACCACACCAGTCTCAGTCTATACTAATTACACACCAGGGTTAGTTTTGCTTAATCCCCCGACCCTACTTGTAACCGTGCTTTTTATACGCGTCAAGTGGCTTTGTTGCGGCGGCTTTAACGCTTTCTTTACATTGGCGCTGGTTTTGAAGCTGTATCGAGGAATAAATCCTTATCTTATTTAAATTTATATTTTGCCCAGCGAACTGTGATACAACTCTTACGCTTTTAAGTACACTTTAAGTACATGATGTCCTGCTGTTATGGAAGAATATATAGTAGCCTCTTGTGTAAGATGGCTTATGTATCCAGTACGCAGATGACATGACAATTGCAAACAAGATACTTGCACAGCAAAATAAATTTACAAGCCTATGTATTTATTGGAAGCTACTGAGAATTAGTTTGTTTCGTTGGAGGTGAAACAACATTGATGATTGAAACGGAGAACGAAGAAGTCTACATTCCTTAGAAATGCAAATGGTTTGTAATCTTTGCAAAACACTTGTAGTATTCTTGCATTCACCTGCAATCGTTCCGTTTTTAATGATCGGCTGTTAAATGTTTTAAGGGTACAAAATAATGACTTAATTTATTTAAACTAAACTGAAGAGCACTCACTGGTTTTAGGACAAATAAACTGAACACTTATACAGTATAATTAAATTCATATTCAAGCACGAGTGTTATTTGTTTGCCACCTGACGCGACCATCTTAAAATAAACCCAAAAAGACATTGTACCAAGTATGGCGGCTGAAGGACCTCTCTTGTAACACTTTGTGTCTGAACTCACCTTCTAAGAAATTCGGGAGAGCTTGAAATTCATGTCACAGGATCAAAATGTGTTGTTGGCTTAGATTAAGTGTTGGGCATAAGAAGTGTTTTTATTCACGACCTGATATATTTGGTAATGAAATAAGCTGAGTACTACATCAGGGACTGGTGTTGTATAATCTTGCATGGTCAGCAAACAAAGAGAGATGTTTAGTAGGAGGTTAATGGAGTGGCAGAAGCAGAGGTGTTTCCTGGCTGCCGGTAAGTAACGTGATAATGGCCACTACTGGAGTCCAAGTCAGGAAGAGGGTTAAGTAAATCTCCGGGGTTCTCTGTCTAGATTCATTCCTCACAAAAACAATCTGCCCACACCTACGAGTTTCTGGGATTTAGCTTTAGTCCCATAATACAGTACTAGTAGTTACATATGTTTATAATTGTACAATAGTGCCAGAGGAATGTATTAAATATAACGTATCGTGCTAAATTAGCGACGATATTGATCTTTATGAGCGCTTTAATTTATTTAAAAATTCTACCATGAAGTATTTTACCCGGTCTAGGATACAAACGTAGAAAATAATCGTAAAACAACCTTTCGGTCCTCCCTGCTGAAATATCAAAAACGAATATCACAGTGCCAAATGCATGCATAAACGAAACCCACAAAAGGTTTTAGAACCGACAACAGAGATTCTATGCATCTGTGTGGAGAAAATGACAGTTTGACTAGATGCCTTGCAACAAAGAAGTAAAGCGGTGTCGTCTGCAAGACACAAAGTGTTGGCGTCAGAGCGCAGAGGCAATGGACCGCAATGTCCAGCTTATAGCCTGCCTCTTCCTGTCCAGTGTCCAGTCCCATCCTCATTCCTCAGACCTCATCTCATATCTAAACTGTGTTGCACTGTCTCGTCTAGTAACAATCTTCATGTGTAAACATGGCCCAAGGGGTTTTAAATTATGGAAACAAAATTATTGCGAGGTTTGAAGACGTATTCATTGGTTCAATGTCAGTTGTAACTTTTACCATTAAAGAAGAAAATCTCTTTTTATAAAGTATTCTTCAATAAAATTCAAATAGTCTAGGAAAGCCTGAATGAAGATGGGACTTTAGGAAAGATGGGAATTCTAAAAACAACGTAGTAGTCCAAAACAGTAAACGAGTCAAATAAATCGTTATACCGTCGTTCTAACATACTCTATTTATATAAATAAATTGGCATTAGAACCATTTAACCTGTTACGGTGGCGTTGGAACAGCAGTTTGTAGCTTTGTAAGGAGTAAGCTCCCAAATCATAAAATACCGCCCGCGAGAATCGGGTGGACCGACCCACGAAACAGCACATGTTCATCGGTTTAGCCATTTTTGAGTGAAAGCATGACGATCACCCTGTGTCTTCACGAGTACACAACTAATTTCTATTTTAAATATTTACTAGCAACAATTAATACAAGTAGATTCACCTACGAGTCTAGGGTTAGCTCGTTCAGTTAGTGGACGTGTTTTGTGATTCGTTTTGAATTTACTCCGGTGACTTGTTTACTTTCATACTTGTGTTTGTAATATTGTAGTTTTGTTTTTTCTAGGCTATTCCTAAATTCTAAGATTTAATGTGTTGGACTTTAACAACTACATGTTGTTTGGTAGAGTTTGACTGGTCAGCTACGCTGACTACTTTAGGCTAGCTCATTTTTTAATGTTCTGTGTTATATGTTTTAGGTTACTTTCACCTGAAGACGGGATCAGATTGCAGATCCCGAAACGTCGTGATCCTTTTTTGTTCACTAACGATGGAAAATGTCCGCAATTATAGTTCAATTTCTGAAATCCTCCCATCGTCAACAACAAACTTCAAACAAAAAACTAGGCGAGGCGTTACTATTTATTACAGTGAGATATGGCAGTGACATGCTACCTTATTTTCATAAATGCGTGATTAACAAACCGGAGAATTTACTTGTAAACAGTAGATTGCAAACTTGTACTTCGAAATTATTTTCATTGCACTGTTCGAACTTGATTGAACACGTACGTCGACTAAATGTATTCCCTGCGAAGCAAACAGTACCCAGAAACTGCTACACTTTATACAACTATTTCTTCCGCGTCATCGTCGTCTCGCAGTGACAAATGCGTTTCGGCCCATAACCGTGACAAATCGCCGAGAAAAGCTCACAACGAGGGACACAATAGCAAGACGTTACTCTAACAGCCTCATTACAATATGACTAGCGCAGATAATAAATAAAATAATGCATTGAGGAGATTAATTGTGTGGGCTGCGGCAGAAGCTAAGAGGCAGCCATAATGACCCGGCAAATAGATTTACTGCCGGCGTTTAGAGTCTAGAGGCGGCGTCGGCCATCTCCACAGCACACAGCATCTCTCCTCCTCTCCTCCCCACACATTACACTCCTGCACTTACTCTATTGTTTCCGAATTATGTTTCAACCGCAAGAGCGCGTTACGGCTCATTTCATATTGCTCTCTTATTGTTGTCTTCCCTCTAACTAAAAGGTACGCTATTATTTATGGACGGCTATATCATCAATAAAGTGTATTTCTCTGCGATGCCATCCTCTTTGTAAACAGTTTATTATAGTTTGCTTGCTTGTGTTACGCTCCAGAGCTGTAGAGTAGATAACATGTCGTATAGTGCAGTGCGTTTGAAACACTAGCTGTCAGAATCATTTAAGATTTGGTGTGAGCAATCTGTAAACTGTAGTAATTTCGGAAATTAACAACACCTTTGAGAGTTGAGACTTGAGGAGGTTGTTGATGAACCGACAGTCATAGTATGAACCAAATCTTTTATTGTTTTATCACCCGGCTGAGGTTTTATGACAAAGCTCCTTAATAGTAAGTCAGCAACAAACATTCGTTTACCACAAAGAATTTGCACGGCCATAACAAGAGCTTATTGCGCCCTTGGCGAGGATTACGGACTTGCGCCCTATACCGGTAGGTTTGGGTGTATGGAATACCCCCCAGCAAAGGTCCGGGGAAATTGTGTAAATTTTACTGCTAGTTTGAAGGTTTTAACTCGTTAGTCCAGTTTTCAAGCTTCATAAAATTTAACTTTTTAAAAATACATCTTTATAAAAGTCAACTACAGTATTTTCAAAAACTTGAGTGTACAAGACATCACATTTAGATTACATATGTTAGGCTAAAACAATTGATATGATAACTTTGTTTAAGACCGTGGTCCGTGTCTATTTACATATGCCTATACTGTAGTTCAAAACATGAGGTAGACAGGTCTCTTGGGTAAAACTAATTTTATTTTACACTTAAAATTAATATTATTTGCTAATGACACAACCTTTTGTGTCAAAACCTTATTGTCAAAGCCTCAAATAAATATGATTTAGAAATAACTACATTCATAAATTTAAACACAGGAGTCCAACAATTTAAAGAGATTAATGTATTAAAGAGATTAATGTAAATAAATCTAAATGTAATTATTACTAATTACATTAATTTTTGTGTTTGAAATAAAACCAATGAACCAATGCCTGCTGTGCTAATGGAAGATAGTTTTTAATGAGACTTTTTCTACATACATACTGTAATTCCTTGATCAGATCCTATGGCATTCAAGTTTGGGGTGGCTGTGCTTATTACAAATTAGAAAACCAGTTTATACTAAAAATAAGCAATTCACATGATTAAAAACTAAAAAAAGGAGATTCTAGCAGAAATGCATTTAGGGAACTAATTTGTTGACTTAACCTAGCCTCTATTTGTTTGAAACAGCCTTATTTTTACAATCGATATGTAACCCGCAAAATGCATAAATATAGTTAATATACATGATCATAACACTAGAGGGATGAATTGAGATATATATACACAAGTACGGGTTTGGTCCAGACTTTTTGTCTTCAAATTTCTTAATAGTAATAAATTAGCCAATTAGCGTCTATACAAATTAAGATCTATAATAAGTCATTTGACACAGTATTTAAATTCTGTTTGTAATATTTCCAGCTTGTTGATTTAAAGTCACTATTTGGGTTCAGTTTATAACATGCTTTTAAATAAACAAATTTTACATTGTTATTGCAAGTGAATACACATACACAAATTTTGAAACAAATAAGAGCCGAATTTATAAGTTAACTTTAAATGGTATGAATATGAAATGACATGATAATGGGTTGAATAACAGTATATAGGTAATGGGATGAATTACATTAATAGTGTTTTATGGAAAAAAGTAGCATTAATGATATGATACGGATTAATTAAAATAACAAAACATAATTCAACATCAGAACTTAAGATATTGTATTCATATGATAAGTATTACGTATATTTTTTTAGAATAAATAGTTTTCATATTATTTCAGTTTTGTACATACTTATACACCATTTTTATTTTCTTGTTCATTTAATTTGTTGCACCTATTGTAAACGACTTCCGTCAAAATATTAGGGGTTTTGTATTATTCTTGAAGTGTTTTTCTTTATGAATATACATATATTGTATGCACAACAAACATATATATATTCTTGTGTTGCAACAAAATTAATTATAAGGTAGATATTAAAGTTTTCCTGAACACACTCCTCTATGAATCATTATATATGTATTTAAATAACTAGACATTGTAAATAGAATTGAAATCAAACTCATTCGGAAACTTTATCTCTATTAACTTATCACAGCTAACAAACTGGTCTTAAAATGTTTACAAAACATTTTCCAAGTATTAATATCTGTGTATTTTTATAACAGTTCAGCTTAGAAATGTTTAATACTAAAGTAAAAAGATGTTAAACTACAAGTCTGCAAATGTTTAAAATTTATATTTCTTTATTTCAATTATGGAGATAATATTTAGTGAAAACACAGACAGACAGACAGAAAACTGCTTGAGATAGGCCTATATGTAACATAGACATTTTTTGTTTATTGTGACTTTCACTTGGTGAAGTTTGATCCTGTAATTACTGGACACCGTGTATATAAACGAGAGATAACCAATAATAACAAAAATTTAATTATAAAGCCATATTTTTTTTACCAACCAAATTTACACCTCCAGTATACCCTCAATTGCATTGCACTAGCACTTGTCCATTTGGTGCTCCCTTTGTATAAAGCACTCCTCGTACTCTTTAGTCTGAATAGCTGCAAGCTCCATCCCCTTGAGCTTTTCACTTCTTCAATGTCCCCAAATGGTAACTATTCATTCAGGGGAACAGAAAAAATTCACATGAGGCAAGATCTGGCGAGCAATGGGTCATGGTGAAGGGTGGTAACGCTGATATTGTCCTGACTGGCACACTGAGATGGCTGCATGAGCTGGCACACTGTCATGAAAGAACCTGTCTCTGGATGCCACAATTGAGGTCTTTTCTGAATTCTTGAAGAGGAGATTATTGGCAATGGTAGATTATATTTTGAAGAAAATACAAACAGGCCAATAATAGTGATTTTATTCACCACTAGCCCTTTCAACACTTAATTTAACAACGAGGATGCACCCATCATCAATTCTAAATTAATAGATCTAATAACATCTAATAACATAACATAACAGTTTATATTTATTTATTTTTAAATATAATATCTATATATAATATATACCATGTTAATATTTTCAAAATATAAATTTTACTGTAATGTTTATTTCTAAATCACATGTTTTATTTTTTGTATGTCAACAACCTGCATTTTTGTCATTTTATTGTATGTAACTTTTGCTTAACCTGAAGATGGCAGCATGACTGTCAAAAGCGCTACTGGTGAATAAAATCCCTATTATTGGCCTGTTTGTATTTTCTTCAAAATAAAATCAGGTCTTTTCTGGCAACTGCTTTTGAGCAATCTTCTCAAGACTCATAAATACAACTCTTAATTAACAGTTTGTCCTTGTGGAAAGAACTCTGTGTGAACTATCCCTCTGATGTCAAAAACACAAATGACCATAGATTTGATTTTGATTACACTTGCTGAACTTTTTTCAGTCGAGTCGACTGTGGTGTCTTCTATTTGCTTGCTTGTTGTTTGGTTTCAGGACCATATCTTAACACCAAGATTCATCACCAGTTATAATTTTGGACATGAATTTTGGATCTATCATATTTCATTTCATGGCACGCTTCAACTTCTTGCCCTTTTGATTTTCAATGAGGATTCAAGTCATGAATTTAGCAGCAACTGTTCTTATACCCAGATCTTCAGTTAAATTCTCTGCACTGAACTCCAACTCACTCCAGCCAGCAAAGAGGTATTCTCAATAGTCCTCCTACGGTCTTCTCACACTATTTGACAGATTTTCTGAATATTTTCATCAGTCTGAGAAGTTGAAAGTCGTCCGGTACATGCATTGTCTTCAATAGACACGTCCCCATCTTTATATTGGGAATCCACTCATACAGTCGACTTTGCTAACAGCACCGTCTTTGTAAGCTGTTTAAACCATTGGTTCAGTTTCTGACTATAGGCGTGCAGAGCTTTTCATTAGGTAGTGCCAAATACCGGGAGGTTTGGGGGTATTCCAGTTAAAAACTGAACATTTCAAGCCTATTAACTTTAATTTCTAAATGGCAAAGACCTGGGTTATTCAGGTATAAATCATTTCTAGAGGAGGACATAAATTTACTCTCAATTACAAATGCATCCTTCTTTCTCCGGGCTTTAAACTCTTCTGTTATTTCTGAATATTCAGCCTCGACAGCAAGCTCCTGTTCTATAAATGGAAGCATCAAACATTGTAACCTTTCCTGAGTCATCGTTGTTCTCAGTTTTGATTTCACCAAACTTAGTTTTGAAAAACTCCGCTCGGCTGATGCACTGGTTACTAGGATGGTTGAAAAGTTCTTTAAAGCTGCATATAACTCAGAAAACAAAATAGCACGGTTTTCAATACTAAGCCATTTCTTCAAGGTCGTCCTTGTTGTACCTGTCAAACCAACCTCCGAATTAGAACAATACTAAGCCTTTTAAACATGTTCTTATGAATTAGAACAATATAAGCCTTTTAAATATGTTCTTACTTATTAATTATTCATTTGTTAATTACCAGTGCTTATCAATATTTATTAATAGTTTGCTTATATTTAACTATAATTATGTAACCCAGTACCTTATGGAAGGGCTCCATCAGACATCTTTGAGTTTTGTAGTAGTAGTTGTTCTGATTGGATACCATCAAAATCCACTTCAAGTTTTTTGAAACTATTTTCAAATCTTCCTCGTTTGCTTCCAGTTTCAAAATTTTTCAAACTGCTACTCTAAGATTGCAAGTTTCTTGGTCAAAACGTTCGTCAATGCCCATTGTTAAAGAGTCAAGAAAGGGGTAAAATGTCAACCAGTGGTCTTGATCTTCTTTGCTCTCATAATAGTAAGATGTCTGGGTGTTGTCATTGATACGAGAAGATACCTTTCGCTTTTCACATCAGGAATCTCCACGCCTATTTTCTCACATGTTTCTTTTACACTATTGACAATTTCTTTTAATGAAGTCTCACTCCTCAATGTTGATAAGGACTCTCGGAGCATTCGAACTGAATTCACAGCTGTCAAAAGGTCAATATCATGACCTTGCAGTGTTTGGCTTACTTTCAAAATCATGGCAAGTATTGGGTTGGTGATTTCTAAGGCTAATACAAAATCATAAGATTTCATTTCATGTAAAAGGCCGCGTCCCTTTATTTTTGCATCAGCTTTGTCAGTCGTAGATATGATTTCTTGAGGGATCTCTAGAATAACATCAAAATTTGCTTTTACTGATTTGACTGCTTCTGCTCTACAAGCCCATCTGGTTGTGGAAAGAGACTTCAAAGTCGTAAGCTTAGAACTAGCTTCTTTTGCAAGAGCTGTAAACACTGCATGTCCTAGTGTACTCCCTTCTACATAGCTGTACAATGTTTGTACGATTCCAAAGAAGTTGAAAATTGTACGATTTTCTGTGCTTGAAGTGCAGGTGTACTAAAACGAGGTTCAAGCAATGGGCATAGCAATGTACAAAGATGATCTCTTTTCTCACCTCCTTACACTTAGCTTGAACCCCATTATGACATCCGGACATTGTTGAGGCTCCATTGAAACAAACGGAAATCACAGATGACGGAATCCATTTTCAGAAAGCCTGTCAGAACCTCGTTCAACTTCTGGAAAACCGAGTTTGCATTTTGGTTGGTTAAACTTTGTAAACATCTCTCCACAGCACAATTCTGATCTTCATAGAAAAATCTAATCACAACAGACATTTGCTCCATGTGTCCAAGATCAGACACGTTGATGCCTGGTGACCCCTGGAAGATTCGGTAGCCCTGTTCCAGCTTTTAAACCCTGTACTTACAAAGGCTTTGTCATTATGGCCTTTATTTACAGAATCATTGGTGGAAAAGAAACGACAGTACAAACAAAAGGCTGCATCTACAGTGGGACTATGTTTTAACCAATTGCACATAGAGTACCATTTGGGTTGGAATTGCCTCACTTTATTTCCAATGATAGTAGTAGGATATTTACCAAGCTTGGGTTGAAAAGGACCTTTAGCTAACCGATCAGCTCTCTCCCATCTATCTGTAGGAACATCTCGGGCAGGATTATCTGGGTGGGATTGCAAATGTTCGTTGTTTGAGCAAGTTGGTGTTGGCGATTCAATAATCTGTGTACTCGAACATTCAGCATCAGGCTGACTAAGAACTTCTTTCCCAGGTGGTAATTTGCGTATAACAAACTTGTCCATTTTAAAACTAATATTAACTAACAAACACACAATCAACAAGAAACAAAACAAACAATAATCAGTAACAAAAACACTGCATGTAGGTAACTGATAACAGAGGCTGACAGGTGTAAGGTGCGACTGCGCGAGGGATGGCACTGGTTCGTTGGTGGGGGAGGGTGAGAGTGCAATGCACCGCGCCGGCAAGCCGATGAGTCATGAGAAGTCGGCCAGTAGGCTGATATTATTCGGCATGTAGGCCATCGTCTTCCAGTTGTGGAGGGGGTGGAGCGTTATGATAAGGCGGAAGAAACACAGTGCGGAAGAACTTGTCGCAAACTTAATTAAACTTATATCCCGGCACCGCTGCTCTGTTGAACAGTATTCTTAAACAACATTTTCGAATGAAGCCTAAAAAAAACCTCATCTCATTAGTCATCACCACCCTTGCGCACGCCTCTGTTTCTGAAGCAATCTTATTAAGAAGAAAGCAAAACTTCACCACTGCACACATTGTTCATTAAATGACGACATCACAACAAAACCAACCGGAACAAAAACTACTGCAATATTAGGAAACCGTACACTACTCCTTTTCACAACTTCTTAGGCTGACTGCACCAAGTGCACTGAACTCAGGAAGAATAGGCTTTCATGTCCTTGCGGCCATAATGCAAACTACGCGCTTTCAATCTCGCTACAGACCAATTCCCAATTACTTGGGGTTTATTGGGTTTTATGCCATAAAAACTGTATTTATAATCCAATTTTGATTAACTTGGTGATTGAGCTTGGTCACCGTACGACCAAAGCCCAATCGGGGGGTTTGGAATTTGGTTATACTGTATACCAAAAGACAACAAAATCCAAGAAAAACATTGATTGGTTAAAGTTATGAAGCTCCAAGGCCAACAGCAGAAAAAATGAGCAATAAATAAAACAAAATGTATTACTGTACTGATACAGGTTTAAAAGGTATACATTTTTAAATAAGTGAAAAAACAACAGACAGTGTACAAAGAAACACACGAATAATTGGCCAGCCGTTACGGAGCATAATTAAAAAACCTACATATCTATTTACCAGAGCACAATTATTTCCATGTTTGAAATTGGTATTTGACATATTAAATATTAACTAAATAACAACATTAAATTTTAAACATGTAAAATTGTAAAAGTTTGATGATTAAAATTTCTTTAAAACACTCCTGCAAAATAACAAATTTTACAATTTATATAAATACTATCCATCACCACATGAATACTTACAACATTTAAAGTATACCAGAAATTTAATACCAGTAACAAATTTAAAGTAAACCGAGGTCAGGCTACTCACCAAGTCTTCAGGGGCTTTTACTGCTTTCGGTGTTAATTTTTGTAAATGATTCAATCCACCTTTCTTCACCGCTCCTAATAAATATTAAAATGTAAGCTCAAAAGTAATGCATAGAAGTAAGCATGGAAGAATTGTAGAAGTGCAGTGGGTAGAAAACTAGTCTTTTACTGTTCGACTAACAACTTCTACATTTAACAACTTCTACATAATGCTTTAACATTGACCTTTGTCAACATACATTAATTGCTTTTAATTCAATAAATAGTAATTGAATTTTACATACACATTGATTTATATCAAATCAGATTCAATCGATATAAAATCCACAGTTCTATTAGGAGACCTAGTTCTTTCCAGATTGTTCACTCTAGTAAAATTTTAATGCGTGCAATAAATAGTTTAAACCTTAGCTTCTTTTGTCTTCAATGTATTTTTGAATGTTTCGCTTTGATTTCATCTGCATTTATAAATATACTGTCATATACTCTATTGTTTTATATGTCTTCTATTACAATATACTACTCTATACTATAGCACGGTAAACAAGTGTAATAAAGCTCTCACAACCCATTCTAGTCAACTGTTTCAGGAGGGCTTATTCCCATCTTGAACCACATGTTAGTTGGTAGAGGATTGCATCTGTGTGGAAATCAGATCATCAACTGACGCCTTAGCCGGCTTGGCTACCACCCCTTGTAAGCGGCTCAGTAAACTGGTTAAGCTTTCTGAGGATAGCAACACACAACCAGGTTTATTACTATCCCACCTGAAAGTCATCTGGGAGAACATGGACTTCACAAGTTCCAGCACTGGAGTTGCAAATGAAAGAGGTTTTTCTCTGTGTTTTCACTTAAAGTTGCCAGTCCTTTTAGCCTTTGGGTGCTGGCAGTTACCATGCTAAATGCTACATCACCAAGCTCTCTCTGCTCATACGAGGGTCGTTCGGAAAGTAATACCCATTTTTCAATAAAACAAGGACACACCAAAATGTTTTAACCAAATTTTATAGTTTACATCTTAACTTAATTTTCTACATCATTTCCTTCCAAATCCAAGCATTTATTGTATTTTGTTACAAGCTTTTGAATTCCCATGTTGTTATCTTCTGTCGCCAATCCATTGAAATAAGTCAGTACAGCTTGTTTGAATTCGTCATCATCTTCAAAACGTTTTCCACAAAAAACTCTATAAGTTTTGTAAAGAAATGATAGTCACTAGGGGCTAAGTCTGGGTTGTCCGGAAGATGGTCGAGAACTTCCCATTGGAACTTTTTGAGTAAGCTACAAGCACAAGAGTAACTATTTTGGATTGCACGTCTTAGTTTCTTAAGGGTCTCACCGTAAGCATCCAAATTTATGCTGGTTCCTCTTGGTGTGAATTCAAGAAACAACACGCCACGGCAATCTCAAAAAACTGAAGCCAGAGCTTACGAGTCATGATTGTTGTTTTGAATTTTTTGGCTTGCTGGGAGAATTGGCATGATGCTATTCAGGAGTTACATACAACAACCATGTTTCGTCCCTTGTAACAATATGACTAAGGAACTCATCTCCACCTTTCGAATAGTGTTCCAAAACGCTTAGAGCTATATGGCCATTCGTTTGGATTTGTGATTATCGGTAAGGACGTGCGGAACCTACCTAGTAAAAATTTTCCGATATTTGAGGTGTTCTGTGAGAACTTAATGATAGTGTGTGAAACATTTGGCAAATTTTCACTAATTTCATCTAAAGTTATTCTCTGATCTTTTTGCAGAAACACATCGACAGCTTCAACAAGTGTAACCGTGATCACACTCGGTCGGCCACTTTCCTCTTCATCATGTACATTTTCTCTCCCTTCACTGAAATTATGGCACTAACATCGTACAGTTGACTCATCCATCACTTCACCATACACAGATGCAAAATTTACATTTGCGGTGAATTTTACTTGGACGCATGTTTTTTTCGTTCAGAAATTGAATAACCGATCTCAATTCACAATTGGCAGTGTTATTAATTTTTCTCTCCAGTTGGTATGTTTACAAACATGGTAATAAGAGTTGTATTGAAAAGAAATTCAGTTAACAGCTGACAAATGCTAAAACCATCTGACTTTTATTCAATCATCTGTCATCACATTGAAAACTCTGATATTAGAACGAGTACTACTTTCCAAACAACACTCATACTTGGACTACTAAACAAAATTTTCTTGGCTTATAATCCAAAACTTAATGGCATTAAAAGGAAATTTTTAATAGTATGGAAAATAGCTACTATACCTTTAGGAGTGGAAAGAGTGTTGGTGTCTCGCTTTTTGGGGGTGTTGGACCTCTGTGAGTTGGGTTGGCTGTCGCGGTATAGACTGGCCTCGGCTCTACGCAACTTCTCCAACTCAATCTCACGAGACAGCAGCTGACGGCCAGCATAGCTCAACACCCGGCTGCCTTTAGCCCCTTCCAGTCTGCTCACCTCTTCCACATTCCTTCAACACAAGACCAACGAGGCATTCAATATTAGAAAACTTATTCAGCTTAAAGACTATTCCTAGAAACCTCAGGGGGTAGCTTAATTATAATATCTTAAGAGGCGGCCAGAGAGAGCGGTTTCGGGTCTCAATCTGGCCACCGTTTATAACATGGAGTAAAAACTGCAAACAATGTTAATGTTAAACAGGTTAATGTACTTATACTAATAATAACCACAGAATCTAAACTTAACCATTAGGATGTTATGAAAAATTGGCCGTATTCATCTGAAACGTTACAATTATTTTTGTTTCTTGAATACATATTAAATAACTTTTGTTATCTTGTCCATGCCATAAAACAACAATTTAAGAAGTTGTATATTCGAGATCAAGTTTATTATTACTAGCTCCTATTTAAGCCCAGATATAGATGAAGTGACATTTTTGTCACAGGTTAACGTCGGGGCGCAGCCAAGGAAGTTTTATTATGTTCAAACAGTGACACAACTAGGGGGTGGTGAGGTACACCTCCCCGTCAGGAACTTCGCAAACCGAACTAAGTTTTGTGATTAACTGATTTTGTTTGGTTAGCAAACTAAGCCCAGATATATCTAAATCAGTATATCACCAAAAACTGGTACTAATTTGGGTGGGGAGGACTTACCCCTATGAATGGGTTTTAAGCTAAAAACCTGTATTTTGTATGCAACTTTAGTGAAATTTTACATAAACATGTTTGTTCTTGAACCTTATAGGATAAACATAACCTTACTTAGCCTAACCAGAAAATATAAATTGTTAATTTATAAAGTTTTGTTATAAATATATTTTTATTAGAAAAACAATAAATTCCCACTGAACATTTCCCGAAAGTAAAGCAAGAAAACATTTTCCATGCCCAATTCTCACTCTAAGGGAAATATCTACTAACTTTGCCCACCCCTAACTATTTTCAAAGTAACCTGTCCTTTATATTGTATAGTTTTAAATTCAAATGTTATTTATATTTTACATAAAAGCAAGAAGATAACATATTTTACAGCACCAGTTTTCTATTGAGGTATTACACTTTTTTCTAATTCAATCAGTGTAACTACATACCAAAACCTTACAATGAAGTAAGTCGTAATTGCAAAGTAACAATATGTAATTGTGTATATGGATGATCTACTTACGGGTCGAGATTGAAGACAAAGTTGCCGTCAGGTGTACGCTCCTGTGTGTACGTCAAGTTGTAATCAATCATCACATTGATCACATGTTGCAGTTCTTCTTTCTCCTTGCTCGTGTATAATGTCAAACTCACCTTAGCAAACATGAAGATTAAGTTAGGCACATTCTTGATCAACAGTATGCTATCTGATTTATTAATAACATATTGAAGGTTTCAACGTGGGCTAAATTATTTTTACTTTCTAGTATAACAACAAAAATATTTATTCATTGTAACTCATCCCAAAGTACAACTTTCAATAAGATAGGATTTTAAAAAAATTTGGTGAAACAAAATATTTTTTGGAGTAAACCTAAAAATTCACAACATGAAAGGTCTGAAATAATGTAGGTTGAAATATTAGGGTGTCCACTGAAACCTAAAAATAAAATTTACGGTTTTACAAGGTTTAAAAAGACTAACTTTGAAATTTGAAAAAATCTGATGCTACTACTCCCCTAATTATTTGAAAGTAACGTTGTTAGCCTGTTTGTATTGCTTCTAGCAATGGCTTGAGTGCAATTTCACTCTGCAATTGCTTTGAAGTGCCATTTCACTCGCAAGGGCCTTCCAAGTGCCTTTTCGGAAAGCTTCAGAGAGCCGTTTCATTATACTATGGGTTTGTGTGTTAATTCACTCCTGTGAGGGATTTCAAATGCCTTTAAACTTCCGCAATGGCTTCTGAGGGCCTTTTCACTCCGACGATAACTTCCAAGTGTCATTTTACTCCCATGATAGCTTCCAAGCACTTTTTAACTCCTGCAATCACTCCTTTTCACACATGGAATCGTTCCCAAGTGGCAAATTCCAGCCGCCAATTTTTCCTCTGGCGTGATACAAAAGTCGTTGAAGTATATAGGGTGACCGTAATCACGGGATCAAACTTCACCAGGTTATAATAAACAAAAAATTTCCTATAACACATACCCTATCTCGCTTAGTTTCCTGTCTGTCTGTGTTTTTCACCAAATAATTTTGATCTCCGAGGTCAATTAAGTTATAAACTAAAAACTTTGCACACTTTTTAGTATAATTAAAACCAAAATTAAAAAAATAAATTTGACTAATTTTCACTTTTGGTTTAAAAATGGCGGCCATATTAAACTTTCTTAGCTTAATAACTCAAAAACCTTCAACTTTATGGTAAATACAGAAGATTAATAATATGTGGCAAATGTTTTATACACATTTTAGAACCAAGGTTGTTGTTTGCTGCAATAAATAATAACGGAGATATTGAAGTTTTTCTGAACACACTCCTCTATTTACATTTGAGGAACATGTAAATAAAGGTGTGCTGATCAAGTTTGTTGTGCTGAGATAAGTAACAACAGAGTAATTAAAGTTTTCACTAGCACAAACTTTTATTTACATATGTTTCTCAAATGTAAATAGAGAGTGTCTTTAGGAAATTTTTATATCTCAGAAATTTTATTACTTTTGTAGCACAACAAACTTGGTGTTAAAATGTTTATTAAAACATTTGCCACTTATTGTTATTCTTCTGTATTTACCATAAAGTTTAAGACCTTTGAGTTATTAAACTTTAAACAGAAATGAAATTTAGTCAAATTTATTTTATAAATATTGGTTTTAATTATACTACAAAGTGTGCAAAGTGTTTAGTTTATAACTTATTTGACTTCGGAGATATAAATTATTTAGTGAAAAACACAGACAGATGGAAAACTAAGCAAGATAGGCCTATGTGTTATGGGAAATTTTGTTTATTATGACCTGACAAATCAACTGGCGAAGTTTGATCCTGTAATTACTGGACACCCTGTAGTGATGTTTTTGTTTTAATCCTGTCAACTCTACCGGCGGGTTTAACTATGACTCCTACAAGGTGGCTGTTTTCCTAGTTTTATTCAGGAATTCACAGCATTTTCCAAGTTTTTCACGGTTGACTAAAACAAGCTTATTATTCACAAGCTTATTCTTAGTTTCACAGTTGAGTGGATACCCTGAATATGCATTTTCCTTAATCTGTTTTGTTTCTCAATTCTGAACAACTGTCATTTTATTATTCAAAACTAAACTGATCTTGATTTTGACCCTTTCTTATTGGCTTCAAATCATTGTAGAAATTGTCAATCCATGTATCCACGTATATCTATGCCTCCTGACATGTCAGCTTATATTGGTACAAACTGAAAGCTTCAGAAAACGTACATTGATTTTAATGTACTCAAGATCGCTGACATAATAACTATGGAAAACTGAACTCAGCTTGAGGGTAACTAATGACAGGAATTCAATTTAGCTAAACTTAAGAAGTTGTGCCCACTAAGAGTTAAATCTGCAGCCATTAGGCAATTTGCAACATTTTAAATTTTGGACTTCTTAACTCTACAATTATTTTTTGGAGGCATGGCGAAGAGTAAGGAGGGATGGTTTCATTTAGGGACACCATCCCTCAGGTCAAGACCGCATTTGAGTTGAACTTCTATATGGAGATTCAATGGTAAAAAAATGCGCCTCAATATGAAAATGCAAACATTTGATTTTTTTGAAGGAGGACCCTTAGATCTCCCTATTGAGCCCACCCCTTTCAAAGTTTTTTTTAGTACACTTGCCAGGAGAGAGGACGTAACTTACAGGTCGCAGGTTAGGAATGATGATCTCGAGAAGCAGAGGTAACATGTCTAGCACCAGTTGTTCTCTGCAGTTGTAGACTCTGATAGCAGGCGTCATCGACTTCAACACCTCGTCAACCAACCCATGTGCCCGCTACGTCTTCATAGTCATCTGTAAGCATGTGGTTTGTCAGGCTCATCACTAGCAGACACCTACAACAAGCTATGGCAAACACATCCTACAAGCACAACTGCTTACAAGTTTAACCAAGTAACACACCAACAATCATGCTTATCCTGCTTTTACTGAAAACTGACCAGCCTATTAACTTTAATGTTAAACAATCGTAAATAAACAATTTTTGAAAGTAAGATTAGCCTATATTTCGGTTTCAAATTGGAACTTGCTTTAGATCTCCTGTGGTGATTTGGAAATCTTTCTTAAATTACAAGGTGACTTCTAATTTCTCTTTCCAATAAATCTTTACTGATCCAACATAGACATGTTGACATTATTCTCTTAGGTGATTTAAAGATCCATTTTGAATCCTCATCCAGCCATGAATCTACTTTCTCCAAACTGCTCCGTAGCTACAGATTGATTATTGGAAGTAGGCTAGCCTACCCACACGGGGAGACGCTTGTCTCGATTCGATTGTGGAACTATACACTTTCAGTTATCGACCCGGTAACAGCAGACCATGATGCCCTCTTTTTTGAGGTTGATAGGCAATTGGCTTTAAGAGATAGCAATTCTCAACCTACTCAAACATGGCACAATGACTATATAACTTCTACTAAAGGCTTATAAAAGATGAATATTTAACCCTATTAAAAGGAAATTGAAAAATACAGACTAGGAAGAATATTTAAATTGACCCAAACCCTGAAAGTGCCTAGATAAGTCTAGGCACATAACTGGACTAAAAAAACATAGAAACTTGATTCTTGCAATCAATGATAGACACAAATCTGAAACCGACCCTGTCAAATAAGACACAATATTCTTACTATATAGTATATACAAAAGTTAAAAAAGCCTACAGGCTTAATACTCTGGAAGCTAAAAAACCAATCAGGGACTGAAGATAGTACTCCACAGCGAGGCAGAAATATCTCAACCTAATTATGAAGTTTGGATGCGGTGTGAACCGGAAGAACTAGGTTATAGTTGTGACACCAGGCCCCGAAAGCCTAAGAGTTAAGTGTAGCTAAGGAGTGGTTCTTTCAAATTAAACTTAATGAAGAAAAGACACTAACTATCCTCATGTCTCTTAAGTGGGAAATCTTGGAAGACTCCAGTGAAACAGTGAAATTTTTGGGCTTTATTCTTGAACAACAAAATGGACTTAAGCTGTCACATCTCACAAGTCTGTATCAGACTATCAGGTTTTGCATCTGTTGAGGAAGCTCGTCAAAATTATTTCAACGAAACAACTCATCAGTGTATACCATGCTCTTTTTAAAAGTCAAAGTCAAACTATGGAATTCTGCTTTGGGGACATGTCTCGGCCTGGGCTGACGTCCTTATTTTACAAAACAAGCCATCAGGATATTATCCTCCTTTCCACCCGAAGAACATTGTCAACCTTTTTTCAGAAATTCAAAATCTTAACAGGTTTTAGCCTTTATACCTTCAACTCCCTACATCAGTACCACACTAGGTCTGCTAAGAATTTAGAATTTCTAAGTGTCAGCTTTATTCCAGAGACCTCAAGAACTTGGATGAAAATAGATACAGGAGTACACTAAGAAGATAATTAATTTCAAGGCCCTCTATTTTGTGAGGGAACTGCAGCTGAGCCTTTATTCTTGAAGAAAGATTAGCTCATAAACATGCTAATTTGTCGCAGCCAATCTTAAAAAGGTCTCAGGTGAAGACATCAAATAGGTATACGAGGTCTGTCCAATAAGTTCACGAACTGGTTCAATATCGCGGCCTTGAGGCAACGTAAAGCTCCGCCAACTACATCATATGGCTACTAGACATACAATGAAGCGTCAGTGCTAGTTTGACAGTCGAGCTGTGCGTACCAAGTTGTCAGTGTCAGTTTATATTTTATTTGTTTTTGCCGTTTGTCGAAAAAATGGAGATTGATAAAGCACTGAAGAATGAATTAACATCAAGTTGATCCAGTGATGCCCTCTCATCACCATTTTGCATTTTCAAAAAAGGAAAATAAAAACACAGCAGGGCAAGATCTGGCGAATAGGGTGGGTGGTCAAGGAGGGTAATGAAACGTTGTGCCAAAAATTGTAAAGAACAATCAAAGCAGAATGTGCAGAGGTGTTGTCATGGTGAAGGATCCATCCATCGTCTTGACACAAATCCGGTTTTACATAACGCACACGATCTCTAAGCGCCTAAGGACGTCAACATAGAATTCAGAATGTCAATATTTGACCAGGAGGAGGAAACTCATAGTGAACAACACCTTGCACATGGAAAAAACCAAGAGCATGACTTTGATTTTTGATCTGCTTTTTCTGGATTTTTTGTTCGAGGACCATTTTTTCCTTTCCATTACGTGCTTTGAGATTTCAGTTCAGTGCCATACTCATAACACCATGATTCATCTCCAGTGATGACTCTCTGTAAGGACTCACGGTTGTTTCCATCAGAATTCTTCCGATCATTCACACAGTCAATCCTTTTCAACTTTTGTTCTGACATCAGCAGTTTGGCACATTTTTGCACAGATTTTTCTTAAGCCCAAATGTTTTGTTAAAATGGTATGAACTGATGACTTGCATAAATTAAGTTCGGCTGCAATCATTCTAACAATTTTCCGACGATCATCAGACACCAGGGCTCGTACAAGATCAATGTTTTCATCCACACACATGAGGGGTCATCCCTCACATGAAGGTCGTCCCTGCCTTGCATCATCTTTAGCGTCTTCGCAGCCATCATTGAAACATTTAATCTACTTGAAAATGGACGTTTTCTTTAAAGCTTTATCTCCCTTAACAGCCCTCAACAAATCTGTAATTTCTTGATTCGAGAGTTTTCCTCTGACAACAAAACAAATTATTCACTGACAAACAGCTTGACTGTTGATTCAGTGTCTAGTAGTCAATGTTCATTAATCTCTATTTTTTGACGAACAGCAAAAACAAATAAAATATAAACTGACACTGACAGCTTGGTAGCATTTTTACATATAGCTGACAGCTTGATCTGTGACCAAGCGATGCACTGATGCTTCATTGGATGTGGCCTAGTAGTCATGTAGAAAGTTGAGTTAGACCGCGTGATCAGCAGGAACGGAATAGAGTGAATCGAGACTTTACATATCAACTTCCCTCGGCAGGATATTGAACCAGTTGGCTAGAACTTATTGGACATGTTAGTTATTAGACCTTGTACTACATCAGTAAGTATTGGGAGATCAGTCTGTTTGAACAGGAGAGTAACATTGCAGAAACTTCGTATCAAACCCTTTCTGAATATTGTAACATTAGACCTTTTGAAAAAGAGGTTCGGTTTTAGTTTTCATAGGGCTGAAGCCTGGGATTTAAACTATACAACCTAAATTTTCAAATATAAATTTCAAGCTTTAAGATCTAAAAACTTTCTATTGATGAAGTTGTTTGATACATTTTGGGAAAGTAAAATAAATTTAAAAAGGCACAGAATTAATTGCAAGGAGATTTTCACTATAAACCTACCTTCAAGAGCATAAAGAAATTCAAACCAAATGTAGTATTTATTTATTTGATTAATTTATACAATATTTGTGTATATATTAAGTATTTAGATCCACATGGGATAATCTCGACCAAGTTAAATATACGTTATAATTATGATATTATTACTGTGATATATTTTAATTTCCAAAATATATTGGTTTTGTTATCAGAACTCCAATGTGAATTATAGGGTATTTTTAACTACATATTTGTCTAGATTTTAAATACAAATTATGAAATTGCAAATAAATTTATCCATCATAGTTTTGAAAAAAAAAAGAATAAAAGTAATGTGTTGGACTGTTGGTTGATGTTATCAACAAATTCACCAATTTTTGGTAATGGATATTTAAAAATAAATTTAAAGTTATTTTAAACCTGTACAGCGTTTAAAAACATTTGTAAGGAAAAACAATTAAGAAAATCACCAGCACAAAAGGAATACTTCAGTCAAGAGGTGCTTTTGACTGTGTAAATGAGAAGTTTAAGAAGGACAAAGAAAATGTTCATTATGAAAGAGAAATTCACGTAAAGCTGAAGCAGTGTGAACAGCAATAGTGTTAGCAAAGTCAGCTAATGACAGCTGCATTATTCAAAACAGCTGATGTGATGAGCAGGTCAAGAGTTAAAAACAAAACAAACTGAGAGAAGACTGCAGTGTTAATATTTTATAACATCAATTACCACTAACAAAACCAGTCTCGTTTAATATTTCATTTGCAATTATGAGGAAATGTAAAATTATCCAGGTAAAACTAAACATTAATTCGCAAATAAATTCAGGTTAAACTGAAACAAAGTTGTATTATTATTTTCCCCAATAGGTTGTCAGCTATTAAACGTCTTTTCTGATAATAATTAAAATTGATGTTTTGTTTTGAATATGCCAGTTCAACATTTGTTTTTCCAGCATGATGGCTGACTCGGTAGCATGTGAGACTCTGGACTTGAAGCTTGCAGATTTGCCCGCCTGGGCATAGGCCCATAGGTGACTGGCGGATTCATTTTAAACAAATTTGATTGTGTGTACTAAGTAGGTAATCTTTCAACTCTAAGAGCAAACTTCTCACTACCTACCTCATACGCTGTTGAAGGATAAGCGATTTTGGGCCATGACAGGTTGGAGAAGAGCAGATGCCAGATGACAAACGGATACGAGAGGTAAGGGTAGAGAATGTAGTTCTGGGAGCTGTGAATGTGCGATGAGATCTTGTCAAAGTAACAAAACCAGGATAATCCATTGGCTACCTACAACACAAAGCATAAATTATGGAGAATTGTATGATTAGGCTAATTAGTGAAATTAAGAACATTTATAAGTGGTTAAAACCTTATTTAAAAAAATAATAGCATTTCAGTTGATTTGCAGGCCTACGCATTTTAAAAACCTTTCTATGACGGAGGTTGTTTAAAGATAATTGTACCTTTTTAATAAAGAAAAACTGGCACTTAGAAAACATTTTATATATTGTGAACTATTTAGCAAAAGTTCATGTTTCTCCTAATTGTTTCATATTTTAAGCTTAAAAATGTGGGGTTTCTCAACAATTGAAGACCAAAACATTACCTACCGACACCATTGAAGAGTCTTTTATTTTCATGTTTAAATAGTTTTCAAAAACGCCTTGAGCAAGTCGATCATAGTCTCCACAACCTTGTACTGTCTTCAAAACTGATGTTACTCTGGAACAAGTAATCGTGTTTAACTTTACAGATTCAACCAAGAAAACTATTTATTATGAAACTGGATTAGTTACACAATATTTGTGCATATATATTTTATGAATTATGATGAAAAATTATTCATTATTTCTAGGACGGTAAAAACAAGCTATGTGAGAGCACAACAAATAAATAAAGTACTAAAACAAGTTTACCGTTCTGAAAACGAGGAAGTAGAACCCTTAGCATTAGAGGACTCCAGGTCTGGCCTTGAGTTCTGGTCACGATGTACAGTATCTACAAATCTTTTGCTGGAACAAGAAATGAATGAGTAATTAATGCAATTATTTTAATAAAGGATACATATAACAGCGAAACTGTTCATAAATTTAAATAAGATGTAACATAACTAGGAATTCTAGGAAATTTCCTGTAACAGGGGATTATTTACAACGGAAGCACCCTTTAGGAGTGGCATTTCCCTCAGAAAATGGAATTTTACACTTTAAAACTTTATTTATAATCTGACTTTAACTAAACTTGGTATAATAATTGATCAAATTGTATGTAATGTGTGAAGGAAGATTAGCTTCCTAAACATGATTTGACGCAGCCAATCCTAAAAACGTCTAAGGCGAAGACATCCAGTATATAAGTGTACCAAAACTCTACAAAATCCGTTCAGCCATATAAAGATGGCGGCGGAAAATTGTTTCTCTGTACACGTTTTAGGTAGATGTCATAAATGTTTATACCATGTTTAATTAAAATTGGATCATAAATACAGTTTTTATAGAAGAAAAACCCTGTTTTCCACCTTCAAACCAGGCTTGTTTCCTAGGGTAAAAATACACAGTGTTTAGCTCAACAATAAGTAAAGCTACAGCATTACGAAAGGATAAAGTGATTAGAAGTTACATTGTACCTCTTGAAGCGAGGGACCTGGAATATTTCCTGCCAGACGGTGAACAAGCCCTTCTGTGTATCCTTCTCCCCGAGCGCTGCGGCGTGGATCTGTGCCAGCTTGATAGTACTGCTGTTCTGCAACTTGAGACACTGCAGCAGTGCCAGGCAAGCTCGGATGTCATTGTTAGTCTTTTCACTCAACGCCATCATCACCCCCAGGTCTGTCTTCATCTCCTGGTGCCTGGTGATCTCACACAGCCGCTGAGCTAGTCTGCAACAACAGTCAATCATCTGACAGGTGCTTTTAAAAATCAAACTTCAAACATTTTGCTTGAGAGTAACTAGTCTTCGACATTTACAGATTTTGTTGGAAGATTTTACCCCTTTGAGGGCCAGGTAATAGTTACACAGCTGCAATTTGTGGGATGGTAATAATACAGGGTGGCCACGAGAGAAGCTTAAAAATGCATGCATATTTCCCAGTTTTTCCTCTGGATTTCCAGTCATAGTTACACTCGATGCTTACAAAATACAGACGTTGAAGTTAGACCAATTGTTATTTCTTGTGCTAATTTCAGTCCTCCTTTGTTCCATCTTGTCTTCCGAGAGATCGAGTACCATCTGATTTAACCAGTAACATTTAACTACTAGTGTTGCAGGCACATCTAATCCACATTGAACCTTTTAATCCCAGCTTTGCAGTACTACAAAAGGTAACTGGCAAGGTTATTTAAAACCCATTTATACTATCATGACACATTCCTAAGACCATTTAACAACCGCGATATGTTACAAGGTCCATTTTACTCTAGCGATACATTCCAAGGACCGTTTTAAACCTGTGATACATTATCAGGCCCACTTTAGTCCCGCAATAAATTCGTAAGGCCATTACACAAATACAATATTTTCCAAGGTTTATTTTATTCCTGCACAAATAATACCAAGGATAATTTTACTCACAGTTATTGCACAGATTATTTATAGTATTTCACCCCTCTTATTCTCACAGTTATTATTGGTTTTGTACAATCTAGTTTGCATTTGGAGTAATAGTTAAAGTTAAATGTTAACTTAACATTTTTTTAGATTTAGTACAAAAGTTCTTGAGATTGAACAATTTGTTGACAGTACCTTGCAGTGGCTGTAGGAGGAAAGTGCACTACAAAAGCCATTTGTCGAAGGGGTCTCAAAGCCGGTACGTAAGCATCATTGCAAATGCAAATGATTGGCCGTTTTAGAATATTACTTTTCTCTTCACCACCAGCAGTTTTTAACTTCTTGCCTTTACCTCTTCCAGTGCCTTTACCCAGAGCAAACTTCAAAAGCACATCAATGGAAGCCTGAAATCAAATTGCAAAACAAAAATCAAACTATTTCTTTTACTATGGTAAAATTAATATGGTATCTCTTGAGATGAAGACATTTTAAAAGGTGTAACTGGAGTTGGAATAATGAGCTTTGATATCATTTTAGAAAAACCAACAATGGTTGGCAGCATCAAATGGTACATATTTTGTGAGCAAGTCAAAAAGTACTTGCTGAGTACAAACCGCATCAATAGGAATGCCGCCATCAGATACTTAATTACATTCTTTTTTACTTAAAGCACAGATACATGTCTTTGGGCATGTATACAGAAAAAACTTCTTTTTATATCAGAAATATTTTTAGAGCTCGTCATTTCCTCTGAGAGTACAAAGAAAAATATACAATAAAACACTTATTGAATTTAACAACATTGTACGTGTTGGTTGTTTCACCAGGTTGTATCTCAAATGGTTTTTAATGGGAGTTAAATTTGTGGCTAAGACATTGATGGTGCAGCCTTGACCACAAGGCAGGCTACGGGGCCAGAATAATTTATTCTAATCCTCTAATAACTAAAAGTTATCACTTACAGATTCAAATTTGTATTTAGTGTACATAGAACTTACCGCAGGAGCACCATCAATTTCATCCAGTACCAGACAGTTGGGCCTGCGCTCAGCTCCCATGACAGCTTTCATCTGTGTGGCAGCTTCCAGCTGGGTTCTGAATGTCTCTGGACTGCGGTCGTCACTTGCATTCACCTCCACTACGTTGTATCCTACAAGCAACAACATCTTCATAACCAAGTGTTTGTCTTAGATCTCCAGTGCTTGATCAACTGCATCCCAGTAAACTACATTTTCATTTTCCCTGGTTTGGCTTTGCGATTACTTATCTTACACACCATCAAGCAATTACAGCTAGGCTGATCTGCGGCTAAGCTATGTGCATTGACATGAGTGGTAATTTCCTTATTACCATAGGGTTAAGAGCTTGCTCACCGCCTTGCTTCAACCGTTTCATGGTCCTGGATCTAGGTCTTACCATTGTAGCAGCATAAATATCTCATTCTTCCAAAGGTAATTTGCTAAAAGTAAAAATGTTCAGTTTGGGATTAATTCTCTTTCACTGTCTTTTGACAGTTCATTGAGTTTGAAGGAAGTAAGATGAATGTTATGAAAGAGCAGAAAGACAAATTCAAATTGACTGATTGTGTATCCTTTCCCCCCAAATTCAATATACTTCATCAAGTAGTGCTAAACAAGAGTATTGAGGCATCCATGTAAAACATAATGCAATTTTTTGCCATTTTTTACTTTTCCTCCTACTTTTCCCCACTGTAACATTACGGCAATGCTAACATTGTTTACTTAAAGTAGCTTGTGGATGTAAAACTCATCCAGATTATTCTATGTCATTAGTGTCAAAAGTGTTAAATAACTATTTTCAAATCCCTTCCCTCCTACTGCTCAGTAAGATACGCGGAATCACTCTCCCTGTTGATGCATTACGTAACACATGGACAGCCCCAAGTGTACACCTCACCTACCAGCTTGGTTGGCGATCATGTGAGCTAAGGTGGTTTTCCCAAGTCCTGGGGGTCCACAGAGAAGTGCTATCTTGTGAAATGGTCTGCCATGCTCATCTATCTCCTCACTCACCACAGGTCCAGTCTTCTTTTGAAATCTACCTGCAAAATGGGGTGTTTAACTCAAATATGATACAAGTTTACTTGTTATGAATCATGCCACACTACTTTAAAAATAATGCTTGCTTCCTACTTTGTTGCAAAATCATATATCATTTATGCTTATTATGATTTTGATTATTGTTCATTTTTTAGTTACAGTTATTTAGTTCATACTGACTCGACAATTTTTGACTCATATACCACCACATACCTACACATGTAGAGAAACTGTTTGAAAAGTAATACTGAACAGGATTTCAACTATGGGTTTACTTTAAATTTTAAACATTTCATTGACCTGAAAGGTTTTGGGTTTACTATGAGCAATTTCAATTTATCTGTCGTCTGTATAGTTGTTAAACTCTGCAAATGCCTTGATGGTTAAACATTTAGGCATTACTTCTTAGAGTCTTTACAATACAATCAATATGATGATTGTTGCTTACGATGGTGCTTACATTATAAGGAGAAGACCAGTAATGACACTGTAAAGTATGAAGGACATTTTTTATAACCTTTTAGTGCACCCCAATCACACTTGATTAAAGTAAGAATTGAGAAAAAATGGGTGTAACTCATTACACATTAGACAGTTATTAATACAAAATATTTTACCATGCAGTTGTATTTTTAAATACTGCTGAAATACACTCAATATAAATACAAACTGTAAACTGATCACATTTCAATTTTTTATATCAAAGAAATGTATCATTTACCTTTTCCTTTAGTGTCCTCCTTAGGTTTTATTTTTACTCTTCTTTCTATGTTAAACACAACTTTGTCCCAAAGCTTCAACCATTGTAGTAGTGCTCTATTGGTACCCTAAGAGAAAATAAGTTTAAACACAACTAGTTAATAGTTACTATAGAGCACCTTTCACAAGTATCCTGAAATGACTGTTATTTGGTTTGGTTTTATTAAAAACTAATTAATCACAGAGTTAGTTAGGTTTGGTGGTAAAAGATATTCAATTTCCATACAGAAGAATTGTAGCTCTAACCAAAGAATATGTTATGGTAAGTAGATTGCGCATAGATGCGGAAAGGCTGAGACAGGAAAATAAACGTAGTTGCGGCAGCCAAGCAAAGACAGCACTGCAAGGAATACTTTTAAGTCTCAAGTTGAGCCACTGATGCACGCTGAGCCAAGTATATTACTGGTTTTCACAGAGCTTTTCGGTGACTTTTCGTGCTGCCTGCCTGCTCAGTTGGCAAGTACGTCTTCTCTTCCGTCAAGACGTTAAGAAAAGACCATGCCATACTTCAAGTTGTGAAATACTAATTGTCCTTGTAAATGTTATTTGTTGTAATGATTTATTCTACTTGTTGTTCTGTGTTATCTTACTATGGAGAGATAAATTCTCTGCTCACCAGCGAAAGGGAGGCTCAATGCTTAGGCCGGGACTGTGATGTTCAAGTAGGCCTATGAGCTAGAAGAATTGCCTAGGTTGCCTACGCAGAGACCTTGTCCTGGATTTGGGTTGAAAGAAAACTTGACATTACGTAGCTTGACTACTACGCACCCACTGCATCAACACCAGGACAAGACTGTTCTGCTGTTGTGCCAAAGGCTTAGTCGTTCTGCTGTCTGCTGTTAACCCCAGATAAGTGATAGTGTAGCTGGACATGAAAACTTCTTCTATGGATCTACCCCAGTGACTACTGTGTTAGCTTCCGTAACTTAATTGATTCGTTTTTTTAGTTTAAAGGGTTGTATTATTCCCCGTTACCTAATTCGGAACTCCAGACCTGGTCAATATTAGAGCATTTCAATGGGTTCAATTTAAAATTTTAAATATTATTCTGGCTATCAAATTTTTTTACTAAATTGATGTCACGCCAAAATTCAATTGCTCATACAAATACAGGCAAATTTAAAACAAAAATAGTTTTTTTCAGTCTCCAACTTTTGACTGGAGTCAAAGTTAATTTTGTTGATTGGTTCTTGTTTTACACTTGTTGCTGGATTATACTGCTGAAAAAAAACTAAAGATAGCTTTAATAAACTGCACTGTAATATAGTGTTAATCTCTGTTTTGACCCTTAACACTAGTGCATACTGTGGTACAGTTTATCTGATCAAATTACTAATATGGTAACTTGTTAAAAACACCAAAAAATAAAATAAAATTGATTGTTACGTGGAAACATAAACATGTTATGGTAATCTTTAAAAAATGAAATGACATTTTGCATTCATTGCTACAACAAGATCCCATTCAAACTTTGTATGTTAGAATGGGATCGTGGGATCATACATTTATTCAAAATTCACAGCAACTCCAAATCATTCCACTCTTGCCCTAGTGTCAGTCAGTCAGTTGTGGGGTCTGCCAAGTGTGAGCCGTAAACTCATCTGAAATGTAAAATGCCCTTGAAACCAAAGTGAAGAGTTTTGAATGCCTTTGGCATTGTGGCCCAATACAACCATTCAACTATAGTTTCTTCAACCATTATTGGACATAGTTTCTTCTTAATTTGATAAATTATAATTTCCAATAATACTCTAGTAATTATCTGTTTTATGACTTACCTCATCACTCAAGAGATCTAGATATGATTTAGGCTTGTATTTTTCCACCCACAATTCTCCTTCTGACTTGTTTACTATTTCAATGTCTAGATTCTTGGTAGTCTCTTCTGTTTGTGTTTTCTCAATTTTATCCCACTTTTTCTGCAACTAAATTAACAAATATTTGCAAAATGTTTTAATATAATAGATGATAGTTGTGAATTTATTAGGCTAACATAACCTCAAGCTTAGTTGAACATGTAATGGTCAGATGATTACCCTGGTAGGGTGAGCATTAAGAGCTGGTCCACCTGGCTAGATACATGAACAACTGACGGAAACATCACCAGATGAAAACCGTTGAGAGCTTTGATACTGAACTATTTACAGCATGTGGACAGAATAAAGTATAGGATATCCATGTAAATGTATAATAAATTAATATGTATTATTATTAATATTCACCTACAGGCTTAATCAGACCAGCCAAAATTCATTGTAAAATATGTTAACTATCTGTTTAGAGTTGACTTTTCATCATAAATTACAGATCTATACTGAGTCATTTGACATAGTATTTAAATTCTGTTTGTAATATTTCCAGCTTGTTGATTCAAAGTCACTATTTGACAGTCACATGTTTTGATAAAACATTCGATTTAACTTCTAACTTCTATAATTTGAAGGCATAAATAGTTGGGCGGATGGTGTAGTGGTCAGCATCGCCGACAAGCGTTTAAGATCGGGTTCAAGTCCGGTTCGGTCCAAACATTTTGTCTTCAAATTTCTTTAGTAAAAATTAGCTATTTAGCGTTTATACAAATTAAGATCTATATAGCTAGTAATATGCTATCTTGTCTTTAACACATCAGGCAAGAGTTGCAAGACAGGGGGTTACAGGATAAGGGTTACTCTAGATATAAATTACTAAATCATACAACACACATAAAATAATATATAAGTTTATTTATTTTGAACTTTATTGTGTAAGAAGTTTGGCTTAATTGTAGTTCTCTTAAGTTATTTTTTACCTGCTCATGAGCCTGTTTTTGAAGATCTTCAAATGGAATATTCAACAATTTTCCTGATAGATTGTGACTAGAGAGGTCTGATATCTACAACAAAAATCAAATCAAGAATAAGAACAATTCCATACCAACTGTATTACATTTCTAATTAATGTTCAAATTGATGAAAAAATAATGGTACAAAACCAGTCAATATATGTATTGACAAAACACCGCAAAGAAGCATTTTCTAGCCCCGATGGATTACATAAAAATACCATTTAACTTATCCATATCAAATCTAATTATGTGACAGGAAATATTTAAAACTCTTATTGTGACCTGATGATGTATTATACATTTAAGCTTGTGTTTGGTAGCAAGAATATTAGATTTAAGGCTTAAAAATCCCATTTCTTGGTGAGGTCACAAAGATTGTTTAACAATAGACAACTTCCTTTTATAAAAGTATAAATGTCAAAATTTCAAAACAATTGCAACAGATTTTTAATTCTTTGAGTGTTTAGACCACATTGTCCAGCCACCGAACCCAAAGTTTCCTCTTCAAGAGGGTTTATATCTGTGTTTTGAGGTCTTGAAGCAGCTTATGCAGCAAAGGACAGCTTCTCAGTGAAATGGGTTGTTCGATGGGATGGGAAATCAAAGTTGTCTGCGTGTCGAGTAAAGAGTATGTGTTTTTCTGTGTGTTGGTAAAGATGGTTTTGATGCATACAGTATTCCTTCAACGATGCGGATACTTGAGTCTTTGTTGTTCTTCACTTTAAGATAGAGTGCAAGCTGATTACAGTTATTTAGACCTGCAGGGAACATTTTAAATCCTTATCCATATTGCCTTTATGCTCTCAGTACATTTTAGAAACCTTGTTGTTCTTTAGGGCTAAGTTTTCTATTGATGTGAACAATTATCAAAATAATCGGTACAACACACGAAATCAAAATTATATTCCACCAAACTACCATGATAGACTTCAGTTATGTGATGAACTTCCTGATGAAGCCGGTAGAATTCTATACAATAAACTTCCTGACAACATTTAAAGTTATTTTTCAAACCAATTCAAATCTAAACTCATAAATTATCTTGCCCAAAATTCGTTTTACACAATTAGACAGTATGTAGATAAATAAAGTTCCATAACCCATAAAGTTAATTAGTCTAAAGTCTTACTTGTGGTACTTAGTATATTGTCAAAACAATATGTATAGTAAAAAAATTGACATTAAACTAATTGTTATAGGATTTTTAATTTTTTACTAAATTGATTAGTATATTATTGGCTTTATTGTCTTTTAAATTATTTGAGCATTTTAACGACAATGCAATAATACTCCCTTGCCCTCTAATTTACTGTGTTTTTACTCCTGGCAACCACTCTACTGTGGTCAACGGTTAAAGTGAATATACTTACTGTCCTATCGAATTCTTCTTTAGATCGTAATCTTGCATATATCCGCTCACCCTTCTTATCAGTTAAGGGCATAAAATTCCATCTTGGGACATATCGTGAAAATATTTCATTTCCAGACTTTCCTATCCTAAAACAAGCACAATTCACATTAAAAAGATAAACTAACCTAGAAAATTTAAAACAAATATAGTAAAGGTGATGGAAGGCATCTACTTTAAACAGTGGGCCCTCCCCTGGAAAATTTGTAAAAAAGGTTACTCAAAACACTTTTTAAGCACTTTGAGGACCATTGTATATACATAATTTTGAAGCAATGTGGGTCAAAAACATAGATTACTCCAATGTGTATTGATGTTAATTGCTTTACCTCAGTAATAAAGAATAAGGGACCTTTCTGCAAATAGCTCTAAGCATTTTATTCAGCAGTTAAAGTAAAAATCATTTAACCTCTTTATCAATTTGAAAACTATTAAACAAAAGCATAGCAAAGAAACAGTTCTTTAACTGTGTATATTAAAGGCAAATTTACCTTTTGTCAGCATCCGAAATGAACCGTGGGAGAAGTTTTGTTTCTTGAAGGCGCTTTCTTTCTTGAACAATTGTTTCTATTGTAAGAAGTTGGCGTTCTTCTTCGGTAAGTTCATCTTGTCTTGACCTTTTTGTAGACTCTACATATAGATCATACATAACAGATAAAAGACTCCTAACATAAAGGATTCCTTCTAACATAGCTTTTACGTTAAAACTACTTTTAAGGTTATTGTCATATTAAACTGCAGATTATTTATTATATTCAACTTTACCTAATCAAAACTAGTTTGACTTAATTGTACAATGGAACTCTGTCTAGGTCAAATCCAGAAGAAGATTTTTGTTGTATGGATCGCTTATAATGTGAAGATAACACAACAAGCGACAAGTCCTTTTTACAGCTAAAATAGAATCCATACACTTAAGTGTTTTGTATCATTTGTTGATTCTATTTTTGAAAGTAAAATTAACTTACGTGTGTCATCAAAATCATCAAAGTTAATGTCATCAATATCCCCGAATAAATCTTCCACTCTTCTTTTGTTGCTTATTGGAGCAGTTTCTAAGGCATTAAATAAAGTTTCCGTGTTAACCTGTAAGATTTAATAAAATGTGCATTGTTTAGTAATACTAAACAGTAAAACATCATAATTTAATATTTTTTTATCATACTACACAAAATAACGGCTGTAATTTTTGTGATGATGCTTTTAGTACGTAAAATTAATGTTTATTGTTCTGTTCTGCTAGGGATCTAAAATTTAAAAGTCAGCGGGAGATCTGTAAAGTACTTTATGATACGCTCAGGTGAAGAGAATACAAGCTGATCCCAAATAATCTGTGGTTTTGATTCTGTGTTCTCCACGCCTGAATGTTGTGACGTCACCACATTATCCAGCTCCACTTATCCAGCTCACAAGAATAAGTCAGATGAATTTAGGTTAAAGTTTATTTCTAAAGCTATGGTTTCCTAAGAAGCGATGAACACTAAATTAAAGCTGTAACATGACAGTGAGTTTTGTTTTCAATGCAATCATATGAGGTGTTATCCTAAAGAGTAAATAAACTTTACACAAAATAAACAAAATGGGGTTTTGTTAAAATAGTTACCTTCACTGATGAAAATGTATGCTTTTAGGAAACCATAGGCTTTTTTCTTAGGACCCTAGGTGACATAAATACAATTTGAATTTTATGAATTGTTTAATATTTTAAATGTTTACTATTTACTTTCAATTAAACTATTGCTCAATGTACACTTTCATACTTAATTAATTGGGGACGAGTCAAAAGCCGTTTATATTAGTTCTTTTTGTTTTTATAGTTTGTTTATTGTTATTATTTAATGTTTGTGTTAACTTGAAATATGAAAAAAACTACAAAATGGGTAGAAATCATACCTTTGCAGACTATAAAAGCTGCTTGAATGAATAAGGAGCTCTACAAACCGAACTTTTGGTATCTGACAAGTCATCATGACTTCATCAAATTTTACCTTCTTGAAATATTGTGGAATTACAAATAAGTTTACAGTCAACATATGACATCTCATTTTAAAATATTACGTACACATACGTAACAATGCCACTACACAAGTCATGTTGACAGTTCCCAAATGTTATAACCAGGTGTAGTGCTTCCCTAACACAGCAGTAAATCCCCTGATCAGTTTTTGTATAGTGTAAATACAGTTGTGCCATTAGTCAAAGCTTGGATAGAAGAAAACTAAACTCAATTTTTGAGACTCAGATTGTTGACAACTGGTTTGAAATTGAATACAATTTCAGTTGCATTTAACCCTTCAACATCTAGTTTTAAAATTTTTATTAAAAGCCTATTGTATGGGTTGTCTTTGTCCCTGTGAACAAAATTTAACTTCTCCTCTCTTTACCCGTCATTATTACCAGTAAAAGCCAGTTCAGCCCCTAAGCTCAAAAATTTGGCCTCAAATTTATGATTTTGAAAGTCAATGACTAGCATTCCAGGTGTAAATCAAACCCAATTGACGGGGCCAACTGTCCGTCATTATACCACTAGACCACCAGGCTGTTATCCATGGGCAGTCAAATTCACACGTGAGTTAGCATTGGGATGGTAGTTTCGAAGGTGCGCTAGAGCAGCATCTACATTTAACTGAAACTGTATCCGATTATAATATGCTGAAAGGTTAAAGCATAAATCGATAAACTCTTTTTTCTACACATAATCGTAAAAGAGAGGCCTATCAAAAGTTGTACAGTTTAGCCATTTCAGAAATAAAAAGTACAGTAATTTCATCGCTGTGGGACTGTCAGCATCAATGGAGGGAATTTGCCCCTAGCTTTTATTCAGTACATTACCTTGAACAAGATACTTGTACTAAAAGCTGTTATATCCTTCTAGTTTATGGAAGGCCCAGAGGGCCAAGGGGGTTTTCGGAACCCCTGACCCTCCCAACCCATCAAAAATATTTAATGGACTGGTTGGTAGAGTAAGCATTCTTATAAAGTAACTTTGCGCTACTAAGTAGTCGTTGTAAGTCTACAGGTTAAAATCAGTGTGATAAAAGTATTTGCAAATTATGTTTTAGGATGGATACAAATGGAATGCCTCAAAACTCACCATTTTGCATCAAAATTCAGCAAATCTTCCGGAGCCCTCATTGTGCTGGGGGGTATTTGTTATTTGGGGCTCCCCGGTAGTCTGGAGCCCCTCCGACCATAATAATTATCTACGCCACTGCTCAGAACGGACCTACCTTATATTCAAACTACCTTGTGGTGCCCTAATTTCATACTATATTTTTGTTTGATCAAAAGTTATGTCTATTGATGTTTGAATTAGTAAACAATAAATTAGCTATTTAGAATTTGTATAATTTTAAATATCATAAACAATGTGATTTGTATTACTCTTCTTTGTAAAGTATAAATAGGGGGCCGGATTGAGCCGTGGGACCCCTATGGGCACCGTTGTAACATGGAGTAAAAACTGCAAACTACCTATCCCTATTCCCTATCGCTTCTTAAGCAATGGTTTCCTAGGAAGCAGTGATCGCTATATTATGGCAGTAAACTTTTCAATGTTGTCATGTGAGAGTGTTTTCTTAGAGTAAGGTGGCAGCTCCCAGATAATTGCATTATATACAAAAACGGTCTTAAATAACATCTGTAAAAATCAGTTATCACTTTCTGAGGAAACCATGGCTTTTATCTTGGATATTACTAATTTTAGTGTCGGATTGATTCACTAAATAGAAATTGCAACTTTTTGTCATCCTCACAATATTTTATCTTACAACTACAAACCATGTACTTACAGGTTCATTATTTGTATTGTTTGTTGAAGGAACTTCAGTTCCTACATCATCCTTTGAAACAAAAGAATTATTGTGAAGAACGTCTACTTCTTCACAAATTTCCTTTGACTGATTAAGCAGGTTCTTGACACCAGGACTTTTAAAATCGAGACTTCTTTTGGCTTTGGGTCTACAACTGTCTGGGTCAAAATCAGCATCATCTAGAAAATGGACAAAATAATTTATTTGACAGTACAAGCATATATAGGAGACAACCTATGTTTTGAATTAAAACTGTATGTTCATATGTTATAGAGCCAGATATAACTCAAATATTTAATCTATGACCTCATTAATTAAAAAATGTGTATGGTAGTTTTATCTTTAAACACTGGTTAAAATCTCTACAGGATATACAGGATAGTAAGGTATTTATAGGTTAAAGATTGATTATAAACTATTGATTGATTATTAACCATTTGAATAACTATGACCTTCTTTTGAAGATTGAGCTAGTTTTATTTAATATTTTTCATACCGTAGGATCTATTTTTAACCAACTTCCTACGCAAGACAAGGTTACACAATTTGACCTGGGATTTTTTTTCCTTATATGTTTGTAAACGCATAAATTTTGAATGCGGCTACCATTTTAAACGCAGTTTGTTTTGTTTTGCAGAGGGTTTGCTGAGCGGTTTGTTCTTCCAAGAACAATTTCTAAGACAGCGTTGACTTCACATTGACACAACATTTTCTCCAACATGTATGGATCAACGTTGCCTAGACTAGTGGTAACTGGGTTAAAAGCCTTTAGCCAGTCCTATATTTCACTCATTGAAATGAAAATTCAGGCCATAGTAAGCTATCTTGAAAACATTAAAGCTGCTTGTGTAAGACTAAAATATATTATTGGTGGAGTTTCAATGCATTATATACACAAGAAATTTAAAGTTTCATTTTGTAATTCCATTTTGGTTTTGTAACTTTAGGTGACTAAATACATTTGTAGTAGACTAAGACATGTGATATTATGTATTTAAAATTATTTTCCTTTTTTAGAGATCATCCGGCCCTTCTTTGAGGTTGCTTCACTTTTTCTATTACAAATTGTTTATACATGTTAGAATTGAGCACACACTTGTCCAGCCCCGCAGGACCCAATACCTCCAAGCAAAACAGCCAGTCTTCCCATATTAACCCAGCATCATCAATTTATTGGGTGGTCAGATGTGACTTAATCACCAAGTGGCTCAAAAAACAATAAAAACTGTTGTCTTACGAGTTGAGCTTTGCTGAGAGTTAACGAAGGGGGTTCAAACCACCTCAAATTTGTTTAACTTTGCTTGAAGCTGATGATGAGGGCTCACAGGTCTCCATTAAAACTCATGGGAAAATAATGAACTTTGGTTTATGCTGAGCTGTGCTGGACAAGTGTGGGCGATGCTTTAAATTAAGTTTTACCTTTTCACTAAATTTTAAAATGTGACAGGTAAATATTAAACAAATTGCTATGGACATATTCAACAGTTTTGAAGTCAGACAATAATGAAATACTACACCAAATATAATACCAAATAGTTTTACTAGTTCCTATAATTAGTACTTGTATATAGTGTATATAGTATTTTTAGTTATGTTGACGCATTCTATCCAGCATGACTGGTCAACGAAGAAGACATCAGGTATCAGGTTGACAAAACAGTATTCCAGTAATGTGTTAATAACTAATGATTAAAATAAACTTAATACTTAGTCAACTGACCCAGCTTAGCAATCTACTAGTAAAAACAAGATTGGTAACGTGAGTCAATTTTCTAATTAATAAACACAAACAAGCTATCTGAGATTAACCATGTATCATTACAATAATATCTAGTAACTAACCAAATTCTTCCATATCCTTGAGCATATCCATTTCCTCTGCATGCATGAGCTCAAACTCTTCATCAGGGTCTGGGAATTCATCAGCCATAGTGGAAGCCAAGTTATCTGATTGATTTTAATCTGTAAATAAATTCTTACATCATATTCTCAGTTGTAGGGCCTTTTTCTAAATAACTACACTAGAGTATTAATAATCCAAACCCCGCTTATCCGAAATTCTGCCTAATCCGAAAACTGTTAGCGGGAACAAACTCGTAAGATTTATGAGTTGGTTAAGTAAATAAAACCAGTTTTCCAAGCTATGTCATACTATCGTGTTTATTAACAAACCAGCACTCACAATGACGCACTATACACGCAGATATGCGCACAAACACTGTAACAGGCCTTACTGCCACATCCATCTGTGTACTGCCCTTTGTGTGCAGTCCAAGTATCACTTCATATATACATGTAGTACTCCTAAATAGCAACAAAGTGTGCTGACTAATAATATTGCATAATTTAAAATAACTTAAATTAGCCTTCGGCCAGCTGAAGGCTTATTGAACCCACTTGGCCTGCAACCTCAGTTCGTTCACCACGGTTCTGCTTCGCCTCTCGGTTTGGGTATTCACTTGCTACTTTTATAACAATACTTTTCTTTTTAAATAAGATTGTTTGTATTTCCTTAAGAGTTGAAACTTATACACTGCTATTTTTATTATTTGTTGATGTTTACATTTACAGCAGCTTGGCATTTTTAATATTTTGCCCATATGTTTTATCTCAAGCAAATTTAAATTCTTAACGGTGCCACAAAAATTGTTTGTACACTTTATTTGTCCAAGCATGTAAGAACTGATGATGCTAGTAGAGTGTTAAGAATGATAGGCTACTGGAGAAGAGTAAATATAGGCCTGGCCTACTAAGAATAAACTATCGATAAAGCAAATGGGCTTGCATCTTATCTAATTTCATCTAAACGGGTTGTAGTGTAAAATTAAATATATTTCTTAACTTAGGCCTATTTAGTGTATGTATAACCTGGAAAGAGTCACTCCTGATAAGACTGCAGAAAACCCTAAATCCTTGCAAGCTAGGCTTTACTCTACCCTTGCAAAAACCGTACCTATGGTTTTCAAAGCAACAAAACAGGTTCCTAAATATATGAAATAATTGTTGTTCATATTTTTTATTAGAAGAATTGGCAATATTGAAATGTAAGTAATTGCAGAGTAAATGGGCCGCCTGGTGCGGGTGAAAGTTTTGTAAAACTTATGACTCTGTATGTTTAAATTTCTGGGAACTACTCGTCCAATATGTAGTGTGAATGTAAGACCAGCCTGCAGGGATCTGCAAACCTTACCTCTAGGCAGCTCTCCGATTAGCCTCTACCTACGCCATGGGCCTCTAACCAAGAAGTCTATGACGACCACCCTAACTTTCCCCACCTCCGAGAATTTCTGCTCAAACTCAAACTAATTACAAAACTCACGTTTAGAATCCAAATCCTAGCCAAACTCCAATCAACCCTACTTCACAGAAAAACCCACCCTCACTCTCACCCAACTGCTCAATCTTGAGCAGTAATTCCTAAACCACAAAACCCACTAACAATATTTGGGCTAAAGATAGTCACGGCACTATAGACCAGCCTGCAGGGATCTGCAAATCTCACAACACCTGCACACCACCTACTTATAGTTTCATTAAATTAGCAAAACCTACGCTAGCCATTCATTTAATGTATCCTGCAATATGCAATGTCCTTATTCAACCAAGTTCCAAACATTTTCATGAAAAGTGTTGCTTGGCCTAGGCCTTATTAATGTTCCCTCAGCAAACATATTAAAATTTAGAATGTTTAAAATGAGAGTACTGTACTTCAAATGCAAGACTTGCATACTTAAGATAACTTACTCGCTTATAGACTAACTAATCTTTTTGAAAAATGAATACACTTTAATAGTTTAATTACCGTTATTACAACAACACTTTTTAATTGAGACACAGAGGTAATAAACACAGATGAATATAATTATTATAGGGAAATAAACGTCGTCTGACAGTCTGGCGTCTGCTAGAGGAGAATTATTATTGCTTCTGTTTTCCCGCCAAAAACCCAGAAAAAGGTAAACGGTAAGATCTATGGGGGATAGGGAATGATTTTGGTGCTATGGATAGATAACACGGTACTATATAAAACATTACATAGTAGCATGCTAGTACAAGGTTAATACAAGGTGTCAACAAAACCTTGCATGGTTTGACTATATTATATAAAACATTAATTAATATATTATATATATATATATATATAATATTATTGCATAGCAGCCATAGCTTGAACTCCTATTTGTATTATGTGTATATATATTGACATAATAGCCTATAAAGAATAGAATAGAAATCTCTTTATTGTAGGATTAAACAAAATAATACAAAAATTGTTTACGAAAGCAGTTGTCTAATGCTAAATTTAATATGTATATTCTTAATAAATACAGAAAATTCAGAACTGAACATTAATTAAAACTAAAGCCAATTCCTTGTTTTATTTAACGGCCAAATAAATGACTAATTGAGAGATTACCTTAAAATAGAAGCAATAATAATTCTCCTCTACAGGCCAGACGCCAGAACGTTTATTTCCTTATAATTATATTCATCTGTGTTTATTACCTCTGTGTCTCAATTAAAAAGTGTTGTTAAAGTTTAAATTGACAAACACAGCCGACGCGTAGTCACATGCGTTACCGTTAATCCTAGCGAATTTAAATTAACGGGGGGATGTACTCGTCGGATATATAACGTCTGGAAGAGTGGAGGACCATCATACATATAACACCAGACAAGCCCGCTGGACGTACCTCGCTACAGATTAAGCTGTACGCAAAAAGGATTCCCATGGTTCGCGATTAAGATTTTTAATACGCTGCCATTTTGTCGGATAGATTGCGTCAAAATTAAACTAAACTATTTACACTTTATACAATTTTACTAGTTTACAAGTTGGCGGAGGCTTGGTCACCAAGCTCTTGGAGAAAATAGAGCGGTCTCGTCTCTCCACAAGATATTGTTTGAGCTTAGTTTTAAAAGGCTTATCGTCGAGCTCTTGCATACTTAGTGGAGAGACCACTTTATCATCTCCAGGATATTGGTGAAGTGCCACTCTTTGGTGACCAAGCCTCCGCCAACTAATGTAAACTAGTATAATATATGTATAGCATTGTATTACGTTATAAGTGCCGTGGAATATGTAATAACTGTATTTAAGTACTTAGTAGTTATGTAAAAAGATAACATATTAAAGATTGCAAATTAAATGTTTTGAGAAAAATTTTTTGATTAATACATCCTCACATTTTGTACGGCATAGTGAGAATCATAGTTTGTTAGCAAGTAAACGCACTCTATTTTGTTTAATTTTGTTTTACCGCAATTATGTTAAAATTTATCGCCAATGTTTAATAAACTTCCGTCAGGCTGGTCCGATATTAGTAACGACTGATTTCGACTGATCATATTACGTCATTTATGTATTAGGTATAAGTGCCGTGGAATATGTAAATAACTGTAATTAAGTGACTTAGTTTTAATAGTGTAAATAGTGACTTAGTGTACCTACTGATGATGCAGCACAAGCGCTGCGAAACACGTGTCTAGGCTACAACTTGCACCGTAGGATCTACAGGCACCACAACCAAGGTGGCAAGGTAACTGTAATAAAACAAGGTCCTACAACTGGGAAAATACAAATTTAATACTTTGTTATTTTGCAAACTAGGTTAGGCAATTTTATTTCGTGTACAGCACCCTGTGTCCCAGGGTGTTGATTCTTCAAAAGAATGATCTTTGCTTGGTTACAGGCACAAGACACTGTTGTTCCTCTTCAACGAGTTGAAAGTACTGTACCCGTATAACGGTTTACAACCAATGCATTAATGAGAGCTTTACGCAACGCACGTCAGACTAAACATTTCTGCGTTCAACACCAGAGCAGACCTGCATGGACAAGAATTAGTTCTGAGACGAGAACTAGATGGCAAGCGAGAACTGCGAGATGTCGACTAAACAAGATCCAAGAGAATTTCCCTGTCCAACCAGTAAAGATGTGCAACTGCCCGCCACTCCCCAGGCCCCAGCCAGAGTCAAAGCATTGAGCAAGAAGCACTTTGCTAACGAAATGAAGAAAGAAACTATTATAGTCAGAGTTGTACTAGGACACGGCCATTGCCGTTAAATAATTGTATCGGCATATTGAAATATTGAAATGTTTTCCCCGAGAGCGGTGGCCGCTCCTATATGATTGCAATTAAGACAAAAGTTCAGCGACATATTACGGCCACTGACTTTAAATGTCAATATAACATTACTATTTATGTATTATGTATCACTTGATGTATGTATTGGTCGTTTGACCGTTGGAAGAATAAAATAAAATATACATTTAAAATCAATGGGTTAACTTCTTTGCAGATGTTATTTCCCGTGCTCGTTATTTGGTATGTACACTCTGTACAGTAATGTCATGCATACGTCGGGAAATTTCACTTTTCCTACTTATTCCCTAAAGCGGTAGCAGTTCTCCCGTTAGCAGACGATGCAAAGCAAGGATTTCCCATCCTTCCATTTGTCTAATAATCCGTCATCTTGATTGCTGCCTATGCGGTTAGTGGTGAGTGACAGTGAAACAGAAAATTTCAAATTTTTGTAAACTATAAGGATACTGAAACTCCCCAGTTTTGGAAAAGAAACACTGGCCATCTCTTCCACACGATCGCTTATTGTAAAGTGCTACTAGCTGTCACCGTTTCGGGTTGCAAAGTAATCACATAGCATTCACGTTGGGTGATTCAGCTTGCTTACTTCTGCAAAATTAGTCACGAGTACACTTTGCAACGTCGTATTCTGCCAGTTGTGTGTTACGTGAGTGCATCGGCGTTATAATTTACTGTGTGAGGTGAAGAATTATCTTTTTTAATACAGATTACCATGGGTTTTGAGGATAGTTAACGTTAACTGAGATATTGACGTTTCTTAAGACAGGCCTGGCCTAAGTTCTGCTTCTTTCAACAAGGCAAACTGGATTGTCCTTTTAATAAGAAACTCTTATGGACATATCGATACAGTTATATTTATAATATATATATTTTACATCTGGATTTTGATTGAACAATAAGTGCTTTTCAAGAAGGCGAAAGCGCAATTGATGTCAGCAAACTCAAAGTTTGGTCCAGTATTTTATAATTTGAAAATGGATTTATATTTCAACCAAATAAAATATCTATATTGCAAGTTAGACCTTTTAATTCTTGGTCAAGAACTCTTTTAAAGGTCAAGAACTCCAAAGGTCTCAGTACCTTGATACCTTACCAGCAGTACTCTGCTGTAATCCTTCACATAAACTTGTGTGATCTGAAAGTTGTATTTTAATTCTTAGGCCTATCAATATTTAGGCTAGGTTGTGTGGTTTAGTGATACACAATTTTTATTGGCACTCATTGAGCGTTTTGCAACAAGTTCTGTCCTTTCATCAAACAGACAACAAATTGTAAGTTTAGCCTGATTCAAACATACCAATACTAGTCTTTCTTGATAAATCCTCCCAATACACCATGATTATGAAGATATTATCAGTTAACAATTGGGATTTGATATTTTATGGTGAAGATGAACTAAAAAGACCCAGAGTAGGATGGCGAAAGCCTGATCCAGGGGACTGACACAAGCTGTCGCTGTACAACAAACCTGATAGATGAAGACTATAGTAATGCTGCAGCAATCTTTTATTGCTAGCAGATAATATGTACACTTCATTGTCAGTGTTGTCTACTTGTTTGAATTTGTTGTACTTTATGGTCAAGACTTAAAAGCAAGATCTCTGTGGTAAGGTCTGTGTGCTAGGCTTACAGTTCTTTAGTTGGGGACTTTGTTAAGGCTGTGGATAGACTTTGTACATGTTACCTTAAGTAAACATTAGAAATCAGGCTTGTGTACTCGCCGAATGAATTACCATTTAATGGACTGTGAATTAGGACTCAATACATTTGCTTGAGATGTGTAAGTGAAGATGCATATAACTATCTTGCAAGGAGAATTTGTATACAAAGATTAATTTAGTGAAAAAGTTATTCTTTTGGAAGACAGACCTAAACTAAAATGCCTTCAACTCCTTCCCACTTGAAGAATGGTTTTCAAAGAAATACCTATAACCGAGTATCTTATGGCAAAAATAGCCAAGATCAAAATGCAAAAGAAAAGAGCCCTGACATCGAGCCGCTGAATGGTAAGTCTCGTACTTCTTTGTATTATGTAAGGTTAAAGTTAAAAAAGCTCAGAAGAATCCAAGTTTTTACAGTAGTTTCTCAGTCAAAGAAATCAGTATAAAAACAAATGTATAAAATATGTAAAGTTCAACTTAAATTTTAAACTGATAAATAAGACAATTCTATTAATTTAATTGGCGTGATCACATTATGAACATTTATTTGTTTACTTAGGTTAGGGCAATAAATAAATTGTTTACTTTAATGTAAACATAATCTCTGTTAGTTCTAATAATGACCCATTTAAGTTGAATACTTATTGATCCATGAACTCACCAATAGTGTAATGAGCACGCTGTGTCAAATGACGTTCAAGGTGTGACTTAAAAATATTGTATAGGACTAAATAGATTTAATATATTCAGGCAATTTATTAAAAAAATCTAACTCCTGCTTGGGATGGTAATTTTTCAAAAATATTTAATCTATAATAATAATAACTTTATTTGCATTTTACTTAAATAATGTGTTGTAAAAACAATAAGTAACAAAAACTACATAAAATATGTTCCATTCACTCATTTACACATTCATTTATACACACATTATCCGTCCCTGGAAAAAGGTAAGTAATTTGTGTTAAAAATTAATACTGTAATGTCAACCTTCACCTAGTCAGTAAGATTTACGTCGTAAAAGGCATGGGACACTAAATGTCGCTTCAATTGAGCTTTGTAAATTTCAACAATTGTTTTTGTTTCTTATCTCTGCTGGTAACAAATTATAAAAATGTATGCCAGTTGACCGTGTCAAATGCCCCGGAGAGGTCCAATTAAGCACAGTCACCTGAGGGAATCACTAAATTCTGTCATAATGTATTCCTGGAACTCCATGATTTGGTGGTTGTTGAACAAGAGTGAAGAAAGATTGAGTAATGCAGATGGTATAGGATGAGTTGTTCATACACCTTGGAGATAATTGACAAGATAACAATGGGTTGATAGTTTCTTACGTGTCACTATCGCCAGACTTAAAAAGAGCAACCACATGGGAAAACATTAATAGCAAGAAGAACCGAGAACCAGACTTGGCGATGGGTTGCTTAGACAGGAACTTAAGTATTCTGTATTTAATTTGCTTGTTGAGGTCCAATTCGCAATTGTTGTATTTGATTTGCTCAGTCAGCCAATGACCAGATGATCTCATTCATTTTGTTTTAAGCCAGAATGGTTTATTGCTTGTTTATCAAGATATAGCGTATTAAGACCTCGGGTAGTCTATCATTTGTGATGTTTACAACCAAGTCCCCTGAAGATAAAACACATAATTTAGTGTGAGGATAAAAGGTTATGCAACAATGACACCAACTTCTTACAACATACTTCAAACATTTCAAATTAGTTGGACTCATAGTGTAATGGACGGTCTGGGAATTCAACAAACTAAAGAAGTTGTTTTATTTGATTGATTTACATCATATTAAACTAAGTATTTCCATTAGAGTCTACATTATTACAAAGTATTGTGCAAGACACTTAGTCTTTATTATTCAATAGATACAGACCGCACTGTACTACCTAGATAGTTACAAGCTGAATGTGTGGCAGTAGTAATATTTCTCAATGATTTGGTAAACAACTTTCTAAAACTGGGTATTGAATCCACTTTTGAAAGAGATGGTCGGAGCTCTTGTCAATAGGGAATTTTATATCTGTGGTTATTTTATATTGTTGGTGCTGTGAGACCTTTTTATGTAATTTTGTTATGTTTTAAAATATTTTGAAAACAGTAATTTATATACTTTTTGACAGTTTTGTTTTGTAAAACAACTTGCAAATGAATTTGCAGGCTGAAGTTGGACCCCAAATTACAGGTAGGCTTTCTGATGGTGTTATTAGAATAATTGTAATTTTAATTAACAACATTATTGAAAACAGGAATTGCAGAAAATTAAAAGAAGTATTACAAATGCATTTTTAAATTTCTCATATAATTATGGCTGTAAATTATTTCTATTTTCAAGGCTGAATTTATAAATACTGTACTTTGCATCACATTTTTAGGGACCTTGTAGGAGAGGTGATCATTCCTAAGTTTCTAGGAAATTCACCGGTAATGGTCTAAAAACTCATCTGTGTAAAAGTTTTTATCTTCGTCTTAAATTTTATCTTCGTCAACTTTTGAATTTAAGAGAACCATTACCCATTGATGCTAACTGTGGTTGGGACAAGAAATAAGAGCTAGAACAAATATAAAAAACTATGTTATTTTTATAGTTAGCAAAAGAGCCAATAGGTGTAAGTTTATTCTCAAAATAGCGGTAGGTTAAAAGAGCTTGTGGTGAGAAGGTCTCCATTCACTTGTAGTTGATTGAATGTGAACGCAACTACCAATTGACGGCTCTCCACTTATCTAATTTATTTCTACACTTCTTTGTAAACAGTTATCTCAGTGTTAATAAACACTGGTTAAACCTTCTAGCATGGTTCTTTTATTTAATTTTTGGCTTTAAAGAATTTTTTAACTTTTGTTGAATGGCTTGTTAAGTAATGATATACTAGTTTTGGAATCTGGTTTTCGGAAAGTTTAATTTAGTTAGAGCAGTAATAACTATTAATTCTTAGCAACTAATTTTTAGATTAACTCAGAAGATTTAATTATAATGCAGAATTGATTTATAAGTATGCAAAACTCAGACACTACGACATAGTAATCAAACCAGAATTTCTGTGTGGAGTTGAAACCTTAATTCTCAATAGAAAAATGAGCTAAGATAACTTTTAAAAACAAGGAAGGAAAATTGTAAGGAAAATCGATACCCAAATCAAAGCTCAATCTAATACTGAACCACAAACATACACTGTGGAAATAGAGAAATACTCTGACATACATCCAGCCATTAAGAAACGACGATTGAAATTCTACACCCGCATAAAGAGAACGGCCTTCTAAACTGACAAAGCAAGTTTTAGAATTATATAAAACTCAAAGTAACTCAAAAGTAGAAACAATTAAATGGATCGTGGCAGTTAAAGAAGATTTTAAAATGGCAGTTATCACACAAATGGACTTTTTTGTGATAGACATTTGGACAAAAAGTGTTTGATTGGAAACTTTAGTCAGAGAGAAGTTACTAAATAAAATAAGAGTAGCCTGACCTGATGAAATAAAAAGAGCTCATCCTGAAAGAATGAAGTAAGTCTGGGTACATAGAAAAGTCAACTTGTGACGTCAGTGTTAGTGTTCTTCGCGAGGTCTAACTGAGCCTATATGGGAAAAATTTTCATTTTGATTTTTGTAGATGCTATGAAAATTTTTGTTTCAATATTCAATAGACAAATTAAATTAAATAATTAATTAAATCAGTATTATCAAAGAACCTAGAGAACGGTGGTTGTAAGGTAGCGGTGAAAAGTAGTTAAGGTTTTTCTCACCAGGTGACAAATTTGGTTTTGTAAATAAAAGGCAAGTTCATCCATTTCTACATAGGTAATTAAACTTTGACTAGAAAATAAATGACATGTCAAAAGTTGTTTTTGTCAACATCTTTTTAAATATTGTGTTACGTTTGTAAATATAGCGGTCAACACATTCCTAGGAAACCATAGCTTAAGTTACACTTTTATTCTCAGGTAAATAAAGGATTGTTTTGTTGATATTTTTCTCCCTTGGCACATTAACTGGACATTAGCTGTTCCAATGGTTTTGTTTGATCAGAAATATTGACCTATTTTAAAGAAGTCGACTGTTGTAAATAGAACTACTGTACTCTAATTATCAACCTGAATGGGGTTTAGTTTACTGTATGAGAAATAATCAATTCCAAATTGATACTAAGCAGTAAGCACTAACTAGTAGTTGGACTAATAATCAGGATGCAATAGTGTGGCTGTTTCATTTAGACTCAGGAATTGTAAAACTGCCAACTGTTTTGTTCAACAACATTTTATTCTCTCTGATGATAGAAACTAATAGCTTTATTTATCCAGAAATTTGCTAATAATAACAATTAATGAAATATATATACAATAGGAACTATGTTGTTTGGCCGAAGTGTTGAAATACTTTTTCATACGGTCCCACAAGGATATAAAATTCCCTCACAATTGGCCACTTTATCTATCTTCATTACATTATCAAGTGATTAAGTCTGTGAAAGTCTGCATTAGGTTTGTTTAATAACTACATACACACCCATACCCTTGAACTCATGTATAATTTTTTCATATCGTGAGTAAATTTTATAACCCTTTGTTGAAATTTGTCGGATAACACATTTGCTGCTCATGGCATGGAACTGTGGGTTGGTCGTAACATCGAGTTAAACACAAACTTTCATATTAAAACATGTTAGTAGCAGTGAATGTGTTGATTTGCCAATTTAGTAAATAAGTTGCCTAATTAAAGATTTGGCCTGGACATCAAAGGGCTGTTTAGGGTATTGGCTGTTGTTTTTAAAATCACCAATCTTAATAAATAAGTAGTAGGATTTTTTATAATTCAAAAGGAGTAAAATTATATGAATAATTTATTAATTTGGAGTAATTGTCAAGTATTTCAACAAAACACATATCTAGACATCATGTTTTAGTTTTTTACTACGATTAGCTGTACAGCTAAATTTGAGTAGGAGGTTTATATCAAAAGGTAACTTTTTCATTCCAAGTTTAATCAGTGATTTAGACGTACTGTACCAGTTGAATATTGGTTTACAATCTGAATTGTTACAAAATGAGTATCCATTCCCATCCAGTTTTAATTTGTGCCAAAAATAAACTAATATTTTAATGGAGACCTGTGGCTCTATAGGAAAAGGTCGAAACCATACAGCCCTGAGGTCAAAATCTTGCAATACTAAAGCTGAATTCCTATACACAAAACTGTCCCTGAATGTTTGTATGGCTTACAATATTAAAAAATCAAACGTGCAAAATTTTCCACATGGAACCAACCTTGAAGTTGTTGAAATTAACCATATTATTACATTACTCTTGATGTTATCTCCATTTACTTTGTTGTATTCATTATACTGAATAAAGATAACAAAGTTTTGTATTTGAAACCACTCAATTTTTTGTACTAATTTAAACAGACATGTTAATTAATCTTATTTAATTTTCTTCTCTTGAACTAATTAACTAAATTTACTTCAAAGTACTATTTGGTATTTTTACCAAATTCGATAATATTGCTGGTTAGTGGTAAGGTGCTTCCCAGTTCAGTTTCTTATACTTTATCGGTTATCTTTACCAGCCTAGATTAGATAATATTGCTTTTTGACCTAAGTTGGATATCCAGTTTATTAAGGTGTTTATTAATGGGTCAAAATAATATTTTGAGTTTAACTCAGAATCCAAGTGAAATATTTGTGCTGCGCACTGTAATTTTATTATCTGAACTTGAAATTTAGTACTTTATGTAAATCTCTTAAAATTAGATTTTTGAAATGCAGTTCATACATTTTATTAAAAATATAAATTAGTACATACCAGAAATGCTGGAGTGATGCCAGTGTAACTTCTGTCACTTAGCCATTGAAGCCTAAAAATAACAAATCTCAACAGTCCTGACCATGTCACTGATAATATTGTGTTTGTGTGTTAACAGCTTTCTTTTAAAAGTTTGAGAGAAATTTAAAGGTTTAAAATAGTTGCTTCCTCAAAATAGTTTCATCATAAAAATAAAAATCTCAATTTGTAGTATTATTGGTTTAGTAAGACTATTAATAGTTTAATGGTATTAATGTCAGCCTTTGTCATGTACTTTGGTAGTGATTTTGCTTTACTTACTTTTAATCATTAATCTTCTTTTTTGTCACACAACTTTATTGTAAACGACAATAGACGATTATTATTATTATTATCATTGTGGTTTTAAAGTGAAGGTTTTGATTCAAACTCAAGTTTGTTGTTCCAGGTACAGCAAAGTCATTAAATAAGGGAGTAAAAATACATTTTGGGACGGGTGATGAACGATACTTGTTGCCATGATGAAAAATTTACTTAAAGGTTTTCAATTTGAACTTTTAAACTTTTAAAAAACCCTTGAAGTAGTTTGTACTCCATCTCACCGACAAGTCTACTTACATCAATTGTGCATCAGGATGACATAAAAACAAAGCGTTGTGCTGGTTGTTTGAAAAATTTAAAAGTTTTAGCATTGACAATCAGCATGGTTTGGATTTATGTTCTCCTCACATGTATTTGACGTGAATTACTTTGTCATTAAGAGGGGCCAAAAGAGCCAATGGCGTTTAAATGGGATAGAGAATTTAACATGGGAAAATTTGCAAACTGTGTTTTAGGTTAGTGAACTAAAATTAAAATTTTTCTCTGAAAGCAAAAGTAATTAGTACCGACAGCATTTAAAAAAGAAAAAATTGAGTTTGGTTGTAAAATAGAATTACTACTGAATTTTGAGTGCTATGTTCTTATAAAATCAGTTTTTAGTTCAAAATACAGAATTAATGAAATGAAACTTTTAATGTTTATATAGAAGCAGCATCAATAGATCTATTCTGTGAGAACACACTTTAAACACCTAAAGCGTAGTTGTTTATTATCATTTAACTCTGATTCTGCAGCCAGCTCTATTCAGCCCCTTTTAAGTTGAGTGTTTTACCACAGGTTTAAAAAGAGCTATTACATAGCAGCACAAAGTATTTTTTTTAGAAGGCAGGCGTTGCTTGTCATATTATAAAGATCACCAAAACAAACAGTTTCTCTGGGAGTAAAACAAAGTGCAAATTGCAAGTGTCTTTAGAAAACCACTCATTTGTTATAAGAGCTAAGTTAAAAGATTTACCATAAACAAATTGCTTTTGAAATAACCACTAAACATTTGATACAACTTCCAGTACTCATAGCTATGGTTTCCTAAGAAGCCATGACTGTTAGGAAAACACTCACATATGATTATACTGAAAACAAAGTTCAGTTATATTAAGGTTTTCGGAAAAATTTTTTTGAAAAGTTTGTTCAAACGTCTTATGAAACATTAAGATGGACCGACAAAATTTCAAGTTCACTAAATGGTTTGATTTTATTTAACAATTTATTAATTGTTTTACAGTGAAAATTGTGTTTGTACAAACAAAGAACATAACTAAGAAATAACATTAGAAAAAACAATAGTGATAAAAATGTGATAAAATCTATGGTACTGGAACAGGTTGAATTATTGAGGTGTATTTATAAATTATAATAATATCAAAATGTATTAGGGTTGAATGTCATGCATAAATTCACCCTCACTGTACAAGACTTATTAATTAAATATAATTTTATTTTAGTTTGATAATACTCAAATTAAGTTTGGTTTTTACGTTTGTTTTACCTTGTTCAGGTAATTTGTTATATAATTGATGAATATACTTGCTGTTTGTCTGCCTTTGTTCTTTAAACAGTTTCAAAAACCAAAGTTAATTAACATCATAACAGGAACCTTATTTATAAATAGGAACAACTTTAATAGGTTTAAGTATATTTGGAAAATATCTGCTACAGAAAGACTTATTGATTAGGTCTGTCAGCACATAAATTGTTACATTTGACTTCAACCCATGAGTCCATTATATTAGTTGATACTTTCATGGGAAACTTTTAATTACCGAATGGATATCCTCCTCTGAAGCTGGAGTTTACATTGCTTATAATGTTTTAGATCTATTATTAGATAGTACTGTATACTATAGAATTATTTGCAATTGAAATTTATAATTTCACAAGTAGTTTTAAGAAAATCGATAGGTAAGTAGAGTTTTGTCACCCAGTTGATTACATTGTATGATTTCAGCTTTTATTACTGTTCCTATAAACAGATTTATCTTTTTATAGTATCAATTGAAACTTTCGTGGTTGATTTGAAAAGTGTTGCGTTACTTTACCATTATGTTTTTTAGAATTAAGATTTTTGATCACAAAACTGGGTGATTCTTCCTTCTAAATATTTGTTTGTACGATTAAAAGGAAACAAACATGAGCATGAATGTATTTAAATAGTGAAAAAACTTCATAACAGTTATTACAAAAGTGTGCAAACTGTTAAGATGTGTTTTAAAATGTGTAAACAACAATGTATTTGAGTTGTTATTGTAAGTGATAATCTATGATATAAGTGAGCTAGGTGAACAATCTGGATGATCCATTAAAAGGCTTCATCAGTTTCGGTTATATCAAGTGCTTTGATAGGCCATCAAGGGCACTAAAGGGACTTTCATTGCCAACCATCTGCTGTGAACCCTGTAACGGATATCACTTTAGTAGCAATTTCAAGTTCAACATCCTTCCACTGTATCACTTGCACTTCGTACACTTTGAATTTCACCAGCTTCTAGGTTTTATCACATAAGGTTCTGGGAACAAAATATATATTTAGGATTTTGTCAGCAAAGCTTGGTGAAAATGTAAAAATCTATTAATAGATACTAAAAATTGCTAGAGGGCAAGTCAGACCAGCCATGAATGGAAAATGTACTCATACACAATGGTTTCACCCCCATTTTGCAAATAGGCTAATCAAATGATTTTATATATTTTATAGATAAATCTTGTATTCACAGTCCCTGACCTAACCCAATCTAACTTCCCTTGATGGTTTTTATTGTTAAGATATATTTCAAGAAACCAACTGTGAAAACAAATTTATACTTTTCAACAAATATTTTCAAACATTTTAGTTGTTGTTTAGCTTTATTGCTAAAAACAAATTCATAGGATATTTCACAAAGACCAAAGCCAAAATTTGCTAACCGCTATAAAAGTAAAATATAGTTTAAAAGTTTTTTCTCGCCTAAAATCATGAGTAAATTTATGAATGATACTTACACTGAAAGGATGAAAACACCTTGAAATTGAAGTATTTGACTCAACACGATAATCACACACGCTGAATATGAAGTTGTTGAACAATAGTGAATTTATCAATTGCCTGTCTTCGAGTGGGATAGATAATCTTTAGCATGGCAGAGTTTGACTAAAATTTACACTTGGTGGATTACTGTTTTCGTGGGCATTATTTATTGTTTATTCTACAAATTTAAAACCGATGGTACAAGATTCAAGAACTGATGGTAAATAGTAAATTTATGCACTCTAGTTTTTTTGTTATAAAGTAGGAATTATATTGTGATGATTTGGCAAAACTAGCAAATATAGGCTAGTCATTAGTAGGAAACATTAAGGTAGACTTAACTGATTGGTTCGTTTCAGGTGACAAAACTGAAAATGAAAACATCATTCTGCCAGGAGTTGACTACATTAATATTGGTCTTGAAGACCAGATGGTAATGTACACTTTGTTTGCATTTTAACATTTTAATCATACATTTTATGATTGCTTGGATTAGATGCTTGTAATAAGTTATTTCCATTTAGCTCTAACTTACTCGAAAAAGCACCTTGGGAGTTTTGAAGGTATGACAAATTTTAAGATATCAGAAGTACAAGCAGTAATTATTTTTGACTAAGTCATCATTGACTTTTCATACCTCTCTTAAATGCTATAGGAAAGGATGGGCTGGATGTATGCTCACATATTTGTGGAAGTATGAGTATTATGCTCTGCCACTGCAGCCCACTACGCCATTTCTGCGGGTTTAACTTTTAGATTTCTAGTGGAAAATAGGGTTTCAAAGCCAAACCCCCGCCAGTGACGTAGGGGGCTACAATGGTAGAGAATAATTCTCTTAACGCACAAAAATATGTGCTATCATTATCACTGGATTCCACATTACTACAAGCAATGCCTGAACAGTTGATAACATTGCTCCTTATTGACTTGTTGCTAAATTAGAAGCATTCTACTTTTAACTCTAATTTGATGTTTGAGCAAAGATTCCCTGTAAATTACTTGATATATGAGAGTAGCAAGAAATGAGATGCTGATGGTTGTATTGACTCCAATGTTCTCTGTACCTGGCAAACTTCAATATCATGATCTGTTTGTAGGAAGTGTATGGATACCGTAGAAGTGCTCTACGTACCGGCATCTCCTGGATTTTCATCTTCTTTACGCGTTGGGTGCTCTTCGTCTAGTCTTCCATTGGTGGCCTCACCTTATGCTCTTAGCGACACATTGTTACTGTCCACTTCATTGTGCTGAAAAACTACTCATTGTTGTAAGCTATTTGCTCAATTTACAACTTCCATTATTGTGTAAATTCTGATAATGTTACTAGCTGCTACTGCTTTTAAGAAGATTATTCATGAAAAAGAGGCTTATTGTAAAACTGGATCTTGTATTTCCTACAGTATTTCTATTTTCCTGGCTCACATGTGCAACAATGCATCAATTTGGCCTGAACTATAGCTAAAAAACCATCAACAAAACAAAATGTGGGAAATGAAAGTGTCTATTCGGAACGATTGCCATCAGAGAGAAATATACCTATGAGCTGTTAACTATATAACTACTTTGCTACCACGCTTACAGCCTCAGCTTTTCGTCCTGTACTATCACAGGTGTTATGAAGCTGTTCACTAAAATTTAAATTTAATTAAAATTGGACTACTCATTCCACTGTTATAGCAAAACATTGGATTTTGCCACCATTTTTACATTGGTTTTTGCAACAGAGTTACAAAGTGTTTGGTAAATTTAAGGGAAACTTTAAACATGCTGTACATGTTTATTTCAAATTTAATCAAGTCTGATAAAATTTACTGTTATTAAATAAAACCTTTTTTGTTGAAATTAAATTTTAGTAATGTTGATAAATTCCACCCCAAGTCTTTTTAGACGAGCAAATATAATGCAAAGGTATCAAATATGGAACGAGCCGAAGGGCGAGTTAATATACTTCAAAGCCGGTTATACAGGTGACTAATTGGTGACTGAACAAGTAAATGGTTTAGGTACTTCATAGCATGCTACTCCCCACAACCACATACTCTTTTGAAGCTCTTGGTGTGAAACCTTTGGGAAAAATCTGAAAACATTCTTTTTTTGAGGCTCTGACAAGTTGGCGGCAAAAAAAGTTGGTGTCTGAAAATCTGCCCTTGTACTTAGCCGATATTTTGCATCATAGTGGCAATACAGTTGCTCGGATCTTCAATCTGATGAAAAATCATTAGTGTGGAAACAAATTTCCTAAAACTTTTGTATTTAACACTTTTTCCCACCTCTGTTGGTTTCGTTGCTAGTTTAGTTTGAAGTTAAAAAATGATTAAATTAATGAAACACTACAAGTCGGCAACACAGTGGGTGAAGCGAATTTGTCTTAATCATAAGTATAGCGAATGCCCCAAATCTGTGGCAGGCAGTGGGGTAGGGTGGCGGCAGTGGAACCGAAGGAGTCAAATATGTAAAACTATCTATCTCAATAATTATGTAGTTTTTGAAACATCCAAAGCAGTTTAATTTAATGTGGATTGAACTTACTGGTCCATAACTAATAATGAAGACATACTATTTTATCTACCCTATTGTTTTTAAGTTTTTCATATGTTTACAACTATTTTGTCAAGCTTTATTTTGCTTTTCTAGGAGCGGTATCAGAAGAAGCATAAATGTTATCATGTGAAAACAATAAAAGTTTTATCCTTGGAAACATTACAGAAGTAAGTATTTGAAATAGTTTAGCGGAATGGTGGTTAATGGTTTGTTTAAGTTCTTTTAGGCAAATAATTCTGGTGGTTTGATTTCTCAAGTTTTGCTAGTCGATAATATTAAGCTCGAACGACACGATAATGAACTGATTGATGTGTAGACACAAATGTTTGTTTACTTGTAGATAAACTAGAAACCTGAAATTTTACACTTTGGCTGAAATCATAGTGTGTAAAACCACCAGAAACAACTTTTAAAAAAAATACGTACTTGTACTTTTCCATCTACAGAATCTACTAAAGTGCTTGGGTCTAGAATTCAAAAAACTATTTGATGGAATGAAATCATCAATGAATTTCATATTTAACTTGTTTTCCATCCCAAATATTTCCTGAGTAATAATACAAATTTATTTTTTATTTATTATTCATTAGAAAGACTACCTGTATTAAAAGTGTATAAAATAATTTACTTAAATTTATGTTCTAAGCACTTGAGTAGTGACAAATAACTATTAACTAATTTAAGGTTCCAGCGATAAACTCTTCTACGCTATAAAACAAATTTAAAAGTAAATAACTTTTTAATTTAATCTTAAAAAATACTAAAGCTTTCAAAATTTGTTAGCTCTGTTGGAAGCTTATTGTATAGTTTAACTCCTATCTGAGACGGTAATTTGAAATAAATATCAGATTTGTGATGGTTAGTTCAAAATGTGTTTGCCAATCTTGTTTTATGGGAATGAATTTTGTATCCTTTGAAGTATTTAAAGTATTTTTTATAATCATTTGTAGACATTTTTTAGGCTACGTCTGTGAAATATATTATTTTTAACATGTAATAAAATGTATACATTTAAAAATGCATAAATTTAAAAATGCAATATATTTAGATACCAAAATTTTCTGGTATCTTCATCAGTCAACAAGAAAAATAATAATAAACATAACAGATACAAAAACCATATGACAACAAATATAAAATACAATAGTAGTGTAAAAGTATAAAGCTGGAGAAATTCATAAAAATTTTGAAATAAACTAATATATAAAATATTTTTATATTTAAAATAAACAGGAAAAACATTGAAACTTTTCAAATATTTCAGCTTTTACTTCATTTATTTATTCTCTCAACCTCAAAAACCAATAATAAAAAAGACATAAAATGACATAAATTTCACATAATAGTTTTATCTGCAGAAAGGTAATATATCAAACAGGTTTAACTAGGTAATATCTAAAATTTATTGACATTGGTTGACTTAAGATATTTCCCAATATTTTATGGCAAACAATTTATTTTATAATTAAAAAGCAATTTTATTTTGAAAAATACACAAAATAAGTCATAAATAAAGTTTAAAAAGTAACTTTTGTTAGATGTTTATATTTTATAAGAGTTGTAGCTACAAAATAACATTAAATTGAATGATATTGAATCAGTTGAAAATAACTATTTAATGCAAGCTTGACCCTGACAGACAAGCGAGGGAACATATCAAGGGCTGTATCCAGAGTGAGTGAAGTGAACATCCTCAGTCATGCAAGCTTGCTATGAGCAAAGCATTTCACTTCACATGTCGGTGATTAGAATTGTGGATTTGACTGTTGCTGACTGAGTTCAATGTTGGATTTCAGACAAAGACATGCTAATGAAGCATCTACCAAGTGTGACAGTGGAGAAGAGATACTTGAGGCATTACTGAAAACTGAAAATGTGAGGTTTCCTGTTCACACCAGTGCAGGTTCTTTTACAGGTGAGTCAATACTATAATTATTTTACAGTATTTGACTGTTACCTGTCAATAGTGACTCAGCAACCCAATTGACCAAACTGACATTACTGATCATTTGCGTTTGTTCTGAAAAGAAAGTTAAATAAATTTAATGTACATCCTTAAGTTTTTGGCATCAAGCTGTAATCTACAGGTTGGATACATTCTTGAATAAATGAATACAGTCTTAGTGCAGCCGTACAAAAGGCTAAGATTTCACTTACTTCTGTTTCATTCTATTCTAACCAATGATTTGGTTCTGTTTCGGGTAGCTGCCTTTCTACATTATTCCACTACAGAAGCTATTTTGAATTCCAAATTAGTAAGCCTACATGGTTATAATCTCGTTTACTGTTTTGTAAGTGTCAAGTAAAAGGCAATTACACACCAAAACAAAACTGTTTTAATCTTTTCTACCGTTTACGAAACTTGAAAATTGTTCTGCAGGAACAAACATACTAAACACATTATAAGTTTTGAAAAGAGGGTTTTTTACCTGTAATACCACAGTGCAAATGATGTTTTGATACTTTGTTATAAATTTTGCATTAGAGAAATTTTAAACTTTGCTTTGCTTTGCGTTGGGACACCGCCCATTCTTAGAGGGTATTTTAAGGTGAATATGGAATGATGGTGAGTGTGTTGAGTGTTTTGTTGGATGAGAAGATGTAGTCTTAAAGGGGCTACTACTTCCCAGATTGGGTCATTAATTAATAGCCCAACGACCAATGGAATGAACCAACGTTTTAAAATGACTTCCGAACCATGGGGAGTGGCCATTGTGAAAAGTTATCACTGTGCCCGGGTAGATTTGGTGCTAAGCACACACTGTACCACTGAGCTATGGCCACCCCAACCAACAAGCAATGGCAATTGAAACTCACTTAAAGATATTCTGAATATGTCCCATAATACAACTTCTGAGAGTCGAAGGTTGTACAGAATATGTTTTGTCTAAGGATCATTTGCAAAGTTAGTCACACTAAGTTGGGCTAAAGCTGTTTTAACTATGTAGTTATTTCCATAAACCACTGATGATTTCTTTTGTTTTCAGAACTTCCATTAGTAAAAATGTTTGATTGTAAAAAACAAAGATATATTTGGGATGAAGACAAGGGAGAGTTTTTCAAATTAGCTGGTCTTGACAGTTATGTTTCAACGTCTACCTTGCATAAACAGATCGGTCTCAACAAAACTCAGCAGTTTCTCAGGTAATACATTGTATTATTATTCAAAGAATTGAGAAACTCTTAATATACATACACAGTTACACACATTTTGAAAAACTGGTATTACCACTTTTAACCCTTTCCCAGTTACATTCCTGGGGCAGAACTTGAAGCTACTGAAAACCGAGTAGCACCTAGCAGAGCGGAGCAGCACCTCTCTGTGTCGGTTTACTATTCCTTTACCTTCTTAAATATTTTATGAGTAAATTATATGTATTTAACTAGGGTCATATAGCAATAAAAACAATAAAACTCTATTTGACTGAATTACTCGGCCTGGAACTCTAACTATCCTCCCTATCATAACTGCTGTCAAACTCACAATTGATCTTATTGTCACCTAAAGAGCTACCACAGACCATAACCAATGGGAATCTAACTGTGCAAAGTGTCTAGAGCTCTACGAATAAAACAAGTTCTGCAGACAGTACTCGGGGAAAAACAAATTCTACCCAAAAGTAGCAGTTTGCAAAGATCACAAAATATGAAAATTAATATCTCAATAATATATAAGTATTAAATAAATTATCATGTTGTTGAACAAGTTGAATTTATTTACTCTGTTGGAGGGGTAAATGGGAATGTTCAGCATAGGGAAACTGCCGCCAGAATGATCTAAGGCTTAGAGATAGGAGGGGTTAGATTTCAAAAATAGCTATTTAGAAGTGTCTCAACAACCTAAACAAGAAGTTTCAACTTGCCTAAATATTAAAAGTAACAAGCATGATCCCTCACAACCTTGGTGTTAAATGTTATAATGCCTTGTATTTTGAGAGTTGTCAATTGGCGAACAACATACAATTATTGTCAGAAAATAAATTATTCCATACTGCTTTTTTTTAATGTAAGAACTTTCAACAGAAACGTTCCTGGTAACTCTATTACTGATAAAATGTAATGGTTAAACCGTTTTTTGAAGGGACAAACAAGAGTTTGCACTTGTTTATTTACAAAGTTTTATTAGAGTAGATTTTTTGTACAAACATGTACTGTAGTCATAAACAACCAGTTTCTAAAAGTCACCTAAATAGGCAGCTGGCAAACCACCAGTGTGTGAATGTTTATAATTTACATACTGGTAGTTCATATAGATGCAAGCACGCACAAGTGAGTCATTTGTTTTGACGTTCTCTGCTAATACATGCAAAATTCATAAAACATAAGATTGGTAACATAACATGCATAGTTGGTAACATAGAATTGATAACAATACATAGTTCTCAAAACCTTTTCTTATTATAATGAGACATTAAAAAGAATCAGCAAGCAATTTTAAACACTCACTGTTAGTAAAATTATCTTATCGATCTATTTATTTTTTATTATTGTATTATGTTTTTAAAGAATGGTCTCTGCATTGATGCATAAGTCTTACATAGCTAGTGAGATGTGAGTCATGAAATCTGAGTCATGGCAAGTTCTCAGAATTGGCCAAAACCCCAAACCTGCCTTTTTGTTCAAGAAAATGTTTTTAAATTTCAATATCTAGCAGTTTAGTCTTGAATAGAAAAAGATTTTCTTCATTTCACTTGAAGTTAGGCTTAGTCCAAAAACAACACCTATCAGATTCTAAAAGCAATGTACTCGTGTTTGAAAAGACGCCATATGCAGATCAGTGAACATGGAATTATGGCAACAGTACCAAAGTTTTCTTTGTTAATTCTATATCATGACAAATTGAAATAAATCAATCATTTTTAAAGCAAACACATTTTTGTACAGGTGTGTTACAAAAACAAACAACAGTGTCTCAACTGTGTGTCTTATGTTTACAGAGACTTAAAAACAAGAGGTTTTCACCTTATAAGGGTGCTTGCAGAATCCTACATTGTTAATTTATAAACAATCTGCAATATGCGTCTTTTCCTTGTTTTTGTTACTCTGTTTGTACCATAATAAAACAATTTACAAAAGCTGATGACAAAACTACTTATTTTGTTTTATTTTTCAGGCAATTAGTGTTTGGGAAGAATGAAATAGTTGTTCCCATGAGAGGGATGATAGCTCTCTTATTTTTGGAGGTTTTAAACCCGTTCTATGTCTTCCAGTTCTTCTCGTTCATTCTTTGGTTCGCTGATGATTATGTATATTATGCAATGGCTATTCTCATCCTGTCTGCTATAAGTATCATAACAACTGTTATTCAAACCCGCAATGTAAGTATTTCTACTAAAAAATGTTGAATTCTATTTCTGTCCTGTACTTTAAGTTGACCTAACTATAACAGTTCATATCAAAACTAGAATTTACTTACATACATTGTGACAACACAAAAGGACAATTTTAGTTTGTAAATATTGACAGTTGCTATCAGGTGCAGACAGGCATTTGGACAAGTGCTAGAGTGGCTCTTCATGTCATGTATTAGAAGATAATTTGTCTTATGGCTAGTTCGAATCCTGCCTATCATAAAAGGCTGAATTTCAAGGAATTAGGCCAGTCAAAAGTTGCGTGAAGTCCTCAAAAATCCCTGAATATTGAGTACTATATTTTTTTCTATCTAGCTGCCATTTTTTGCTAAACTACTGTTAATTCAGTGTTTGAAACAACCGATACAAGCTTATTATTTTTTAATTTTTACACTTAATTTTTTTAATATCTCAGTGTTAGGCTATGAATGTTGTTAATCGTGAATTTTAAACCATCAGAAAGAGCCGTAATAAAAGTTCTCAGTCATAAAATGATGAGTATAAGACAAAGACAAAAAAGGTAAGATCAAGGTTTTAAACTACTCTTCCCACATCAAAGCCAACTCTATAAAATCTCATTATTCAAGATAATTTATAAGTGACTAAAATTAGGTTATCATCTCTGTCAAACAGTTCAAGATTTTTGCAGTAAGTTCTGTTGGCTATATGTTTGTACAAATAATCGTCATCTTTAGGCTTGAAAATCTTGATGATTAATTCATGTGGTTATGTAGACATTTACACACATAACTTAAACAATTAAAATAAATTTGAAGTGTTTGACGGAGGTACTAACCTAATTTTAGTCATTAACTACACAGTTCAGGGGCTAATTGAAATGAATTTTAATAATTTATAAGCTAAAAATTAGCTTTGACAGTTTTAACTTGCAGTCTGAGTTACCCATTCAAATTTCTCCCCTCGGACTGTTATGTCAATGCAAGGGACAACCGTCTCTTGCCAGTTTGCCACGCATTTCTTGTAAAAATGTTCATGCAATAAAATGCTTTACTTTGTTGAGATTCAAATTTAATACCTATTATTAAATATTAGTAAAAATATTTTCATAACTTAATGAGTCACATAATGATTTTGTTCAGAACCAGATAAAGCTGCACAGCACAATACACTCGAGTGATGTGGTGTCAGTGTTAGAGCTGCCGCAGCAGGAGGGTGCAGAGCCGGTAGTGGCGACTGTGCCGACGGAGATGTTAGTGCCGGGAGATCTCATCTTGGTGCCGACCCACGGCTGCATCATGCACTGTGACGCTGTGCTGCTCACCGGCAACTGCATCGTCAATGAGAGCATGCTCACAGGTCCGCTCACTTATATTGCTTGTGTTCAGTGTCTCATGTAGTGAATTAATTAAAGAACTATTTTTATTTATTGAGTGGATAAATAATTAAGTAAATTAACAGATGTTAATTTATGTTAACAAATTAAGTCATTGTTAAATGCTCACTTGAAGAGGTCAACTTTTTAGGTGTGTATTTAGGTAATAGTTTAGAATAAACCTGGTCAATCTTGACATTAATCTTTTAGCATCTAAAGAAGAGAAAAGTTGTTTACAAAGTATACTGAAGTAGTTTTCTTCAGTACAGAAGTTGTTTGCTCTATCAATGAAATTAGGAGAATGAGCTAATCAGAGTTGTTGCAAGTTGAACTGGTGTTGTGCAGGAGAGAGTGTGCCGGTGACCAAGACATCGCTTCCGAACTCTGTGACCCAGCTGTATGATGACAAGGAGCATGCACGGCACACACTGTTCTGTGGCACTCACGTCATACAGACACGTTACTATGGCAACGAGCGAGTGTACGCGGTGGTGGTACGCACTGGCTACACTACTGCCAAGGGCAACCTGGTGCGCTCTATCCTGTACCCCACACCTGTCGACTTCAAGTTTGAACAAGACTCTTACAAGTTTGTCCAACTCTTGGCTGTCATTGCTAGCATCGGGTTTATCTACACTGTTGTCTCAAAGGTAACAACACGCAGTCTGTTCACTCGAGTATTAATTGTTTGTGGTGATCACTAATTGGAATTCTTAAGTCCATGACACTGCTACAGTACCGAATAACTAGACTGAACATCAATTGAGAGCAGCTTAGCTTGTAGCTTTTGATTACAAAGTTATTATCAGCGTCATCCGCATCCGTTCACATAATGAAATGTCATCTTTCATGCGTTCACTTTAATTGTGGAGTTTGTAAAAAACAATCTTTGAGAATAAATGTGTTGATTGCAGGCAATGCGAGGTGTGTCTGTGAGAGATATGACTTTAGAAGCTCTGGATCTGATAACCATTGTGGTACCGCCAGCCCTGCCTGCTGCTATGACAGTGGGTCGCATGTACGCACAGTCTAGGCTCAAGAAGAACCACATCTACTGCATCAGTCCCAGGACAATCAATGTGTCTGGCTCTATCAACTGTGTATGCTTTGACAAGGTACAGGTTGATAGACTGCTTACTTGGAAATTCAGTTCTTTTCAGTACGGAAAAACTTACTAATGAACATGTTGAGTAAACTAACTACACATCGAACAAATAAAACAATAAAATAAATAAAACTGTGAAGTGTATTGTAAGTGCAACACTGACAAACACATACTCAGCAAATTGAATTCTCTGTAGAACAAGTCTAGTGATAGATGTTGACTAAAATCCATCCTTATAATCTGCAGAAGATTGAGGTACCTGACATTTGATGAACCTGGTCAATAGATCAAATGTTTTGTCATGAAACTAATGTGTATTAACTACTTGCAGACAGGTACACTGACAGAAGATGGTTTGGACATGTGGGGAGTAGTTGCGGTTGAGAACAGTCAGTTCAAAGTACCTGTGAAACGGGAGGAAACATTACAGTCTGGACACTTGTTATATGCCATGGCCACCTGTCACTCACTCACCATCATTGACAACAAGATCTCTGGGGACCCCCTTGATCTCAAGGTATTGTGGTTACTTATTGTTGCTTGACACATGAAATAGGATTTGTGTGGTAGGGCTAAACTGTTTAGTATCACAATACTACTTTATTTCATAAATTTAGATTTAGTTTAGGAAAACATAGAAGAACACAGACTGTCAAATTTTCAGCCCTACTAGGGTCTTTGTCAAGACAAAACAGGTTTTTATGTGTTTCTACTTTATTCAGGTGACCCTGCTCTCCTTTCTATTTATTTCATCAATTGTTTGAACAAATAATCAGCTTCAATTGAAAGTTAGTGTTAGTTAATAGTTTAAACTAGACTTTGGGTTTTATTCCTTTAAAATTGATGCTTCTATCTATTTTTGTCCAAGATGAAGTATGTATGATTTGTACAGATGTTTGAATCAACGGGTTGGTTACTTGAAGAGCCAGATGTCAGTGATGATGCAAAGTTTGATCTCATTTCACCCACCGTTGTCCATCCAGCAAAAGTTTCAACTAAAGAGGTAAGATACATTTAAAAATGGCTTTTTCTTATGTACTTGTTAATGTACTGTAGATACTAGACAGTATTGTATGAATTTACGTAAAACAGCTATGATCATTAATAAACACATTGAATTGAATTTTATGCTTAAACTTATGAATAATAGTGAACACGTCTTAAAAAAAATTATTTTGGGTTTTAGGTATCTCAGGACATTGGTATTATTCGTCAGTTTCCATTTTCTTCGAGCCTTCAGAGGATGAGTGTTATAACTCGTCAGCTGGGGGGTTCACACTTCACAATTTACTGTAAAGGATCACCTGAAATGATTGAAGGGCTTTGCAGACCAGAAACAGGTAGGTAGAAAACAGTCAAATTAAATATGTTTCTGAAAAAAAAGCCTAAAATTTCTATTTTTCATAACCTTTAGTTGGTTGTCTATTTACCAAATTATTTTTACCTAAAACAACATTCATTTCTTTTAACTAATAAGAATCTACTTTATGGCATAGTCCCAGCAGACTTCAGCCGTCAGCTGGAGGAGTACACGCAGGAAGGCTATCGAGTGCTGGGTGTGGCATACCGGGACCTGCCAGCACGTGTCAGCTATCCGAAGATGCAGCGGCTGCTGAGAGAAGAGGTGGAGGCCAGCTTGCAGTTCCTCGGCCTGGTGGTGCTTGAGAACCGCCTGAAGCCACAGACTACTCCGGTCATATCTCTCCTGCGTGCCGCTAATATACGCACCATCATGGTCACTGGTAAATGCTGTTTATTTGTAAAAACCTAATTGTATAACTTTTAAAACTCCTTATACCATATTTTGAAAAATTGAATCAAGAATTACAGCTCTGGATTTAGAGATCTGTCAGTTATTAGTCTGTCATTAATGATTGAAATTCGAACATAAGCATGACACTGTGATAACACTAATGACTGTGATAACACTTGATGATCCGAGTCTTGATAATCCAATACTCTGTGTAATCCGAGGTGCAAAACAAAACAGATTATTTGCATAACACTACATATTGCTTATTTAAATCACTATAATACAGTCGACTCCTGATTAACTGTAATCGGAATAAACCGAGTTGCGGATTAACCGCGACACCAACTGGAAAAAATACAATGCCATCATCCCTCACAAAACAGACGAAGCATAAACACTAGCAATACTCCGTCGCCATCTTGTCACCATTTTCTGGTTGCTGTGGTAACCAAGTCACGTGACCTGTCAAGAGTTCGGCGCTAGCGCTGCCGATCGCTCAGTAGCTAACTAAAACCGGGAAACCAAGGCTACCGTAACATGCGCGCTCGACCGCACAGTGCTAAAATACATGAGAACTAATGACTAGATTCCACATGCACTGCTTACCAGAATCTGTTATCCTTATTTTTAGTTGTTTACATCTTTATATACCTCATTGTACAATAATTTTGATATTTTTGCGGATTTGCTTATCCGGCAAGCCTCAACCCGACTATATCGCGGTTAGTCGGGAGTTGACTGTAGTTTGTAATGGTTGTGTAGTAAAGCACCTGAAATCTACCTGTGGTAGGGTATGCTGTTTGCCTTGTCAGCTGGGTGTTGTACATTATTAATTTATCTCAATGTCAAGGTCAACGAAACCTCTCTTATGGAGTTATTGAAAATATATCACTGGAAATCTTCGTTTTGAATCCTTGGGAGGAGTAATGTAATAACTTTTCCCCACCTGATCCACAAAACAACTCTTTCCGGAAAATCCTGAAAATGTTGGGACTTGTCCAACTCTATTTTATATTTCAAATCTCCCATTTTTCTTGTAAACCTGCTTACAGTATTATGTTTATCATATTCAGGTGACAATGTACTGACGGCTCTAAGTGTGGCAAGAGATTGTGGCATCATCTCACCGGGCCAGAGAGTCATCACTGTCAACTCCACCGCACCTCACAGCCTCCACAGTTCTACTACATGCAGTCGCAGAAGAATCCTGTCACTTCCCCAACCGACTCTGTGGTAACAGCGCATTTATCTGTAATCAATATGTTTTAAGCTTGAAAAAGTCTTGTAAACATTTTAATTTGGTTTTATATGCATTGAGAGGTGCATAATAGTTTTGGCATAAAACCTGAAATAATTTTTCTAACTTTTAAGGCCGTAATAATAATATGCATTTATTTGTCGTTTGGTAATATACATAGACAATGTCAATTGTACAGCAAATCAACCTCTATAGTCATACATAATAACTAGGTAGCACTTTTGGCCCTCGGGCTTCGGGCTTTTGGTCGGGTCAACGTATATTATTTTGACGTTGTGTTTGACAGGGTGTTTCAAAAGTTGCTATCCATACAAGATGATCTAAATTACATGTTCTTTAATCACCTTGTAACACCACACCTTGTAGCCACACTTGTTCAGGAGAGGCAGGAGCACAATACTAACAGGGTTTGTGTAAGCCCTCAAGGAGAGTGAATAAAAAGAAGAAAAGAAGGCATGTCAGTAGAGAACAATAATTCACCTTTTATATCAATTGGACTACAATGCAATGTCATCTTCAGTTAAAAACAAAATGGAGACTAGAATATAACAGATGTGGGGAAGACTAACTGATAATGGTTTCCAGTGGATTTCTCAGTTATGGAATTAGAATCAAAGCATATCTTGTGTAATTCATTAAATCGCTAAATCTGACGACTCTCGTTTTAAGGCGAATATGTTTTAGGATGATGATGAGTGGTAGTAATGGTTATGTAGTCTTGTTACAAACCAACTCTTCCTTAGTTGTCATTAATTAATAATGACCAATGGAAATAGTGCTTCATCTTTTTAAAAATGATGCAAGTGGAAAAGTATTTTTAATGTATTATAATTGACGCCAGTATTATACATATTAACTAAAATTGAGTTTCTTCAATCAAATTATTTTGTTATCAATTGTTTTAAAATAAAAAATTCAAAGTACATCACAACTATTACAAACCCTCACCCATTAACATAACACTGACTCACTTGCCCCAAACATTGCCAAATCAGTTGGGGAGAGGGTATGAATCACAAAAGGTAAATCACAATGAGGTTGTTAGTGAAAGGAGCAGAGATAAGGTGCAAGAAACAGAAGACAGGTTTACTTTTGCTAACAGTTTTCTATAGCTGGGATCACATCATTTTCTGTGCATCTAGTACAGTTTTTGGGATGGGACTTTGAGGAGAGTGGTGTGTTTGTTAATATGTCACATTTACTCTATGTTGAATTTCAGTTGATGTGTTTACAGTATTTATACTAGTTTTGACATAAAATTGCAAAGGTTTAGAACAATAAAATACGATGTTGCATCTATTGTACAAAATGGATGAGATAAATATATGGCTGCCACCTCTAGTTCCTTATCTTATCTCCACCAAGTGCACACTCACGACAACAAACAAATAGTAAAGCTTTACTTTTATCGGCCACGACCCTTTCGTATAATAACTAATAAACATGTTAATAATTACTACACAAATTTTAAGACAAAAATGTTTTTGACAGTCACATGTTTTAGATAAACGTATATTTGAAGGCATAAATAGTTGGTGTAGTGGTCAGCATAACCGCCCGGCAAGCAGGAGACCCTGGTTCGGTCCAATAATTTCTTTAGTTGTTATATTACACTACAAAAAGTTTGTGTTTAAATAATGGTGCCTTTAAAAGACGGTTTTGATTTCAGACTATGTTCAATGAGAGTCAAATGACTGGCACATTCAGCATCATGAGCTTGGACACAATAGAATCTGGAACAGTTGCCCTCAACAATAACATACCCAATGGTTCAATGCACAACAGTGTTATAACAGATGTAGAAATACCTATGGATAATACTAACTGGTAAGTTCAATCATACTTTCCTAACTTTTAATAATACAACTGCAAAACAGTTAACAGTTCAAGTTAATTAGTTGAGAGGACTCTCACTGTCCAAACTTTCAATTAAGTAAAGACATTTTTCATTTCAAAACAAATAAAAACAACATATGGAACTAATTTCAAAATTGGTTATGAAATAAAGCCATGGTTTCCTAGGAAAGAGTTAACCGCTATATTACGTATATAGTAATGGACAAGCTAGACTTTGTTTACAAAACAAAATGTGTCATGGTGAAAAAAATTAAACTAGTTTTCACCGCTACTTTACGTCCACCGTTTTCTAGGAAACCACTCTCATCTGATTGTATTGAAAACAAAACTCACCGTCATATTACAGCCGTAATGTAGCGGTCACCGCTTTCTAGGAAACCATAGCTTTATACACTAGAAAACTAAGACAATTGGATTTACTAAACAGTTTACAGCAATGGAACATTTCAGCTGTTAGAGAAGCACAGATATCACAAAGAATAAACATTAGGTACACAAAGAATTTGGATTATTATAAAATGAACCAATTTAGTTTCTCTTACAATTTACGTTTTTTTTATTAAGAAAACCAATTGTATTCTTAATAAAAAATAATTTGTGGTTTTTTGCTAACAGTATTATTATTTTCACAAGTTTGATCAAATTTTCTTATGGTATTACAGTGGCTATGGGAATGTATGTTCAACCACAAACTATGTGTTTGCGTTGACTGGAGCTACTTGGAGTATTATCCGTACACACTTCCCAGATATGATTTCGCGGATTGCCACTAGAGGTGCAGTGTTCTCACGTATGTCTCCAGATCAGAAACAACAGCTGATTCAGTCCCTTCAGTCTCTAGGGTATTATGTTGGTAAGATCAATTTTGAAATTGAAAAATCTCTCATATTTATTTCTTAATCTCAGCAGCTTTTAGCACATTTAGATATTTTTAAGGTAGCAGCTCTGTTAATCTGTGTATTTTTTGTTTAAACCTCTTTATTTAGGTACACAGCATGTAAATTAAATAAGTAACAGATGAGAACAAAGGCTACATTTTATAAGCAATTATCTGGGTCTGTTAGACAATGGCATTGGGCACTATCCATATTTATCACTATTCTATTCAGATAAAAAACAAGAATTGGTGTAAATTTCCAAGCTAGTATTTCCCTTTGAACGCTTGGATGTCCAGTATAGGTTGCGGTTGAAACAGTCTCTGATGTATAAGGACTACGCTACACTAACGGCACCTAGCAGCGAACACCGAAACTACCACTCCTCCCTCCCCAACGCACGTGTGAGTTTGACAGCTGACGACAAACAGCCCGGTGGTATAGTGGTTATAGTGACGGAGAGTTGGCCCCTGTCTGTCACAGCTTGGGTTCGAATCCACCTGGGTGCGCTCTGGTATGGTGGCAATGCTAGTCATTGAATCATTCCGGGAGCGGGGGCCACAATGACCCGCTGAGGATCACTGAAGAGAAAATGGCTCATCAAATCCAGTGAGGCGGAGAGTGGCACTTTTTGAGCTTAGGGAGGCGCTAAATCCCCACGCTTAAGAGGAGTGGTTATAACCGGTTATTGCACCGTACTAGAGTGAGCGGTTTTACTGAAATTTTGCTCACAGGGACAGGAGCAACCCATACGGTAGGCTTTTAATGCAAATTTAAAATTAAAATGAGACCGCAAAGGGTCAACTTAGTTTAATATAGACAGGCCTCATCTTTTTAGTATATTTGAATGAAATACAGAACTCGTATGCTTGTCTACAGCAATGTGTGGAGATGGTGCTAACGACTGTGGAGCTCTGAAAGCAGCTCATGCTGGGATATCTCTGTCTGAAGCCGAATCATCGGTTGCCTCCCCGTTCACATCTCGAGACCCAAACATCGAATGCATCGTCAAGGTGATACAAGAAGGGAGGGCAGCTCTAGTCACTTCTTTTGGCATCTTCAAGTACATGGCCGCTTACAGCATGACTCAGTTCATATCCGTGATGATCTTGTACTCTATCGACAGCAACCTCAGTGATATCCAGTACCTCTACATCGATCTTTTCATAATCACGACATTTGCGTTTCTCCTGGGCCGCACTGAAGCGTACAAAGGCCCGCTGGCTTCTCTGCCTCCACAAACCTCACTCATGTCTCTGGCACCCATCTGCTCACTCATTGGTCAACTCGTCATTGTCATGATACTTCAGTTTGCCAGCTTTGTCTCTATTCAGGAGTTCGATTGGTAAGATTTTTAATCATTTATTATGTATAATGCAACTTTACGAAATGTTGTACTTTTGCCTAATTGAATTCAATACTGTTCAAGGGTGCTTAAAACTTTATCCAGATGTTAATTTTCAAACTTTTTCACATAAAATAGGTGGATTTACACTTAACAGTGATATCAAATCTACAAGAGGTAAAAGTTCCGGACTTTCGGGGGCGGGAAATTGTTTGTTAATTTAAGGGAGTTACTTTCGGCAAAATCCGTTCATCCACATTCTTATAAATGATTGCAGATCTGGTTAATGGTCGTGCATACATATATTTATGATGCAGACCTTGATTAACAGTTTAGCACACACTTTTAAATTAGCCTTTATTTTAAAATACCCAACCTTTTACGAAATAACAATAGTTCACCCTTAAAATTTACTCCTTCAAATACATTATGAACTCAATAGTTTGACTATTTGTAGACCAAATGAGTGTCAAACTATCAAAATGCTGAGTTATCCATTAGAATTAAATATGGAATTTTATCACGCAGAGCTATTGAACTGCCACTAAATATGACTTATTCAATGAGTGAAGTTTATCAAAGTAAGAAAACCAAAATTTTTCTGTACTGCATACATCTATACTAGTATTATAGTACAAACTATTTTACACATCATAAAACATGTTTTCGAGTAGTTTAAAAGAGGAATAAATTGGCGTGAAACAATAAACAAATTATAAACAAAATTTGAATTTAGTAAATTTTGTTAGCTGATGTTTTTGAAATGTTTGTGAACTGGCTATGAAATTGTAACAATTTTCAAAATTATTGTGTGTTGTTGGCAGTTCATAAAATTAAACCATATTAAAACAAAGAGTACAATTCATTGACTCTATGTAATTCTGAACTCGTCCAGTTTTAAAATCTAAACACTCTTTTGGCTTGACCCTTAGTTAATTTACCTTAGAAAACAGATAATTTTCTATTTATTCACTTTTAATTTTATATATTGTTGATTCTCTAAAAGTAAAACAATGTTAGTGACTCCACATCAGTTTGCAAAATTTATTAGTTTCCAAAATTGTGTTTATGCTCTGTTTATAATATTGTTCTCATCTCAATTTATATCTTTGCTCCTCTCCTAAACATTTTGAAAATATATTTTGCAAATCACTGTAGCATTCATTACCTTTTCTTTTTTTTCTATATTTGTGTATTATTGGACACCTCAAGAATTTGTCTAGTACAAAATCATTTGAAATCTTTCTTTGTCTGTCATTTTTGTTAAGATCAAGTCATCACGGAAGATGTCGAACTATTGATTTTCTACTGTACAGAGTGTAGCAAATAAGTATTTTTGAAATAGTTTCTTTATTTTTTTTGCAATGCAGAAAGAAAATCTGGTTACTTGGTTGCTTATCCCTCCCCTAGTTGTAAATGGACTAAGCCATGACGTTAGCAACTCCTGACTTCCGTCAATACCAACTCCCTATTCCTATGCTTTGGATGAGGTAAACTGTGAGTTTTTATATGATTAGCCAGTTGTAACTTTGTATAATTAGTTTTTTTAAATAAAACAGTTAATAGTTGTTCATAGCTATTGCACTTATTTAATAAAATCTAATTATCTAGTTTGTTAATAATTGAAGCAGGATATATTATTTAAGCAAAACTAGTAGTGATAAAACTATTCATTGGGTAAGGTTAATTTATATATGTTACCTTGACAGGTCCTTAGTAAAGTTAAGTTCATTTGCAATGTGTTAGCAAATAACATTTCATGTTGTTCATTTGAAAGTGTAGTGTTCATGTCGGTTATTGTACCGGGTGTTTATAAATGATTATCGAGGTTTTAACGCTTTATCATATTTATTACACTGAACTTATAATTATAAATTATACATCAAATGAAAGAGCCACTCAAACAGTTTTGTTTGTTTGCACCTGTGCGCATGTACACACAACGTTTTGGGCAATTAAAGATGCAATTGGTTTATCAACACTCTACCCGATTGCTGGATTGGCCGCAAAGAGCCTAATGACAGAGCTTGTTTAGCATGGCCTCTACGGTCAACCGATCCAACACCATGCGATTTCTACCTTTGGGGCTTTATCAAAGATTGTGTGCATGTGCCTCTGCTACCAGCAGCTGACCTCCCCTATTTAAGAAACATAATTAAAGCAGCTGTTTTGACAACTACTCAAGACACACTTTACAACATTTAGGAATAACTCAAATATAAATATCAAATATGTGGCAGAGGATAAATAGTTCTCATATTGAACACTTGTAAGATTTTAGGTAAAACTGTTTGAGTTGCTTTTTCATTTGAAAGATCATTCATAGCTGTAAGATTAATGTAATAGATATTAAGAAGCGTTAAAACCCTGATATTCATTTAGAAACCTCCGGTACATTAAACTGACATTCAAACACAACTGATTTTACAACAGCGGCAACCAACTGAAAATAATAGAGAATTAATGAGGTGCTTCAGCTTAAATAATGAATGTATGCAGACAAGAAATGCATTTTTTTACTGTCCACGCCAACAGTATTTTTAATTATTAGTAACTAGGATTTGTGGGCATCACAAAACGCTTTTTGGGAAAGGGGTTCAAACCCATGTGCCTGCGCTGGGAATCAAACCAGAGACCTTGCACATTGCAAGCTGTGACTGTACCCACTGAGCCGTGGATTCAGGCAATAAACTTTAATTAAAATATGAGGCAAATAAATTTGACTATAAATTTCCTCATACATTAATAAAATAGCATAACAAAAAACCTCTCTATTCTCAATCCTTTCTTTCAACATCCATTTACCTGAGACCTGAGTGATGTTCAAAATACATGAATGTGAATTTCAATCATGCTTTCAGGTTTGTGCCGTACAACTCTACATCTGCCGAGGGACCTGGATGTTATGAGAACTACGCCCTGTTCTCCATATCCAGCATGCAATATGTCATCTTGGCTGTTGTATTTTCAAAAGGAGCCCGTACCGCTTGCCACTGTACAAAAACTGGAGCCTGCAAGCATCAGTAGTCGCCATCACAGTATTCTCATTCTATCTGATTCTCGGGCCTCATGAGTGGATAAGGGAAAAGTTTGAACTGGTTGTGCCTCCAACTTTAGACTTTAGAGTTATTTCAGTAGTGCTGTGCATAGTAAATTTCATTTTGGCAGGAATTTATGAATTTCTTGTATGTGATTATCTTATTTTCTACAAGTTAAGAGCAAGGTGAGTACTACATTGATTTTGATTAATTTGTTCAATATTATATTTTATTGTGTAAGGAAAATATTAGAGAGTAATACAATAATAAAGCTTATGTAGAATAACTGAATAAGGAAAGATGTTATGTGATGGGTCGAATTCAATTCTTGAATCTACTAAATTACAGGTAAACTTCAAAATCAAGATTCAGTTGGTTCATTTCAAATCCAAAATTTGAATTTTACCAAATATATGGCACACAACTATACAATGGTTTGCTTACACGAATATTCTACATACGATAGATTGGAATATTCCTTAAATTTTAATAGGCCTAGTTTTAGATTTATTAGGACAGGCTTGGTAAATTTTAATAGGATAGGAGCTATCTTTTCGCGACGAGTTCGGCAGCCATTTGACACTACTCAAGCTAAAAAGTGGTTCGGTAGTGACTAAAAATTTAAATACATTTTTAGTTAACTAACTACGCAAATACAATTTCTATGCATTAACAACCTGAATTGATTTATTAACTAGAAGTGGACGTTAATAAGTACAGTTCAACCTTTAACTATATTAAAATTTGTATTCTTGCATAATACCACTGTTGCAGTTACTGTGTTTTCTCTTGTTTGGCTTTGTTTTACATTTGGATTTGACAGGCTCTAAGCGTGTGTACAATTTTATTATTTCTCATTCACATTCCGAAATCAGTTCAATGAGTATACTAATTAGTAATTACTAATTTAACATTTTATGTGACCAATCTACTTCAAAAAATCTTAATTAAACAAAATAAATCATTAAAAAAAGGATTTTTTCAATATAATGTTTTAAATTTATATTAGCAAAAAGAAGTGAACAGAATAGTACCTACCCTTTTTTAACATTTTTAATTTGTTACACGACCGGTTTCGGGACAGAGCCCATCTTCTCGGTGATGTACATAAAATTGCCTCACCTAATTTGCAAAACAAAACAGAAGATACATCAGATGGTTTCAAATAAATAAAATAGAAGTCTTGATCATGGAGTTAAGGTTGTTCTTATTTTTGTCATATATTTGAATATCGTATTCATAATTGCTGTGTGTGTAGTGTTTAATATATTTGTTGGGTCTGATTTTTGATGTGTGTAAATGTGGAAATCTTCTTTGCAATTTAAGGTGTCTCATCCAATGATCCATTGAAATCATCCTTTGCCGAACATCTTTTAGAAAGAAACCATTTCTATACAAGCATTGAAAATAAAATGTCAATTTTAGATTTCGACAAAAAAGGAGACACCTTAAATTGCAAAGAAGATTTCCACGTTTACACACATCAAAAATCACACCCAACAAATATATTAAACACTACACACACAGCAATTATGAATCCGATATTCGAATATATAACAAAAATAAGAACAACCTAAAACTTCATGATCAAGACTTCTACTTTATTTATTTGAAACCATCTGATGTATCTTCTGTTTGTTCTTTTTGGTTGTTTTGCAAATTAGGTGAGGCATTTTTATGTACATCACCGAGAAGATGGGCTCAATCCCGAAACCGGTTGACTTTCGTGACTTGAATTCTGTTAACTTCTTTTTGCTAATAAAATTAGTAGCCCTAAGTGAACTTTATCTATTTAAATGTATAATAATTAATATTATTGTTCAATATCGATGAATAAACCAACACAAATAAAATGATAAACAGTAGACTCCCTCTCTTGGTTCGGCAGTCGGATAGTCCGGCGTGAGTCACACTCAGCTGGCTATCGACATGTCACCACTTGTTCCACTACTCTAACCAGTAACCATATTCCAGCATTCATTAGTTCCGTACGGTATGTTAACAGGTGACGTGGGGTTGACAAGTCTTTTGTTTTTATTCAAATACAGATTTGTTTGTCTTTGGCTGTTTCTTTTGAATTTTGTCATTCACCTAAGGTCCGAGCTGCGTTTTTGACCATACTAATTCATTTAATAAAAGCCTTAAGCTAAACTCCTTCAGTTTTGGAGCTCTAAAGAGCCCCTAAATGTGTTTTTCTTGCATTTTTGATAGTCTGGCCATTATTTTAGTTCGGCCTATCTTCCGGTCCCGAAGTGGCTGAACAAGAGTGAGTCTACTGTAATTTAAAATGTCAACAAGTAAAAGTTTATATCAAAATTTACAAATATCTGAAAACTGTGTTGCAGACGACTATTGAAAAAGAGCAGCAAGAAAAAATACCTAATCGTGGAGCAGGAACTGCAAAGTTCACCGGGATGGCCTCCTCTCAGCATGGAACCCCCAGCTGCAGTGAGTCTGGAGCCTGTGAGTCGTCCGGAGAGATCACCTGCAACTGTGTACTCTCTAGCGCACAACACTGCCTTTCCCTTCCCGCCAGGTAAATTCAACATTAGACCACAATGTGACATTGGGAGTTGTTTCTCTACAAGTTACCGGTCAATATGCAAGCAGTTGTTGGTTTTTAGAATTACAGTAACACCCTCTCGCGTAGTACCAATTATTTTTTTAAACGCATTTACTTTTTAAATTATGGAGGTCAAATAATTTATCATTTCCAGTTTAATGTTCATACTAATGGCATACTTTGACTTGGACAGTCATTCGGTGAATCTGATTCTTTGAGACGCTTTAAATTTACAAGGGGGCACTTTGATTTATATGAACCTTAAACAGCTGCACAATTCCTGTCGCCTTCTCAGAATCTCTGTTTCTGAAGCAAATATGCCGATCTTTTACATTGTCCCTACCACTAGATAACCAATTTGATGTATTAAAACTATAAAATAATTAACTGGCAGGCAAACAGACGAACATTATAATTTACCAAACAACACGAATATAGCCTCTTTTAAAGAAATATTTAGGTTAGTATAATCACACAAATTCAATTTTAAAAGCCGTCCTGACAAGTACTGTCAGCTGGTAGTGAATATTGGGCCACCGCAGAATGTTTTATTACGGATGTCAAGGATAACTAAAATTTAGTTTACAATAATGTTTAATTTTCAGGTAATCATGAAGGATCAGTTCCTCACTTGGATGCTTTCATGCACTCTGGAGATGTTGTAAGAAAGATATCAGAGGTGTCTAACGGAATAGCAACCATACCCCGGTGTGTATCCAGGAGCCCGGCGCCGACTTGTCAAATGGAGCTGCAGCCCCACCAATCAGAGGACAGTATCTCGTGGTACGTCACGCCTCCAGAGACCCCTCTCCACCATGTAGGCTCGTCCTGACTCTACCAGTTAGCTTTAAATAGTTTCCAACATAACACACGAGGAAGTAATAGTATTAAAGACCAAAGAACGTTAAAGTATTATTTTAGCTTTTACTGGAAATTTATACCGGCCTATAAAGTTTGTCCAAGAAGAAAATATTTTGCTTTATATATAATTTGTTTGTTCAAAAGGAATTTTCTTTTACATAGTTTGTTATGTTTTGTTTGTATATAAGACTTATTAAGTGGATCCTTTGTGTAGTAACTATACCAGGTTTTTAGACAGTTGATTATTAATGTTAGAAAGTGCTTATATTATCTTTGTTATAGCAAGCCATAAAGTAGTTTGATAATTTACCAGGTATATCGGTTTACAGTTCTGTCTTGTTATTGTCATAGCAGTATTTCACATAAGAGGTGTGTGGAAGCAAGATTTTAAAATTATAAGAATAGAATGTTTAATACTTAAATATACCAAAAATATTTTATCAATTCAATCTTAAGCTCATTGAATTTAGCCACAACAAGTTAACACTTAATGAGTTGAGAAAACTTACCTCCTCACCTGGGGAATTTCAGGTCTGCTATTTAATAGATCAGTGCTAGCAATAAGCAGCAAACTAAACATTGACATCAGACATTTTGTTGGTATACAGATGTGCCACGAAATAATGGAAGGAATGTCAAGAACTCTATCTCGACATGTAACAAACTACATAATATAATCTCAGACTCCTGACTCTATTTTGTTTGGGAAGAACTAACCGTTGCAGCAGTTTTTTGCTATGTAAGAGAGAACTTGGTTGAAGGCAATGGATCAAACAATCAAGGAACAAAACTGTTGCTGCTTCAAAAATGGTAAAGATTTTGCATAAGATTGGGCAGAAAAGTGGTGTTTGAATTCATTCAGTGTGATAATAGATCTTTATTTTTCATTTAGAATGAACAAATCATTGACAAGTCATGCACATGGCACATTGCCAAGGTCATATTAAATTAATGCAAACAAATTCATTCTTGCAGTATACTTAAAAAATTAATTCAATTGATTAAAATTTGAGTAACTTAAGTTTAAAATAAAATGTCTACTAATTCAGGCTTTATGAGCCAAATTGAAAGATTACATTCAATCACAACCTAGCTTTGTTTCAACACTTTTTCTCAAAATCTCACAGCTTGTTACATTATTAAGCCAAATATCTATATAAATAATTAATAAAATAAGACTTTTGTCTGTACATTGCAATGAATCCATCGGTTTTTGGTTATTAGGTGTTTATATACTTTGCAAAGACCGAAACTGGTGTACAAAATTCTTGTCTGTCTGTCTGTTACGTTTTAAAACATATTGGACCGCTTATAATTCAAAATCGGCTGAAGCTATGGCGATGAAACTTTGTTTAAGGGTTTAGCTTATTACGCAGTGTGTCTTTATCTATGTATCAATAAAACATCCACAAAATAAATGGCAAAGACCAAAGTGGGCTCTGAAAACATTTTTTAGGCGTTTTGGACTGCTTATAAGTCAAAATTGGCTGAAACTATAGCAATGAAACTTTGAGGGTTAACCTAATTACGCAGTGGGTCTTTTGCTACATTTGAAGTCTAAATAACATCCTCAAAAAATTTCACAAAACCAAAGTGGCCTCTAAACGACGGAAATGACTACGACTCTCACAAGATAGCCAACACTTATAAAGAGAAGATGGTGAACTAACAGGCAAACTAAATGGTTTTTCTAAGAATATACAGAAAACTTTTTTTTAATTTGCAGGATAGCTAACACTTATAAGGAAAAGATGGTGAACTAACAGGCAGACTAAATGGTTTTTCTAAGGATATATTATAAGAAACTATTTTTTTGTTTACTTTAAATTTGCAATTTTCTTAAAATATACACACAGCTATGTTAATATAGCCCCGAGGCAAAGCGCGGGTACTCTCAGCTAGAAATTCATAAATGCTCTCCTAACCGACCCTTTTGCCATATCAGATTAAATATCGGCAAAGGCTGGTGGGGTTATGAGCTCCAAAGCATTCGTGTGCCCTCCCCTAACTATGGCTCTGATGGCAACAGTCTAGTGTACTTATGTACCAAGTTTTCCTGCTAGATCTAAAAATAAACACAATCTTATAAAAAACTGTAAAATAGCTTTAGTTGTTTAGACACTCCTAAAATTAAATATTGAAAATATTATTTATCTAATGTCAAATTTGTGATAATTTTGCACCCAACACACCTCTGTTGTAAATATTGAAACTACTTGCAGACCCCAGTACTTTGTCCCTACTAGTTACTTGATTTCATGGCATACATACTGTATTAGTAAGTTGTATTATAACATTCTAAAGCTACTTAAAACCATGTAACAAAAAGTATTTGAAGTTTCATAATTGTGTGAACTTTACCATTAGATTGATAGTTTTAGTCATGTTGGAATGTAGGGCTGATGAGAATTTTGAGGTCAAAGTTCCTTTTTTGAGTTTTACATATAACTGTTCAAAAGCATAATCATAAAATATAAACTTTGTGATCATTAAATTAGTTAGAATAGTACTTGAAAATAGAATAATATTGATACAGTATATTTTTTAGGATTTTACATTTGAAAATAGATTTTCTGATTTGGGTAGTAGGCGCCTCAAGTTTAGTTCAGAATAAACCGTTCGTTTTAAATTCTACACACTATGTGCAATTTGTTTAAAAACTGAAACATCAGATTATATACATTTACAGAGATGATAGATTCTAGAATGGTCACATGAAACTGTAATGTAAGTAATGGCTGAAACATCAACTGTTAACTGCAGACAATGTTTTCTTTGGTAACTGAGACACGCATTTATTTATAGGTGTATATTTAATGTCTTATTCATAATCGTGAATACAAAGTGTTCAAAGTGTCTCAAAATGTCAAGGAATGTAATTGTGATTTGATTTAGATCACTGAAATTAGGGTAAACTTGTGTTTACAAATAGTTGCATTGGACATTTAAGGGTTTTAATCAGATGATACAACCCATTTGTTGCTTTTTTTCTCCTCTACCTACTGAGGTAAACTAAAGGACAGGTTGGTTTAACATTCTTGGTTTCTTCAACGAACGTCAATCATGGAGTCAGCCATTTCTCCAAGTAAGGCCTCTCTCTTTAATGTTTACATTTTGCATAATTAGATTTTTGGACACCTTTGGTACAGTTTTCATTGAGTTATTAGGACATGAGTTTGGCGCGTGAGCTGAGATATATTTCAAAATAATATATGTAATTTTTATGTAATTCAAAATATTTAATAATTTAATATTTAAATAAATATTATAGATAGGAAACCTTACCAAATTAGGTATGTACGCCTGCATTTCCTATCTGTAATCTTAATATATAAAATTAATTGAGTTTTAGGGGAAATGGCATAACTCAAGAACGGCTTACCAGATTTAATTTTCCTTTTTAAGTTTCCTAATCTTGTGTAAAATGTTCTTACAGAAAGTAAAATGAAGAAAATCACTTGAAAATTACAGAAATTGATGAATTAATTTTACCATATACTTAGTAAGCAAAGCATCCAGCTGATTATTTAACAACTTTAGTAAACCCATATTTTTTGTAGACAGGACAAAGTCAGTCGGGTCAGCTTATGTTTCTAATGTTCAGACAATTGCCCCACTTCCATTTATAAATATGTACGTTGACAAAAAGTGTTAGTTTTATAAGCTTTAGTTTTAAATTTTATTTAAAGTCAAATTGAGAAATGTTTCTATCCTACTTGAGTTCTCTAAGTATCAATTCATTGGTGATTTTCTTCTAGTCAATTTATTAACAATTTTAATACTTAAAACTGTTTGTACCATTATAATTATTCTCACTGTTATAGTTTGAGGTTTAAAAGCTATTGAAATTAGCTAAGATGAAATGAACTAGTAGCCTACATGGTGACTTACAAATAAAATAAACAGATGAATTTGTAACAGCTGTCACATTGGTGTAGGTCATAGCAAAGTTGAAGTTATGTCAGTTTATAGAAAATGGTTTGCCATTAAACACACAATGGTGCAATAAAATATTTGACACCACCTTTTCGTAAATGAGACTTACAAGAAAAGAAATGAATCAGTGATTCAACTAAGAATCACGGAGTATTATGTGGGAAAGACACCATGTCTATAAGCATTAAAGTGCTGACAAAAGACTCCCATGTATTGTTCACTGCAAGTCTTATCAAAATGTGCTGCTGAATCAATGATTGCACTGTTGAATCTTAAATCAGTTAAGTGGCAAACGATTCTCTACAAACAACATCAATTCAACTTTACTATTAAACCTTGTGCCAACGTGACAGTGTTTCAAATGTGTCTTTTCATTTTGAGTCAACTGTTGTGTATTGTTTGTTGGCATTTTTTCAAACCTAACTCTCTGGCATTTTGCAATTTATACAATTTGTTTTAGAGCATTTTTGTCAATTTTGTGTAGTTTCAATAGAGTAAGAGGCCTAATAAGTAATAATGTTATTCAATGTAGCCACTGGTTTATAAATCATAGCTGTTTGAACTCGTAAGTAATATTAAGTTTGTAAGTTTTATCATGATTATACATTTAATCTATTAACTGACCTTTTCTTTATCCATTTATTACCTGGTTAATGCTAATATAAAACTTGTACTTTTTGAAAGAATAAAGTTGTTAATTATGTTTATTATTTTATTAGCTTATCTACCATTCAACTCAATGAGATTGAAATAAACCAAACACAAATGTGTTATCTATATCAATAGCTGCATTATTTGTAAGTATGCTATAAAGTATAAACCCAAACAAAGTTTACTTTTTACTTTTTTAGTAATTTAAAATCAAACTTTGAGGTGAACCACAAAATAGTATAGTATACTTTTTGACATGATGCAAATAATAATAAGAAATAAATTAATAAATGTTTTAATATTATAAAGAATTAATTAAGTAAGCATTGTATTGATCTCAGCAGTCTGAATTATAATTAAAAAAAAAAACAGCTGTTACAATGATTTACTAAAAGTCAGTGTTAAAATTAATAACAATCAAAACAAACTCATTCCAAACCATTCTCAACTAGCTGATGTCCATGCCACAAAAAGATAATTAAAATTATGTTTTTCTCCCTAGGGAGAAAACATCATCAAAACAATACTTTATTACACACTGGAAGAATTTCTTCACAGAGACTGCGAAGACCTATTATAATTTATAATTAACCTATTATAATTTAAACTACTCTGTAAAATTTGACGCCAATACATTTCTTGAAGAAATTGTAATAAAGATATTTTGAATTTTATTTACCTGGGTGTAAAAGTGACACTGTCAATAAATGTGTCTAAAGTAGCTGTTTTCAGAACAGAATGACAAAATAGTATATTTCATCACTAGGTCCTCAAGTGACACTTTTTGACACAAGGTCAAGTTAAAGGGGGTGGTCATAGCTCAGTGGTACAGTGGTGCACCAAATCAGCCAGGTTCGATTCCAGGCGCAGTGATAACTTTTCACGATGGCCATTCCCGTGATTGGAAGTCACGTTAATCCGTTGGTCCATGCCATTGGTTATTGGGCTATTAATTAATGACCCAATCTGGGGAACAGTCGGCCCTAGTTTGTAACAAGACTACACCTCATCATCCATCAAAAACACTCATTACACTCACCCTTCATCCCATATTCACCTTAAAATACCCTCTAGGAGTGGTCGGTGTCTGAGATCAAAGTATCAAAGTAACGTCCGAGGCTGAGCTAATAATACTTGTCAACTTGTTATTGTTTTTGAGTTGTACACATACAATTGTTTAAACACTAACATTTGCATTATTTTACATTTGCGCTGAGGACAAAGACAAATGCGGTGTAACATGTGAAAGTTTTCATTAAAGGTTTTGTTTGATTTCATTCCAACACGTTGATCTTTTTTCACACCAATTTTCATTTACCGAAAAATCACCAGAATAAAAAAACATGCCTCAATTAAAAAGTGTTTATTTTTGTTTGGTGAGGATAGGATTGATCCACAACCACCGCTGTGTTACTGAAGAGTCAGAGAGTGCATTGCTACTAACCTCATTGTTGTATATCGCTGCATTCTCATGCTACATAATCAGTCCTGATACTTTTTGATCATACCTCGTATTATTAAGGTATTTAGATTTTAGAACAATTCTTTTAGAATGAATATGGTTTTAGGTCCAGTGGTGAAGTACCACCCTGTTGTTCAAGAGAACTTTGAAGCAGGATAATCAAAGGTTTATTACGGGTCTTCCCTTCAAATTAAATTTATTTATTTACATAATATTATCATCTACACACACAACTGCAGGGAGTTGTTCTAACTTCTCAACAATATTGCTGACTAACTCCATTTCATCATCTGTTAACTCCACTTTTATTTTTGGAATCATTGTTATTTTGGCATCTTCAATGATGTAGTTCATTTCCTGAAGTTTTGTTTTTACTTGGTGGAGCTTTGTCATTTCACAAGTAAACTGAAAAACAACACCTAGTATTAGTATTTAAAGAAAATACAGTGAGAGCTTTTTAAATTTTAATACAACATTTTAAACATTTTTCAGACATAGGTAAAAATTAGCTATTCAATTATTTTTTTGGTCAAAATGAATTTATATGTTGTTTAGTAACGTTCTTTAAATATTTTGATATTACTTATCTGGTGCAAACAAGCCAAATGACAAATTCAATAACTTCACAGAAGATGATATTGCCATATAGTAACACAACTGGGAACAACTACCCAATCAGTATGGTAAGGTACAGGATTCCATGCCGTTTGTAAAGAAACCATTCAGGAAATGGTTACTGTCCAAGCGATCAAAGAAGTCTCTTAAAAAAGTTTTGTTATAAAACAAATATAGAGTTTTTTGTTATTAAACCCCTATTCATTACCATCAATCCTTTTTCAGTAATATAAAACCCTATTGGCATTTCCTTTCAAAGAACAAAGAACTCTCTTCTTAGAGTTGGTATCAAGGTAAGGTTTTTCTACGGATAAAAAATACTATTTGTTATTGCATGACATGAAAGTTACCTTTTAATTCAGCGGTTTGGTTGGACTTTATATATTTTATACATATACAAGTTGTAGTATAGAGCAATGTTTGATATTTTAGGTTCTGACTCCTTAAACAACCCGATAAGCCTGAAATGTAGATACTATATTATTATTCACAATAACTTAGTTAAACTTCAACTCACCGTTAACTTTTGGTTGTCATCTAAAGGTGACACTTCTTCTGCTTCTGCTTCGATTGCATGATCAACACTAACATCTTCAACATTGCTCACACCAGCTGGAGGCTGTGCCACAACAATGCCTTTCTTTTCAAAATGGTTTTCTAAGGATGTGTCCGATATTATACCTCTGAAAGTTGCACTCATATTAATGAATTTGTGTTTTATACTCTTTCAAATGAGAGGTGACATGATGGGGTAAATTAAATATTTCAAAGGGTCATCCCTCACTACCCCTATTTTAGGTGGGGAGGCAAATCCCCAAAACATGCCAAAAAAAATACTTCAGTTGACCTTTAATACATATGCCAAAAAAATATGCACATTCAAAAGTTTTCATTCTTTCAGAAGATGAGATAAGTAACAACGAAGTAACTAAAGTTTTCCTGAACACACTCCTCTATTAACATTTGAGAAACATACATGTAACATATGCCATAACTCTGCAGTTAAAAAGTGCATTTGTATAAAATACAAGTTTTTATTTTTAACCACACAACTAAAAAAACACCCTTTACAACGTTTTATATATATTTAGGTTTGTTAAATATTGTTAAACACTTGTTTTTTACTTTTCTCGTAAAGTTACTTCGCCACAAAGCTCACTCCTTGGTGTTCATTTGTATCTTGGTTTACTCAGCACTTAGGTATGCCAGCTGGAGGTCCTTATGTTCCTTGTTTGTGAGACCAGCCATAAACAACTCGACAGGAAGCAGAATACTCAAATTATTAACTTTGCCAATGAAGTTATGTTTTTTTTCAGTTTTAAAACAATATTTTTAATCAAAAGGGGGTTAAAAGAGGGGTTTTAGTATGGGTTAAACACATTTACTGCTACAAACATGTTTTAACATGAAAATTTGTATTTGATTCAATGTCAAGACCATGGCTTGGTTCCGTGCCGCTAGCAGGGAATGTGCTAAAGGATAGTCATAGTCATTCTTTATTAGCATATAAATTTGTTACATATATTTGATACTAAATGAACTTTAAAAATGTTAATGATGACTCACCCATTTTTCTTTAGGACGGTGTGAATTTCGATTTTTGTTTTCTTCATTGCTGGCGTCCATGCCGACACTAAAAGAATGCATCCTCTTGGACCTTTTATACTGTATTTAACTAGTTTGGCTCCATCTTGATTCAACTGATAAAATAAAATAATTGGTCATCTTTAACTAAAGCATTAATTAAAACTGCTAACTTAACATTATTGGTAGCTAAGCTATACATTGTTGCTAAGCCTTACATTATTGTTACTCTTATAATATAAAATTTCTGTTAAATTTAAAATTTAAGTATAATTAATCAAGAAGCAAGAGTCAGTTTTGTTTCCCCATTAGTTCAAGGTTTTAAGAAATCTGTATATAGAACCATGTTGATCAAGATAAATTATCAGGAAGCTTCCCCCTAATCTACGAGTTTTGTTGCATTCCTTCTGATTTGATCTTTGCATATGCTTTCAAAGTAACAGTATTAATACTAGTTAATTTTTAAAATTACAACAGCTCCAATAGTAATTTGAGCTTGGCCGTATTAATACTGTTAAGAAATGTGTGAAACATCAATTGATAAAGTGTTTTCTAATATTTTACTATCTATTTATTTATTATTATTACTTTGATTGAAGTTATGCCAAATATATTTTAACGGATTAACAACACAAGTCTATAAAATATAGCTTATATTTAGCAAATTGCTTTGCTTAATCATAGCTACAAACACAAACAACACAAAATTACTTTTAAAAAAATAATTAGTTAGTTTATTATTATTACTATATATTTATTACTATGGCTATTTTTGTTTAGCACTTAAATATTATTATAATATTTAATATATATATATTTTATAATAATATTTTTGTTGACACTATTTTGTGTATGCTATGTACATGTATAAATAAAGAAGTTTTGAATTTGAATTATTATACCATCTTCCAGTTATAATAGTTACTGAACTTTTACAAAAGTCTAGAACTACTAAACTCAGATTGTATGTTTGACTAAAATATATGATCTTATAGTCTGTGCCAGGAATTATGATGGTCCTGAAAGGCAGAGGCGTAGATACGGAGGGAATAAAAAGGATATATCCCAGAACCCATTGGTTGGAAAAGAGTGGATGGTTTTTCATTTATGAGTCAATTTATTAGCATTAATTTAGTTGAACAGTGGGTTTCCGATTATTACCGAGTAAAAAGGTGAGATAGGCACAGAAGTTCATTGATAATCAGCTGTTTACTATGTGAAATTGTAATATGTGCTTGTATAAATTATTTGTAAAGTTTTAGCTTAGATAGTTTAGTTGTTTTTTGACTTGTGTTTTGGGTGTGTGACGAACTAAACTTACTGTTATCAGAGCAAACACACTGGAACTGCTGTATCAAGAAAATAGATAGGAAAGTTTACTTGTGTAAAATAACATATTTTGTTAAGCTTTTAAACTATAAATGCATGGGTGATAAAACTGTGTTGTATTTTAAGGGAGTAGTACTGTGTTCAATACTTGTAAATTAAGAGTTAAACTAGAGTTGTTATTAGGTAGTCCATTTATTTGCCTGTAAATATATTTAAATCATAATTATACGTGCGTGTTGCAAATGTTCAATGGACCAATCAAAAAGTACAAAATAACAAAACGTATTGAAAAGCCAGAAAACCAAGAAATTTAAGTGGACAATTATGGACATACCATAGCTGTAGAAAAGGGCTAAAAACTCAATAACTACATAAGAATACATTTAATTTTCCAACATTTTATGAGGGAGAACCCTCGGACCCCCTCTGTGCAGAAGAGGCTGCATCCCATGATCCCCCTCCCCGCATTGTTTGCTTTCTTACAATATTCTGTGTTTACACAACTGCTAAAAGGTTTTTCAAAATTGTATGTTTATTAATTTTGTTAAATATTTAATTTTATAGAAATACAGTATGTAAACAAATAATCAGATGATCATGTTTTATTTGACATATTTTGGCTTAAAAGCTACCATTAAATTACATTTAAACCTATGGTCTCCTAGAAAAACATTCAACACTATAATACAGCCCTAATGTAGCGGTCAACGTAACCAATGGTGGACGCAACATAAAATTTAAACAGATAAAATAAATAAATAAATTTTTTATTGCAAAAACATTTTACAATGTATGGCAATTGTCAGAAAAGCTGATTGAGCTAAAATTTTCCATTCACTCTCACATCTAAGTCCCTTTTATACATACAAGTTTTCCAATCTCTCTCTCATTCATTCGAATTATCCCACTCTAGTCCCTATTCGGTCAGCCAATTACCAGGTCTCCCAGTTAAACGCCATAAACTCGTCTATGTTATAAAAAGCTTGAGTGCACAACACATTTTTTAGACGAGCTTTGAATGCCTTGGGCACTTGTTTTTAAGCGAATTTGGCAATCTGTTGGTGAGATGAACACCTGCCTGAGAAGGTAGCGCTCATGAACTACCGTCCTGTGTCTCCCAGTTGGTAGTTGTCCCTGCCTCTGGTTTCATAAGAGTGTGTGTCGCAACCTCTTATGGTATTACATTTTGTTTTGAAAAAAAGACATGTCTCTAGAATGTAGAGGCAAGGGAGTGTCAATAGCTTGAGGTCTTTGAATGCTTGCCTGCACGACTCGGTGTAGACAGAAACAACTTTTGACATGTTGTTTATTTTAGTTGTCAAATCTGATTTACTTATATAGTAATGGATAAGCTAGACTTTTGTTTACAAAACAATATGTGTCACCTGGCGAGAAAACCCTTAACTAGTTTTCACCGCTACTTTACGTCCACCGTTTTCTAGGAAACCACTCTCATCTGATAACATTGAAAACAAAACTCACCGTCATATTATGGCCGTAATGTAGCGGTCACCGCTTTCTAGGAAACCATAGCTTTAACAATAACTTTAATACTTGAATAAATTAACAATCACTTTAAATGATACATGGGTTAAATTGTTAAACCAATTCGAAATTCATATGAAATATTTAAAATTCTACTTTTACTCACAGTAAAAATTACCGTACATTTTGAATACATTTCTGGATTTTAATTTTTGCTTTATAAAAACAATTTCCCTAACTTTTAAATGAACAAAAGTTTAAAAACATTTGCCACAGAAGTAGTAGAGTAGCTTGTTCATTTTATGGTAAGTTTAAGGCATTGTGAATATTGGCGTTCGAATCTTACAGGTACCAAGCAAGGGATAGGCTAGGAGCTTTCACACATGCACCTATTCAATAAATATAGATTACCTGAGTAGATTTTATTATACTTTGTATTGTTGCAGCAGGCATGTCTCTATTTTTTGCATATTCGATTGCTTGAGCTAGTTGAAAGTTAGTAGTTGGATTGGGATTGTTGCCATTGTCTGAAAATCAAGAGAAATTGTTCAATACCAGTGTAATCAGGATGAAGTGATTGGATTTAAAGTTACATAGTTTCTCGATTACGCAGTTTAGGAAGATAACTACATTCACATGTCGATGTGTCAGAAAAACGGTTACATTTGTTTCTTTCATCATACAAATTATTGCCTTATAGTTCATCAATAGAGTGCAACTGAAAAACTGTAAATCTTTTACAGATTTCCTTGAATTTTAAAACACAAGAGATGAGCCATGGAAGGTTTCTCTGGGTTATGAAATCAATGATGATGAAAGAGGCAAGCAGATATGTATTGGTCTGACATATAATGATAGACAGGAATTATGGTAGCTCTTGACAAAAATATTGTGTGTATAAGGTTTAAGGAAGGTTTAAAACAAATCAAGAAATCCACGGTTATAATACTAGGCAATCAAGAGTTAGTCATAAACTACACATTAATTCAACACTAATAAAAAACAGTCAATATTACAACACAGCAAAAAAATATAATCAAATACCAGAGGATGTTAAAATATTGAATACTTGAAGAAATTTAAACTACAATTTAAAAAATATCTAATGGAAAAGCAGTACTACAACTTGAATGAATATCTAGAATGAAAATAAATACAAACACTGACAACCATGGTGCGATGCACTTTCAACGGGTTAACTTCAAGTATCAAGAAAAACTTGGGAATAGCCTATTTTCTTAATCAGAAAACCAGTTCAAACCAGACTGGTAATGACAAATACAAAAAAGCCGTTCCACGAAACCAAGTCTGGCCTCCATGGTCAATAACAGAAGAGGACATTGCAAGATGGGACTTTACAACAAAAATATCAAACAGCACAAATCATGTTTCTAAATGGTTACACAATGTGCCAAACATTTTTAAGGCCACTGAAAACACTTAACTTAAGTAGATATAAAACATGTTATATTAGTTGGGTACTTTTTGTTGCAAGAACAGTAAACATATGAGAATTATTCATAACATAGCTATAATCGCATAAAGAAGTCTGGGGCACAGATGTAGCCATAAATACAATGGTAAGATTTATGAAAATGCTATTCTTAGTTTTTCTTTTAAATATTACTCTAGACCTATTTTGGATCATATTCAAACTTCTATTTTCCCAGTTGGAAGACCTTGTTTTATTACATTTTACCTTGGTTGTAGTGCTATTACACACACTCGCGAACCGCGAGTCCAAGAGCCGTGGACAGTGTAAATAGTTCTGATTAGGTGACTTAGTTTTAATAGTGTATATCAGTGTAAATAGTGACTTAGTGTATCTACCGATGATGTAGCACAACCGCTGCGAAACACGTGTTTAGGCTACAACCTGCACCGTAGGATCTAAAGGCACCACAATCAAGGTAACCGTAATTAAAATACACACCAGCCTTGGTTGATAAAATACACTTAAAACCCTAGGCCTACCATTTGAATTTGAGACCCGAAAGTTAGTCTGACTACTTACTGCTATATAAGAAAGTAATACACTTTGTATAAATGAGTTTTGAGTAGCTGATCTCTTGAAACTAACCCACCTTGAATGGCAACTTTCATTCTTTGACCAAGTTGTGAATACAGTTGTGATCTTTGCGTGTCTTTTAAAGCTTTCGTGTGTCTAATATTTTGCCATTTACTGTGTCCTGCATATCTCTTGAGAACAAGGTAAACCTCTCGGGATGCCAAAAACATTTTAGTTAGCCCAGAAGTATTTTAAATAGCTTAAGGTTTTATTTTTACGAACAAAAATTGATACAGCCAAAATTTGAACATAATTTAATACACATAGAATGAAATAAAATATTATAACACAAGTTATTATTACATAATGTAGGCTACAACCTTTCTGATAATAAAATAACCTATACGTTTTAACTTATAACCTAAAATCACAAAGTAGTATCTATCCTTGGTTTTCGTCTGCTTCAGTAATTATTTTTCTGTCAGCAGCTGAGTACTTAGAGTCAGCTGTTTATTTCTTGTAAACGTAGATTAATATGTTTAGGACGGTAATCTTTTGGTTCTACAGAAGGTATTATAGCGATGAGTTATAGCGTATAATGGATATTACAGTTATATGCACAATTATTCTAGTACGATTCGTAGCCAACCATTTGAGTCGGGTTCAGAGCTGAGTTCCAATTATGAGTTTTCTAGACAAATATAGCTGTCTTTTCCCCTAAAAATCTTATTATAACCGTACCAAACAAATTAAAAGCTATCGAATCAACGATTTAAAAGGCATCTGACAGAATTTTTCGGAAGATGGCTGTTATTTAAAAAAGGCTATGCTGTAACTAGTTATACTCTTATGCTTATTTAAGTTATTGTATCCACACAGTGTATCTAGTAACTACAGAAAGTACTGTATCTTGTACGTTGAAAGGCACCTCCTATTTGTTCAGCAATGTTTATGTCTTCTGTGCCTATGTTATTTGTACCTCCAAGCAAGACAAGTGTATCACTGTAACACATTCTATTTTGCGCTAGTTCAACGTCATTTAATAATTGGTTCATTTTTGAGTAGGGTTTAAAAAAACCACAACCTTATAGCTAGAGTCTCTAGTCTTACTTAATAAACTACTCAAACCTCTGCCATGGCTATCAGCAATGATTTCCACTTTATGCGGCTCAGACGAGTGCATTTTTTTGCTTTTGAATGTGTGCTTTTGTGGATGTATTTTGTTGAATATTTAGGCCTATTTTTGTTTGTTTAAATTAACTAAACAGAAGTGCATGATTTGTACAATACCTATGTTTCGCGAAAAAACGGAGGCCTATCTTTAATTTTACAAATTTATTAAAAACCAAGCGGGAAGAAAAAAACATAGCCGACTCGTAGCCACATGCGCTACGGCGAATTTGGATTCAAATAAACAGGTGTTAATTTATTTTGTTTAATTACCTGTATACAAAACTGTTTTTACACTATTAGTAACTTTTTACATTTTTAAATTAGACGATACAGTTTCTCTGGTCTATGGTTAGACACTATTTACGCTATGGATTCTCTTGAATTGGAATCAATTTATGTTGTAATGCATATATTATAAATTATAATAAACAAGTTTTATTTACTCTTTAAATCATAGGAAACCTATACTAGTAATTTGAAAAAGGTGATTTAATTTTAATGTTTTCTGCTCAGTGCCTTGAATGTCAAAGTGAAGAAATCTGCGTAGTGCCATTGGTAGTGCCTAATTGAATCTCAAAGTGAAGAAATTCTTTGGTAATATTTTCCAATATCCCAAATATGTTCAATATCTCCCAAAAACTACCCTAAAGTATTAATTAAAAAAACAACCCTCTCTTAGTGGGTTCCTATACTGTAAAAGGAGTGTTCAAACACAGTTACGAGTGTCTAGGCATTGTAGTTTTAGCTCCAGCGATGATGAGTGAGTCAGTCAGTCAGGACAAAGCCTTTTATAAATATACTGTTGTTTAAACCTGATTAATTGTATTGCTTGGAAATTAAGTTTGAACGCATAATATGTAAATCAAGCTTTCGTGTACGAGGACAAACGGAGAAAGAAGCAAACAAACATTTTGCCCTTAAAGAGTATTTCCAGGACCTAGTATGTATTTCTACCCTCATCTGTTATTTATAAGTAAGGCCTTTGCTAGGTCGACGAATATGTAAAAATTGACCGAAAATCATGGGAAGCCTAATTAAATTAAGTCTAGGGGCTACTTATTTACTCATTAACAACTTTTAGTTTTTCCGCACACGTGTTTCTCAATGAGGCACCAACATGTCACCTATTAGCGTAGCCATGAACGTTTAGCTAAATTGCTCTCATCAAAACGATTGCTTGAGTACTGTGGAGATCAGATTTAGGCTGCAGCGCTGCGCCCTATAAGGAATATGTGGCTAATTTTTGACGATTTTAACCATTTAAATGCATCCTGGACTGAATTTTTCTCGTCAACTAATGTGTTTGTTATTTACTTTCTTGAATCGTTATAAAAAGCAACAAATTCTTATTCAAATAATTAAACATAGCCGATACATTGCCACAGTTAAGCGCTACGGCGAATCTTAGCAAACTTCCAATAAAACAACAGATTTTCATTTTTTTATTTTAAATTAAACGAAACTCTTTTATACACTTTTAGTAGTTTTTACAATATATTTTTTAAGATTCGCCTGATTTACTCTTTGGGATTATATAGTCAACAAACAACAGCTGTTAATAGTTGTATTTGTTTTGAAAATAGAAAGTTATTTACTTTCCGTATCCCAGGAAACCTAGGCTTGTAAATTATAGACCAGCTGATTTATGTGAACCCCTGTCTAGTAAAATATACTCAGTGGTATTTACCATGGTTGAAACAATTCAATTTCTTCCCAGTGTTCTGAATGTCAAGATAAGAAATTCTGACTAAATAACTAAATTGAAATAACTTTAAAACGGTAAGTTCTAGAGCAACGGTAGATGCTCTGATCGATAAAAAAGATAAAACTATATTTCATAAAGTGAATTTTGTATCCATGTATGGTAAAGCTACAAGTTTATAGGTAAACCCAAACTTTGAATGGCCACCATTTTGAAACGGAAGATCCGATCTAGCTGATTAACGAACTTACCTTAGAAAATTGCCAAAGGAAAAATATGTGTACCAAATTTCATGAAGATCGGACAAAATGGCAAACCTATCTGTTTAAAAAAAAATTGCTAATAAGGGAGGAACATCTATGTGGGGTTATTGGGATTTACTCACTTTCATTTGATAATTAAATTGAAGTATTTTGCTAGAGTGAAGGTATAATAATCCTTAGTCCGGAGGGTTTATTTTATTCATCAGACATTTAAACGGACTTCATACTTTTATCAGTGTATTGTTAAAGTATAATATGGAGTTTAGCTTGTTGTTTTTATTAGCTTTAAACGGGACTTTTTCAATTAAACCAGCAGTGACGGATGTACGGTGAATATTACGGCAACATCAGAGGTTTGAATGTGTTTTCAATAAGTTCTCAGTATTATGTATTGCACTGTTTTGTTTTTATAGTAATCCCAACCGAACCGCATATTTACCCTTCTGGTTTTCATTGGCATGCAGCCCTGGACGTATTTATGGTATCTGCCGCCCCTAGGCAGCGAGGTTTGCCCCTTCCCCTCTTGTCAGTGCAATCTCCGACGTCACTAAGATTACCCCAGTAATGAACTCGAAACTGTCCCATGAGCTGATTTTGTAGACAGGTTGTCGGCAAATGCCTGCTGCATTAACAAATCTAATAACTTTTAGGATCCTTTTTTAACCACGTTTTGTTGCGCCATTTTGCGTAAAAATAAATACGTTTATTTTCCCATTTTAACATTGTAGATTACAATTAAATTACAACGATTCTTGAAACATTCAGATAAATAACTTAAAGCTGAACATAACAAATAAATACAGAACCCCAGAACGAAACATAATTATTAAATAACAAACAATATTAGGAAGATATTAGGGGTCTCGTAGACAATTGTCAGAAATGAGACCTCCTTCAATTACAAGAAATATATAAATGCAGAGAGAGAGAGAGAGATAAACACGTGTGACAAAACAATACAGATAAAAAACCAATACAAAACATTGCAACCTATCATTATACAAAAATTAAATGACCCTTTATATAAGCAAATATACATACATAAAAACGATTCTGAATTCGGATTACATCTATGGAAGGCAACGTTGTTCAAAGCAGAAGTCAGAATCGCGTTTTATAGTGCGAGAACAGCACGGAAAAGGTTCGATAAAGTTATTTGATATGTTGATAAAACAATATTGATGATACACAATTTGACGATACCTTTTCTACATACTCGGCTCACGATTCTAGCAGGACCAAATCTGGATTCTAGGGCGTTTCACTAAACACTTTCGGCCAAACCTACTAGGTAAACGTTCCAAATTAATTACAATTTGGCGGATCCGTGGCGGATTGGTATCGCGCGCGACTCCGGAGCTCATTACTCCGGTGGCGCGGGTTCGAGCCCCGCAGTCACCACTTACAATTTGTAATGTGACTTATACGGCGACACCTGGTAAAGGTCGAGGTTAAGTGGTAGAGAGGACTTTGTAGTCCTAACTTTGCCTCGTTATACAACACAAACTTTACCTTTTACCTGTTACAATTAACTTTACTTACGTTCAAAAATAAACTTATACGTCTTATTTTTACTCAGGATATCTCAAATAACTGTTTTAATAACTTCACATTATTTATTAATTTTATATATTTTTATGATCAAAATTTGTAGAGCCTAAACCAAAAATAGACTGTATAGGTGAACTAGACGCGTGCTTAGGCCGGAAAATTTGAGGGGCAGCGAAGTTTTGAGGATTGTATATAGTCTATTTTTGGTTTAGGCTCTACAAGTTTTGATCATAAAAATATATAACATTAATAAATAATGGAAACAAAAAGGATGTCGTGTTTTGTCATCAACCATAACCACTGTCAGAACTTCGAAATTATTAATATTTATACAATTTGGAAACTTCTGCAGTATATCAGGTTTGGTCGACAATTAAACTGGTTACCATATAAACACACACAACAGTTCTTCTGCCAAATTTGTCTGCAATGAAATACTCTAAAGTACAGTAATTTTAAATTTAAATTCTTAATTACACGTCTCTAGCACACTTCAACTATGAGTACCTTATTCGATCCAAAACTGGATTGTGAAGATGCAGTCAGGTGGGTACCTTTTGTTTTACCCAAGTACAAACGTTCTCTCCAGAAAAATGGAATCTCCCACTTACAGTTTAAAGACTGCTCTTCGTACAAATTAAGTAGTCCAAATGAAAACTTCACAAAACTGCAAAAGAGAAAAGCAAGTCTGCACAATGATACGAGTATTCCTCATAATGCACGGCATTGCACTAGTCTCACACGTAGTACAACGGACAATACTGGAGCACTGTGTAAAACTGTCAATCTCGAGGCCGGATTGAATTTGTCGGAAAATGAATATAAATCATGTTTCGGACTGCAAAAATAAATAATGTGAACAACGAATCATTGTCTGCAAATGAAGCCGATGATTACCTTCCTCCAATTAAAAAAAGGAAAATCTCCCTAACAGAGGAGTCTGGCAAATTGAAAGCAAACTTTAAAATAAATTACTATGGTGTCAATGACCTATGTAAATATAATAATCAGTTTATCAGAAACAAATACCATTTTGAAACTTTAGAAAAAGGTTACAACAAAGATTTAGTCATTTCAAAACCTTATTCTTCAACCCACTTAAAATGTCCAGTTCCTGATCAATTTGAGTCAATTAAGTCGTGCAATGAAAACGTTAGAATCGACAATGCAGCAAAGGAAATTTCAAACGGTGAATGTAAAACTTTTAGAGGACATCAACTCGCAAGGGAAGGAAATGAAGGCTCTTACCTTCCCATATTTGAAGATATTCCACGTGCCTACTTAGATCCAAGAAACAGCATCTACATGGTTGATACACCAAACCAAACAAGCAGCACACTCAACGAAAATCTACCAGAACACAAAATACCAATTAGTAATTTGCTGGCAGAGAACTATAACAAAATACATCAAACTATCGACCTTGAAATCAAGACAGACTTCATTCACGGTAAATCTCAGTCATGTTTTGTGACGGGAAGAATGGATATTGAAAATAATACATTATTGTCCTCAAATGAACCAGATGGATACCGTCTCCAAATCAAAAAGAGAAAAATATCACCACAAATACTAGAATCTGGGGAATTTAGTGTACCCTACAAAATACAAAATTATACTAACGAATCTTATAAATTTACTACGCAGTTTACTTGCGAATCATTCTGGCTTGATATTTCAAAAAGAGATGATGGACAAGTCGTTACGTTTGATCCAAACCTAATTTTATCAAATAACTCAAAACAGTTGTCTTTAGATACGTTTGATTCTATTAAGTACGACGGCGGAAATGTTAGAAACGAATGTGCATCAAACCATGAGACCAGAATATGCAAGAGACGCCAAGAAGTTGCAAGAGATGACAATGCAAGCAGATCTTACCGAGTTACTCAGGGAGATGTCACATACGACTACTTAGAACCGAGAATAGTCGTGGTAAGTCAACAAAATGAAAATTTTACCACAAATAATAGACCCTGTAACAAATCAGCGAAAAGCCAAATACCAGTTATACAAAACGTGCCAAACCTTTCAGCAAAACATAAGAAGATTGACAAAATCAAGAAAATGAATGTTGGGCCCCGCAATCAATGATTTATTTGAGAAGAAGTCAAAGGCTACAGGATAAACGAAAATCCACCAGTCATAATAACTACTATGAGCCAAATTGGGGCAATATTTTCAACGCAAAAAAGAAAAGCATTTTTATTCCTTTAGGATTTTTGAACAAACATAACCTTCCAGGCTTCATAGAACACAGAAACAAGAGAACTTACAAGCAGACACTATTTGGGAATCATAAATATAACTTGAGAGCTCTAGACGAGAGGTTGTTGAGAAACGCAGTTAAATTAAAAAAGGTTGAATAAAGGCGCAATAAAATATTTGTAAACAATAAATTGAAGTATTTTTTGGACACACTAGAAACAAAAGTTAGATATATTCAGTTAAAATAACATTGTAAGTATTCGTTCTGATTAAAAAATAATATAGGCAAACAACATTTTTAAAATTATATGTTTTATAATAGTAGTTGTTATTCATGACAGTTTTCCATTATTATTTGGCATACTTATGATTTCCATACTGTTTTAAAATTGACAAAACATATTTTAACACTTATTTAAGTAACTTCTTCAGTTGGGATAATTATAGCTATAAGTAGGCTATAATTATGCCTAGTAATAATGGCAAACCATACTTCCTCGTCTATAATTAGCTTTAGTCCACTAGCTTAATTTCTCGTAGCGGGTATAGTTACCGGTAGAATAAATGTTAAACAAGATGCTTAAATCTAAGTGTTGTTTAAATGCCTGAATGTTTAATAACTGTAGATTCGTAAAAGGATATTATTAAATTCAAATTTCATTCAAAGGTGAATCTGGAATCTAGACATCAGTCCAAACCCCTTAACTTCATTTAGAAGCCGAGTTATTTGTTAATTTAGTACAAAATTATGTTTCATGTTGGACAAAGTTACAGTAAATGCTGGTTCCTAATGCAATGGTTAAAATTGATGACGTATCTATTAGCGTTGTCGAAACCAATACAACAGTATTAAAGTGTCTTGTGTATGTTACATTTGTCTGCACTTTACCTCCTGTTGGTGTTTGATTACATTTTCGGGTAAGTTCAGATTAACTTTATATGAAGAAAAGTAACATTTAAATGTGCAATATAATAAGCTGTTGACAGAGTTTGACTTGCACGGTGACGCAACAACGAGCAGCTCGACTTTAAACGACGGAAGCCGATGGATCGTTAAATATAACGATGGCCCCAGAGACCAGTACGTAACGCCCAGTGCACATAGCTCTCTCGGCTAATCCGTAATATAACGCTTGCATGCTTTACTCAGATTAGATTTTCTGCTTTCCTTTAGCAACACGTTAATAAGGAACCTAACCGTTACTTAAACTGTTTCTTGAAGTATATTTTATCTGTTAATATTTGAATTGTAACAAAACGGTACAAGATGCCTTAGATGTTTTTAGTTTAAACAAAAACTAACTCTAAATTATGTATGGAGGAAGTTGATAAAAGTTGTTAGGTGCGTGGACATAACAAAAACTTAACATAACAAACTGTGAAGATCTCCAAGAAAGACTAACAACGCTGAATATGGTTTTGGTATTAAAGGATTTGAATTTTTGGCATATTGCTTGTAAACCACCCCTTTAAACTTGAAACTCCTATTAGTGTATTGATTTTTAATTGATTTCTGGTAAGTCGAAATATCATTACTGAAAAGTTATCAGAAAACCCATCATATAAAAGTGGATGTATAAAAAGTACAATGTACGAGTATGTATTTAATTATGGATGTATGTAGTTATTATCGAAAAGCAATTTTGAAGAGCTATTTTAATCAATTAGGAAAGGAGTTTTGCTACCAACACCCTGACATAAATAGCACCGACTGGTGTAAAACTGCTTTGAAAACATGCGGTACAAAACTATATTCTAGTTCTATCTTATATTTAAAATATCCAATTTTCAACTATTTTATGTAACATATTTGTAATAAGTATGGTTTTGTTATATATACTTAACGTGGTTAAGTGGTAGAAAGGACTGTACAGTCCTAACTTCGCCACGTAAATAAAGACTTTTTTCATTTCATTCTAGGCTTCCGGTATTCTACCACGTCAAAAAACTAACATTAACTATATTCTCGATCTCGGTTGTGTCACTGATGATGCCACATCACAGAATGGGCGAAACGTCAGACAATCTTAATGTTAGTTTTATGACGGGGTATGCTACCAGAAGCTTAAAACACAGTTATGACTCCGGCTGCTCACGCCTACGTATTAAGATGTGGTACAAAATATATATTACGTGTGTATTTTAAAAATCTAGATACTCGTTGTCATTTTGATTTCTAACTTTTGGTAAACACCCTTTCAATAATTTAATACAGACTAATGCACATAAAAAAGCAAAACGCTGAGGTTAAAAAGAACTCCTAGTACATGTCAGGTAGAAAATTTAATAAACAAATTAACTTACATGAGTTTTTTACATATCTTACACGAGTCACAAAATCAAAATGTTTACAAAAATGAAAAAAGATACTCTTCAGCACGTTCTAATTAATCATAATTAAAAAAAAGAAACAGTGTGTACTCCAGTGTACGTTTTAGCGACTGCAGACTGTGTACCTACGTCATCAATTCTCCTTCATTTGCATATCAAACAACGGCGTTATAGCGCTGACTTTCCCAGTTGATGTACCGTAATAAATACGTCAACAAAAGCCTTTTAACTATTTACTAAACCAACATTGCGTGAACATTTTCAAACTGTTAGATTTGAAATAACTTTCACCGACAGCTATCAAACACTTGTGACTGAGGACATATTGTGATCAAAGTGACTAAAATGTAAAAAAGAGAGGTCACTCAATTGCCAAGGGCTTAAATTTAGACTAGTTGTTCTGTGCACCACGTTTACTTGTATGTTAATGTATATGTGTGGATCCATACTACATATGGATTATAACAACTACAAAACAAAAAACTAATTTACAACCACTGCTAAGACGGAAAACATTTTCTCATGTGAGAGTATTTAGATGCTTCGTTAAGATAGCATTTTAAATGTACTAAGCTTTTGAAGAGGAAGAGCTTTTTGACTGCGTTGTCAAATTTGGAGACTGTGTATATAATTTAGTGAGCTTAAAATGTACGGGGTGTTTCAAAAGTCATGGTACAAAAGTAAACGTGGTGCATTAAGAAAGATCACAGCGAATCTACAAGATAGGTCACAACAAATCTAATCGATAGTCAAATTCCACTCAAACGTTGCTACAGCATTTCATGAGGCCATTGCAAGGAAGACATTGCCAGATCGACAAATCCAACGAAACTGTAAGATAACTTGTGTCGGTCTCAATACTTGCAAAATTTGCAATTTCTAAAGTTTGCATTTCATGTTCTTGCGTAAGACAAGCCCTACCGTTACATGAAATATCTGGAGTTTTCTACTTGCCCGGCGAGTTGATGTTTTGTGGTTTCTTGCATTCAGATTTTCAAGTCTTTTAATGTAGTCATCAAACCTGTGGGACGGCCTGACCGTTTTTTTATCACATAAACATGCATCAATATCAAAATAGCCTTTTTACCTGACGGGCGATACAATCACGATGAGGTGTGAAAAGTTATTTTTACACAAACAAATTGTTCACGTTTTGATGCAACCATTTTATTAAATAGAACTACAGTAAAAGATAAGACTATAGTTAAAAATAAACACGAAACACGTACAAACATAGGCTTCGCATTGTTGCATGAATCAGCTGTTTTCGTCCATAAATAAAAACACAGCTGTTTAGTTTTGCACATCTAGCATCTAAATTTCATCAGGATCTTCAGGCTACAGAGAAGGTAATTTACTTGATATGATCAAATGAATTATTAAAAAACTGCCATCTCAGGCAGGGATCATATTGTTTTAAAATCTTCCGAACAAAATTCAAAATCTCCAAAACACAAAATTATTTCAAAAAGAACTTAGAAATTATCTGGTCATCAGTGGGGTTTACAGTGTTCAGGAGTTTATGGACCACTCACTTGCCATTAAGAAGTCAATTGATTAAATGTTATTATAAAAATTAAATTTTGAGTTTTGTTTAATTATTTTTGTTGTAGTGGCTTGTAATTTTATGTAATTATTTATTGTATTGTTATAAAAAACCAACACAAACAACTTTTGTATATTGGCGATTAAATGATTATTATTATTAATTTTACGCAATACACGTTTTGCAATAACTTAACCCGAAATCTAAACATCGCTGTCAGTGAAAGACTTTTCAAGATAGTGCAAAAGCAGAAAGCTGTCATTTTTGTGAACTGCTGCTTTTACTCGATAGTGATGAGTTCTGTCACGTGTTATATTATACAGTTGGTCATCATGAGTGTCAACAGAAACAACGCACTGAATTATTACAGATTTGTTTTTATTTACAATTTAGGCTTGTAATTAAAAATAGGCGAGTTTTACTCTCACTGTTATGTTCCCTTAAACAGCGTTGGAAGCTCATTTACGTATTCTATAACAAGTAAGTATTGCTGGGAAAATCCCTCCAGCTTATTGTTCCTGGTGGCCTACTCAAGTTAGAATACAGGGAGATTGTTTCCTTGGAAACGGAGAAGTTAAGCTTCTTACCACGAACCGAAATTGGTCTTTGGTTTGACTCCCACTATTGGCAATATAAAGTGTAATTGCGAGACAATAGCCGTTGGAGTGTATTTAATGTGCATTTAGCCTTTCCTGCGTAACACGCGATGTACAGTTGACGAGTTATAATTTTACTAAAATTACATTACGCCGTCACACATTTTTTTGTGACCAGAACTTCGGTACGGTACAACTACTGTAGTTTCGCAACTATAAGCTCAGGGTATTCTTCCAATTTTGTTCATCGACCTTGCAACATCGTCATGCTTTCAAAAACATAGCAACACAACACGAAAGGTACATTTAACATTGAATTCCACGAACAAGTACACCAAAGGCTAGCCAGATATCTGTGTCGGACTCGTTTCGGCAGTCGACTGTTCATGAGACATTAGGTTACAGAGGTTTTACCCCAAATTTATAATTTTACGAGTCTAGATTATTTTTCATAATGAATTGCAGTTGTCTGTAGACCTTTTAGTACTTCCTTTAGAAGGGTTTGATACATTAACAGTAAGAGTAAGATAGAAGTGGTAGCCCTCAAAGATGGTTGTTGAACTTGAGTATCAAGTATCATATGACCTTCCATTGAACTTATCTTCGTCTGCACCCTTTCATTGGAAATAGCTGAACTGAACTCGTTGCACCCTTTCATTGGAAATAGCCGAACTGAACTGACACGTTGCACCCCTTTCATTGGAAATAGCCGAACTGAACTGACACGTTGCACCTTTCATTGGAAATAGCCGAACTGAACTGACACGTTGCACCACTTTTGTGCTGTTTAAGGAACAATTATTAGTTTTGTTTTAAATAATTACTATCTGTCATAGGTCTCAAGTAAAATACTACATAACATATTAATATTGACATGAATCTTTACATTAACATATTTTGAGCCAGTACTTATTTTTTGATAGCAAAATTCAAGCAAAATTAACGAAAAGGACAAATACAGGGGGTTTTGTAAGTAAAGTGTCAAACTTCGAAAAACTATATCATTAATCAAAATACTTTTAACAGAAAAATGAGACTATGTTTTTAACTGCATCGTTTACCCGCCAGCCGCCGTTTCGTCTCTTCACAACCTTTTGACCTCTGGTATTACAACCACTTTCCACTTAACCACATTGTTTGTAACTTTATGTCCTTTTATCTGAACATTTTCTTAAAGAATTCCACAGCATTCACATATTTTATGTTTCCAAGTAGCGGCCTTTTATCCAATGCTCATGAGGTTTTATTAAAACAGTGGGAAAATCCACCGGAGACTATTGGGAATCATTTTTCCTAGTCAAGTTAGGAACTTAAGTCCGCTGAAAAAAATCTAAACCGACCAAAACCTGTTTTTAGCAAGTGTCTGTTGTAACTCTTCTGTTTTAATATAATTTGAAATTAAAATACTGAATGTGTAACACACCAAACATAACACATTTAAAATCTGTAAGAAAGAAAGAAATATTTATTCCGTGGCATACAAGATGCATAGGAAACAAAACATTAAAAAGAGAACAAATCAAATAAATAAATAAACAGGAAAATAAACTATTTTTACATATTTCTTCCATCATGTATTCGCGTGTGGAGTAGAAGGCCTTCTTCAAGAGATACTGTTTAATTTTGATGCGGAAAATTGGTAATACCTTTTGCTTTAAGTTATATGTAACTGGCGTAAACCTCTACCTGATTTAAATTATTTTGTGTTAAAACTCTATTTCAATTTTAATAACACATCATTAGCTAGTAATATGACTAGTAAATTGTGTATAGAATGCGTTTGAAATGACAGGTCACGTTAAAATAATATTATAAGCACTTTCTTTCGTACATGCAACAGACAACAGTTGTCTTGGTAATAAATATTCTCCTCAAAAACCAATAAGTAGATAAAAAAAATTCTTACAATAGGAAAATTCGAACAATGTTGTCGATGCGAACATAGGTGAGCTTTTATTTTCACCGAACTCAATCTAAGAGATGAGAGTTGTAGTAGAGTACCTAACTATCTGATGTCCACGACGTTATTCAAGGCTTGTAGGTGTTTTATACGTATTAAAAGCGTGGATGAAGTGCGGAAAGTAATGAAGTGCTGTTCTCCGAGTCATTTATATTCAAGACAATTCTCTCTCCATTCCACGAAGAGTCTGGAATTCTCCAACACTCACTCCATCACCTTCTCCGTCTGTACTGCTCCTCCCGCACCGCTTTACTACACGACTACACGTATGTAAGGATGTTCCGCACATGAAACGAGTATCTTGCTACTTAAATGTTCTGTAAGAATGGTGCCACTCATCGCAGTTAGAAACTTAGCCATTATTTTGAAGCACATTTATAAAAGTAGGCGTTGATTTTATACGCATGTTTGGTGACGTCACTGTGCTGGCTATAACACTAAAATATACGAGAAACAAAAAGGTTAAAATCATACAACATAACAGACGCGTACTAACAGGTGCTACCGTGAGTCCTAGCGAATTTTCAGGAAAGGGGGTGAGATAGTTTACTCCAAAAATGCCATTTTAGATAGATGGGAGGGCGTTTTCCTCCAAAAAATAAGAGTTTATGCCAGACACCTCGAATTTATGTTTAATTTCCAATAACACTTAATATACTCATTTATATCACCGTAACCCACATTTGTAACACAAATCAACAAAATCTCACCAAACCAAGATGGCAGTGGAAAATCGTTTTCAGTAAACAAGTTTGTTATGGACCCATAAATATATACACTATTGAATCGAAATCTGATCATAAATAAATTGTTCAGTGCCTAAAACGCTGCTGAGGGCGGACGGCTTTAAGCAAAGGGTAAAGCAGGTCTTTAAGCTAGTCTCCTGATTATACAAGTAGAACAATAGCTAACATACTGGCAAACATTTAAACAAAGACAAACACAGGTATGGAAACACCTTTACGCCGGTTGTTGTGACAGTTTTTACACGTTTTACGTTATGCTACAGGCTCACGCAAGACTCTTTGGGGTGGGAGGGATTTATTAGTCGTACAAGTCAGCTGTAAATCCATGTCAGCTGGCTAGCAGTAACAAGCTGCTGCAACAATTGATGACCTTTCCTGCCAACAAAACAACTAAAAATACTCCTACTTTCTCCTTCGCGTTGTATAAAACAACATCTTCTTTTACTCCTTGTATGTGAATTTCATTCCTTTTGTAATACACTAAAGAACTATCACAACAGTTTACTATGTACAGTATAACGTACGATTTTTGCATTATGCTATAAAAATTTAAATGAGGCCATTTGCATTATGCGTTAGAAATAAGGCCTATGGTTTTCTTTAGAAATTTGGCCTGTCATCTTTGTTTACAGACTTCCGACGCAAGAAAGATGTCTAGATTACTCAGATTAGTATGATCTATGTTCCTCCGTTTCCTAAAATGTACCCCAACACTAATGTAAGTTAAGGTTTTATTTTATATTGACGTGTGTTATTCTGAAAAACATTGTTCAATGAGAGACGCTAGAAATAAAGAGGTGTTTTATTTTTGTATTTATCAGTCCTGCCATATAGACAATGTAATCAAATCATGGATTGTTAACACGGGAGATTATATGAAATTACAAAAACTGTAATCAATTAATTAATTGATAGTGTAATGGGTAATTACACCAACCCACTTCAATAGCTGCTACTTACCATACGAGTGAAGCTTTTGAAATGTTAGCAACATTAAATCACCTGATTTACACAATTTAGACATGCCACGGTGAACTTCACACATCTAGCAAGTAGCGGCTACTGAGTATCTTAGTGTGACTCCACCAAAGTATCCCAAGGAAAAAAACCTTTCCACTTGTTACAAGTAAAGCGGGGCGTTACAGCTTAAGGGTCCGCCTGAGGGGTCACCTCAGAGAAAACCTGAATTCTTCCACCCAGAAAACACACGATACCGCGCATGTGACTGGCTGAACATCAACGGGCCTTCTTTTATCTAAGCACTTGCAGAGGTTTACGACGTCCGGTTTTTACCTTTAAAAATAATTTTTACATTAATAAACATGATATATTTTTCAGGAGGGATTTCCGACATGTGTCCCCAATTTTCATTAGAGGTTCAATATTTTCCCAGATACACTTTGAAATTTTCCAAGTTTTAGTGCTTTTGAACTTTATTTTGTACCTACTTGTAAAACGCATAATTTGAAGAAAATAAAACGCTCTGTAAGCTTGTCGGAAAACTGCTTTCAAATATATTATGCTTATTAATGTAAAATTATTTTGAAAGGTGAAAGAACGGGCGGCCGTAAACCCTTGCATTGAAGCATTGCCGCAAAGCTTGAAGCGTACTGTCGTGTTCAACTGAGTTGGCTGCGTGTGCCATGTTTGTAACTAGTTTGGCTGCAAGTTGCACACAGCTAATAGATGACTAATAGTTGTGTGTAGATTGCCAGAGTTGTGGTGCACCAACAATCACAATTGCGTTCACTTCCATTGTCAGACTAACAACGCTTCAACCGCGCTCTAATCAACGCTTCAATCTACCATATCAACGCTTATTAGCACAGTTGTGTGTCTGTAGGAAGTCAGTATATAAATACTCACATTTAATGCAACTAACTTTATAGACATTTTTTGACAGAGTTTGAAAATATCAAATTTCCAATAATAAAATGATGTTGGACTTTGTAAAATAAAAATATTTTTCCAGAATTAAGTTGAAATTTGTCTTAAACCAGGGCATTTTGTTGAACGGTGTGTGATGAGTGTTTTGATGGGTGATGAACTATAGTCTTGGAACAATAATTTAGAACTGTTCCCCTGTTTGAGTCATCAGTTGATAGCCCAACGACCAATGGAATGGACCATCAACTTAACGTGACTTCCGAACTATTTCTGACAACCTTAACATGGTTGACGCTTTAAGTGAAATAATACAGGTTTATTAATCACAAATAATACAATTATAAAAATAATTAAATATATACAGTATGTTTCAAAGTTAAGTCTATCTTTAATACCATTTGTATACTGGTATTTTCCACTAGTTTCATAACAAACTATCAGGATTAAAGTTATCATAATACCTCTAAACACAGTAAAGTTCCGTATTACCATAGCAATTATTATAAATAAGGAAATGAAACAAGAGGCGTTCAAAGCTATTGAGAGTATTGCTAGTTTAATTATTGCAGAATAAACTCAGGAAGGCTGAATGGTGACAATACTGATGGGCATATACAACTTAAGGTTAAGTGGTTGAGAAGACTCTAAAGCCCTCAGTTCGCCTTTAAAAAGTTTCAATTAAGTCCTTTGTTATTGTTGTAAAACTAGTGTATACCGTTGGAAAAGAATAAGCAGAGCACCTAGTAAGTATGACGAGTTAGTATAGAATTCCATTATAGAAAAATAGTGCACCGTTTGTCATCTTGTGGCAGTTTTTAAAATTATCACCATCAACGTAATAGTATACTAAACAAAAATGTCTCCTTCCTTCTATCCATTGTATTTGCATTACCTTTAAATCTGTGTTTGAATTTTGTTGTTCACAAAAGAAGAATTTCTTAGTTTAAAAACATTTTTTCCTTCCATTAGCCATGTTATTGATGGACATATGGAATCAATTCAGTTGCAAATACGATGTTTCAATGTTTCAGTGGTTATGATTTCCAATATTCACACCCTAATGTTGGAGAGGGCGTTGCCGTTGTCATCTTTGATACAATGAAAGGTCAGGCTGTCCAAATGTCAGCCTGGTATTAATCTTGCTCAGCCCCACCCTCCCCAACACCGCGTCCACCCTTCCCTCCCTGTGGACAACACCTTTTGCCTTCATAGATCCTTTTAATATCATCATAATCCTCTATAAGAAAGAACACAAAATAGTTGTACGGACAGGAACAAACACATTTACTGGCCATAGACTAAGGTATATACATAGGGTTAAAAATGGTGCCACAATTTTAACGACATGATTGCTGTAAATGTCAAAATAAAGGTAAAATCACGAATTAAACTTTACAGAAAAATGCTTCCAGAAATCAGTCCCAAACAACCTGTTAACATAGAAAATCACTCATCTGACTTTTTTCAATTCTCAGTACTCTTTGTACATAGTTAGAGCCTTTTAAACGTTCTAACTATGTACACAGTTCCACCGTAATTACACATCACGTTTCCTGATGGTGTTATTTTTATGATCTTTAAGAGACAACTTGAATAGCAGGAAAGGAAAACTGTGCGGCCTAATAAGTTTTAAAATCAACTTTTCCAGGAAAATCTTATCTCCGATGAAATGTTGCCAAATTATTAAATTTCCGTTTTCTGAGTTTCAAGGAAAACACTTGGATGTTTCCGCTTCAAATCTGCTGTTCTTCAACAGATACTTTCGTTTCCTGTTCAGTTGTTCACTTTTCAAATGCCTAAAAAGAACATTTAATTAAATTTGTAAGTTAGGCTGGTTTCCGTTATTCTAGCTAAATAAAGTAATGAACCATACTGATAAAAGCCACCACTTTGAATCGTGAAAAATCTTGATCATGCTGGTAGTGTGTCCGTGAAAGGGCTTTGCCTAGGTACAAAAGTATACCGACTTTCAAAAGTCGTCTGAGTGGTTTTCGAGTTAAAAAAGCTTCAAATAGTGGTGGATACCTGATTTGTAAACAGTTTTGAATATATAAAATTTTGATTTGCTTACAATTTTGAAGTTTTATTTTAAATTAGTATTTTATTACTTTTGCAAACTTTGGTCATCATGAATAACATTGGGAACATAAGTTAGATTCCTGTTCATGAACTCATAATTTAGTATTCTAACTACATTATATTTTTTAATAGAGGAAATACCTGTTGGGTGCCTGTAGACCATGTGAAGAAATTGGAATACCATGACGTTTGTCGCATCTTCTTCGATATATCTACAGCATACAAAAAATACATTATTTTGTATGCTGTAGATATACACTACTCAGTACTATAAAACTGCATAGCACTTCTATTTACAAACTCTAGATGTAGAGGTTGAACCCTGAGCTAATTTAGGGGTGTATTCCATTCTCTTTTAATCATTGATTTGATTTCTTTGATAGAACAAGCGTACCGTAGGCCAATCGTTAAAGGTCATAGTTGCAGTCTTTTCACACTGGTTGACAAAAGAAAATCTTTAGAGACATAGATAAACACAAAGTGTATATATGGATAGGAAATGTAGCTCAATATTTAAACAAAAAGGTTTGGAGTAGTTATTTTGAACGTGCTCAATTTGTTTAATTGTTGTAGAGCTGTAGCTGTGAAGCAATCAACAGCCTCAGCAGCAGCAGCAGCAGCAGCAGCAGCAGCAGGCAGTGCTGAGTCGTAGCTAATGTCGCGGAAACAAGACTGTTTGTGAAGGGAATTAGTTCCGTTCCTAACCTTGAGACAATCTCCCCCTCCTCCTCTCTCCTCTCTCTATACCTGCAGCTTAACTTGACTTTACTTTCTTCAACACAACTAAGTTGTGAACAATTTGTACAATTCATCCTTACATTTTTAGTTCTAGATAGTAATAGATACTGTGTAGTCAAAAACCAGAGCCATAAATTAATTCTTTTACTTATTAGCCTATGACTATGACAAAATAAATGTATGGTATGTTTAGTTTTAACGGTTCGAAAATATTTATAATATGCTTATTATTATAATAGTATACCATATAGGCCTAATACAAAGTAGAAAACAAGCTCATTTCCGTAATCTTTGTATCTTAAAATAAAATTGTTTCAACCCACTTCCGACTGAATATCTAGAAAGAAAAAGGCATAAACGCATATACAGGGTCAGGGAAAATTGTGGAAACGCCTATTGTTATAACTTTTTAACAGGTTTTTACAGCGCACCCTAACTCGGTACATTTTATTAGAGTAAATAAGTACCTTTTGATGCATACTGACACTTTGCCCCAGTTTTCAAAATGGTGATTGGGGGTCTTCAAAATGAGGTGTCACTCGATGGAGTTTCCCTATGAAAATTATGAAGCTACCCTTCCAATACCCCATTTTGAAAACTGGGGTAGTGTCAGTATGCATTAAAATATACCGTTGATAATTTTAACAAGACGCACCGAGTTTGAATGCACTGAAAAACTGGTTAAAGCTATAAAGGCGTTTCCACACTTTCGCCTAATAAAAGCTGTGTAACTTAAAATCGACGCCATTTCTTTCTGGGTCAAGATAGAGACTTTTAATTTTCAGCATTCATCAACATTTTCTAATACCTTCAAAATGAGGTGTCACTCGATGGGGTTTCCCCATGATAATTATGGGGCTACTCCCCCAATCCCCATTCTGAAAACTGGGGCAAAATGTTAATATGCATTAAAAGGTATTTTTGTTTTGTTGCGCTGGAAAAACGAATTAAAATTTTATAAAGGAGTTTCCACACTTTTGCCTGACCCTGTATATTTAGCGCATGTTTAAAATATATTACAAATAAAGCATCATATAACTGTTACAGCAAACGAAATGGGTAAATCATTGTTATTTGGTCTATTTTGTTCGCGCAAGGGACGAAACAACAAAAGTATGTTTTTTAAATTGTATTGAAGCTGTAGGTTATTAATGTTCATTTTAGTTTGTTAAAATTGGAAATTAATTCTTACGGTATTGCCGTGGTCAGAGAGAACGACCTTCCTCGTAATTGCCACATGCGAGGTGGTGCGGCCGGCACGGGCGGCCGTGAGCCTACCCTTGGCGGTGGGTAGGTATACCCCAGGACTTACGGTCCAAGGTGCGGAGAGTTTGAGAGACGTTTTGGCTGGCGAATGCAGGGCGGTGCATCGGAGGGGGACTCTGTTGTAAAGGTGAGACTTTCTTTCTTTAGAGCCTTTGTAGAATTTTTGGGTTAAGGTTATCCCTTTTGTTTCGGTCATTTGTTTCGGTTTTAATATATTTTTTGAATACTGTTTCGGTCGCAAGCTTTTGAGTTCTTGCGCTATAGTATCTTTAATCGGTATGCTTTCGACATCACTCGTGGGATTACTTGGGGGCGAGCCGTAAGAGTCGATACCTCTTTCGGAGTATGAGATTTTAAACATAGTCTTTATAGGTGTTCTCTCCTCTCCTCGGCAATTTAGGGCTTAGGATATCGGGCAGTGTTTAGTGGATAAGAATCTAGTGTTAGTGCTGCGTTACGTAGTCCAATTAGAGATAGGGTTTTAGGATAGTTGTTGAGATTAATGATTTGTACATTTCACAATCTTGCCATTTTTAATTTAATAATACACATTTGTAGAAAGAGAGAAATAATATAAGAATTGTTAAGTCAAGTGACTAGATTATTTATTCCCCGTTGAGCTACGTCCTCGCTGTTTCGAAGTGCTGTGTGGTCTCACCGCTCATACTGAAAACCATCCGTTTACAGAGGGTCGCGGGTTCTGCACTCAATACGGGCTATAACATTTCGTTTGTCGTGTCAGTTTAATGGTACATTTTGAACTAACTACCACGTTTGTTTGCTGTAATTCTTCTGAATCTGTATTTAAATCTGAAACCAAGCACCCTGTAAGTACAGTACTATTGTAGCGTGTTATTCAGTTTCACTTTCGCTCATCCTTATACTCGACTTAGCAGAGCGAACTACTCGTTTAGGTTAGATAAGGAGCTTACATTTTTGCCATACCCGTTATCAACTGTTCATATTTCAGATAGTATTTTCTCATCATTATTCAAAGCAAACTCCAAAATCCAGAGGTACCTTTAGAGAAAACTATGGTGGCACCTTAATGGGCTTAGGTGTTTGGTGGCGCTCATTTTGTACTGAGTAATCAAACATCCAAATTAATACAAATCGCTCTTAAAACTACAAATATAAATCTACTTATACTCTACTTATCATGCAAAACACACATTGACTTAACCTTTACAGTGTTTCCTACGTTTTGCCTTTCCGTGAAAGTAGTTTATACAGCAGCACTATACTCGGTTTGTCACTTAGTTGATGTCGTGTATACTGTATAAATGCTATGATTAGTGTGTCGTGCGGCAGTATGTTAGCAGCACTATACATGGTTTGTCACTTAGTTGATGTCGTGTATACTGTATAAATGCTATGATTAGTGTGTCGTGCGGCAGCTGCACAGCAGCACTATACATGGTTTGTCACTTAGTTGATGTCGTGTATACTGTATAAATGCTATGATTAGTGTGTCGTGCGGCAGCTGCAGCAGCACTATACATGGTTTGTCACTTAGTTGATGTCGTGTATACTGTATAAATGCTATGATTAGTGTGTCGTGCGGCAGCTGTACACAGCACTATACGTGGTTTGTCACTTAGTTGATGTCGTGTATACTGTATAAATGCTATGATTAGTGTGTCGTGCGGCAGCTGTACAGCAGCACTATACGTGGTTTGTCACTTAGTTGATGTCGTGTACTGTATAAATGCTATGATTAGTGTGTCGTGCGGCAGCTGTACAGCACTATACGTGGTTTGTCACTGTTGATGTCGTGTATACTGTATAAATGCTATGATGGTGTGTCGTGCGGCAGCTGTGCACAGCACTATACATGGTTTGTCACTTAGTTGATGTCGTGTATACTGTATAAATGCTATGATTAGTGTGTCGTGCGGCAGCTGTACAGCAGCACTATACATGGTTTGTCACTTAGTTGATGTCGTGTATACTGTATAAATGCTATGATTAGTGTGTCGTGCGGCAGCTGTACAGCAGCACTATACGTGGTTTGTCACTTAGTTGATGTCGTGTATACTGTATAAATGCTATGATTAGTGTGTCGTGCGGCAGCTGTACAGCAGCACTATACATGGTTTGTCACTTAGTTGATGTCGTGTATACTGTATAAATGCTATGATGATTAGTGTGTCGTGCGGCAGCTGTACAGCAGCACTATACGTGGTTTGTCACTTAGTTGATGTCGTGTATACTGTATAAATGCTATGATTAGTGTGTCGTGCGGCAGCTGTACAGCAGCACTATACGTGGTTTGTCACTTAGTTGATGTCGTGTATACTGTATAAATGCTGATTAGTGTGTCGTGCGGCAGCTGTACAGCAGCACTATACGTGGTTTGTCACTTAGTTGATGTCGTGTATACTGTATAAATGCTATGATTAGTGTGTCGTGCGGCAGCTGTACAGCAGCACTATACATGGTTTGTCACTTAGTTGATGTCGTGTATACTGTATAAATGCTATGATTAGTGTGTCGTGCGGCAGCTGTACAGCAGCACTATACGTGGTTTGTCACTTAGTTGATGTCGTGTATACTGTATAAATGCTATGATTAGTGTGTCGTGCGGCAGCTGTGCAGCAGCACTATACATGGTTTGTCACTTAGTTGATGTCGTGTATACTGTATAAATGCTATGATTAGTGTGTCGTGCGGCAGCTGCAGCAGCACTATGGTTTGTCACTTAGTTGATGTCGTGTATACTGTATAAATGCTATGATTAGTGTGTCGTGCGGCAGCTGTACAGCAGCACTATACATGGTTTGTCACTTAGTTGATGTCGTGTATACTGTATAAATGCTATGATTAGTGTGTCGTGCGGCAGCTGTACAGCAGCACTATACATGGTTTGTCACTTAGTTGATGTCGTGTATACTGTATAAATGCTATGATTAGTGGTGGACTTGCTTTTGGCACTTTGTACGCGGTTTGTCCGGTTGATGTCGGTAAGGTAACGTTTGGTGAATTCGTGCGGCAGCTGTACAGCAGCACTATACATGGTTTGTCACTTAGTTGATGTCGTGTATACTGTATAAATGCTATGATTAGTGTGTCGTGCGGCAGCTGTACAGCAGCACTATACATGGTTTGTCACTTAGTTGATGTCGTGTATACTGTATAAATGCTATGATTAGTGTGTCGTGCGGCAGCTGTACAGCAGCACTATACGTGGTTTGTCACTTAGTTGATGTCATGTATACTGTATAAATGCTATGATTAGTGTGTCGTGCGGCAGCTGTACAGCAGCACTATACATGGTTTGTCACTTAGTTGATGTCGTGTATACTGTATAAATGCTATGATTAGTGTGTCGTGCGGCAGCTGTACAGCAGCACTATACGTGGTTTGTCACTTAGTTGATGTCGTGTATACTGTATAAATGCTATGATTGGTGTGTCGTGCGGCAGCTGTGCAGCAGCACTTGCTACGTGGTTTGTCACTTAGTTGATGTCGTGTATACTGTATAAATGCTATGATTAATTATTGTGTCGTGCGGCAGCTGTACAGCAGCATATACGTGGTTTGTCACTTAGTTGATGTCGTGTATACTGTATAAATGCTATGATTGAGTGTGTCATGCGTGGCTGTACGGCAGCACTATACATGGTTTGTCACTTAGTTGATGTCGTGTATGCTGTATAAATGCTATGATTAGTGTGTCGTGCGGCAGCTGTACAGCAGCACTATACATGGTTTGTCACTTAGTTGATGTCGTGTATAACGTAAATGCTATGATTAATGTGTCGTGCGGCAGCTGTACAGCAGCACTATACATGGTTTGTCACTTAGTTGATGTCGTGTATACTGTATAAATGCTATGATTGGTGTCGTGCAGCGGCAGCACTATACATGGTTTGTCACTTAGTTGATGTCGTGTATACTGTATAAATGCTATGATTAGTGTGTCGTGCGGCGGCGTACAGCAGCACTATACATGGTTTGTCATAGTTGATGTCGTGTATACTGTATAAATGCTATGATTAATGTGTCGTGCGGCAGCTGTGCAGCAGCACTATACGTGGTTTGTCACTTAGTTGATGTCGTGTATACTGTATAAATGCTATGATTAGTGTGTCGTGCGGCAGCTGTGCAGCATAGCACACGTGGTTTGTCACTTAGTTGATGTCGTGTATGATTATAAATGCTATGATTAGTGTGTCGTGCGGCGGCTGTGCACAGCACTATACATGGTTTGTCACTTAGTTGATGTCGTGTATACTGTATAAATGCTATGATTAGTGTGTCGTGCGGCAGCTGTGCAGCAGCACTATACATGGTTTGTCACTTGGTTGATGTCGTGTATACTGTATAAATGCTATGATTAGTGTGTCGTGCGGCAGCTGTGCAGCAACACTTACATGGTTTGTCACTTAGTTGATGTCGTGTATACTGTATAAAATGCTATGATTGGTGTGTCGTGCGGCAGCTGACAGCAGCACTACGTGGTTTGTCACTTAGTTGATGTCGTGTATACTGTATAAATGCTATGATTGGTGTGTCGTGCGGCAGCTGTTAAGCACTATACATGGTTTGTCATAGTTGATGTCGTGTATACTGTATAAATGCATGATTGGTGTGTCGTGCGGCAGCTGTGCAGCAGCACTATACGTGGTTTGTCACTTAGTTGATGTCGTGTATACTGTATAAATGCTATGATTAGTGTGTCGTGCGGCAGCTGTACAGCAGCACATACATGGTTTGTCACTAGTTGATGTCGTGTATACTGTATAAATGCTATGATTAGTGTGTGTCGTGCGGCAGCTGTACAGCAGCACTACGTGGTTTGTCCTTAGTTGATGTCGTGTATACTGTATAAATGCTATGATTGAGTTATTGTCGTGCGGCAGCTGTGCAGCAGCACTATACATGGTTTGTCATAGTTGATGTCGTGTATACTGTATAAATGCTATGATTAGTGTGTTGCGGCAGTGTACAGCAGCACTATATGTTTGTCACTTAGTTGATGTCGTGTATACTGTATAAATGCTATGATTAGTGTTGTGCGGCAGCTGTACAGCATACTATACGTGGTTTGTCACTTAGTTGATGTCGTGTATACTGTATAAATGCTATGATTGGTGTGTCGTGCGGCAGCTGTACAGCAGCACTATACATGGTTTGTCACTTAGTTGATGTCGTGTATACTGTATAAATGCTATGATTAGTGTGTCGTGCGGCAGTGTTACAGCAGCACTATACATGGTTTGTCACTTAGTTGATGTCGTGTATACTGTATAAATGCTATGATTAGTGTGTCGTGCGGCAGCTGTGCAGCGAGCCGGAATGTCAGGTAACATGTGGAATTGACATTGTGAACATGTTTAAGCCTGTGGGGGGACAGACGTCAATCCCAGAACCAGTCAGAAACACGTGGCATCTACATCTTGCCAGTGAAACAACACATAGCGATACATATTCAGCACACTCTCAACAACATTCCTTATCTCTCAAGGTTTTACACGTAACCTTTCTACATTTTGATAAAACCACGAGCGAACATTTCTGCGAATATTTCATGGCTGGAAATTGAATACCGGAAAAATGACGAACTTGTGTACTTTGATCTTGGTTATTGTATTTGTTCTTTGCCATGGGTTTAATAAAGGTATTATTTTGCATTGCATTCAGTTAAATTAAACTGGAGTACTATCAATATTTAGCCTCAGACTATTTTCGGCTTAGCGAATCACTGAATCTATTGAACTGTCGAATCGCAATTTGAATTTGTTGATAGTATTTTTCTTTATTTTATTTTTTCAATATACAATATAAAATAATTGTAATGCGTAGGTTTGAGCGGTCGGAGTCATCATTACTTTCTGGGCTTTCGGTGTAAACCGCGTCGTTTGACAATTTAGGAATTAGTCCACTGACGCGGTTTGACACCAAAAGCCTAGAAAGTAATAAAATAATTGTGTTGACAACAAAACTATATAACAAAATAAACACACAAAATCTAATACCGCTGGTAGGAAAGGACAACTTGTGATTGTCCCAAAATTTCTTCCCAAAACCGATTTGAATGAAGAAGATCTGTAAAAAGGCCTTGCTGAAAGGAGTGGTTATTTGAGGTAGAATTAGGTAGGTTTGTACTTTAAAAGCATCACAGAGAAAAATATTGGATGATTAAGTATTCAGTATTGCTTTAGAATCACGTTGCGCATTATGATCCACGTTATAATATTATTCTAGTTGTTGGTTTTCTTAATACACTGGTGAGTTCTTCGATCGTGACCAGTAGAATGTCCATATGGAATTAGTGAAAATTATTTTTTGAATATACAAATATGATTATCAGTTGAATCAAGGTCTCCATCAGCTCCGACCGAGGTAAAGACATTGTGGCACTTGTTAGGACTCGGCAACTCGTCAGTGAGTGGTTCACTGACGATGGCTTTCTTCCAACTTTCTGTTGAACTATTTTGCCAGTTTTAGGTATGTACGTATTGCTGACCATCAGACATGCAGTTTTGACACGTATCTGAAGTTGGCAAAACGTTGGTAAAGAATATGGCCTGTTGTGCAAAGTGGTCTGAAACGGCTGTATCGATCACCTTTACATCAGAGATTGCTGAAGATTCCATAAGCTGTTGCTGGTCGTTCGGTGACCCTCTTTTGCCGATTAGACAAGGATAAACGACTTTAAAACTCGTCAATGTATTTTTACTGCGCTCCAATATTAAGGACTTTGTAGTTGAAATCACCTGTAGTGAGAAAACTGTGATAACTTTTGTCATATTAGTCATCGTTTTACAAACTTTTAAAAGAAGGATTCTTCATCTCCATTGAGTTAATGATCTGTATTGTTCAATGGTTGCGAGTTTTGGTTGGTGTGTGTTGAACCTTTACCCCAGTTGATCTGGTGTCTTGGTCGGTTGAGTCAGTAAAGCCTTTGGCTGCGGAGTGGTAGTGAGTCTCCGAACACAAATTTTGGATGAGCACGAATGTGAATAATTTTGAGTTTGATTCATCAACACGAAGAGTTAGTAAAGAAAAACGGTTTTCCAGCCATTCGGAGATACTCTAACGTTTCGTAGTTAGAAACTCAGTCTTCAGAGGACTACATAATCTAGGAATACATTTAATTAATATCTGCTTAAGCACTAAACTACTATTCATATTTTATTCTTACCTAGGTTATGTTAATAGATATTAATTAAATGTGGATTCTAATGTAATCTGACTGAGTAATAACTACAAACGTTAAGCTGATTTCTCGGAATGTGGAAAAGCCGTTAACTCATTTACTTAAATTATTTCTCCGCCACTATTATGAACTTTCAATTAACATGAACAGTTGGAAAACATTACTATTTATTCACAATGGATCAAGTTCTCCAAATCACCTCTCAAATATGGCCTTTAAAACTCCTTCTAAGACTCAAACAACAGTCTTGATTGACCGTGTGTTTTATAAGGTTAACGAGTTCCTAGCTCACGTTTACGTGTAGCATGATTGTATATTTGATGTGAAAGTCACCTGTCGCATTGTGTATTTAATTTGTGTCTATGTTAATATTATGTAAAATAAAATTATTATTTGTTGAGAATAAATGAATAATTAATTGGTTACTATAATAATTACGAATAATATACTTGTATTTTATGTTTGCCTTTGCTAATGCTCAATGTTACGGACGTACTTAAAATCTGTTAACACATTTTACTGTATTGATTTTTAAATTTATACGTAAACTCGATGGATGCATTGTTGTATCTCAAAGTATATACAGTTGATACTTGGTGTGGTGCCCATAAAGTAAAGCATGCAGGTGAAGTGTCACAGCCAGGCATGCTACACTCTAGCGGTTATAAATGGCATTACAATGAGCCATGGACACACCCTTGCCAAGCTCTCCAGTGTGCATACGTAATCATTTACCTACCACCGCCACCTCTGTTGTGTTTCAACCTGACAATACTGTATACACTCTAGTCTAAGTTACAATAGCATATTCATGCAACGGCTGGTTTCCTATGCAATGTGTTACTCTAATTTACTCCATTCACAGCCTCGCTTCGGCCTTCGGCCTTGGTCTCCTAAATGATCAAGGGCATTACGAGGCTGTTCGCTACGCTTTCCGCCTGCTTCGGCCGTCGGCCTCAGATTTACAGTTATTTTAGGGAAAGTTTATACAACATATCATTAAAAGAAAACACACTTTAAATTTCAATAAAATCGGACTACCTTAGTTAGACGAGTTTATGGCGTTTAACTGGGAGACCTGGTAATTGGCTGACCGAATAGGGACTAGAGTGGGATAATTCGAATGAATGTGAGAGAGAGAGATTGGAAAACTTGTATGTATAAAAGGGACTTAGATGTGAGAGAGAATGGAAAATTTTAGCTCAATCAACTTTTCTGCTCCATTTCACTAACGATTGCCATAGTCATTGTGAAATGTTTTTGCAATAACTAAATTTTATTTATTTACCTATTCCGCTGTTATATGAAAGATTCACCCATTTTTGGTAAAAGTAGTCTGATTTTGCTGGCTAACGAACTTAACCGAGAGAATTTACAAAGAAACTTAGTACCAACTATGGTGAAAATCTGAAAAATGTGACCTGTAGATGATACACAAATCAGTTGTTGAATAAACTATACTTATTACTTATAAGTAAATACTTAATTAAGGGTAATAAGTTTAGACTTACTAATAGTGAATAATTTTTTACTTTTTGTTAACATTTTTACTTTTGTAAAATAACTTTCAGTAAAAGTATTTCTTTTTTAAATATAAGTAAATACTTGTTTGTTACGAGCTAAGAAATAAACAAAATGTTATATGTAAACATTGTTTATTTTTCAATCTAAATTTTGAACTTCTTTCGATAATTTTATGTTTGAGCTGTGGTGAATGAATGTATGTTTTATGGCTGATTTACAAATTTGGGCAATATCAATGAGAATAATTAATAAAAATAAACAAAACAGATATTTTACAAAGCTAGTTAACCTAATAAACCTAATTCTAACTTGTGACAGCCCCATAAATGTGAAGTCGCCCCGACCACGCGCCGCCACACCAGCCATTTGAAAAAATGTATCGGTGCTCATTTCATGGTCCCTGGTTAACTGGAATCTTAACCATGTTGACAGCAGAATATTTCATTTTCAAAAGGAGTGTATTTAAGTCATTACCGACTTATTAAGTGGTGTTTTATTCACACTAAATCAGACAATAAAGTTGCGTCGGTTTTAAGTACTTAAAAGAAAGTAAAAGCTGTTAGACTGGACTGTATTTACTTAAAATAACATTTACTATATATACATATGTATATAAAGTGTTAAAAAACCGCTCAAAACGTGTTCTGGGGATCAGGATTGGTGCTCATGTCACGGTCTGGCCTGGTATTACCATGCTGACGGCTTAAATATCTAATAAAAAAAAGGAAATTCGTTAAAAAACAAAAGTTTTTGAATGTGTGCAAGGTATTTATTTATAGTATTGAATTTATATGCTATATAGAGTTTAGCCCGCACTCTCTCGAGATTAAACTTAGAAGCTTTTGAAGATTAGGTAACTAGGGAAAATATCTATTATAATGACCCACCGTCAAAACAAGTGGCGCACTTATAGACATCAAAAACCTACGAGAAAAATGCAGTTAGCTAAAAACATCTATTAGCATTAACTTGGGCTTCTATCACGTAAAAATGCCATGTTTCTTTTTCTTTAGTTCAAGTAACAATAATTAGAATAATCTGCAGTTATGCCTGGAGCAGTACCACGTGACTGTACGGTGTTTGAATTGGGACGAGTGGTTAGTTCGCTGTGAACCCGACACAGTTTTGGTCCCAGTGCTCGTTTCCCGCCTCTCACTTGCTAGTTGCCTCACAGCTGAGTGGACTGCGAGGGTATGTATAGCTGAGATGCAACAACAAAACGCGCAGAGCGGGAATTGAAGCTTCGACTAGCTCTGGAGGCCACGAGTATTATTCACATTTTCTAACATTCCTGGTGAATGCACGCAAAAGTGTTGTAAAAGTAATTGCGTGCAGAAATTGGTGCTTGAGATGCACGCAAAACCAATAAACACTGGCTAGTCAGCCATTTCAACTCACCCACTGACTTTTTGAGGATTCATTTCATGAGTGGAAAACTAAAATATTGCATTACAGTGCCAGTCACCGTAATTTACGGTTGGGATTTGAGTTGAAATGTTTAGCATGTTATACAAACAATATTGAATTTTATTGTTTTAATTTTTTGCGTGATTCAGTTTTGTTTTGAAGCAGCTCCATTTGCGGAACTGTTTTAACATTGAACTCTTTTAATTTTGTTAGAACATAAAATAATCCTGTAGTTTTTATTATCAGTCATAAATGCAACAAAACAATTTTTTATAATAAAAAAGGTCCTTCTAGAACAAATTAGTGAAATGTGTGCAGTGTGCACTGTGGACTGCGTGTAGTGTGTACAGTGCTGCGCTCTAGGGTGGGAAGTGTCGCATCCTAGCGGCACGGCAGGGAACCAGTGCGAGACATTGATCCATATGGACGTCTGATGGCGGGGCTGTCACAGTGCCTTCTCATCGCTCGTCACTCAACCCATATTGATTGTGTGGACATGGACAATGTTCCTGCTACATAAACCGACCAGATAATCAGTATAACACATGTTCAACTGTACAACATTGGTTTTAGCTGCACATTTCAGGGGTTAGAACGTTGAAGTACAAAAGGTCAGGTAAAGGTTTGTCCTTTATAACATCGCTAAAAGAGGTGAGCTGTACCAGTTGAAAAGGAATTGATTAGTAGATGTCAAAGGAGCTTAGAAATAATATATTTTCGGACAGTATTAAGTAAAAAGTGACCAATCTAAGAGTATAATGTATATAATCATGTATGTAACGATGAAAATCCGTCCAGAGGTATATGTAAATTAGCTTAGAAGTATTTATCTGAAGGCTAAACAGATTTTCACAAGGTAAATTGTACATATTTGCTATTCTAAACAATTTAAACAATTTAATAACCAATATATAAATTCACATTGTGTTGGTACATAAATAAGCAAAAACAATAACAAATTACAACATAGTAAATTACAAGCCACTACAGTAAATTTAAAATTAGAAAAATATTCTTTACATGATTAAAATTTGGAATGTATTATAGAACACCAGACTTCTGAGTAGTAAGTAAGTGGTCTATAAATTCTTGTAAACTATAAAATTCGTTGGCGACAAGATAATTTCTAAGTTCTTTCTTAAACAGTTTAGAATTTTGAAGGCTTTGTATTTTCTTGGGAAGTTTTTGAGTAATTGGCTATATACTGCGATAATTGAGGAATACGTTTTCAGGTCCAAGGGAGATCTTAAATAATTTCCAAACCAAAATAAAACTGCACCTTAAAGAAGAAATAATATGATTATTTAATCTACCATCAAGACAAAATGTGAAAGTGATTGAAGAATTTAGTAGTATTTATATTCTTAAACTCCTAGTAAACATCTCAACTCTAAACATGGAAAAATAATGTATTTTTTTGTACAGTTTAAGTTTGAACGATTAATACAACCTTACACGTGTAGGAAGCAATATTCTACAATGTATAAACAAATAATCAAAACGCGACCAAATTATAAAAACACAAACTTGATTTATAACTAGACTGGATCTTATTAGACTTTTTTTATCAAACTTTAAAGTAGGAATTTTTGTTCTCATACATTCTTTCCTGTCCATGCTGGTTCCTTGTTGTATTCTTTCTTGCAGTTTTATTAAGACCATCACCAAACTATTTCTCCCGATTTGGTTTTTAAGTAAAAACTAGTATATTTCTACCAAGGGCTGAAAGTGAGGGCTTTGCGGCCCAACACTGTATCTTAAGACCATCAAGACAGTCGAGGTAGGAACAAGGTTCAAGGACTAGGCAAACATCTTTCGGCAAAGGAACACTATTTTACACCATACGACCTAATGCATGCTTTGAGAAAACGCTGTGGCAACGAATGTAGTTACTTCACGATTATTTGATTACACGATCAGCTGTTTTACTTTCTCTGCTGGTTTTCTCGACGAAAGCAAGAAGACGAAGCTTTTGGCCGCTTATCAGGTATGTATAACAGCTGTCGATATCCAAGTATGGTCAAAATATAACAGTTTAATTTAAAATGGCGCTGTGAACGCTAACAGAGAGTTAATAAAATGAAAATGTCATTATCACCTTTTAAGTTCAATTTCAGTGTTGCGTAATATGTAAGATATATATTTTATCTACCAATTGGATACCAAGCACGTTTTTCGTATAGTTCCCAAAACGCTTAACTTTAATGAAGCGGAAACTCAACCAAAGTTTAAAAAATACCGGGCGGCCCATAAATATCTGACACTTTTGAAAAAAGCTGGTTCTAATTTGTTAATTTTTTTACATACGTCATTGTTGTAGCATTTGACAATATAGGTTATGCCATTTTATTTAACGTGGAATGGTAGACGGTAAAACATCGTGAGCTTTAAATAAAACTTTCTTAAAAAAAAGAGTCTGTAACTGTGACACAACGGCTTTTTGTAATAACTTCCACGTTCCGCATCATGGCCATGTTCCTTGTCGAAACACTATTGAGCAGTAGATATCGAATATCAGAAACACTATTGAGCAGTGGATATCGAATATCAGAAACACTATTGAGCAGTGGATATCGAATATCAGAAACACTATTGAGCAGTGGATATCGAATATCAGAAACACTATTGAGCAGTGGATATCGAATATCAGAAACACTATTGAGCAGTGGATATCGAATATCAGAAACACTATTGAGCAGTGGATATCGAATATCAGAAACACTATTGAGCAGTGGATATCGAATATCAGAAACACTATTGAGCAGTGGATATCGAATATCAGAAACACTATTGAGCAGTGGATATCGAATATCAGAAACACTATTGAGCATCTGTGGATATCGAATATCAGAAACACTATTGAGGTGGATATCGAATATCAGAAACACTATTGAGCAGTGGATATCGAATATCAGAAACACTATTGAGCAGTGGATATCGAAGGCTATCAGAACGACACTATTGAGCAGTGGATATCGAATATCAGAAACACTATTGAGCAGTGGATATCGAAAATATCAGAAACACTATTGAGCAGTGGATATCGAATATCAGAAACACTATTGAGCAGTGGATATCGAATATCAGAAACACTATTGAGCAGTGGATATCGAATATCAGAAACACTATTGAGCAGTGGATATCGAATATCAGAAACACTATTGAGCAGTGGATATCGAATATCAGAAACACTATTGACGGTGGATATCGAATATCAAACACTATTTAAAGCAGTGTTTGATATCGAATATCAGAAACACTGAGGTCTTTTGGGCAACCCAGTACAATTAATTTTGGCTTATAAATAGTATCATAATACTAAAACTAATAATCAAAGTTTAAAAACAAAACACTATTACTAGTATTTAAAATACTATATCAAAAATAAGAAAACTACTGACCCAGGAGTAATCAATAACTATAAATGGTCTCAGTGGATAGTCGATACGGTAGAACATTAATTATAGAAACACTATTGAGCAGTGGATATCGAATATCAAACACTATTGAGCAGTGGATATCGAATATCAGAAACACTATTGAGCAGTGGATATCGAATATCAGAAACACTATTGAGCAGTGGATATCGAATATCAGAAACACTATTGTGGATATCGAATATCAGAAACACTATTGAGCAGTGGTATCGAATATCAGAAACTGATTACAGTGGATGTATCAGAAACACTATTGAGCAGTGGATATCAATATCAGAAACAGACTATTGAGCAGTGGGTATCGAATATCAGAAACACTATTGAGCAGTGTGGATATGAAATCAGAAACACTATTGACAGTGGATATCGAATATCAGAAACACTATTCAAATATCAGAAACATCTGCATCTGAGCAGTGATATCGAATATCAGAAAACTATTGAGCATAGTTTGGGAATACAGAAACACTATAGTCTCAGATTATCGAATATCAGACGAACATATGCAGTGTATTATCTGTGGATATGTCTCAAGCTCTCTATATTGGGACGACCAATCATGTCTCAACTTATTGGGACAGTGGTGACTCGCGATCATGAAAGCTTTATAGTTGTTTGGGACAGCCATCGCGACAAATTGTCACTTTGATTTAGAAAACAGTGACTCGCGTACAATCTGTCTCATGTCTCAATAATAGACAGTGGTTCGCGAATATTCATGTCTCAAGCTTTCTATATGTTTGGGACAGCCTGTATATTCGCGACACATCTGTCTCATGTTCAAATATTTTTTTACTGAAACAATCTGTCTCATGTCTCAAGCTTTTTGTTTGGGACAGCCTGTATAGTGACTCGCGACACAATCTGTCTCATGTCTCAAGCTTTCTATAGTTGTTTGGGACAGCCTGTATAGTGACTAAAACGACACAATCTGTCTCATGTCTCAAGCTTTGTAAAACGACTTACAATCTGTCTCATGTCTCAACTATAGTTGTTTGGGACAGCCTGTATAAGTGACTGACCACAATCTGTCTCATGTCTCAAGCTCTCTATACTCTTGTTTGGGACAGCCTGTATAGTGACTCACGAGGAGGACATCTGTCTCATGTCTCAAGCTTTCTATATTGTTTGGGACAGCCTGTATAGTGACTCGCGACAATCTGTCTCATGTCTCAAGCTTTCTATAGTTGTTTGGGACAGCCTTTAGTGACTCGCGACACAATCTGTCTCATGTCAATTAATTTGGGACAGCCTAGTGCACTCAAGCTTTCTTACTTGTTTGGGACAGCCTGTATAGTGACTCGCGACACAATCTGTCTCATGTCTCAAGCTTTCTATACTTGTTTGGGACAGCCTCTATAACTATACTGGACTCCTATCTGTCTCATGCTTTCACTTGTTTCCTGTATAGTGACTCGCGACACAATCTGTCTCATGTCTCAAGTCAAACTTTCTATACTTGTTTGGGACACCTGTATAGTGTCTCATGTCAAGCTTCTCTATAGTTGTGCTCGCATAATCTGTCTCATGTCTCAAGCTCTCTATACTTGTTTGGGACAGCCTGACTATCTGTCTCATGTCTCAAGCTTTCTATAGTTGTTTGGGACAGCCTGTATAGTGACTCATGACACAATCTGTCTCATGTCTCAAGCTTTCTATACTTGTTTGGGACAGCCTGTATAGTGACTTCGCGACACAATCTGTCTCATGTCTCAAGCTTAACATAGTAACTCGCGACACAATCTGTCTCATGTCTCAACTCTATACTTGTTTGGGACAGCCTGTATAGTGACTCGCGACACAATCTGTCTCATGTCTCAAGCTTTCTATACTTGTTTGGGACAGCCTGTATAGTGACTCTCGACACAATCTGTCTCATGTCTCGCTCTATACTTGTTTGGGACAGCCTGTATAGTGACTCATGACACAATCTGTCTCATGTCTCAAGCTTTCTATACTTGTTTGGGACAGCCTGTATAGTGACTCGCGACACAATCTGTCTCATGTCTCAAGCTTTCTATAGTTGTTTGGGACAGCCTGTATAGTGACTCGCGACACAATCTGTCTCATGTCTCAAGCTTTCTATAGTTGTTTGGGACAGCCTGTATAGTGACTCATGACACAATCTGTCTCATGTCTCAAGCTCTCTATACTTGTTTGGGACAGCCTGTATAGTGACTCGCGACACAATCTGTCTCATGTCTCAAGCTTTCTATAGTTGTTTGGGACAGCCTGTATCAAGTCAAGCTTATACTTGTTTCACGACACAATCTGTCTCATGTCTCAAGCTCTCTATAGTTGTTTGGGACAGCCTGTATAGTGACTCGCGACACAATCTGTCTCATGTCTCAAGCTTTCTATACTTGTTTGGGACAGCCTGTATAGTGACTCGCGTCTCACACAATCTGTATGTGACTCGCGACACATGTCTCAAGCTTTCTATACTTGTTTGGGACAGCCTGTATAGTGACTCGCGACACAATCTGTCTCATGTCTCAAGCTTTCTATAGTTGTTTGGGACAGCCTGTATAGTGACTCGCGACACAATCTGTCTCTGCTTTCTATACTTGTTTGGGACAGCCTGTATAGTGACTCGCGACACAATCTGTCTCATGTCTCGAGCTTTCTATAGTTGTTTGGGACAGCCTGTGGGACAGCCTGTATAGTGACTCGCGACACAATCTGTCTCATGTCTCAAGCTTTCTATAGTTGTTTGGGACAGCCTGTATAGTGACTCGCGACACAATCTGTCTCATGTCTCAAGCTTTCTATAGTTGTTTGGGACAGCCTGTATAGTGACTCGTGACACAATCTGTCTCATGTCTCAAGCTTTCTATAGTTGTTTGGGACAGCCTGTATAGTGACTCGCGACACAATCTGTCTCATGTCTCAAGCTTTCTATACTTGTTTGGGACAGCCTGTATAGTGACTCGCGACACAATCTGTCTCATGTCTCAAGCTCTCTACTTGTTGGGACAGCCTGTATAGTCTCATGACTCACGACACAATCTGTCTCATGTCTGCTTTCTATACTTGTTTGGGACAGCCTGTATAGTGACTATCTGTGACTGTTTGGGACAGCCTGTATAGTCAAGCAATATACTCAAGTGACACAATCTGTCTTGTTTCATCAGTGCTACTCCTGCACAATCTGTCTCATGTCTCAAGCTCTCTATACTTGTTTGGGACAGACCAGTGTATGTACTTGTTTATCTGTCTCATGACTCAGCTTGTCTTTATCTTACTTGTCTCACTTTCAGTCTGTATAACAATGCTCTCTACAATACAATATCGCGACACAATCTGTCTCTCTAAAGCTTTCTTGTTTGGGACAGCCTGTAGTGACACAATCTGTCTCATGTCTCGCTTTCTGGGACAGCTGTATAGTGACTCGCGACATAATCTGTCTCATTACAGCTTTCTATACTTGTTTGGGACAGCCTGTATAGTGACTCGAGACAAGTCTCATGTGTGGGACAGCCTGTATAGTGACTCGCGACGGTTCTGACAATTGGGCTATCTCTCAACTCAGTTTTGCTGTATTGTAGTGTCATTCGACTCAAAGCATTAGTATTGAGGTACGACTGACACAAGGTAAATTCATCACGGAGCTTGTTCTTCTATACTGGTGCTGTGATCTTTAATGATAGGACACTCTGTCAATGAGTGTGTTCACCGACAGTTAAGAAGCTCACATTCAGTCAGCACGACTCACGGCACAATCTGTCTCATGTCTCAAGCTCTATACTTGTTGGGACACCTGTATAGTGAGTGTTGAGTACGACTTTCAGCAAGAACATGTTGCTGCTCAGGTGGTTGTCATTCAGTACGACTCACGGCACAATCTGTCTCATGTCTCAAGCTCTCTATACTTGATTGGGACACTCTGTATAGTGAGTGCTAAGAACGACTCAGCAAGAACTTGTTGCTGCTCAGGTGGTTGTCATTCAGCACGACTCACGGCACAATCTGTCTCATGTCTCAAGCTCTCTATACTTGATTAAGACACTCTGTATAGTGAGTGTTGAGTACGACTCAGCAAGAACTTGTTGCTGCTCAGGTGGTTGTCATTCAGCACGACTCACGGCACAATCTGTCTCATGTCTCAAGCTCTCTATACTTGATTAAGACACTCTGTATAGTGAGTGTTGAGTACGACTCAGCAAGAACTTGTTGCTGCTCAGGTGGTTGTCATTCAGCACGACTCACGGCACAATCTGTCTCATGTCTCAAGCTCTCTTTACTTGATTGGCTTGAAGAGTTTCCCTCATCCAACCGGAACTCTGTAGTCATTAGATTGTTCCTTTAAAGTAATCCAAATCAAATAGATGTAATTATTTTCTGTGAGAAAGTGACTCTCACACCTCCGGCCTCAGCTTGGCGTCCTGTGTGGCCACGGGCGTTGCGAGGCTGTTTAACAACTCTATGAATTATTATACTTTTCAGTATATTTATAGGTACAATTAAAATGCATATTTATGTCAAATTTCTTCAAAATCAGGTGGAATTGACTGTTTTAGATAATTAAAACCACCTTTTTGACCAAAACTTCCGGTAGCCCGATTATGCTGGCTAACGAACTTGATCAAGATATTTACAAAAGTAACATTTATACCAAAACGTTATGAAAATCCGGCAAAATACTCGACCTGTAGAGCGTACGCACATATACATATGTATAACAAGTTTTGTAAAATTCTCAAAACATGTTCTGGGGTCAGGATCGGTGCTCATTTCGCGGTCCCGGGTCTGGGTCTTACCATGCTTACGACATAAATATCTCATTTTTACAAAGGAAATTCGTTAACAAGCTACTTGAAGGATATTAGCTACTGCATAATATAGTAATGTATATTGTAATTATTGTATGTAATGCTTGTTCACAGCACTCACCGACTTGTCTCTGTGAAAGACAGGCCAAGATTGGCCAAGTTGTAATTGGGCTGAACGTAAATCTCATTGCAATCACAGTTGAGCCCTCTGTAGCCAACATGTACCGTTAAATCTGTGTTTCAAAGTGTTATAACCAGGCCTATGGGAGTTTACACTTTAAAACGACTACGTAATAGTTTAATTAATCGAATAATTGAAACACGAACTATCGTTGTTAACCACTGTGTGCTGGCTATGTACAGGTGTTCAAAACTTAAATAAGGAAAACATTTCAATTTTGGAAAAATTAAAAAAGAATTTGTATTTCGTGGCATGCAAAGAGATACATACATGAAGATCATTATTGACTAAATGTTCGACGATGTTGAGTTCATGAAATGTACCATAATTGCGCAATACGAAATTGGTCTAGTGTGAGATGACGTTGTTACTCAAATTACCCGAAATATACTTGAAAAGTGGACCAAGTATTATGCTTGAACAGTGAGAAGTACAAGTTCTTCAAATATCGGCTGGACTATGCATAGATGGATTGAGGCAGAAGGAACCGTGACAGCTTTTAAATTCTAATTTAGATAGATTAAACACCTTTCACATTCGGGCTTGCCTGCAAACTTTGCAATTCGAACAATGGATAAAATATCCACGCAAACAAAAGGGGTTATCTTATACATTGAACGCCCGTTTGCAAATAAATGGATTAAACAACACAACGACTAACCATGAGTGAATGGAGAGCCAGTTTAAAAATAGTGGCTAACGTAGCAGCTGTGCGAGCCATTTTTGGTTGATCCCTTGACAACAATAGTTGTAGGCATTGCCACAACGAGATTGAAACTCTTGCACATATCTAGGAATTCTGCTAGTTTGGTGAAACATTAAGAACCACAAGAAACCACAAAATTAATAGTCTCATAGCCCCCGGTCTCAAAATTAAAAGTCTAAAAGAAAACGGTTTTGAAGTATACGAAGACGTCCACGGCCTAGCTGAAGAAGTATCAGAAGAATTATTTGTATTAAATAACGCCATTGGAAAAGTTTGGATTCTACAATTAGATTTGAAAATGGTGAAAACAAACCAATCAAAACTAACGAAAAAATTTCAAATTTATGAAATTATATCTAAATTTTTCCAAACTAAATACAATTTTAAACAAATTTAAATTTTTGAACTAATGAATGGTGAAAAAGGAACAGTACCTACAAACGAAACCTTTGCCAAAATTTTAAGAAATACAACAGAAGAAGTTGTTAGAACAGCCTTAAAATATTTAGTATATATTCTTAGAAAATCTTAGATAATTTATACAACGCAAATAAAACCAAATGTATAGTTATTTTTATTATTATTGTTCTTTATATTACTTTGTTTATAGCAAACCCAGGTTGGGTAAGTTGCTATTATCACTAAATCCCTAAATCACTATTTGAGATGCCGACCACTCTCATGAGGGTATTTTAAGGCAAATATGTGGTGAAGGATGAGTGTGATGAGTGGTAGTAATGAGTTATGAGGTGTAGTCTTGTTACAAACTAAGGCCGACTCTTCCTTAGAATGGGTCATTAATTAACCCCAATGACCAATGAAAATACAAGGACCAACGGCTTAACGTGACATCCGAACCACGCAGGTGATGGTCTGATATGTCTAAACGATGGTGGGAGTTGATGCGGGTATCATCAGATGATCACTGAGACTATCTGAGCCGCTTTAGACCTATATCATTCTCAAAACCTGACCTCCATGAAGCTGGATTACAGGACCACGCCACGAGCCCCAGTATTACTTTAAATAAAGTTATATAGCAGAAGAAACTTTGACTTAGTTATACTAAAATAATAATACAGACGGAATGTAAAATGTGAAGTTTGATGTATTTAGAATCATTTTCTTTTTACTCATTTTCATTAATGTAGGTAAAATAGTCTCCCTAGATTAAACCGGAAATTAGTTGCACAGTTTAAACAATTTTAAATGCCGAACTTGTTAAAGATACCCGTTTTCAAAAATACGAGTACAAAATAAACCATGGAATACAAATAATTTATTGAGGATATCATGTCAGCTATTTACGCAATTTTAAAATTAATTTTTAACGTTAATTTATTTTACCAGTAACCTGGTACATTATTCTTTGTCAAAACGCAGGCTAATATTTTAGGTTGATTCCTTTCACCAATATTTTATCTTCATAATACTAATTAAATTTCATTCATTTATACAACTTTAAGTGTATACAAAAAGACGAACAATTTCTAGATTTTCAAGTCTTAGCTGCCATTTCCCATTCCAGTCAGCAAGCCACTCCATTCCTCAAAGTCAACATGGGAATTCTTAATGAAATGAATTCCAGTTTATATTTGTTGGACGTGTCATGCCTATTTCAGTGAAATAGCTTGCATATTTTAGTTTTATTTCTTCTGTTATACATTTCAAGAGGTTTGAAGCATTTTCTCGTAAAATGTACAAGAGGAAAGTAACTAGCCTAAAAAAGCTGCTCTAAAACATAATATTATACCATAATAACAATAGCAGTAAAAATTGAAGCCGAACAAGCCTTCTTTGTTGTTGAACTAGTTATAGTCATTACATTTTAATATGCATCATATTATTGAATTTATAGTTCGTCTTCGAGTATACTTATACATACCTTTTTACCAAAGATGAAAGTTGTATCACTCAAACACGCTTGTTTGTTTTGATCTGAAGGAACCCAAGAGATCTATCAAGAGAAAATGTCAAGTTTAGATATCAACATAGACACATTTTAATATTATTTTAATTATGTCTCAATATTATATAAATTATAATGTTCAAATGATCTTCAATGGAGAATAAAGGCTAGCGGGAAGCTACCTATGGTGTAACAAGAAACCAATTTTCATAATATTGTTAAATTTTAGTCAAGTAGCTGTCGGTTTGGGGAAGAAATTTAAAATGAATGAAGTTTAACTGATTTAGGATTATTAAAAAATTCACAATTTATCCATAACACCAGATGCTAAATTTTAGTGGGGAGATATAAAAATGGCCCTAGGTCGTTAACCCTGTAACATAAAATAAAACCTTCTATGCAAAACTTATTTGAACAAACACATTTAAAGCTCTCATTTCATTACATCTAACAGAAATTATTAATAAAAAGAGACTGAATTATCTTTGAATTTACATTTACAAAAGTTACGTCATTGCCAATGCAATAAACTGTAATTTATTCAACATGTTTGGTAAGCTTTTGAACAATTTAACAGAAGATAAACTTATTTAAACACATGTTATTGAAAATGAATAAATTATATAAGTTATTTTACTTACTACAATTGTGTAGAAAATTTCAACATTCGCTGCATTTGACTCGCCATCGGGAACAAGATTAGCGAGCACGAGATACAACGTGTTCGCCCTTTTTTGCGCGTGGCTTCGCAGAGCCAATCAGATTATAGTTCCCACAATTCCACAGTATTTGGACAAAGCCGAAGTACTATTTTTAATAAACTTACTTTCAAAACAAAATATTTGAAATTGGAAAATTTGATTTAAAAAATAAATAAATACTAACTACGTTACAATGTATGGAAGTAGCTTTTGATACTGACAGATAACTTGGGAAAACTTCAGAGTAAAACAAACGTCAAGCATTACAAGTTGTGTATTTGAGTTGACATGGTATTCCCAAAACCTACATAACAAAAAAACAGAACAATATTTGTTTGATTTAACGTTAATAAGGCGTTGGTCTGAGACTAATTACAAAAGCGGTAAAAAGCAAACACCGCTCTTCTATTGAATTAAACTTGAACCTCCATCTGAAGAGCGGAACTTTAAATCTAGCGAGAAAACAAAGTTTCTTTCATTACAGTTCAATTTAGTGATGAACGAGTTCTCTTGCAATCCTTTCAGTCAAATTTAAACTTGGCTACTCCAATTTAATTTGTTACGTCTAGATAGAACTTAACAGTGTTAAAAACGTAGCTTTTCTTAAAATAATAACTTTTAAAACCCTTAAAAATCAAAATTATCAAACTCAACCGTGTAACAATTTGACTTGTAGTGTACAAAGCCGCAGTGGGTAAATGGCGTGAGTACTCTGAATGCACTTATTATTTCCGCTCCAAGATGGGAATGTCCGCAGTTTTGACTGTGTGCCAAGTCCCACACATAGCAATAAGCTACTCCACTGCTCGACCTCTCTACTCGCAGCTGCGTTCATCATTTCAGTATTCAATATAAAAACACGAACTAGAAGAAGAGTGTAGATCTGCTGTGAGGGTGTACGTTGGAGACACCTTGGAGAAGGGAAAAAGAATATAACCATACAATTTTATAAGCATATAATATTGTACTCGTATTAACATATTTTAATAACCTGACTTTTGATATCGGCGCCAGAGTGCCGTGCTTACGGCCTTCTTTTGTTGCAAAATACTCGCACATCAAATTCCACTCATAATAAAATATATGTCTAATATAGGCTCTATTTTCAAATATATTTTCTCTGCACTCTAAGATTCAAGAAATGTTGAGATTTCCATTTAATAATGTGCAATAAAAATAATGTTCAGACTACACGAAGAGTACGTAACTCTTAAGCTATTTTGCAACGTATGTATGGATGGATACACTTGAACAGGTATCGGCGGAAGTGCTTGGCTTGTTAAATGTAACGAAGGTCACGAGATATCATTAGTCGGTCGACTAGGCCTCAATGTGACTCCCAGTACTTCCTGTCCTCTGCCCAACAGTTCAACCCACCACAGAAAACCACAAAATAGCTGAATTTGGAGCTGAAGTGTCGCTTTACACAGAGTGACTGGTGTCATTCACAAGGCAAGTAAAAGTAACAAAGCGGAAGTTGGGTTTAAACACACTCGAGAAGAGGTGCGCACGTAAACGTTGTCTATAACTCTGCCAAAGTACTTCAACACAAAACAATATCGATGAATATGTATAGAAATAAACTAAAAATAGCAATTTTGCCCACACCCTGTCTGCATCAACCAAATACATTTTTCAAGGTTTGGTAAGTAGAGAAGTTCTAATGACCAGCTGCTAAAATAAACAAGTGGCGATCCTTTAGACATAAAGTACAAACTGCGACAGAAAGTCAGTTGGTTGCGAACATATTAAGCATTGAGCTGAACATCTTAAACATACACAATATTCAATGCTAATATTGAAACTCGTAACTTTCAAAAACTACCAGCAAAGATAATGTTATGGTAAATAGATGGCGCATAGATGCTACAAGGTTGAGGTAGCAACAAGCAAAATCAACATAGTTCGGCAGCCCAAGCACAAATAGCGATGCAAGCGCTGTCGTCTCTCGCCTTTTTCTTTACCTCGGCTCCACATGCTCTAGATTGTCCGATGCGAATGTGACCAAATCGTATGATTTTCGAGAACGAACGAAATTGTGCGTGCATCAGTGGCTCTACTCGAGACTCTTAAAATAATTTCCTCGCAGCGCTATCTGTGCTTGGGCTGCCGAACTATGTTGATTTTCCTGCCTCAGCCATTTTCAGGCGGTATCTATGCGCATTGCGCAACCTACTTACAACAATCTTTGCTACCAGCCAGTTGATGTCAGCACATATTTAGCACTCTCAAAGTATAAAGATTGTGGCAGCATTGTGTAATGAACAATGTACCTGACTCTGTAGTTGAGTTCATGGGTTTGAAACACAGCTGGGCAACTGACGAACTACTCATAGTTAACCCGATATGAGGTGGTGATGTACCTGTAGCATTAAAGATATGACTGTAAGTTGCCAATTGTTTACAGATAAAATCATAGGAGCTCAAAACTGTTATGTTCACAAAAGAGCACAGTACCATTTTCTGTGTATTAACCTCCTCAACACGAAGGATATATGCACAAAGATTGATTAAAAGCTGACTGACAAAGGCAGGCTGCGTGTGTAAACTAACCTGTTTGTCTTGACTGTAATGTTCACCTGGGTATAACTTTGTTCAATACCTCCTCGTGCTTGTCCATTGTAGCTAAACAACGTTTACAGCTTTGTTCTCATAGGTAAATAAAACCCTGGACTAAAGGTCATTGGACATTTCATTTACACTTGAAAAAACCCCTTCTCGACAATGTTGACGGGTAAATTCGACATCTTAATGTTGGATGTTAGTCTTCCACAATGTTTTTTGGACCAGTAAAATCTTCAACAAATGTTAACCTAATAGTTAATGGACAACTTAATAATGTGTTGTAATATCTGAATGTCAATGTACTGTTTTCTTCCATCGATCCGAGGCAGAGTCTGTTGAGTACTTGGCTTTTGGGAAGAAATACTTAAGTTCAGGTACATACATTCTCAGCAACTATTCTGTAACTACTAGCGTTGCTAGTAGAATACAAACACTTAAGCCTCCTTAGCGTTCTTTAGCGTGTTTAGTTTGCTTTCGACCTAATACCTGCATATAGGATTTAACAAGCAATATACTTGAGTTTGAAAGGGTCTCACGTGCCTTTTAGATATCGTAAAACTATGGCACTCCAAAGTAAGTCTTTTCAATTTAGTTATACGTAACGGTTAGTAAATAGATTGTTTTAAAAAGCAAAACAGTTTTGTACATCTATAATTAACCAATAAAATCTCACATTTTCGCCGTATTCCGACGAATTCTCCTTTTTTGAGAATAAAACTCTACAGCCTTTGATATTTATCATGTAGTTATATATTGTTTAAATACTTTTAACAATATTAGTAAGTTATAACTATATTAGTGCTAAACTTAATGATACGTTTTGGTTAGTATGAATAAAATATAGTCGCCAATAAGATTATTATTGTATTTAAGATTATATATATTATTATTGTAAAACACATGATTTAGTTTGATACAATAATCGGCTCACGCACGAATGACATGCATTTACCTAGGCCATAAAACCAAATCGGATGTGTAATGGAAAGGTTTAACGCCGTGGCCTAAGTGAGTGGTAAGCTCTAAGCGCACTCTACTAATGTAGTAAGCTCAATTGATTTCAGTACTCGGCTTGCACGTGTGCGTCCAGACTATGTTGTTGATTTGCGTGTTTTTCTTCATAACTACAATCATAGTAAAAGTAGTTTGCACAATGTCAAGTTAGCGGGAGTGTTAACATGGCAAACAGTCACTCGTGGTGTTCCACAAGGTGCTGTTTTATGACCACTGCTATTTCTTTCATTATACGTAGGTTAGACTATTAACGAGATATTATTTTGCAATGTTAACTTGTGTGCCGATGATTTACAAATCTAAAGGCGTATTGGTTTTAAACATATCGCTTCTGCTGTAAATTTGATACATTCTGATATTGATACGGTGACCAAATGGGTTTACCGACATAAAATTAATGAAAATAAAACTCAAGTTGTCCAAATGGAAAATTCACATATTTTAACAAAATACATTATAACATCTTACCTAAATAATTGAAACTTAATAATCTTGAACTGTAGAATGAAAACATTTTGTACTTTTTACCACATTTATAGTTACACAATTTTACATCTCTACAAAAGATAGTTCCCAAAATGTTTGTTTTCAAGATCTATTTGTTTAACTGTCATATGTTCCATTAATTTAATTTATTTATACTGATGATGCTAAGGTGAAACATGTCTATTTAAAAATTAAAAAATTGGTAAAAAGTACAAAATGCTTTAATTCTATAGTAGTGAATATCGCAAAGTTAACGAAGACAACATCAAGAAAATTTTGAACTAGATTACAGTAATAAAATCAAAAACCTTGGATTGATTATTCACAACACATTCACTTGAATGATCGGGTTACGACAATATAACTTCATTAACTCATCAACTAAATTCATTAAAAGAGCATTAAACATTCCCTGTTGTAACAGCACCTTTAATTATTTGAATCTAAGAATGTAAAGAGTGAATCCAAGACAAAGATTTGCTGAAAAGCGTCTCTCAACCACGACCTCTACTGTTAAGTTACGTTACGTGAAGTTGACTTCTAAGTTCAATCTAAACTGTAACAGCTCCAGTTGTTTGGCCTTAGTTTAACTTTGTCTCTCCTTCTTCAATTCAGCTAACTAAAATAAATCTCTCTACTAATCGTTGTAATCGAGAGACATTGAAGAAGACTCTGAATTCATATGAAAATTCTTGACTCTACATACATAGTCCAAGCCAAAGCGTTACCGGTTGTTTAATGCGTTAATTTTACACTTTTCATTGATACTTACAGTAAAAGGTATGAAGAAAAGATGTTAATAAAGGATAAAATTAACTCATTAAATTAAACACACATTTTTATTACCATGTAGCTATAACTCACATGCGCAGAGAGTACATACATAAATTTAAATTTTTCTAAAGACCACAAGTTTTTAGTTTGCCCGCCTAGAATTACACCATCAATCTTAGGCGTTTTTCAATTCATGCTTAATCTGAGATTAAGGAGTATTGAAAAGTTAACCGACAGAAACACTGAAAATTTATAGAGATTAAGTTTTCTTGTGTGTTTTGATTTTGCATGTTATTGTAAAAATGTTTCTAATTTTGTGTTGGCAGTATTAATGAGTGTTAATAGTGTTAAATAACGGAAAAAGAACAGTTTTATTAAGTTTCAAGTCTTCAAATGTCTATAAAGTGGTATTGATAATTGTGTAAAAATGTAAACATTGCAGATTGTTAACAACTTAATTGGAGATTAGTTAATCTCCCCTTAAACTTTGAATTGAAAAACGGGCCTTAGAAGGCCAAAGTCTCTAAGGTGTTCAAAGGAAAGTTGCAATTTTCTTTTCACATATTGAAAACACATTTTTATTAAAAACAAGCTGTGAAACAAACCGTGCAGTTTATTCTGCCCCTTCTTGTCAGCAATACATTAAAATAACTTAGTAATTTCAATTCAAATTCAAAATGATTTATTGGTAATTGTTACATATTTGGCCTCTCTAAGCTTACAAAGCTTGTCGATGAAGTCCCTAATAATATTACATAATAACCTTTTACTTTGATAACTTGAAAAACATATATTGAAAAATTGTATTTATTATGTATTTAATTTGTATTTTAGTGGTTCAGGGTGGCATCTTAATAAATACTTCGGTTTTGCATATACAAAGTTATACTAATTCTACACCATTCGTACATGCATAAAATTACCACCCAATTATTTACAAAATTTATATTCTCATATATGAATAAGCTAACACACATAAGTTAATCAACACATGACACTTTTAGCCTACTTATTCTATGACCACCACCCATGAACATTTGATGTGAAAGAGGTAGCCAAGATTGCGGGAATAATGTGTCTAATACTGAGATACAATAAAGAGAATTAAGGCATGAAAATGTATTAAACATTGCTTGTGTATGACTTGATTATGCTGACGATAAAACTCTGATTAAAGTTCTACAGATTCGTGTAGTGGAGCGCCTTCACGTCAGTGGCTGCAAGGCCCGCACAGCACTGGTGTATCTAGATCACTTTCTACGCCCGACTGTGGCTACACGCTACTCGGCCGGCCGCTAACAATAGCTATGTCTAATCAACATAACAATACTTTATTAGTCAATAAAATAATGAAGACAAAAGATATTCAAGATGTGGATTTGGTTAATTCATGTGCGGAAATATTCAATAAAAACAAGATTTTGAACCTTATACGTACTCAATTTGTATTTATGAACTAGCTGAGTGCCGCTTTATTAAGATAGCTGTGTGTATATTTTAAGAACACTGAAAATTTAAAGTAAACTAAAATAGTTTCCTTTATATCCTTAGAAAACCATTTAGTTTGCCTGTTAGTTCACCATCTTCTCCTTATAAGTGTTGGCTACCTTGTGAGAGTCATAGTTACCTCCACCGTTCCGGCCGTTATTAGAGCCCGCTTTGGTTTTTTGCAATTTATTTTGAGGATGTTATATGGACATAAAATGTAGCTAAAGACACACTGCGTGATTAGCTTAAACCTCAAACAACGTTTCATTGCCATAGTTTCAGCCGATTTTGACTTATACGTAGGCCAAAATGCCTAAAAACATTGCCAGAGTCCATTTTAGTCCCTTGCAATTTATTTTGTGGATGTTGTATGGATGTGAAATATAACTAAAGACACACTGCGTGATAGGCTTAACCATTAAACATAGTTTCATCGCCATAGTTTCAGCAAAATTTGGACTTATAAGCAGTCTAAAACGCCTAAAAACGTGTTTAGAACCCACTTATTTGTCCCTTGCCATTTATTTTGTGGATGTTGTATTGATACAAAACATAGGTAAAGACACAAAGTGTAATAGGCTAAACCCTTAAATGAAGTTTCACCACCAAAACTTCAGCCGATTTTGAGTTATAAGTGGTCCAAATATGCCTTAAAACGTTACAGACAGACAGGAAATTTTTTGACGCCAGTTTCGGTTTTTGCAAAGTACATTAACACCAAATAACCAACAACTGATGGATTCATTGTAATGTAAGATAAAAGTCTTATTTAATTTATATAGATGTCTGATACTTTCCAAACAAGTCTTAATATTCTTTTGAAAGAATACTATGTAATTAAAAAATTGCTACAAATATAAAACGTTGGCCTCATGGATTAACTTTTTTATGTATAACTAGTTTTCATGATGTCGAAAAGATTATCTAGGGCGGATTGGGTCAACTTTGTGATATTATATTCACAACTTAATAGGGTGTTCAGAAGTTTATAATCTATAACTCTACATAGTATTTCATCACTAGGTCCTAAAGGGAAACCTTTTGACACGAGGTCACGAGGCGCAGCCGAGGACGTTAAATGATTGAGGGTGAAAAATATCACCAAAACAATACTTTAATTACCTGGTTGTAAAAGTGTCACTTTAGCACGTCAATACATGTGTCTAAAGCAGCTGTTTTCAGAGCAGAATGATAAAAAGGCATTTCATGTCATATTTGGAATTCTCAACTATACAGGCTGGTCATTTTTCTCAAACACGGTTTATCTTGCCACTGGTGACAGTTGGCCAACATCTCTGAGAAAAAGCTTGCGAAAGTGAGAAACCTTGTAGAGGAGATTAAAGTTATCATTTTGGGAAAGTCAAGGGTTCGTGACTGGAATGTTCGCCGGTATTTGTCTCTTTATCTTGTCAAAGCTAACACTTTTCTGACCATAACTTACTGTTAACTTTACTCAAGATGGGGTTTGTTTGCTTAAACTAAATCCTGTTTTAGTCTTTATTTACGTTTCAACATTCATGAGGTTGATCGATGATTAAAGATAAAGCATTCTCTATGAGCACCAAACTTATGCAAATAAATAAAACCTTCGCAAATAAATAAAACCTACGCAAATAAGTTAAAACCTCCATTTGGAGAGTTAGTAACCAAACCCGTTGCGTTATAGTTGCTTATTCATTACGGGTCTGGATTACGTTACTCGAGTACATTTTAGACACTACTACGTCTTAGTCTTCTCTCTGCATCCTTAAAATTTGCAACTGATTAAGTGATAAAATAATTGCCAATAAGCCAAGTTTGAGTGTAAGTTTTAAGCAAATGAATATGTTAACTGTTCAGGTATATGTATATGTATGACTCGACCAAAGTAATGATTGTAAAGTATGACGCAGGTCAAACTCGTTTGGAAGCTACTCAACCTTGCCCTAAAGTAACAATGACGTTACGTCAACATCATTCCAAAGTTTACTTAACTTAAAGTACTTGATAAACTTAGAGTTAAGTCAAAGCTTCCCTTACAGAGTGCCTCCATCGCTCGATTTATTTAAATTGAAAAGATTTACATTTTCAAAACAAATCCTTTTAATAATTTGTGTGTGTTTTTTAAATATTAGTATTTATACAAATATTGTCATCTATAGCTGAAACATTGGAAAGGCTAAATGAGCTTTGAAATTGTGTATCGAGGCTTACGATGTCGTAACATAACCTCACTGAAACTTAAATACTAGCATTTGATTTAAAATTCTTGCACACGGTATGGAATATGATTTCATCAATGTGTTATTGAAATGGTTTTGTTGATTTTGAAAACATTAATACAGTACAACGTTACAGACATTATGATAGATTATTAAAAAACTTATCTGAGCTATCAAAAAATCAACGAAACGTCAATCGGTAATATTTTATGTAAAGTCGACATTTATCCTAAAATACTGCACAATATCGTTTGATTCCTTTTTGCAGGGAATGTGGAGCCCTTTGTAGCAATACCGGGTCAGGCAGAACGGAGGACTGAGCAGTTTGACTCGCGTAGTCCTTGGGCGTTGGCAAGGAAAGTAAAACATTATGATATTGTTTTTATCGGTCACTCATACCATTTCAGTTACCACCATGGTTTTGGACAGGATGGAATCGAGGCTACAATGTGCGAAAATATTTAAAAATAGTGATTCCGTGAATGTGACGCAGATAACTTTTCACCGGCGTTTTCTTATTCCGCGACACGACTCTGTTCCTAGGCCAAGCACCGTGCAAGCCTGGTTTAGACAATTGGTGGAAAGTACGGTGTTTGTCCTTAGCGTCACAATCACGAAATCACTATTTTCGAAATATTCTTGCATATCGGAGCCTTAATGCCGTTCTATCTAAACCATTGTGGTGACTAAATTGGTATGAGTTTGCGATTAAAACAATTTCATAATGTTTTACTTTCCCCCACCTCCGCCCGAGCACTACGCAAGTCCGTTCTGCAACACCTGGTAATTTTTTGGCGCATGGAGGTTGAAAAATAGTGTTATATTGAACTAAAATCGTACACAACTGAGACTTAGCTGGACCTAGACTTAGTAGTAGAGTACTGAGTAAGGAGTACGAAACTATTGACCATTGTACACTACTGGGAATAATGGTTGAGAATGTTTACATTGGTTGCTGTACAAACAATCTACAGTTCAAGCTTGGACACTCCAGACCTCTCAACTACAGCAAACAATCACAAGTTCAATATCTCACTGTTCCGAGAGTACAGTCTGAGACTTAGAGTGGAATTCATCTACGTAACTTAAACCTAACTTAATTTCATTAGGTTTTCAAGCGGGGGATACAATTCCAAAACGACTCTGTAAGTATCACGTATAAATTGAAATTTAATGCAATACTTTTATTTTCAAGGAATGTCTGCACCTCCATTGAAATTCAAGTGCGAGTTTTGAAGTTATGTTTTGCAGTCGATAGCTGGAAACTAGTCGTTAAAAAGTCATATTAGTGCTCAAACAAATGTACTATTAGTAAACATATTTGAGCAATATTCAATACTCGTGTATAGCAGATACATTTAAACTACATTATGACGCAACAAAATATGTATCTAATCTATTTATAGATTTCGTCTAGAATTGTGTAGATTGCTATTTGTCCTTAAATGTAAATCTTCATGTATTTAGCCTTTCTAGCTAGCTGTTATGAGATGTACATCGGCTGTTGGTATAGGAGTGTACTGTTTTTCACGGGTTACGAATAATAAGGCGTTAGTCTTTGTTAACTCACTATTTATTTACAGTCTTATTCTAATTACACTAATTCTAAACACGCTTAATTATTCACACAATGGCTACACATTATTATACTATGTACAGTTCCTTATTCCACTATTTACACTTTATAGTCTATTCATACTCCGGTGCGAAGTCCGTTCACTCACGTGTCCTCCTCGTAGCACTCTTCAATCGGGAATCCAACGATGTGAGACGATGGCACTGTTTACGCATAGGGATGTGTCCCCGTATGTTCACACAGCACTTACACGTTCACAAAGTACGCAGACCTTCTTACACAGACTTGCACTAACTCTTCGTTCACAGGGGAACGCGGCCTTGATTCGTTCAGATTCACTCACTGTCAGGAACTGGCTCTTGAGCTTCTGAGGAGGGATATATATGAGCCGACGTACTTTTCTAGAACATTGTTAAAATGGGCTGTTTCTAGATGTCCGTAGAATGACCTGGAAAACACGAGTCGTTCGGAATTAGGACAATGCCGTTTCCGCTCCCGCGGTGAATAGGCGTGTGTGAATAGTTCAGGCACCAAGAGTAACGGCCGGTTCCAGGAAGGCCCCCAATATGCCTGTGAATTGACGCATATGCGGTCTTTGCAAAACCTGATGTCCGGTACAGCAGTATTCTTGCGTATCTTGAATTACAAACGAATGGCTGATTTTATTTAAAAGGGCTTGGGAGGCTACTTACATACTTGAAAGAGGAGAGGTTAAACTGAGTTTGAAATTATGTTCATGAATTCTGTCCTTGAACTAGTCCAGCCACAAATGTTATGAACTAGGTAGCAGAGTGAAGAGCAATCAGAATAATAATCGTAAATGTTTGTCGTCAAACAAACAATCTAAAATTCCCGCTTCGATATTCCAGACTCCTGACACTGGCATTTTAGCCTTTAAGATTCCCCAATTTTAAAGTAGTAGTATGTAACTTTAATACTTAGATATTCGGTTTCAAGGAAGAAGAAATTCCCTACCACGATAACACTGCTGATAATACATGAAAAGATACACGAGCGAAAAAGCCTCACACGTGAATCTTGATACCTTTGATGTTGGGAGTAGAAAAAGCCTCGATAATCTGACTAACGACCACAGGCGTCACGTGACCCTCGTTACATTTAACGAGTCGAGAACTTCCGTCGTTTAACGCTCCAACATCGCTTTGTTTAAACGTTATCACTTCAGTGACTTATAACAAACTGCACGACTGATTAGAAATCTATCAGCATTGCAGTCACAATGAGTTGTATGTAACAACGTCTATATTGATATAGTATAGAGCCGCTTAGCATCACCAAGAGTACCACACCAGACAAAGGTTGGTTTCCACACTAAATCTACTCAATAAGTACCCATCTTTCATTTTTGATAGCTTGACCCCGGAGTTGCTTTCCACGAGGAGTCAGTGATTGCTTCAGGATAAGCCTGTGACATGTATATCAAATTAAATGGTGAGATATCACTTCCTTTTGGCAAGTTTCAGTGAATAACACTATTATAGCTAATTAAGAATTATAGCTAGTAAAGAAGGTAAAAATACAGGCAAATACAATTAATAACAAGACAATTATCTTAAAAATACAAATTGACAGTGATAAAAGAACCTCCCACCCGGAACCTTCCACCCCAGTGTTCATGGGCCGCATACAATAAAATGTTTTGAATTTTAGATACAAACTAATTATTAAAAACTCTGTTTTTGTATTTCAAGTAGTAAACATCTCAGTCTTGTCTTTTAGATGAATGACTTGTTTTGATTGTGTTTAATTTACGAGGATATATAACATAACAAATGATATACTTAATGTTGATCAAAAGTTCAAATGTAATGGTGAAAAAGTCAAAACGATTAACAAACTACAAACATATTTCTCAAACTACTAAGCAAATAATAGCCTAATAGCTAAAAAAATAACTGACGGTTGGAGGAGGATTTCTAAATGATTCTAAACAAGTCCAAAAATAAAACTGGTATATTTTTGTCTATTGTGAATAGATTTACACAAAAACTATAGTTACACGGTCTTTCACTGTAAAACATATTCTAAAATGAAACTGACTTTTAGAACTAGATTTGTGTCAACCTGTGGAAATTAAAAGGCTGTTTCTTAAAAAAATAAATGAAAAGTAAAGGTTGGGAGAGGAAATCAACAGCAGAGTTGTTGTTTACTGAAGGGATTGTTGAGAGAAACATCTTCTGTCCATCTTCACTACTTTGTTCTTTTAATTACACTCGTTTCTTTCTTTTAATTTGACCGAAATATTTTACCCTTTACTATCTTAAATCTTAGACTATCTTAAATGGTTTATGGCTGCACTTAGAACTTTAAAATTAATAATGATATCCTTTTCACTATGAGTTTATTTATACATTGTTATATTATAGTTTCTACCGTTGGGATGACACAGCACAATAATGAGGTCAAGTGTTTTATTATGTCAATTATAACTTATGGTTGCAAATCACAGATTTAGCAAAACTTTAATGGGATTTGAGGGTTAAAATTTACTAGCAGAGGCGTAGCATGAAATGCACGTAGATTTTATATGTTATACCCGTATTACCTTGACTAATGGAATAAGAACCAAGTACTACATTGAAGGTACGGAATGTTATGTTTCGAAAAACGGTGAATTAATTTATTCTGTTGAGTATATTTTTATGGAAAATGTGGTATGTATATTTAAACTAAATACTCGTAATTGATGGAGAAAGTACAAGAAAAACTGTCCCAACTTTATATGCAAGGTTTCATTTCTTTGAATGAAGGTTCAAAACATCTTCAAAGTATACATTGTACATTTTCACTTTCCTGCTTTTATATTTATGAAATATTTTAAACTCCTTTTGAATTAGTTTTTTCTTAATAATCCAATATTAGAGCTCACTTTAAAGATTAATAAGTTTAAACTCCATTTGAGTACACTCGTCTTTTGTAGTTTAATTTAATTGCAAATATTGTAGCCTTTTATTTTGGGACCAAGGCTTTGTAGCAGTTTCCAATACAATCTTGTTATCAGCTCAGTTCTGAACCCTATCGAATACTTTGTAGAACTTTGTTAGACGATTCAACTATCGACTAATGAGATCACGTAACCTTTGTTAGTTATAACGAGCAGAGCACTTCTGTCTTTTGATGTTCCTTTCTCACTTTGTAACATTATAACTACGCCCTGAAATATCTTACCCAGCTGTTACTTTAATAAAAATCCAGATACAACGAAAAGTTTCAATTAAAATATAACCCCTAAAACCTACGCCACAATCCTTAACTCAATTATATTATATAGTGCCTTGTTTATACATTTTTAACTTGAAATAAGAATAAGACAAATGCAATTCTCGTAAATACACTACCTACAATTCACAGGTAACTAGAACTTCCAATGTAGTAGTGACTAACGCATACACATGACAAGTCCTTGACTAAATAAGGAAATACCACTATAATAACACTAATATATAAGAAGATATTAATTAAGATAATAACACTATGTTTTGATCGTCTACTGTTTGTTATGTATCTAGCTCCTTGTTCTCAGCATTTGGCGTGTAAATGTGTAACTTGCTATCATGTAATGTTAACTTTATCTTTGTGATGTAAAAATTAGCCGTTTGCTTTGCCTTAACCTTGACTTTCCAATATGAATGCTGAAAGGTAAGTTATTTGCTTCCTTCAATTTGTTTGAACTTGAGCTCTTAGCGTGAAGTATGAATTTAAAAAATGCGCTGCCAGAAGCACCTTTTAAAATATATGAACATAGTAAAGCCAAAGTTTTACAATAAAGATTTGTTTAATACATCACATATGTTTTGTACACGTCCTAAGGACCCTTAAAAGGATTTTGTCTATAATTACTTATACTATATCAGGCCAGCCAAGTTTGAACTGTCGACTAGACCAACTCAGAAGATCTTAAACACACAGAAACCTTAGAAGATTGATTAAAATGGCCGAGGGGGTTCACAGCAGAACACTAACAGCAACAGCGCCTTGCCAACTAACATATTGTGTCAATACTGAAATAGGCCACAGCGTTTGCTTTCTAATTATAAACTCTATTTTGTACAATTACTTTCATCAATATGGTTTAGTTATTACTAATATTAAGATGGGATTTCAACAACATTATTTACAACAAACTCCCTTAAGTTACTAAAAGTGTCAAATACTCAAAACAGCTATATACGTATTTATAACGTAAACAGTTTGGAATAATTGATATTTATTGCCTAGCTATTTTGTTCATGGCCAAGGTTATAGTTAAAACAATTTGTTCTAGTCAGGGATCTAACTGAGATAATTATGTACTTTTGGACCACCTAGAAGGCACCACATTTCGACCATGGAGAGCACATAGTACAAAATTAGTTTGGATATATTGGACTACTTAAAACTCCACCCACACGCCGCCATATAATAAATTTCCAAAATAGCTGGTTAAAAGTGAAGGCTGATTTTGATTATTTATACTACCAGATTTCTTGTTTAATCTAGAGTAATATTTCCACATGTTATCTTGTTTGGAATGTAATGTACCAGAATATTATATATGTTATCATCAAACCGAATCGTATAAATCTCATAAACAAAACTAAAATTTATGAATTTTAATATTAGTTTGTAGTATGTTTAATATTTTTAAAGTAAGCCACGTCATGTGATGTTTAAAATATTGATAGTATATTTTATAGAGTTGAAAATAACTTTACAATATTAGTATTATTTTTGTTAACCTATGTGGAATTAATTTAAATATTTTGAAGGATCTCGAGATGAAAACTTAAAAGTTTATTCAGCTCCTTGATGATATAAAGTAAAAGTAGGGCATTCATTTCCTCATAATTGGTTGCAAAAATGTTAGTATGGTAATACAATAAGAACACAATGTATAAGGACTATCAAAGAGCTTTAAAATACATCCCGACGTTTTGTTAAAAGAAAATATAAAAGTTTCAAGCATTAATATTACTGAACAAAGGTACTTGCATCATCAGACACCACGGACGTGAAACAGGATAAGAACCTATAAGCCAAACATATCAAGTGCCTCCAAGTGCCTACTTCTCATGACGGCATCATACTTATGAGCTGTCATCATAAGCGCTTATAAGTGTCAGAACACTTGAATGTTTGACTGTAAATAACCATCATTGAAAGTTTCTCAACCGTCCATCGAGCTGAAACTGTCAAACAACCTCTGATCTTTCTTCGCGTTTATTTAATGAATGTGATGAGATAAGGCCATGTGTGTTTACCACTTGAAGGTTCCTTTTATCCGATTTATTTAGACTATTTAGGTTGTGAGTAGTTTTTCCGTATATTTACAAAATTGCCATGTTTGCAACATCTGTTCGGTATCTTCCTGCCTACTCTCTGAGTAGCTTATAACTTGTAGATCTCCTAAAGGTACCTGATTAGCACATTGTCCTGTAGCCATAAAGGTCCGAATCAGTTAAGGGGTAACTTATTAGAATATAGATCGAGCGTTAACGTTGCACGGCTAAGGGATCCTGTTAACAAAGGACTCAGCTCGTTAAATGTAAGGGAGCTCACGTGACACTGTTACTCGTTCCAATAATCGAGCTCATTCTTGACACAAGTCATAAAATCATAAAATGATAAGTTTGCAAATATTTTATCATCGAACTATTTGTATTTTAGATGTAGCTTACAAAAATGATCACGAGCTAACAACGCAAAGTATTTTATGTTCTTTGGTTGGTGCTTTGTAGAAATCCGTTATTTGTTTGTAAATAATTCGTAAGAAAATAGTATGATTGAAATAAAAATTTCCATTACACAAATTAAGTTGCAATTTTTATATTTTTTAATCAATCATAATAAAATGTAAAGAGGTACGTAATTAGGTAGCAGATTCCACATTTAAGAAGAAGCATAACTGGCTCTAAGTGTATGGACTAAAATGGAATGAAATTCCAGTGTCGTTTTGTAACCAAAGTTTTTCTTGTGACTTGGAAACCCTTTAACTGATTAGTGTAAAATAATTGGGTTAATTCAAAAGTTTCACACATGTTTTACTAACTTTACATTTGTGTAAATATACGTGACGAAAACCCCCTCATTATGCAAAAATGCATTTAAACCACTATAACTCTTAACAAAATACCACTTTTGTTGCATTATATTGAATTTTCGTATCTTTTCATGTATTAACTAAAATAAATCTACTATTGCACACTTCAATTATAAAATATTAATTATTTCAATCTCAATTTTTCCAATCAAGAAACAAATTTGCAATTTCTAACGGCTGCTACCTGAATTGCACATTTTGACTCACAGCTGTGACATATCAACCGACAATAACAACGATTAAAATCTGCGAAAAACACAAACACAGCTGTTGCTGAATTGTGCGGCGCAAGTGCAGAGTGCAAACAATCCCTTGTGTCTCCTATTATTTGTTCTTTTAATTAAATTACTTTTCTTTTCCTTCGTCTTTATAATTGAGTTTCTTATTTCGGCACTTCACTTTATTAAAGGAGATGGCTATCCTACAGAAAGTATAGTTTGTACGAAGAACAACAATATCTGAGTTGTCTTTCTGCGTAGTAACGTTCGATTTAAAAAACTATTGAATACCAAAAAGCTTCAAGACTTGATAACTTTTAAGCTTAATTCTTAAATGTACGAAATTATTTCTTGACCGCCTCGTCACCAGAGATGACCAGCTTTACAGTACCTTTCAGTACCTACCCTTCTTTAATAAACACTCTTTGAAGGCGCCACATTAAGCACACTTCATTTTATAACTTTGAAACCACATTGAGTCAAAACTACCCATAGAAAACCCATAGAACTATAGTAACTATAAAACCCATAGAATACAGTCAGCATAACAGTATTGGCATTAACTTTAGAAAAATAAGTATTATTAATTTACAATTCATCTGTTATTGTCCGTTATTAACTGATGAAAACTCTTTTGATAATTTTAGTATGATTCAGGCCTACAAAGTATATAGTTTATATCCCCCTATAGTTATTTTACTCTTACAATACTATCAATTAGCTTTTAACTTTACCCTTAGTTCGAATCGTATGTAGTTGTAATTAAATATCCTAATATACGATAATACACGAAAATACGATAATATCGAAATACTATAAAGAAAAACATCGTAGTTTTGAAAATGTTCTGCAGAAAGTAGATATTAATAGTGTAAGGAACTTCTCATACAGGCACAGACATTGTCCGTGTAGGGAGTGCCGCCATATTTCTTCGAAATTATACAGTTTGCTGCAATTAATGGACATGAGGTGTTTTATTTGGAATTTTGTATTAATATGGAAACAAGTTGTAAATTGATCATAAATGAACAGGCTAAGATTGAACGGTGAATGTTTTAAAAGATTCTGTGCTTAAGCTACGGTTTCCTAGGAGGCAGTGGTTGCTATTTTACGGCCCTAATATAACAATGTACTCATACTGTTGCTTTCAATATTATCATATGGAAGAGTGTTTCCTTAGAAAACGGTGGTCACTCCCATACGATTGTATTGGAAAAAAATTGTCACCGGCTCACCACTTTTCTATGAAACCACAGCTTTACTATCATTTCAGCATCATTTGATACTGTCTGTTTTAAATAGTACACTGGTTTTGACCTTCATATAATCGTATTATCGAAATATGTTACGTCTTAGCAAGTTATTCACCCAAAATATATAACAGAGTGATGTGTACTGTAGGGTGTGGTTTGTAGCTGGTGTGTCGAGTGTATTAGTTGTCGGTGAGAAGGTTGACAATCTATTCACAGGTGAGCGGGTCACAATGTGGGGCTCCTGGCTGGCATCCGCTGATAACTTATCAATGACGCACGGCTCGCACCCCCTCCCCTCCCTCACCACCGCCAGCACACAGCAACACACAATGCAACCCCTGTACACTCCCGCTCGATACTGCCCTGTGTCCCTGGTGTATACAATACTGTGCACCTGCCGTGCTCCAGTCCACTTGTCTAATTCCATTTAGTTAAACGTACACACCTTTAGTTAATGAATTGTTTAATATACATAAATCACTTCACGAATTGTAGATTAGTTGTATTCTAGAGTTACCTTCGTAAGATTAGAAATTTGGTTTAAAATGAAAATACCCTGAAGACTGAACACCCACTAAATATTTAGTATTACATTAACATTGAAATAGCTGTTATCTGAGTCCGTAGGTCAGTAAGAGAGTTGCGGCCTCCGGTATGGAGGGAGGGTCACGTGTTAAGGGTCCTAGATTAAGGTTTAATTCAAAATCTGGCTTAAGCACCAATAAAGAACATATAACTGATTATGGTTAGACGACGAGGAATCAAGGGGCATTTTTCTAAACTAAAGCTTGAGCCGCCGTTTTTGAAACAGAGGATAAACTTAGATTTCCACCTATTCCTCGTCCTCTGGAAAGAAATAATTAATACTCCGGTATTTGAGTGGTAAACGTGGGTTTTGCTTGGTCGACTAATCCGAAATGTCTCTCGTAACTGCTTAATAGTGAATTTCCATAGGAAATAAGATAGAGCTATTAATTTCTCTCGCTAAAGAGAAGGACACGTCGCCTTCGTGACCACTCTACAGGTCACACTTTTGGTCCGATTGTCATGAAGTTTGGCATAAATATTTTGTAAATCTCTAGGTTAAGTTCCATAACCAGCTAGATCAGATTAGCCGTTTTAAAATGGTGGCCATTTAAAGTTTTGTTTTGCCCATACAATTGTAGTTTTACCATAAATGAATACACAGTTCAACCTGTATAATAGATTCTGGCCTTCCTAATCGATCAAAGCAACTTCCGTCGCTCTAGAACCTTCTAGTTAAAAGTTATTTTAGTTTTATAACTAAGTCAGAATTTCTTAATTTTGACATATTACTGGACAGATATTAATCTGCTTATTTAATAGAATAATATTTACTTAAATCAGCTGCTACATAACTTACTAGCCTAGGTTTCATAGAATACCAAAAGTAAACAACTTTTTTTTGAAAACAAATAAATCCATTACAGTTGTTGTTTGTTTATTTTGATATAAAGCGTTAAAAATACATTTATTTCAATTGAAACCAATTCACAGAGTAAATATGACGAAACAAACTAATAATGTATGTATGACAGAGTTTTGTCTAATTTAAAACAAATAAATGCAAACCTTTTTGCTGTATTTAATTGGAAATTTGATTCACAGTAGCGCTCATGGCTACTTGTCGGCTATGTTTCTTGAATAATAATGTAATACAGGTAATTAATTTTATTAGGTTAGTATAAAAGTTAGGAGTTTTTTTATAAGGGACGTTACTTCTAGCAATCTATTTCACAATACGTAATGCTAGAAAACAGTGACTGACAACTGCAACACTCTAACCTGCTTTGTAAGTAACTGAAGATACAAATGTATTTAACGAAAGAAAGCTGCTGCTGTCAGAAACACTAGCAGAGTGTTTGTCTGTCTACGGAACACTTCTGCTGTCTATTTACACTCAGTCTTCATTGCTACAGTCAGTCAGCTAATCAACTCGTATTGAGCAGTAGGAATGTAAAAGTATACCCACATGTTACACCCATGTGGTAAATATCAGACAGTAATAGGTTCATAGTAAAGGAGGGTGCAAAAAAAGGTAACCGAATAGTAGGCAATTAAAAATTTACTAATACAAAATGTTCAATAACACTATAGAGAACTAAACAATAACATACTCTACATACAAAGACTTCGTTACGAACAGCATAATTATTCAATTCTATTCATAATGTTTTTGACCATAATTCAGATCACTGGTTAATATGTCTCTGTATTATGTACATTCGTTTAATGTGTGATGTTTCTTGGCGTTGGTCGGAAACACAGTTCTTTTAGCATACCCCGCAAAAATGCATTGTTTTCTTAAATGGTGCTAATGAATTGAAATGTTGCTCAAACTTTTCCCTCACAATTTTCAATGATGGTCCATTATTACGATGTTCATAAACAGAGCTAATATCAGTAATTACGAATTAACCATAAAAAAGATCTTCCGATCTCGATGGATTTTCCGTCTGGGTTTTAAAACAATGTTAACCTGAACTTTTACGACCCTTAGTTTTTCTAATAACAAGTTCGTTTGAAAAAGGAGTTTGAAACAAGTATTTAAATACGCAGTATTTGAAACAAGCCAAAATAATACAGGATAATATACCAATGTTTAAAAAAGGCTCCGCTTTATCAGTTAGTAATCATCGACCAATATCTCTACTACCCACTTTTAGTAAAATACTTGAAAAACTATTCTTAGGCAGAATTTGTTAATGTTTAAGACAATTTAATATTCTGTCTAAAACCCAGTTTGGTTTTATTGATGGAAAAAGTACTACCGAAGCCATTATTGAATGTTTAGAACTTACTGTTTCAAATTTGGATGAACGAAAGAAGTTTCTGAGTGTCTTTTTGGACCTGACCAAGGAATTTGATCGTCTAAATCATGCCAAATTACTAGATTATTTTCATATGGAATTCTTACGATTGGATGAAAAATTATTTAAGTAATAGAGCTCATCAGGTGCAAATTGAAAGTAAATTATCAAATGAAATAGACTAGAACCATGGTGTCCCCCAGGGATCTGCTATTGGCCCTACGTTGTTTAATTTATGTTAACAAATGCAATGGAATGTCATTTGTTAATAATTTAAACAACCGTAACGTTTTGTAATACACCGATGATACAACACTTATTTTCATTGCAAACGGCTACAATGATCTTAAGGATCTTGTGATTGAATAGACTAAAGTTGCATAGACAGTTTTAAGTCTTGATTTAGGTACAAATTTTAGTAAAACCAATTATACCAACTTTAGGTTAAAGTGATAATGACAAATTTAACTTTACAATTAATAATAATACTCTTTAAGAGGCTGATTATGTTAAATTCTTGGGAATTTTGATGATAAAAAACTGTCAGGGGATCATCGAATTGATTTACTAAGTAACAGGGTGTCCACAAGACAATTTCTGTTAAGAAGCTTGGCATCATACTGCAGCCAAGACAGTTTGAAAATGGCATATTATGGAATTATACATCCCCATCCTTCCTAAGGATTGTGTTTATGGGAAAACTTAAGAGAATTATGGTGTCAAACGCTTCAGTTTTATTTTACATTGTTTTGTATAAACAGCTGTTCATTTGATTTACCATTACCAGTGTTACGATTCGATATTAAATCGACACATCGCACTCGATATAAATTTAAATTACCTGCGATTTAGATTGATATTCACAGTTTAGTCGTTGTATCGACTATAAACAATAGTCGAACAAATTATTCAATTTCAACAAAACCATTGGACCAGCTGATGTCCATGCCACGAAAAGATCATTAAATGATCTTTTTCTCTCTAAAGAGAAAAAGATCATCAAAACAATCCTTTATTTACCTGGGTTAAAAAGTTACACTTTAGCACTGCCAATGCATGATTGTGTCTAAAGCAGCTGTTTTCGGAGCAGAATGACAAAAACAACTTTTGACTACAGCTCATAAATTATTGCGCAGTAAAGAAGCTCCAAAGATTAATAAAGAATTTTTCTTTGTTAAAATATTTTCAGCTAAACTACAATTTATAAAGATATTGAGTGTAAACATTAAACCAATCTTGAATATAAATAAAACATGACGAATTTATGTTTACTATAAATGTCGTGTGAGTTAAACAAAGCTATGCTACTGACGCCGTTTCATCTATAATATAACAAGAGATGTAACTAAGACCAAGCTCAAAGTTTTGTTTTAAAATGTGCGAAGCTTAGACACACAAGTAAAAAGTTCTATCTTTTGTCCAGTTGAGTACATACCTACTATTTCATCAGATATTTATTTATGTATCTCAAAATTAACCAAAGTAAAATTTAAAAAAATATAAACTTCTGCTACAAATACTTAGTAGTTTTCAAAATCGTCGGATTTCCGACTTACGTATTAGTTAAAGACTACAGAAACTATTATTGTGTCACTTTATGTACATTTTTGTTAAATATATTGGAGAGACCTCTGTTACTGCCAAATATATTGTTAATGACTATCGTTACAGTTCTAATCATGACTTTTGCACTACTATCAAAAGAACTACATGAAAATAATTTATTGCAACAACCTTTTGTGCGAACAAATTACAAAAACCAATGTTTTTATAAAATAAAATTGCAATAAGATCTAAAACTTTAGTTACAACACTTCTATAATTGAACTTAAAAACACTGAATGACCTTGTCAGTCTTCTCCAGTTATTAGGTTTCGATATTTATGAAAGCGGTGAAACCATTTACTGACTTGTCTTATGTTTATTGTTGTCTAAGGGTGATATTCTAAGAGAACTTGACGTTAATAGTTTTACAGCATTTCTATTAGAATATGACTATTTTTTTAGTTGGCAGTAGGTTAACTGGCTTGTAACTTGATTTAACTGAAAGGATTTACTCAAGTATATATTTTTTAACTCTAAAGTTTTAAAACTAATAAACCTTATTCTAATCATTCCATTCGTAAAATTGCTTTCACATACAAACACAAAAGGCTAAGTTTTTTTTACAGGCAACACTTTAAAAGAATGGAAAGTTCAGACAAAACGGAAAGAGCCGAAATTCAAAGAACATCCACTTAAATACAACCTTTAAACACAGTTTAGAAGCCAGATTCCTTTGATTATTTGCGAGGGAAATGTAAACCTTGGAAGAGCTCATTGTAATGATATTTGGCTTGGCTGGGATTCAACGCTCAGAATGGAATTTTCATCTCGGTATAAACTTTCCAGATAAAACATTTTGACATTCACTGGTAATTGAGTTTTATTTGGCTACCTTTGTTGTACTACGTACGTGTACATCTGAATGTACTATGAAAAGAATATATATATTTAAAAAAAGATTATTATAGGCTATATGTTTTAACTTAATTATAAATGTGCTTTTCAAGAAATTACTTTTAGTTTTCCTTTTGTTTTTATAAACAATAAAACGTCGAATAAAATAGTATATTTCATCACTAGGTCCTAAAGTGACACTTTTTGACACGAGGTCAAAAAGACACTTTCGGGCCGAGTGATGAACGATACTTTTTGTCATGTTGGAAATAATAATGAGAAGTAAATGTCAATAAATATTTTAATATTATGAAAGAATTAATTAAGTAAACATCGTTTTGAACTCAGCAGTCAGAATTATATAGTTTAGAAGAAACAGCTGTTACACTGATTTAAGAGTACTATAAGCGAGTGTTAAATTCAAAACAAACTCGTTGAACCAGCTGATGTCCATGCCAAAAAAAGATCATTAAAACGATCTTTTTCTCCCTAGGGAGTAAAATGTCATCAAACAATACACTATTTACCTGGATGTAAAAGTGACACTTTAGCACTGTCAATACATGTGTCTAAACAGCTGCTTTAGACACATGTATTGACAGTGCTAAAGTGTCACTTTCACCCTGGTAAATAAAGTATTGTTTTGATAGCATTTTACTCCCTAGGGAGAAAAAGATAATTTTAATGATCTTTTTGTGGCATGGGTATCAGCTGGTTCAACGAGTTTGTTTTGAATTTTAACACTGCCTTATAGTATATAAATGTAACAACTGTTTCTTCAAAACAACTGCTAAGTTCAAAACAATGTTTATTTTACTAATTTTTATGATACTAAAACATCACCTTTATTTCTTATTATTATTTCCATTATGACAAAAAGTATCGTTCATCACTCAGCCCGAAAGTGTCAAAAGTTTCACTTTAGGACTTAATGATGAAATATACTATTTCATACATACATATAATTCATTATTATGACTCAAGATGGTTCTAAGGTATCTACCGTCGTACCTTATAGGTTAAAAATATTATTTTTTACTTTAGCTAGCTCATAAGTACCGGTACATTCTTTTTTATAAATAGTTTTTAGTACCCTTATGATTTATACAGTGTGTTTGCCAATGACCCTGCTGCCTACCACTTATTGACTCAGCACATCTAATCAAGAAAAAGCTCCAGTGCAACATACTAGTCTGAACACAATCCACCATTTTGTTTTACAATTAATAATGTTTTATTTGATCAATCAAGTTAAAACATGGGAGTAAATATAAGTAGGAAAAACCTATTTCAACACTTAAAATGGTACCAAAGGAAAACGTGTGAGAGTGTCATAGATTTATTTTAATCGTACCTTATAGTTTATATTATGTACAGAGTGTAACATACCACCCGTATAATTCAAACTTAATTTTGCTATTACAGTAACAGTACAATATACCAAAGTTATAAATACATAGGTCAATTACATAGGTCGTGTTATAGCTATGATCTCGTTCTTCTGGTTCACACAGTATCATAACATCATAATAATTAGTTTGAAATGTTTTAGTTTCGCTGAGGAGTCCCATCCTTAGTCACTGACTGGCTCAAACTGATATGGCGTGATACCTTACTTAAAAGATCCTACCTTTCCAAATATTTTGCACAAACTTAACTATTATACCTTTTTGGCGTATACAGAGCGTGACCAAACACTGCTGATGTAGAATTGAGCGGCAAATTCCACTGTCGTAATATAGCACACCAATTAATTTTTGAAAAATAATAAGAATTGAGTACAACATGACAGGTTTAGATTTTGGATGGAAAAGGGATAAAGTGAACTGCAAAGAGGGTTTCCAAATTTATATGCACCAAATGAAAAACTCAAATATTTTAATTGCTACACATGTAAGTGAAAGCAAGCCTATTTTAATCATTTTGGTACCTAACTTAAAAACCAAACGTTTTTCTTCTTATATCTAACAAAATATTACTGTACTTGTAATTATTTATAATCCATCCCTGCATGTGTTTTTGTTGTGTAAATATTTATAAGGGTTTGTGTTCAAAGTGACCATAGAATTACTTCCGAATCCAGTCGTCAAACATAAAAAAAATGATACAAGGGTATTTAGTTTGTATTTATTTTATATAATAATAAGGGTAGAAAATGTAATAAATACATTGCCAATTTTACTATAGTAAACTTTAAAAGGCAAACTCTCGAAAACTAGTTAAAAAATACCATATTTTGGCAGCGATAAAAGCGCAAGTGTAAAATTAATGGTAATAATAATAATAAAACGTATTTATTTGGTTTAACAAAAAGGCGAAGTTAGGGCTTAAAAGCCCCCTTAAACCTTTTTAATGGTGTGTCCGTGGTGGTCATCTGCGGGTCATCTTCGGCTGGATAGTCACCGTCACGTACATCTTCCTTCGTGGGACCACCGACTGGAGGACAAGCGAGTGGACGGGACTTCGTACTAGATTGTTAACAGACTGTGAAGTGTGAATAGTGAAATAAGAAAGTGTGCATAGCCTCATAATGTGTAGCCATTGAATAACTAACTAGATTGTAGGCTTTGGCTGGCTACGTCTGTTAAAAAATACAATAATTAATATTAATTATAAATGTACAATGACTAGCTGACCCGACAGTTTGTCCTGTCCACAGAAAACATATGTTTATTCAAGTTATTTAATATTCATCAGTTGTATGACTTGTTTACTAAATAGACTTATAGCAAAATTAAATCACTGATGTTTTCTATAATTTCCAAATTTCCCTGCAGTTTTCTTCATTTTTCTTTTGTAAGAACATCAAAATAAGGAATCTTAAAAAAGATAAATTAAATCTGTGAAGCCGTTCTTGAGTTATGTTATCACCAACAAAAACTGGATTAATTTTCATATATTAAGATTAGACAGAGAATAAATAGCCAACCAATGTCTACAAACAATATTAATCCGTCCGTGTTAACATTACAATTTTAATTAATTAGTTGTAAAAGGCGAAGTTAGGACTACAACGTCCTCTCTACCACTCAACCTCGACCACACAACCTTAGTTGTGTAAAACATAAGTATAAATTATTAATTTTAAGGAAATTAGGGAAGGTTTTATTCTTTTTACATTTTAAGAAATCTAAAAAGAATTAGTTTTAGTTTAAGAATTAGTTTCTATAATTAGAAGTAAACAGTTGATGAGTCAAAAAATAGCAAATTACAAAAAATATTCATGTCTTACTATTAGTAACCCGTGAAAAATAGTACCCTCATTTGACACAGAAAGCATAACGGTTTGGCCAACCATCATATAAAAATATTATTATATGTAAATTTTCAGGATAATGAGTATGTCCTTAAAATATATTCAGTGGTTTAAAATTTGGTTTGGTAGGCACGACAGAATATTATAGGTAAACTTAAGTTAAATTCATTAGTTAAACTTGTTAGTTTACTTGTTTACTGTTGACATTGTTTATATCTTACGTTTTATAAAAAATTGTAACGAACATTCATGCATAATCACTTCCGGCGTTGATAAGTGTTTGCAGTTAAGTTTACACGAGTTGGTGAACTGAGTACAGGCAGCCTTGCCATTAACCATCACTTAGTACAATTTATGCGCGTAAGTTTGTTCAAATAACGACATTTAGGGCTTAATTGGGGCTTAAGTTGGCAGTTCGTTGCCACTTCATTTGATTACGAGCCTGCACAGCCCCTACACTCTACACCGTGGTGTCTTGAGAGTCTGGACTCGTCTCAAGTTGTCCACGAACAACCTATGGTTTGATGGTTAGTTTGGCGATGTAAGACTAGGTAAAAGGAAAAGAATAGTTAGTTCTTACGCGTATATGGTCTCATTATTAGTTCTTAAATGTTGACAGTGTTTTCCTTGACTTATTAAAAACGATGAATATATTCTAACATCAGACGTACTCATTGGTACTGCATTTAAGTTAGCTTACTTCAATTTTAAATTATTAGAGTAGATTTTAGGCTAAACAGTTCTTCCTAATTAATACATTACTAAAAATCCAAAGGGGATAAAAACAAACATAAGTTTTAAACAAGTCAAGTTTTTTTATCAGAACAAATTCTTACTGTGGGATCTTTTAGGATCAAAAATGATAAAAAATAGTGTACATATTGTGAATAAACGAACACTTTGAAATGGTTCATATGATAGCTAAAACACATATGTTTGCATGTTGTTTATGTCACTTTTATATCTTACTCGACTAGTTTTCTTTTAAAAATTTGGTCTTTTCCATAAAAGATAACACAATAGTTTTACTACAAAATTCCCTACAAAATTATATTTGTGAATGGGAATCAAAACAATTGGTTAAAGCCTAAAGGCTGCGCAGAGAGTCGGAGCGAAGTGACGATGAGAAGGCTGCAGTCCAAAATATTTATGAAGTTATTAATAGTATTGTTGTGAGTACGAGTATACCATTCGGTCGCCGAAACTGTTAAATGCTGAACGTTTTTCTTATCATTCTATAAACTTATAGAATACCAAAGTAAAGTAAAGCTCTTGGCACCCTCAAATCAAAATCAATTTGGTGTTTTGATAGCTTGCAAATTAAACCACTGACTCATTTATCTGCACATAAAGGGATACACGTATTAGACCGTGTATCAGGATTCGGCGTGGGAGAAAGTATTGATTTTTATGTTGGTTTTGTCTTTTTATAGCCTTTAAAGTAAGGTTGATGATAGTTTAGGGTTCTCATAAGAAACTTCATACTTACACCCAACACCTCTACGTTAAGATAAGGGACAAAACGTCCAACCACGATAAAAGCAATTTAATATAACGTGCCAAAGCGCGCTTAAAAGTTGTATCTATTTGGAATATGTAGAGATGGGCTTTATGAACTCTCAGCAGGAGCGTGTGTTCACTTTAGCTGAGTCTGTACAGCATGATCACTTCTTTGGTACCCTCCACGCCAATTCCATTATCTTTATGAGTCTGAACAAAAATAAAGTCTAAACTTGATCAAATCACTATTTGAGATGCCGATCTTTTCACAACTAGTGGTATTAAAAAGTATTTTTCATTTAAGTTCTTCTAATTTATAAGAGTGGATTGTTACAAATAATTGTACCTGGGTCCGAGGGATAATTTCCTTGTTAACGTTTTACACAGCTTGTTGAACTACGGCGTTTATTTTAACGATTGGGTTTACAGAGGTATTTGACAAGTGATGGTTGCAAATATTAAATACTAACTATTTATTACAAAACAACTACATGTCATTTTCAGGTATAGCTTAGTTTTTAAAATTTTATTAAACGTACGTACTTGGGTCAAACAGTTTACGAGCGATTCACCATGTAGAACAATGTTATGTTAGCTTAGTTTGTACCTTACAACGACTTTGGAGATAGGACATTTTACTAACGTTATAGAAAGTTTAATTTTGCACACAAGATTTACACCATTCGAAGACCTGACCTGTGGTTTAGTTACTACAGCTATAATGATACAAGTCCAAATATCAATCTAGTAGTCATTTTCTTCATCTTATAGTGTCTATAAAGAATTTTGGGAGACTTTGAAGTTTTAAAATGTGTTTAATTGCAAATAAAAGGTAAAACCTTACTCACGTTAAAATTGACACCGCGTACAACGTCCCGGGATTATATGTAATCAATGCAGCTCTGTTACGACACCTCAAGATTAGAATTAGGGACTTCCAACTCATTCTTTGTCAGATAAACCCTTTTATTTAAAATTCCTTGGGAGACTCGTTGGTTGGTATGAAACCGTAAACGCTTGAAAAGGATACATTAAAAGTGCGTAAACAAGTAGGTTGTAGCTAAGTTTACAAGTTTTGCACGGCTTAAGTACAGCCTTACTGCCGTTTAATGTCACTTAGCGATATTTATGAGCTAAAGTTAGTTCAATTACAAGAGTTTGTGCTTATAATGTTGATAAGGAATCTGTCTAAGTGATAATATTGGTAAGAACCAATAACAACTTTGTTGAGATTAAGATTAAATTATCTAAAAGTTTTATCACGGTAATCACTTTAAATAAACTACCATCGGTATATCTATATAAATAAAATAAAACTTTTGCCTGTACATTGCAATGAATTCATCGGTTTTGGTTTTTGTTTCTTTTTTTATATTTTGCAAAGACCGAAACTGACGCATATTTAGCTTATAACAAAATGGCCTACTACGCAGTGCTTTATAGCTATATTTCATATCCATACAACATCCGCAAAGCAAATGGTGTCTGTCTGTAACGTGAAACGTTTTAAGTTTAGCATATTGGTAGCAACATTTGATTCCATATAACTCAAGTGAATGGCAAAAAATCAAAGCGGGCTCTAAAAACGCCGGAATGGCGGTAGTAACTATGACTCTAAGGTAGATAAACACGGATAAACACATATTTTGTCTCCGTTTGTTTGTACATTGAAATAAATCCATCAGTTTTTGGTTATTCAGTTTTATTATACTTTGTAAAGACCAAAACTGACGTTAAAACATTCCTGTCTATTTGTCTGTAACGTTTTTAAGCCATTTTGGAACTCTTATAACTCAACATTGGCTAAAATTATGGAGGTGAAAATTTATTTATGGGTTTAGTACCATTATACAGTGTGTCTTAATCTATAGAATATTTAATATAGGCCTACACACAACATCCACAAAATAAATGGCAGGGAACCAAAGTGGGCTCTGAACTTGCCTGTAAGTCTAACGCCGAAGCATGACTGTGACGAAAAGCTAAGGCCAGCATCGGACTACCAGAAGTAGGCTACCCTTTTCGAGGGAAGTGTTTTTATCAAAAATGGGTTTTAATGATTAAAAACAGTACACTTCATCCGATTTTAATAACATTTGAAATAAATATGTATTTAAATTTTGTATGCAAATCTAAAACAGGGCGCAAAATTTCAGGGGTGGGTTCCTTATGCAAAACAATGAAAAAAGTTCCTATAAACGTGGGTCCTAAAATTCTTCGTTACCCCGGTAGCCACCAATTTGTATTTTTATTAAAAATTGATGTCTCCAGAACGATTTGACCGATTGCATTCAAACTTGGTATGATGTTTATGTGTCATAAGGTAAATTTAAGAAAAAATAATTATTTTATAAAACCTTACAGAAAAGTAGGGCAGCTGTTTAAATTTTTCAAATTGTAATACCATAAAAATGACGAATAATATAGTATTTTTAATTTTAAATTAAGATACACACTCATTTGTCCGAATTTTACATTAATATTTTCTCTTTTTGGTACATTACCAGTTGATCTTTGATGTTCACATCTTAGGTGTACAAGTTGCACCCAAACAATGTACAGTCAGCTGATCCAAAAGTTGAGAACTATTACCGCATTAGGTTTAAACACAGCTGTTTTCAATTTTAGTTGTTAACCAGCTGACAGCTAAAAGTATTTGCAAGGTTAATATTTATTAACCGATGAATTGTTTTACGCTTTCTTGATTGATTTTACGTTATTGTGAATTCTTGTTAAAATGGTTCAGTATACGTATCAAGAACAAGCGGGTATGATATTTATGATGGGCGCGCCAAAGGAGTTGGCCAAGAGGCAGCGCGATTGTATTTGCCGACTTTTCCTAACAGACAACCGAACTATCATACTTTTGCTTCCCATTTTCGAAAGCTTGGTGAGACTGAGAATCTGCAAGTTAAAACAGAAAACTGAGGAAGACCACGATACATGAGAACAATAAATCTGGAGGAAATTCTAAATCATATACTGAACCATTTAACAAAAGTCACAATAACGTAAAATCAATCAAGAAGTAAACATTTTAACAAAAGTAAATACGTTTAGCTATCAGCTGGTTAACAATTAAAATTGAAAACAGCTGTTTTAAACCTAATAGTTTCTATGTAACCTGTACACCTAAGACGTGTATCAAAGATCAACTGGTAATGTACCAGTTGTAAAAGGACGTAAAAAGTGAAAATATTAATGTAAAATTCGCAAAAGTGAGTTGTATTTTTATGTCAAATAAAAAAATAATACTTTTTTATTCTTATAAATTTTTTGTACTATTCGCCTATTTTCATGGTATTTTAATTTGAATTAAACAGCTGCCATACTTTTTCTGTAAGATTTTATGAAATAATTATGTTTTCTTAAATTGATCTTGTGACACATAAACACCATACCAAGTTTGAATGCAATCGGTCAAACCGTTCTGAAGATATAAACTTTTAAGTAAATAATACAAAATGGCGGCTGGGTAACGAAGAATTTTAGACCCTAACCATCGTTTTGCATCAGGAACCCACCTAAATTTGGCGCCCTATTTTAGAATCACCCTGTATAAATATACCACAAAATCCAATGAGCTTTTAAAATGGCGGCCAAAAGAATTTTTTCCGAAGTCCGATTTGTAATAAAATTTGCGTCTTCCTTCTTATAGACGTAAGCAGATTGTGAACCAATTTATGCCAGTGGCACTTTAGCGCTTAGCTGCGTATCGGACTTGTTATATTTATACTTGCAAACTTATTAATAATTATTGTTTTAGAAACAATAAAATAGTGAAAATAAAGTAAACATTGTAAATGTACCAGCTATTGTAAACCGGTTAGAACATCAAAGTGTCCTATTACAAAAATATTGAAATTGATTGCTACGGTCAATAGGAGTTTCTTTTGGACAGGCTTGGTGCTGACTTCTCTTACATTTGGTTTTGTGAGATTGCAGTCAGATTAAAGTTCATTTACTTCTTTTATTTTAATGGTTCAACAATATAACACATAATTGCTATAGTAACGTTATAATTTCACAAATTAAAAAGGGCAACATTAACATTGCAACGCATGATTTCTATGACAACTCAAGACAACACACTATTCATTAGCAATCCTCAACCCGCTGCGGTCTAACGTCCGCTAATAACACCCGATTAGGTCCCTTGGTTAAGGGAGGTTAGACCGTGGTTACCCGTCTTCTTCACGCTCGGGTCTACGTTAATAACACCCTGTTAGGTCCCTTGGTCGGTGGAAACGAGCGTCAAGGAGGTCGGGCTTGCACTGAGGATTGCTACCGGGTAACTTCGCACCCAATTCATGGGAAAGGTGTGTTTTTCTTGGTTTTCACACCTAGTTTGAACTCCCGCTATGGCGGTGGCAAGCCGGGACTCGGCAACGAGGGGAGAGTCGGAGGAGTATCAACCTCGTTAAAAAACCGGAGGTCATCTGGCCCGGATGACGGTTTCTCTGTAAGGGCCCCTTGCCAGGGTGACGGCAAAGTTTTCAGGGGTGGATCAAGGGACCAGTCAACTTCAGGGAGCTGCGACACTTAGACTGGTGGTGAAGAGTGTTGACCAGAGATCTACAACGGGCGTTCTGACATAGGGATACTTGCCTCAGTGACATGGACGACAGCGAGGAAGGTGATGATCATCAAAGATAATGATATGAGAAGCAGTGCCTGGTGTTATGTACGTATTAAAATTTACGTGATTAAATAATAAAATGAGTTCGCCAAAAATACATATTTTTTTTACCAAGTTGTTAAACCAAAACAAAACTAACATATGATTGAATAAATAAATAACATAGATTAGTAATGAAACATTTTTGTATAAAAGCCACTGAAAATGTTTTAATTTTAAACACAAAACGTTTCGTCTAATCTATGTTAGACATCAGTTGAAAACAAAGAAAAGTATAAAACATATATACATAAAACATGTAAATATAAAAAGTAAAAATATAAAAAATCAAAGTTAAAAATTTTAATTGAAAATAAACAAACTAAGCCAGATGGTAAAAGAAAAAGTGATTAAAATTGTTGAAAGAAAAATAGTTAGTTTTGTTGGTTTATATATGTAAAAAGGGGTACTGGTAATTTAAAAGTTTCGTCACAATTATTAAAATTGTTTGGGTGTTTTTTAATTTCAATGGCTTCTCTCATTATTAGTTATTAGATATAGTTATTTTCTTTAGCGATAATTTGAGTGTTTTCAAAATATATTGCGTGTTTAAAAGAAAAGCTGTGTTCAGCAATTTGGAAATACTTTAATATTTTGTGTGACGAATGTGTTCTTTTAATCTGGTAGCCACCATTAATTTTTACATATATGAACCAACAAAACTAACTATTTTTCTTTCAACAATTTTAAATCATTTTTATTTTACCAACTGGCTTAGTTTGTTTATTTTCAATTTAAAATTATTTTAACTTTGAAATTTTTATACTTCTATACATTTTTATATGTTTTATTTTATTCATATATATTTTATACTCTTCTTTGTCTTCAACTGAAGATGTCTAACATAGATTAGACGAAACGTTTTGTGTTTAAAATTGAAACATTTTCAGTGGTTTTCATCCAAAACTATTTCATTATTTATGACTAACCACTTAAGTTTAAAATTGAAAAACATAGATTAATGTTCACCCCCACAGGTAGTTAAACAAAATATGATAAAAGGCTGATTGCTACGCCCAGAGCCTCGCGTCGGTCTTACTTCTTGATTTTCAGCGAGTAGCAGCATATCAATGCCTTGTCGTCAGGTTAAGTAAAATCTAGCTCTCTCAGAGTGGGTAAGTTGCTTCTTGAATAGGGTATTTCTTGAGTGAACTATTTAAAGCTAATCACGTCTTGAAAGCAATAATGTTTTGGAACCGACTGTTATCGAATTGTTTTTGGATGAATGATACATTTATGCCGTCATCATTGTAAGATCCAGACCCGGGAACATGAAATGAACGCCGATTTTGACTATCAGAACACGCTTTGAGCATCTTTGAACACTTTTATAAATTTAGACTTTATATACACTCATACGGTATGTGCACCATCTCTACAAGTCGCGTTGTGTGTCCGAATTTTGAAAAAAAAATTGGTAGGTTACAATATTTTTTTAGTAAATAGCTTAGTCAAGTTCGTTAGCCTGCAAAATCGGACTACCGGAACCCCTTTTTGGCGGAAAAAGGAGTTTAAACCAAAAAAGCCCGTTTTAATGATCTGAAAACAGACAATTTCATTAATTTTCAATGACATATACAGGGTGTCCCATAAGTAAAATGCCAAACTCTAGGAAAAGGTAATATGAGTCAAAACAAAGAGAAAATTAAGAATCAAACTTTTTCCAAAAACGCTTAGTTAACCAGATACGCGCCATTTTCTACTTGTCACTAATTATTTATTATCTCCCACACCACATCGGATTTGACTCAAACTTAGCATAGATTTGTATCTAAGTAAGACGATTTATGGAAAAAATTACTAGCATGATCTAACTTATCATTTCAAAACGGTGGCTATTTTATGGTATTTTTAAAGAATTTTTGGCGTTACACCTTCAATGGCGAATAAAGGTCTGTTGTGAGTTTTACGACAAAATGTATTGGATACCGTTTTGTTGCGAATTTTATTACCTATTGATTGACACCAAGGACAGAAAAATTAGATCAACAAAGTATATAGTGGAAACCGTGGCAAACATCAAGATAATAAGGTGGAAGGTTGTCTGTTTTCAGCCAGAGTTTCCACTAAAGCTTCGTGGTTTTAAAATTTTCATGACCTTGATAGGTAATAAAATGCACTACAAACCAAATTACTTCAATATTCTGTTATACTGATAAGTTTCGTTGAACTACACCGTTTCATTAGCTATTTTGTAACGCCGAAAATGCCCTAAAATTACCATAAAATAGCCACCGTTTTAATAGCCCAAAACCACCCACAAAGAAATGGTTTTGAAATTCAATTTTAAGAGTGATTTTCGGTTTCGGAGGGGTAACTATGACTCTTGCAAGGTACTCAAACACCGAAAAGTGACGACCTGGTTTGCGAATGTGAATGTGATGAGCATTAGTTGATATTTTACCGGTGGTTAAGCTCTTGGGTGTCCATCCAAAGTCTCCAGGTTACATTGTTTAACTCTAACCAAGTAAAAGAACATTTCAAAAGTATTTGGACAATCATTTATTCAAAAATTAGAAACATAAATTGGTTAACACAATATTTTATAGACTATTTCTGCACAAGAATTGTGATTACCAAATCAAACTCTGTTTGATCTATTTTTTAGAATATATTTTATCTAATCCAAATGTTAGTTTCTGAATGTTCTGTTTTTCGACTAATGCTTAGTTTGGACATCAGCGTATTACATCCGTTGGTTTTAGGAAGAAAACGTCCTACAAAACGCCTCATAACTCACCATTTTGCATTACAATTTTGTTAATATTACGGGGGAGTACCTCGGTCCCTTTTCGGGTACTCCATACGCTTCCCCACCAGACCCTCACGCTAAATACCCCCAGTGTTGATTTCATGCTTAAAAATGACCTTGTGCACCTAGAAACTGCCCTTCTCCTTTCCAAAATCCTGGCTACGCTACTAATTAGGGGAAAAGCAGTTAAAGCAGTGTGGAAGCTGTCTACATTTTATAACAAAACCAAAGAACTTTGTAGCCACACAAAAGTTGTATACGGTTAAAGTTAGAGCTTTAGACTTTAGAGACCCATCTACCAATATTTATAGTTTTCAAAAAAAGTACTGTAATAGGATAAAGTCATGGTCCTTGTCTGAACTTCACAGTCATGATACTGCTTCCTATAAAACATATTGTATATCCGTAGCAAAGCACGGTAAACCATAAGCTTTGAATTTAAGAACTAATAACCTTTCAACAAAGTTAAATTATACTTTATAATAATACGGTGCTTACACCTTTTTTACCATTTTAACATATTCCTAAACCTCTGGAAAACGGATTGCCACAGAATAACCAGAACACTTAAGAAAAACTTTACATTTTTATATCGCAAAATATTACTTTTAAGAATCAATGCTAGTAGACATAATTGTCCCTGCTTTGTCTGCTTTTGCCTTTTTTGATTCAAAATTTTGACTACTTGAGTAGTTTTGAAGGTAAAGCTTTCATAATGGTTACGCAATGTTATTCAAATGGGGTTTATTGAGAACTTTGGTAAGCTGTAGCTCTTAACTGTAGTGGGTTGATAAAAATAAAGTTAAGAATAAACAAATCTTATTTGTGTTTAAAATAAACAAGACGCCATAATGTTTAGGGTTCTTAGAAGACATTCTTTAATTGACCATCATATTAGAAAAGTGCGCCAGATTCAACATGGTTAAACCTTATAACTTTTACTATTAAGTTTTTTAGAAAAAAACAATATATTAGACCGTTTCTTCAAATACTTCATTGTTAAATTGAATCTACAAGTTAAGTAGTGATTCCTATAGCTTCAAAATTTGTGATGTTTATAAACCTTTTTTATGCAGCCTCTAATTTTTATTTTGTGTAAGCTGAATTGAATGTAACGCAATGTTTGACTTTTGATATTGTACAAACCTAAATGACAATAAACAGAAAAATACCTTATTTATTTACTTTTAAGCGTTTATCAGTTACACTGATTTACAGAACAACTTAAGCCATTAAATATCCTCGTACGTACAAATTTTATAACAATATTTACACGTTATATCTACTCAACATTCATTGACTAACGAGTATTGACCTTAACCTACGTTTAAACCTATTTACAGAGTGGGGTTCTTTGAGGCTATCTGGTAAGTTAACTCTGTCAATATACAGTTTTGGGCTAAAAAAAGAAAAACTTTTCCTCCCATACGTCTTTTTCTACTCTAGCAAAGTGCAGCACTCTACCATGCCGACTTACCTCTACGGTATTTCTTCAAATAACGTTAAAAGTGCGCAACATCCTCCTTAATGAGACACCGCATACTTTGTGGATACAAAGTAAACTTTGTTTTAAAGTGTATTACCACTGACCGGAATTTTGAGCTGTTTACATTGTAAAACCATGTGGCTTTATGAAAACGGCTATTCAATTTCTAATACTCTAAACTTTTAAAATGTTCAAACCAGTAGTTGTGACTCAAAGCATTTGTTAAAATATACACACATTTATGTTAAAAGATAAAAGTTGTAGGCGGGAAGTGGGTACTGTTAATTCTTGTTTTAATTGATCTTTGTCAACACTCTACAACTAGCTGAGTTGAGGTGTAGCGGATTTGTGGGGACCAGAAAGACAAGTGGCAATTACTTGGAATATCGGTGTGGTAGTGTGGTGTGGTGTGGTGTGGGAGCGGTGTGGCACAGACAGTCATGGAGGACACTACACAGCTCTGTACAAGCTGCTAATTGTGGTCCTCATTAGAGTGTTCTTTGTGTCCTCTTTCTAGCACACTTGTCACACACATGAATATGTACAACTCTAGAGTGACTGTGTGAGAGTGTGACTCGACCAGGACTCTTGTTACAACGGGAAAACTGAATAGTGCGTTACAAGTCTTGCCACATCATGTTTATTGTTTACTCCCGGTACCTCAGATGGAATGCCTATGATGGAATATCCCAAGATATTATTTAGCAAAAGTATGTTTAAAGAGCTAAAGATGCACAAGGTGTAGTACATTCTAAAACAAGGAACACACCCATGGATAAATATAATACACTGATGTAAGCACATTACAAAACCTTTGCACAAGACATTTTTGCTGCAAACCTTGTATGGGAAAGCATTGCTTAGTAACAAGACATTTTGCTGCATAATACACTTGTAGCATAGCTAAAGAAATTGTTGGCATGTATATTGGGCCGTAATGTGACTTTGACACCTCAATATAGAAAATATTTGAGTTTTGCTTTACAAGACCTAAGGCTAAAATATTGGTAATGTTGTAAGATTGGTAGTTATAGGCAAATTGGACATCCACAATGAAAAAATACGTAGTTACAACAGCTACTTACTGGTTTGATATTTTTACTTAATAAATTTAGAAATTGGTAACTTGCATCATAACTCGACTAATTAGTATAACGTAAAATACTTATTGTTGCAACATGTTTTCTATTTTTAATAGTTAATGTGCGAATTGCATTTACAGTTTTAATTCAAGTAAATTGCCATTATTAGACTGATTGTTTCGTCGATTATGCGAAGTTCAAGTTTTCGAACGAGTTTGCATGAACAGTATAGTTAACTATGATGTGAATAGTTACATGTTAAAAGACCTTTTATAACAGAGCTTTAGCTGACTATACTCATTTGACAATATGCCTCTCAAAACTTACCTGAATGATTCAAAGCCGAATCTTTATTTGAAACAGATGTTTTCAAGACCAAATCTCAATTACAAAAGCGTTTTTGACGATTTACGATCCGAGTGGTTTCCTAGCTGCATCCTTGTTGAGAATGTCAAACAAGTACACGCTTTTGATTGGAACTCATTTTGCCTTTAATCAACACTTTTTGTCATGATTCTAGGCTAGTATTATTCAAAAAATCAAAACTCATAGTTGGTTTTGTATGAGGTGCCAAAGTCTAGCAGTGTATCGGTACCAAATTTGAAGTTTTACGTCAACGGTCAACCCCTTTAATGTCGTTCAGTTATAGCAGAATTTAACATGGGAATCCCAATAGCCGGTCATATAATAGCCACCTTGTAAACAGTATCGATAGAAACATATTGTTCACGAAATAATAATTTTTTTATGATATACTTTTAAGAATACAACATTTTAGACTAAACATACCTTTTAGTACCGTAAACATTATTCTTCATATTTAGTTTAAAGGTTAAAGATTTCTAAATTTTAACAAATCAGCACAAACATTGTCAAAGCTTACATTACCTGGCAAGATACGTTGAGTTTCTTTCTTAGAATGGAGTTATATTAAGAGCTAAAAATATAGAGGTAAGAAAGTGTACGACGATTTTTTCAAACAGAACTAACACTTATTCCAAAATTTGAACCGAAATTCCAACAGAGGTGAGAAGGCTTTGACAGCATCTCCAACACACGACCAACTACAGTACATTTGAACAAACAAAACTATTTTACCTAAATTACTAAATTGTTAACGAAATTACAAAATCTTGAAAAAGTTATGTTATATAGCCTACACAATAATGTTGACACTTCATTGAAATAACAAAATGTGACAGACATGTAGAGTATAATATATGATATTATCGACGAAGTGGATGAAGTGGAGTTTTGAAGAGTAACAGTTGACACCCACACACCTGATACCTTGCTCACCTCGCTCAGTCCCAGGTTAATAGCAAGTAGCAGGCGATACGTGCAACAATCATATACAGTAGTTCTAGTAGCAGCTGTAGTTGTCAGTTGTCAGCTGGTGTCCTTATCAACACCGGTGTGCAGTTAAAACTAAGTACATTAGGTGCATTCAACAATTGTCTGTTAAAATCAGTGGATACAAAGTTTAGGTTTTAAACAAAATAAAGAAAATACAATATTAATTTATTGCACTAAATAGACAGTTTATATTTTATACATTTTTAACTTATACAATTTAACTTAACTTCATACTCAACTTGGCAGGATAACCTTAAGATGGCAAATTTTTAAGCTTGTTTGCCTTAGTTTCAAAACCAGTTTCAGAATTTTTCTTATGCCAAGGTTATTTGGCTAACGCTTTTGGACCAATTTTCAAAATACTTTTGCCATAAAACATTTAAATCTTAGTAATTAATGGTTTGTGAAAATTAGATTGTTATGTGGAATTACTGAACATATTTTGTTAAATAACTGTTGTTGATAGGACATTGAGAAGTACCTGCCGGCCATATCGAAGAACCAAAACACTTTTTTTTGGCTCCGTCACTCTTACAGTTATTAAAGAAGAAACTTGGTTCAAAGGACATGAGATGGTCATTAAAATGTAGTTTAAGATCAAATACGGTGTATCATGAAATTAAAAAAACTCCAACAACTTGAATTTTTCTGAATTTCTACAATAATATTTCTAGGGCAAAATAAATTATCTTTGCTAGGTGGGTTTTAAATAAAATATCCACTGGTATAGGTAATATATAGGTGGGTCTTAATCCGTTCTTAATTTGGAAACTCTAAAATAAATCTCTCGAGATGTGATTTATATCTATGAGCTGTCAAGAGGCAAGTCGCGTTATTGAATTGTTCTTCTAAATGTTCTAATTCAATGTTTCACAATTATATATTCAATGTTTAAATATATAACTAAATTTGGCAATATTAAACTACGTAAATACTATATTCAACGTTGTATGTCAAAGTGGTAGTTATATTCAACATAATTCTCTAGAATATATGATTTGAAATGCTGAATACAACCATGTAGGATCCACTGGTGGATGGCGGTGGTTGCAGTTCCCGATGAAAGGAGGGTGGTGAACACACCTGAAACTTTGCTCACCCTGTGCGTAACGGGTTCAGCAACGATTCAGGCGTGACCAACACACTCATGCAGGCGGGTAGGCAGGGTGGCTGTAGCTGCAGGGAGCAGGCAGTCTCCTCTATGTATAGTCGGTAACACATAATATTATGCGTATGGTTTTACAAACATGTTTTACCCAGTACTTTTTCTAAACATCAGTCAACCTTGCAGAATATGTTAAACACAAAAACTTCCTAATCTATTTTTGATACTTACGTGTTATTCGATATCTTTTGTCCGGTTTCAAAACGAAACAAATTATTAGAAGTGTACAAACTACAAATTATTTTAAACCAACAATTAGGTCCATTGGATATCAAAATAAATGACTTTGATCAATCCCAAAATTACGGATTTTTATGAAACTTTTTATGTGAAATGTTGCATTTTAAACCTGAGGTCTTGTCATCTTTAAATAAATATAACAACAAAATGAGTCGAGATAAAACTCTTTCTTTGCGTCGTTGAACTTGTATAAACATTCCCTTTCTTTTGAGGTGCCACAAGGGAAGGGTTTGTACTTAAAGGTTTTGGGGGGCCCTCTCCCCCACGGTTTTTGGGTGGTGGGTGGGTGACGCAAATTACGTGAAAACAAAGTTTTGAATTTTCTAAAAACATTCCCTTAAGGGTGTTTAAAAATATTTCCTGTTTCATAGGTTAATTAAGGTGGGGCATTTAAAACTCATCTCAAATATCATTTATATAATTACTAAAATCGAACAACGCTGGGTTTAGTTTTTTGTACTGTTATTTTAAAAAGTAATATATGAATAATTATTTATACATAAATACATGTAATATAATAGATTGTTTGAATGATGAAACATTCTATAACAAAACATTTATTTAATAGTTTTATTTTTAACTTATGAACGATATAGTTTGTGAACAAAGTAAATCAGTACAGAGTTGATGTAGAGTAACTATTTGAACAGTGAACGTACCCTGAGCTGGGAGCCGGGAGCCGGCAGGCGTGTATTGGCAGACTGTATATCGGTTATGCAACACACCCCCGAGCATTTTGCTTGCCGTAGACTGAATATAAATGCTTACTTTAGCACAGAAGCGTCTTCTGCGGACCAGACTGATAAACATGTCTGCTCACCTGTCAGGTCGTGTCATCCGTGAACATACAAGATGTGGAATCGATTTGTGAAAACACAGCCAATACGACTCATTTCACATCTCACTTAACAAACACATTCTATTTACTCGATACAGTGTGTGTAAACTACCCTGATAAGTTTGTTTTCATAGACTATCGTATCGGTTATGCAGCACACCTCCAAGCGTTTTGCTTGGCATAACTAAATATGCAAATTTAGCAAAAAAGCCTTTAGCCCATATCCTTAACCGGTGGCATTGGCTATACTCTGCACGTTTTTAATCTATGCTTTAGAGGGAGAGTAAATGTGAAGAGTAGTACCTGTATGAGCCTATTTCATCTATATTTTTTAAGAAATGTTAAACGCTACTAATGATGATTGCTTTCTTTGGGTAAAGTAATTAAGGAAGTGTTACATATACAATAGACCAAGAGGGTCTAGTAGATATAGAGTAAGTGTATTGACAACATTAGTTGATAGGTTAGCTAGGTAGAGCCGATCTCATCGACCTAATACAATCTGAGTGGGTTCGGAGCAGCTGCTTGCTGTATTTACCTTTCAGCTGTCGAAACTCAACTAACTGTCAACAATCCTTTTCTAATTTGATAAATCGGAACCAAATTAAAAAATACAAATACAAGACGAGTTTAACATGAAACACGCTTTATACACAGTGCAATATTGATAACAGCAGAAATCACGTTAGCAGGATAGATAGTCAATAGATATATAGATAGATAGATAGATAGATAATAGATATTATATGGTCAATAGCTCCTGTTCACCACTGAGTTCTACTACCGATAGAAATTACTTTTATTCATAATAATATCCATAATAATATTCCAACAATAGACAATAACTTCGTTGGAATATTATTTGTACACCCTGTTTAAATATAATAACATCTAAATTAGAAAACTATACTCGTATTAAGAAATTTAATGTTAAAAGGTAGACAACACAATATTATATTCTACTTCATTTTGGACTTCAACAATAAGAGGAGATTTGACGGTACGCAACTAATTTCCGACTTACTATTATTATTTATAAAGAAAACATATTTACTTAAATTAGTTTAGTCCAGAATAAGGCAAAGTTCCATTGGCAAGGCCGTAAATAAAGTTAAATAATACGTCCTTATCAAATTAATCCATTCATGTGAAATAGCTTTGATTGTTAAATGTGAAGAAAAATTCAATAGCTGAGGGCAGCGTTTACCATACAGACTGTGCACAATAACTGGTATTGGATATACAAGTTTTCCATTGTGCTTGACTTTAATAACAAACTCAACTGTACTGGCTCCAACATTGTTACATTTATACAAGTGTATCACGGCGTATCCGTTGTAGCAAGTGGCACCAGGAGAGTTGTAACAAAGGCTTTCCGGTAAATAATGTGTAAATGAATTTAAATACTTAAAGAGTTTAAACAAACAAGGTGAGAAGATGAAGACGAACCTAAATTCGTAGTATTTACTATAACTAAGCCTAATCAACCGAGAGAAAATAGTTTGGTTGAAAACTCAACATCAAACACACTAACTAAATAGTCTATAAATCGATATAAGTTAATACTTATACTGACAAGCTAAAGATTCTTTAGCCTTATACAACCACTGACAAGCTAAAGACTTCGCTCAAGTTTAACTAGGGCTATGACGCAAGCGTTAAACTTTAACTCGTTAAACCTACACTTTAGAAGCTAATGTTGATTAGAAACATACTGTTAATGATATTGATTCCATTCAAGAGGAATGCTAGGGTAGTACAATACGTTAAAATAACGTATGAATACGTATTTTTATTCTGAACTGTAAAATACACACTAAAGTTTCGCAACATGTTGACCAACGTAGTCAAGTTTGACTTTGATTACAAAACTCTACATTCAATTCTAGTGACAGAAAATTTAAGAGACTTCTTCCAACAATTGGTGAACACCAACCCAAAAGTACAATGGAATGATTTGAATAAAAGCCTCGATTTGTCACTGAAACAGTCAACAATCGACCTTAAACAATGGTAGCCAATTTTACAAAACAAGTGATTGAAGACTTTTGAATACAAATTACGTTTTGTTATTATTGTTTAAACTGTGGTGTTAGAGGACACATTGGTACAAAACAGGCGGTTTCTTTTAGAAATTATGTAATTATGCATTTGGTCAATTAGTTTCTATGAAACTAAATTATATATTGTACGTAGTACACATTGTTTAGTATAACGCTAGTTTAACAACCAAACATTTATTTAAAAGTTAATAATGTTCACAATAGAAGATAACGATGTAAAATAACTCGTACAAAAAACTTAAATATCTCTTTCATGTATTCTCGGTTACTTTCAAATATAAAACAACTGTTACAAATCAAGTCTTATAGGTCACGTGGCTCTAGCCACAAATATTAATATTAATAAATCACATACATGACCCAACTGTGAAAAAATACACAATACAACATCTAATACTATGAAATAAATGTAAACTGAATACCCTTTTATCATTTTTTTAATATTTAGTTTACATTTATTTCATATTATATTTAATATCCCTTCTACGTGAAACTCCCTCTGACGTTAACATCTAATACATACAACTAGTACAACTAGTACGAACAGACGCTTATAGTTTTACAGTACGCAGTTATCTAGTTCTACAGCACATTTTAAGGGAATCAAGGCTTCAAACATACATATCTTTACTTTTCGATATTTCATTATACTGAATGGGTCTAAACACATTTTATTTTCGTCTTTATTGACTCATTTTGCTATATACGTATCGTCTTGTACATTATTAGAAGAAAAATGTAACACATTTTAAAATTTAATATATATTTGAAAATATTTTAATATTTTATTAATATTGTTCAGTTAGGTCTTTTTTGTAGCCATTTACAGTCAGCACCTCATATTCTGAGTATTATTAATTTTTATGCATCATTAGGTTAAACCCAAAACATTTTAAATGTATGTGTAATCGACATTCAAAGGTCAAAGTGTAAAAGCTATTTCGCTATATGAGTAATCATACCAAAAAGAACAATCTGAAAAACATCTGGTAAAGAACTCACTTTGATAGGTAACAAGTTAACTAAAATATACCAACACCACTTTTGCATAACATAAAAACAAAACGTTCAGGAATCAAGCCTGAAATAAAAAAGGACAAAGTGCCGCTCACAACTAAACTCCTGCCTGCATGGCCTAGCAGTAGGCCCTATATCGGGGACATTATTGTTTGAGTAGACTATAAAACCCTGTTGACCGTATATTTTCATGTTCAGATACAATATGTTCATGTACATATTGGTACAACAAGCTAAACAGAGAAATTTGAAATTACAGTTTATCCACATAAAAACACAATACGACTAAAAGTACAAAACGTGGTTTGATAACACAACCGAGTAACGCCAGCTAGTGTGTGTGTGCTAGTGTGTAAACGTGTGTTCACAGCTATGCTAGAGAGCAGTGGGTAAAGTTGTGAGTGGTGGTGGGTTATCTGTGGTTGCTCTGTTGACGGAACATGCCAGCCGGCTCTGTGTCCAACCCACAGATAAACACACACCTGGGTATGAATAAACACAGATTACGCCGTCTATAACACACATGTAATGGCGTTTGTTAAACAGCCAACACTCATGATGATTATGGATGAACTTCTGATATTTAAATGTGTGTTTTTAATTGAATTACTGTTTGAAGGAATACACGTACAAGACAAGTGAATGTTTTCAGGACGAGGTGGTCGATGTTAGCAGGATGGTAGGTAGCGGCTTATTTACCTTAGCTGGAGTAAGAGGATTAGGTACGATTAACATTGGACCCGCTTGTGGGGTGACATGCCCTTACCTCGCATCGCTCCTGCGTCAGAACATCCCCTTGTGCTCCTCGCCTCAATCATTTATTACACGTAGCTCTGAATACGCTGACCTTTTCAAATAATACAAGATGCAACAATTAATATAGCACGTTTGTAACATTTGATTATAATGTCTAATGTCTAATTAAGTCTAATGGAAATAGCCTTTCAATGTTGTTAAACTTATTGATACAGTTACGTGTATGATCCGTAATCATAAAGTTATGTACAATTTTATACTGTAAGGGTGACTTTGTAAAAGCCGAAACTTAGTATTGCACATAAAAACTGACAACAAATTTTTTGAATTATGATTAAACACTTGGATTGAGGTTAGGTTAGGTACTTGCGTCAGGTATTATTACAATTGAACGGATGATTTGTTACGGGCTACTTAAATATACCCTATTTTACCTTTTTAAACTTCCTTTTATCTAAATTTGTATATGATTTATTAAGCTTAAAGCCTTTTAAATATTTAGTCTTCTATGTCTTCTTGAACTTTCGTACTCACTTCGATTCCTCATACTTGCCAATATAATGTGTTCAGCTTAGTTATGTGCAATCTGAAACATAAAACAATATATTCCATTAGCAGATATTAACGTATTATGCACAATTTCATCTATAGTACCAGTCTGATTGTACAAAAAATTTAAACATATGTTAAGTAAGTGATAAAATTAATGTGAAACTAAATACCTAACTCTTATTTTATCACTGTAAACAATGAAAACCAAATAAGTTGTCACTACAAAATTGAACAAACAGCATTTCGCATACTTAATTATTCCACCTTTCAAACACTTACACTACCTCCAATAGAGGATACAGTTGTTAAGCGCTAAGTGCGTGGGTTGGCACGATATAATCCTACCTTCCACTTAGAACACAACATTACACTGCCACTCTCATGTTTAATCTAAGTTCTATATTTCCGCCTTGAATATTCAACGACTTTATTTTTTGTATAAAGTCATATTTTTGCCTGCATATTTTGTAAGGGAAGTTTACTGACAGTTCTAAACTTTCTCTCAATTCTATGCAATTTATTAGTTTAGAGTGTTGGTTATGCTAGCGTTTAACCGAGCTCAGCTTTTTATTTATTTAAGAAATTTAAAGTAGCTACTTAATCTTTGGAAAACATTTTTAAAGACGTATTTGTTTAATGAGTATTATGTATTAAAAGAAATCTTTATTTAAACTAAAAGAGAAATTTCCTTTCATGCTAGTATTTTTAGTTATTCACAAAAACATAGGCACACAACATCGAGTGCTACACTACATTCTCAGCACTCCTATCCGTCCGTTTGCAGAGTTACTTAACTGTTTGAAAACAGATGATTGGAACAAAACAAGTGATTACCCGGCAGTTTGTGTAAAATGGCGGGTTAAGACAGCTCCAGTAACATCACAGTAACTGCTTGCCGTCAGTAACTGAGGCAGTAACTGTTACAAGATATCCGCTCTGCCGTTGTCATTCATGACATTACCCATTAGGTGAACCATTAGGTCTAGAGCCAGGTAGTAATGTTGATTAAGTAATCCTGCTTAGACAGTAATATTCAGCTCTCACTGCAGGTAACAATGTACCATAAACACTTATTGTTTATTCTTTTGCTTGTCTTTAATAAGCTTACGGTATTAAAAGCTAGTCTAGGTATAACCAGTCCAGCATTGGTATAAGAGTACTAAGTTGTAATTTTTCGATTAGTCCGAAAAATATGTGTAATGCCTGAAAGATGAATTTGAAAAAATACTATCAAAACCCCATCGTTTTATTTTAACATGAGGTATAGAACGTAATAGAGCATTATTTAAAATAAATAAAAAGCATGCTCATAGTAGTTTCTTTTAAAAGTAACAAGTTGACTTATATAATCTTGTTCTTGAGTTTGACTCTGCTAAAGATGTACGCACTATCAAATAGCCACAGGACAATTAACTGAGAAGTTTCGCCACACTTTCGCCATGTTTCAACACTACTTAGAACAGTAGATTAAACTATAAATTACTGTCAAAAGATGTTGTAGTCTATAATATATAAATGAATTGCAAAATGTGTTGGTAAGCGCATAACTCAACAAATCTTGGACCAATTTGGCCAAATCTTAAAAAAAATGTTCGTTGGAGTTCAAGGATGGTTTTTACGGCGAGAAAAATTCGAATAATTGCCGGAAAACCCCTTAAAACAATACAAACGTTTTCTAACTAAAACGTAGTCAATTTGAGCTTTATTGCTATTTGTTGCCAGCTGATATCCCTATTTTACAGACATAAAACATATGTACGGAACAAAAACTGCCAAATTACAAATCTTTTTGACAGGACGAAGTCTGTCGGGTCCGCTAGTTGATTATAAAATTAAACCTTCTTCGGACGATGAGACGCCCACACTTTCAGATTGTTGAAACAATTTCCTAGGTTAATAAACTATTATAATAACTTATAAAGATTTTATATACAATGTGAACGCATCACGTTGTATTTCTTGCCCCCTGATTTCCTACTAAGAATAATAATTGAATTACCTTATTTACTAAGATTAAACGTTTTTGTCGTAATTTGAGCCTGTAAGGTGGCGGCCATTCCCACGACCATTTGACGAGAGTTGAAAGTGGAGTTAGTTTTGGCAGGAGTATGGGCTTATTAAGCACGTATGAGAATCCCATCGTTGAAAATAGGGATCTCTGTAATCTAGGCGTAGACTATTCCGTCAATGGATATTGGCAATCCAATCAAAGGAAGTTTAAATTTCCAACCGATCGACGATGTGAATTCCACCTAAAAGGCCTACGCAAACCCCAGTAAACAAACTATAAAAAATTGGGTAACCACGATTGGATTATCCATTGTTCACATTGAGAGTGTATGAAGGTAAGTAAGGACATGTGGTTCAGTTCACTACAACTCCGACTGCTATGTTAGGTTGACGCCGCGGGCGGTTGCGGTGTGACAGAGTCTGGACCCTTGTTACTCTGTACAATCCGCTTAGACATGTACACGGTCAAATACCCGCCACTACGAACTGATGGGAACGTACAAGTAAATATTTATATTTTAACTAAATTATCTCATTAGTAAGCTATACATTTAAATAATTAACAATTCTGTGCAGTTGTGTTTATTTGTCCAGTTTTTAAGAAAACAATAAATGATATAGGGATTAAGTTACAAATTATGAGCAATCATCTCTAAAAGTTGCAATATTGAAAAATTGAATTTCAATCCAGAAGGAACTCATAAATACAATTAATGTACACTCACTAAAAGAAATTTAAAAAGAGAAAAATAATTTTGCCAAAAGAAGAGAAAAAGAACTTTGCCAGACAGTTTAAAAGTGTGCGTAACTCATTTCAATTAAATATTTGCAGATCGGAGTAACAGGGATAGTCTTTAGATTAACCTATTAACGACTTAACTTAAGATAATCACTGTATTGTTAAAGTAACAATATTTTCTGGTGAAAAACGAAGGTTACTGATCGTTAAAACGTCATATTAAAATTTGGTCTACTTAAGCTCACAGAAGATACAATACAGGGGAACCTTTTACACTATCTATTTAAAATTTAAGTGTTTTGCGTTTTGTTAATACGGGCTGTGTTTTTCCCTAAAGTCACTACCTACTATAGAGAGGGCATAGGTAAATAGATGAATAGTAACTCTGTGTATCCACTATAGTTTATTTAAGTTTGGTGTGTACTCGACTGAATCCAAATACCATTCTAGGATAAATTGTGACTAAAAAAGATTCTTGCAATATTTGATCTCAAAGTCGCACTTTTTTTAGCGTAAAGCTGATTTTATTCCATTTAGCCTCCAACTGAATAGCGTTGATACACAATTGGCGTATTGTTAGAGGTAGCGATTCCCCAAGCTGTATTGGTATTGTTGGTCGCAGCATACAGAAACAGCTGTATTGTCTTCATTCTCTGTTTTCAAATCAGCTGGGACATTACATGAAACGTTCTGATTCAGGACTTACATTGAAAATATTTATAATGTGAGAGCCAATCACGCGATAGTAGTAAGCTAATTGGACACACGTAAACAATTGTTGTAATGAATCCACAACACTCCGAATCATGTTAAAATTATAAAGTTCAAACGCAAGCAATCTTATTAAAATTGGACTAACTTTTAGCAAAAGGTGAAAAGACCGTGACTGTAGATCTTTTAATACAATAATATATATGTAAACATTTTGTTAAGCCTAATACTATTCAATTGGACCACAGAGTCAGCATGTTATTGGACATGCGAGAACAATCATGAGTGTCTAAGCCTCACGTAAGCGATTATTGGGAAAATAACTACTACCCGTCCCACAAACATGCTCAGCGTACTTATACCTTGTGCTACTAACGCAATTCATATTATAAAAACAAAATACTGTTACTATATTATACTATAGACCAATAATCTAAGCAAGTTTAGACTTTTAATATTTACCTAATACGGTAATCGATTTTATAAATATTTATATGTATTATTTTCGAAAAACAATTTTACATTGTAAAAATTTACAGTAAATTATTAATATTACATAATTTAAAATGTGTTAAAAGTTTGTTAATATACAGACAATTGCACAGGTACATAGTAACGGGATCTTCTAATCCTAATGAATTGTAAAACACAATCCACGAAAAACAATAAAGGTACACATTTTTACGCAAACCCAGCGAACAATAAGATTAACAAAAAATGAGCTCGGTTACACATTAGGTACCTTGCTGCTAACACCTACCGCGTATTGTCTATTCCACAAACATTAGAGTACTGTAAAGCCCGTGCTGCTTACATCGACCAAGAGTAGACCTATAAAAGTTTATCGCCTAGGGGATTATGGCGCTGGGATATTGACTTGGGTTTACGGCACGGGCTATTGTTTTGCTCGGGAAACAAGACAGCTAAACCTACACATGCCTTTTCGTGTTTACTGTTCCCTTGCTGAAATTTATTTTCCAAACTCATTTTACTACTGGCACTCTTCGATAAAACCTATGGACTTTTATACTGCTTTCTGATGTGATCCAGTGAACCTGTATATTGAAAAGGCGTGGCTCTATATCGCGCCAAACATCAAATAACGAATCAGACCTGTATGTGACGCTGTGTTTTCACATTTTAAAAAGGAACTGTTTTACGTGTCGCTGTTAAACTCTAAGGTAAAAATAATAGAAAAGATTTAGACATGAAAGAATCAAAATGCTATTAATTTAAAAATGTACTTCAAAACGACGGTAATTAAAATGCACGAAGAGTAGACATACTGGCAAAAAGGTACACATTATTAATAATACTTGCGAGTTAAAACTAATTAAAAGCTTTAACGTAAATACTGTATTATAACGTATAGTATAGTTTTGTGTTGTCATAAGATGAATAGGTAAATAAATAAAATGTAGATGAATATGTCGGCATTGCACCTTAAAATCGACATAATGTAAAGTTAGTATACACATAATTACAGTACGTAAAGTTATTGAGCAATACGAGGATGTAAAACAATGGATGTAAAACGATCGCTATTTCAATTCGTAGAACTTTTATAATTAACGTCGATAACAAACTGATCCATCAAGATATTATCTGTAACGACAAAACTAATCATAGTTTACGATGAAGATAATTATCATCAGAGCAATAAACTATACTGGACATGCACGAGCAATAAATATTTACGAAATTACTCAATACCTTCGACACATTATTATGATAGTGTGATCATGACAAGTCAGCTAGTTTTATTGGAACTGTTAATAATTAACTAATTAATAAGGAACTCAAATAACTGTTAAACTGAGTGCGTTAAATTAGCTCTTCAGTGGTTTCCCTAGGCGTTTTAATATTGAAATTGGGGTTTCAGACCTTCCAATAGCAATATATTTGAGATTATGCGATCCAAAAGAATCGTCCATGTTAGGACGTACTACACCATAAGAAGGGTGGAACATAAACATGTCTACAAGATACCTTTAAAATATATGTTATCGAACGAACTGTCTGTGGAACCGCAGGTTTTAGGTACGAATCATCCTGGATGAACGGATGTTTTTGAAAAGTCTAGTGATTGTAGCAGACGTTTTCACGGCGGAGAGTACACGAGGTGACGTCAGGAGTTGACAGTGATTGTTGTTCACACAATCTCTGAAATCCTCGGCTCTCCAAACATTGCCGGATTGTGTTCGGTTGACTCTGCATCTAGCAAACATATCTTACACTTTTCAACTAGAATATCAAAGTATCAATACTAAACGGAGTCCACATAGTTGCGATAAGTGTTGATCAATGTACACATAGAAATAAGTATAAGTAAACGTATACAGAAATACTCTTCTCTCTCATTTGTTGAAGCATTCCTTGTCATTCTACAAGGATCGAAATCTACGGATGAATGATATTTAAACCTAATTATAAGCGTATTTAGTGTGTAAACAAATTTCATTGAACGAGAAACATCATCACAGTAATTACATCTAACATTTTCGAATACTCAGAAGAGTATTCCTTCCGTACTTGGCGAAACCCTCATTGCTGTTTTGTTCGAGTCCCTATAAAAACACGAAAAACTGTTTCAACAGTTTCCACTGAGGATGAATTTGTGTTTAAACAAATCAGTCTTAAGATAAAAGCTTAAAATATTGTATGAGCTATCACTCACCAATGAATAAATAATTTTACATTTGACATTTTACTTTCATTACACTTGATACTTGGATGAAGAAGCAGTTAATCTGATTCCTTCAGCGGTTCCTTACGAGGAAAGTACATAAGGAAAATACAGTCATGTTTGTATATTATTAATCCACAGCCCATAGCACCTCCGTAAAGCGGTATTTTGCCAGGTTTAAAATTCAAAACTGCTTCGTTAACAATAATTAGTGCTGGAGAATACCCGATTGTCAGCTGCTCGGTAGCTGAGGTAGCTGCTCTACTGCCTTGCCTATTCACTCGTCACTGTTGAGCCCACGCAAAACCTCGGTCAAATTACGCACTTCCTCAGTCAGCAATTTGGACTTCCTCCGCTGATTTTGTGCTTGTCACTGACTCACCTGGCTGCCCACTCTTCGCTCGCGCACTCAACTCACTTCTTTATAGTAGCACTATTTGTGTTAACATGCACGACTCTATCAGCTCCTTCCGTATACCGCCACCTCCAACTGACAATGTAGGTAGGGCTCGTTATAAGTATACTGTACGGATATTCTCATGTGTCACGTTGGATGAGTTTTCAAACCGTAAAAGGATATGAATTAGCTGATTTTTTGTCAAACAGTTAATTCAATGTGAACAGTTATGAAATTTCTTTGTTGTTTCAATTTTCATGTTAAGCCTAAGAGCAACAGGGACATTGGTTCCATGTTACCTTTCCTGGTTCAAATGATATTCTTGTTAGCATGGTTTCTTAAATTTCACTAACCGATTTAACCTATTAACCCATTTAATTAAAACGAAAAGAAAATAACGTAGAATAGGCTGTTTAAAACTACAAAAGTTAAATAAGCAAAATACAATACTGACAAATTAAAAGTTATGAATTTTACGTACATTCGTTGAAACTAAAAGTCGATCGCCTTTCCACCAGTTGTTTCATAAAACAGCTGTCAAATTATTTGAAATAAATACACCACAACAAAGTATAACCAACGAATTTCAATGCTAGTTTTAGCCAAGTTGAGCAAACCACGCAGCTAATACGATCTGCAGAGCAGTGTCAACAATTTGCATAGGGAGCAGCGGTTACAGGCAGTGGTCGGGTGAAATCATGTGCAACAACGCTTGCTGATTCGCACTAAAATATTTAATTATAACTTCCAGAGCCTGCAATTAATGTTGAATACATTTTCTGTTGCACGGAAATAAACACGGCGCTGAATAATGAATAGTATTGTCATTTAACTGTGCGCATAATTTCGAGCATAACATTGTATTGTATGTGCATTTTTATTTAATTAAAGTCCACTCAGCTGTGTGAAGCAAGTGAATAGCTATGCCTACTAGCGCATCCTGGTAGCAAAGAGTCGAATCAAAACGGTTTCGGGTTCACCATTCGTTCCGATTCAAAGATAGTTCGTATTTTTACGAAGAGCTTTAGGAACTTAAAGATTTTTAGATAGCCGAAAAGGCGCGAGTCCTGTTTTAAACTACATTAAAACATGTATTTTATTGAATAAACCAGCAAGTCGTGTGCTGCAGTGTAAACTTTAACGTTAAAAGGTATTCGGTAGCGTACGCCCCAAGTTGTTTCTCCTATAAGAAGCCATTGACCGAAAATTCACCCCAATTTTTCCTGAATACCTTTCCGTATTTTTCTAAACTATTACAGGACTCCTTACATGATTGTTTACCTAATAAATAAGATTTGTGCAAAATACACACTATCATCAAGATAGTTCATGGATTTAACTTAACGTATACGTTTATAAAGGTTGCAATTATTCAAAAGAAAATCTCGCCTATTTAACTCAAAACTGTTACGCACCAAATCCACTTACGAAGCTGAACCCCAACTTGACTGTCCCCCGCAAGTCAAGATCAAGTATATTTAAAAACAAGTTGGTTTATCTTTACGAATTATTTCACAACAGGCCAATTAGTGTGTAAAAAGGTTTCATGAAGAAAAAAAATCGCATAAATATGTAAATCAATTATCTACTCGTACTAATGCAGCAACTTCGGGTAAATGCCACAACACTAGAACAGTTAACAATACTCATAAAGGGTGTTCGGAAACTATTTCATTTAGTCGAGCAGAGAATTAGACCGTGCAGTTAATACAATGCATATACCGACTGGCCGGTTCATAGGTTTACCACCAGTATTTATGACCACGAGCTTAATGGTAAAACCGAAGCATTTAAACGCAATGCAATTTGTATTTATAACTTTAAGGCCATGTTATAGCTGTTTACCACATAGCGTGTGGGAGCGATCCAGTCGCATTACTGTCACTGGCGCTAACAATTTATGTGCCTCATAAACAGTGTTTAAATACTTATTTTATTTGTGTGACATCGTGTTACTTTGAAAGTAATTAACAATGTTGTGCAATTGAGTTGATTTGTTGAGTTTCCAAAGAAGAAAAAATAATTGATATAGGGATTTAAGTTACAAATTATGAGCCGTCATCTCTAAAAGTTGCAGTATTGAAAAATTGAATTACAATCCGAGAGGGACTCACAATATATACAATTATAAAAAGGAATTAAAATTTATAAAGAGAAAACAAACTCGCCAAAAGAAAAGAAAAGGAACTTTGCAAAACAGTTCAAAAGTGTACGTGATTCATTTCAATTACATATTTGCAGACTGGAGTAACTGGGATAGTCTTTAGATAGTCCTCTTAACGACAAATTTCAACATAATCACAATGTTGTTAAACCAACAATATTTGCTTGTTTGTGAATATTTATTCTAAAACATAGGTAGGACATACGTCCGGAAAGAAGAGTTTAATACAGTGACGTTTCCGTACAGGTTGGGAAGATTTACTTCTAAGTTTAACTTAAAAAATACTAAACGTATGCAGTTTTATCTTTGTCCAAGCCAATAGAGGAGTTTTTGTGGAGAAAACGTCTGAATTGCGTAGGAGACAGAAAGGTTAAGGTAGTACAGTTTTATGATATTGAAGTGTGACAAAAAGCGTCAAGTTAAGCAAACTCCCTGTAGGTTATCAGCAAATAAAAGCCATCCAAGAGACGAGGCCCGTATAACCCTCCCCCCCTCCCCTACGACAGATGGGGCCCGTATCCCCACCATTCCCAGCAAATACAGACGGCACGTAGTTCACTCAGACGCTCTTCTAACATTCAATGCGAGTTACCAACTTTAATTAAAAATTTCATTCGTGTTTTGTTTCGTTGTGCTCCGTTTCTACAACATTGAGCTTAACATTTATGTTTTGCTTACTCGACTGAAGCAACTTTCGGATTACATTTTTACAGAACAATGTGAATGTTGAACTCACTTGCTTTTCTGTGTTCTGTGTCTCCGGTTACAATGCAAGTTACTTGAGGAGGATGAGGGTTGGTCATCGGGCAATTTTCAAATATGTATCTCCAACTATTAGTCGTTCCATATTACAAGGGATCAATGTAAATATCAAAATGTATTTCACGCAGTTTTGCTACAGAACGTAGGCCTGGTTATCTGGCGGAACTGGTTTTCCGTGGAACTGATTTATAATGTAATTAAGATTACAGGTTTGTAATCCACGTGTTTTTGTTTGCTAATACTTAACATTTACAGCTTTAATAATTGACAGCTGGTATGACACGACAACATTATATTTAAGAACACATCCATGAAGAATGCAACATCCATGACTTTACTCCTCAGTAATTAATTATTTTAAAATCTATATGTTTGTTTACACAATTATTTTACAAGAGTCTTGTTCAATTTATGAAAGATGTTGTTTCAATCTATGCAATATACCGTACACATTTTTTCAATAGACCGAAGTGGTTTATAACTGACCATAGTATAGTTTCAGTTCTAAACCTTTCCTAATATTTGGACATTGTCATAATAGAATTACGCAATTAATTGTAAATATTATGCCGTAACAATGGCATGAAATGTCAAGCGCCAGTGTATTCTAGGTTGAGCAAACTAATAACACCTTACAGTGCCATAACACTTTAAATGATTGTCTAATAACGATGATATTTAGCTGAAACGCTGATTCCGGCATTTAAGTCTTGTATATGAATATAAATCGCCAATATTAATGTGGATTCAACTCGAAACGTCGCGTTACTTAATCTGTATTGTTACCTTAACACCCAAAACGATGAGTTGGGTATACTGTAGTGAATATGAGGTTGATTGATTTGAATCTGTTTACACACAAAGTAAGACGACGAACATGATCTCTATCTCTCACACATGCTCCTGTCAGACACACTAGAGCACAGTCAGAGGTACGCACGCCAGAGACGCACGCCAGAGATAAAGTGACAAACCAACTAAGGACGCTACGCGATAATAGCGACCACAACACAAAGAGACGCCATTTTGTCGGAAAGTAACGCGATTTACACCATTAATCATAATCAGCGCTCTGCATTCGTAGTTTCTTTGTCGTTTAGGTGACAAGTTAATTGAAACATTTGTTGGTGGTGAGCGAGGTTCCCAGTGAGGTGAGTGACCTCAGGTCACGCGCAGGCTGCACGATATCTTCCATAGTAGAGCGCGGTACAAACATGATCAGTGTCGCTACCGGTCATGACCACCTGGTGACTGCAGCATCTGTGGAGTGTTTAGTCTGTAACTTGACCTGTGATTGACACTGTTATCAGACGGCACCTGGTCATTGACTGGATCCCATTGTCTCCCAGCAAGGAGATGCAGTGTCATCTGCATATGGACTGGCAGATGCGTGCCTTGTTACCGATGCCTCGCCACAGTTCGTGAACTCGTGATCTAGTTCAGTCACTTAGCGTTTGTACAAAGAAAATACTATTTAATTGAATCTTGAATCAATACTTTATCTTCAGTGAGTCAAAATATTGAAAACAATTTACTACGGTACAAATGTGTTTCTTTCTATATTGTTTATTGCAAATGTAAAAACTATCTTGTGACTTTTAGTTCTTTTATGGATTGTTTGATAAGTTTACAGTTATGAATTATAAGTTTAGGCCTAACATAAGTCAAAATTATAATTTGTTAAAAAAAGCTCAATACAAACGTACTATGTTGGATGTACACTCTAATTATGTAATATAAAACAAAAAACTTTAAAATGCTCAGAATATATTTCGGCTATGCCTTTTTCAACTGTAGGTTAATCAGGTCATTTGCATCACCCGAAGATGAGCTCAGCTCGAAACCGGTCGTGAGATAATAAAATGTCCAGGTACTAAGTGTTTTAATTTTTACACTTTTGTTTCAAAAGTGATTTTTTAGTTGAAAAAGGCATTAAAATATATTCTGAGCATTTTTAAAGTTTTTTGTTTTATATAAAGTCGAACGACAGTTTTGGTTTTTATTATTTACTGTAATAGTTAGATAAAATCAACTATTTTCGTAACTTTCATTAGCAATGAATGTACGAGTATAGTACAGCATTTTGGATTAGTTGAGATGGAAGAAGAGTCTAAATTTTTTATTTTACTACTTCCGTAAATTAACGAAAGTGTTGATTCACCCATTGGGTTTGGGATTATCGACCAACAAGTAATGATGGTATAGTTAATAAAAAAAACTATAGACACTGTGGTATAGTTAATTTCGCCCAGCAAGTAAAAGATCCGGGTTCAAGTCCCGGTTTGGTTCCAAAATTTCGTCTTCAAAATTTTGTATTAATAAAAATCAGAAACTAAAATTAGAATTAATTAGTTGTTTGTAAAATGTTCTTTTTAGAGATTCTGAACGAATTAGGTTATCAATTAGCAAGTTTATACGAAGATGTAGTCCGAACAGGTTTCAAATATCAATGAAGATAGAAGCATAAAATAGAGACAGTGGTTAGAGTAAGGTTGGAACACTGTCTGGGTGTGTGATTTAATTAATATAAGGGTCACAGTGGGTGAGATTGATGTTAAACCCCCTTCCCTGAAACCCCGCCACACCACGACAACCGGATACCACACAACATGTGCTCAGACATTTCCCTGAAACTGTCTGCTATGAGTATACGAGGAAATGTACATTGTCTGCTGAACTAAATCAAGTAGTAATCACTGAACTGTGAACAGGATTGTGTGGAATTTTGCATAAATGATTCATATTAACACATTTTCATTCAGAATTTAGATTCATATTAATATTAACTTTTATTTTATTATAAAAAGAGGTTAATATTGGATATACGAGGTTATATACTATATACAAATATTATTGATCATAACCCTCATTGTTGAAATATTTGTTTGAATTTATTTTACTGATTAGTTTCAATAATTTTTTCTTTTATAGGTTAAACAGGTTAATTAGCCTAGCCCGTTACACTCGGATTTATTTTCTGCACCGAACTGAGTTTAGACTTTACTTATATGTACTTAATACAAACTTACAATACACAACAAAAATCTTAATGTATTTGACTTTTCAAAACTATTTTGAATGTTGCATTAAATGTAAAAATATGATTTGTTTCAGTTATTGCTGCAAAAACGATGAACCGAATAGAGAAGCTAGAATTTCACCCAAGAATTATTTTAAGGGCTAAGATGGTATTCATCAATTTTATGGAATAGGTCAAAGTCAGTAAATGTTAGACAAGCAAAATTGAACCATAACAAACATATGAACTTTATGTATTTGAAAATAACCTATTTTGTGAATTTAGTTAAATTGGAATTTCTTACATTGGATTTCTTAGGACTAAACTTATTCTCTTATACTTATTAACTCTTAAAGATACATTTCAACCTATCTAGGGCTAGGTTACTTGTTATTATGTAATGAATGTTAGTGTAAAGTGTGGTGTAGGGCAATAAAATAAAAATATCTTGTTTTAAATTAACAGTTAACCATGTTTTAAATCCAAATATCAGACATTTCAGGGTTTACATTTAAGCTTTGTTTTTTAATAGTTCAATTAAAAGTGGGCTGAATTTAGCGTAGGTTAAACTGCTATCATGTGGAAGTGAGGTTTGAGTGGTGAACTGTTATACTGTTATAACAGCGAGTATATTTGTGATCTGGTGTCAAAGCGATTCTGATTACTCAGGCCTTTCAAATTCAACCGACTGTGAACCCATAACAGCCTCCTCTTCCCTACCCCACACCATCACCCGTACTCATATGCATGTATCCATCCAAACTCTGTTACATATAGACACCATTGTCAGTGAACGTACAAACCTTCCTGACTGCTGACAGATTTGTTTCTATTCTAATGTCATTGTGTTATACGAGTAGAAGGTCACGTGAGTGCTAAATCTAACAGTAATTTTTAACGCAATTTGCCCTAGGTGGCTGAGGAGATAACTGATTTATTTTGGTGAGCTGGTCTTTGTAATGTTTATGCCCTCTATTAACGAAACCTCAGAACGCTTTTAGATCAAAAATCCCACTCGAGTTGTCCTTTAACAAGGTATGGATTCAAGTGGTAACAGTTCTTCAGTATTGTCTCACTATGCAAGGCGTGACAGTTTATGTTTTGCAATCAAATTTTAAATTTTTTAGTTGAAAGTATTTACTATGGGAAAACACTAATTCGTTAAGATTATCATGGTTACTGTTGTTGAAATCCAACAGTATGGAATGTAGGAGTCATACATGATACTGAAGTAGACGATGTAAGTATGGTGAGTACAATACCTATTGTACTTCAACATAAGAGCTCAAGAAGAACAAAGAAAACAATTAAAACTTTCAAAAGAAATCGAACACTCTTGAAATGTGTACGGTTAAATTCCAAAAGCCAAGCAATGGAGTGGCAAGCAAAGCAAATCCAATTGTTGAGCAGGGTGGCCAACTTTGACCGACCCTGGAACAACTTGGATACATTCATCATATCGATTTAGCCAAGTTGTACGCTTGGAACTACTGTTGTATCCCATGAGATGCGAAGTATGGCTCGTTCTCCAACCGAGATAACCAACTTTCCAGTCCGAGCAAGGTACTTGCGCAACTCTCACAAAACTTGTCTGATCATCTCGTACACAAGTCAGACTTCTGTATTGCTTGTACGATATAAAACCACGTATTCCGTCATGGTCTCAAGGGGTTCTGTCAGGGGAACGAAGCCTATAGTGTGGTATTGAGGCTACAAAAACACTTTGATACGTTCTAATTTAGTTGGTACCCTTAAATTTACAAACAGTACATTATATAGTAAAATCATCATATAAAGCACTACTGTACATTTTCCATCCACATAAAAATGAACATATCCCCATTTTAAGTTTAAATTTCCACTCCAAATGTTTGAAGACGTCCTTTTAAGGTAGTATAAAAAGTGCAATTCGTGGTGAAATTCACTGCAAGGTGGATTTAAATAAGAATACAGTAATTATTATGTGCAGTTAAACTAACCGATAAATTTGAATGGTTAAACATAAGAACACCTCTGGGGAAACCACATAAGAGGAAAGCTAAATATAAAAGTTTTTGCTTTTAAGGTAAAGCGTCATATGTTGTAAAACTAATATAAAGTAAGAGAAGCCTTACCCAAATCATTTACAACTTTTATACTTCAAAAGTTCGCTCAATTTCTTTAACTTTCCACGTAAGGTCAGAATTTAAAATCATTACTGTCATTGTACGAATGTGCCCTTCCATCAAGTTGCAGCAATTAAGATTTCCAATTAAATTATTGGTTGCTCAATCGATTAATTATATAGTACAGTTAGCAAATAAATCAGCTAATATTATTCGACCGGCTAAATTTACCATTAATTCGTTCTTAAATAAACAAGTTTCGAATCCATAAACAGATGTCTCGATTGATCCTAGTGTTGTGTATTGAAAAAGCTATCAAAGGGCATGGCAGAGGCGCGCTGGAAGTGTGAGTCATGTTTAAAATATTGCGAGCCGTGATACAAAATGTCGACAGAGGGGTTTTAAAAGCTCGGTTTCCAGGACGAATGTACCGGTGTCAGGGGAGAGGGGAGGGGGCGTCATCTGCTCGTTTGTATTCGTTTGTCTCTTTTGATGGCGACATTGTACTTTATAGTTTAAATCCGAAACTTAACATTCAACAGCGCTTTGAACTCCATTGTATCACTGGTTTAACAAATGCTTTCAGCTTTGTAGCTGCTGGCAAATAATTAGTCCTTTAATATTTACTCAGTGAACACTGTTTTTGCTAACCTACATTAGATTGTTTAGGAGTCAGACACATAGAAACGAGTACTGGCACAACTCGAATAACAATTGTAAACATTAGTCGGCTTACTAAATTTAAAAAGTATTAATTTTTATCAGACAATGTAAACTTTAATAGTAAATCTGTCCAGCTTTAATGAACAACTATTGTTAGCAGAAATCAACGGTGTGTTAGTTTCGGATAATCAATTTATTGTATTAAAACAAGTTAGGAAAACAAATTTAAAATTAAGTTTTCGAAAGATATATTGTGGGGTCCAATCTAACGCCAACACAGTGTTTCCATTAGCTATTCGCATAGTGTGAGCGTATTCAAGTCACTTTAAATAGCAAAAGCAGTTGCCAATCTTTATAAACAATGCTGCAGAAATAGTCTACTGTTTCCTGCAACAATGTTTACACAATGTTATAGCCTGGTATCAATATGTGTGGTGAAGGGAGAAGACTGCTTGCTTCAGCTCACAGTCGGTTGAACATGAAAGGTCTTGGTAATCATCAAAGCTTTGACACTAGATCACAAATATACACTCTCTTATCAAATTATCTCTTGAGGCTTCGTAATAAAAGTCTTGTTCTGTGGTCTCATACCGCAGATAAGTCAAGTATTACAAAGAAGCTAAACAATATAATTTTTAAATTTCGTGTTAATATTGGTTATTTGACTAGTTCTTGGCTAGCACCATTTTACAAAACAACGGGACGGGCATTTAGAACAAATATTGTAAAGTAACCAAAACGGTTTCATCTAAACAAAAGTCTTAGACGATTATCGTTGAAGTTAGTCTAAAATTTCCCAATTTGAAACTGTCAAAAATTCTCGTTGTTGTACTCTAATGCTAAAAGCATTTTTATATGAGTCGAATTAGTCTCAACCAGTAAATAAATTGTCTTATTGTCAAATTATTTGCCATAAAAAAGCAAAACAAATAAGTATGGTATATTTCAAATTCAAGATCGTTCAACTTACCGTACGGCGAAGGGGACCGTACAACAGGGCAACATATCAATGGAGAAGAACCCTGAAAGAAAACAATTATATTAATTACATCTTCCAGTCGTAATCAAATAATTGCATGCACGTCAATTTATTCCACTTAAACCAAATATAATTGCCAAACCCTTATATACTGAAAAGATAAAGAGTAAAGTTAAAACAACGAAATAGTCATAGAGCACTTTTAGAAAAAAGATACATCATTAACACAAGGGACACAATGCAACACGACGTAATGATTGTGTAATATCAAGCCCTTGACAGTATATTGGTATTTCCAGGGACATGAGGGTGGGACAAATATTTAATGAATGTGATACATACCAATGAAAAGTTTTCCCTTCGGTGTTACATTGCATATTATTAACGAGAATCCCGTGTAAAACTCTAATGACGAGGGCAATATAAATCACGTCGTATGGTATTACATTGGCAAAATCTCCTCCTGATGTTGAGTTATTTTTTAAATATAGAAGAGGTTTATACTGTACAGTTTAATTTAATTTAGGTGTAATATATTTTTAAAAGAGGGTAGTCTTAAGTTATAGGTTTATAGGTGAACTAGCTTAGTAATTTATTTATTTCGTATAATTGTTCAATCACGGTTCCCCAAAATATATTTATATTTGCCTACGAAGGGGTTTCAAAAATATCAGAGCACACGCGTACTTAAGTAAGGCAGGTAGGTAAGTACTTTAGTAAATCTGCTGCATTGTAAACGTTGCTCGCTGCTCGCACACTTTCTATCATCAGAGATTGGAAACTAATACAACTACTCTAGACTTCATACGCATTTCATAATAAGAGGTTTATTCATGTGTGGAAAACTTCGTAGATCAGTATTAGTTACTCGTATTTATTCATCATCTGGGATCGCTTCGTTCAGAATAGTTTGGCTTCACCTAAAAATAAATTAGGGGTTTAAGAAAATAGATAATTGATTTTGAAGCCTTTTTCGTTGTGGTTAACCTGTTGACAATATTTCACGGATTTATTTGGTGTCATTAATAAATAATACATACTTTATAATGTCTAACATGTCAAAATACATAATTGCAACTGTCACTTGTGGATTTAGCTGACATTTAACGTCTCCACTATTTAGAATGCTTCTGCAATCAAAGTTGCTTTCAGATGGTAAGCACCCTTTTGAACAGCATTTGGACACTTTAAATAGAATTCGACTTTTGTTAACTTATTAAACTTCTGCCTGAAAACCCGACGTTTATGAACTAACGTCCTGTGCTTTCCTCACACTCTTACGAGATCACATTTTGACTTGAATAAAATAATTTGTTGAAGAGACACTTTTGTAACGTCTGACTATTTTTCATATTGGGACTATTTTTCATATTGACATCATCGGAGATTTTGTCAAACATTTATGACTGAGCTGCAAGTATATCTAGTATAATTTTATACTTAGTAATCATATAATAACATCCTGCAGTAACAAATCTTTGTACATTGTTCAAATATTGTAATCTTGGATTCAAGAACCTTATTATTAACGGTATGTGTCAGGTTGAAGGTATGAGCGCACAGCCAATGAAGCACTCTGAATCTAACAGCATACTAAACAGTTACGTAATCGCGCGGTAAACAGCGCACATTGTAAACAGTATCAATGGCTTGGAACTGATACAGGCCTTCAGACATTAGGAACTCAAATCTGAACCGATGTATGTGTGTTCAACATTGAGCGCATTACGTGTTCAACGCTACGCTGTCTATCTGAAAGGGAAACCGCAGCTTTGTGCTATGTTCTGTTGTGTTTAATTATAAAGGCTTCCACACCCCCTCCCGCGCACCCCGCACCCTTCACCCACTCTGATGTTTGAGTTTAATATTGTGATTCGTTAGGATGTCGCTGCTCTCTGTCCATAGTGCCAAATACAAACACAACAAAGTAACAACAGATGTTTTATTCAAATTAGTTTTGTTATGTGTAGTTGTATCTAATAAATATTTGATTGTACAGTTGATCATATTTTCAATGGACAAAATACCTAGCAATGTGGTCTACTATTTAATATAACGTGCTTAATAATCACATTTTATTCAAAGTTTCTGTTAAGAAGAAAGTAGAACGTCCAGTCAATGCTGAACACTAATATCGTGTTAGGGCTTTCATTAAACTAAGTAAATGTTATCCCTGATTTTTTCAAAACATTCTAATTCGAGCTCTTGGTTTAAACCTACGTAACCCACTATTATACGTTACTAAGTCTAATTCCTGCCCGGAGAGAAACAACAACTATGTCTGATTATATTATAAACAATTTGGAAACCAGTAAGTGAAAAAGGCAAACAGAGAGAATTCTTTGCAATTATGTCAAAGGAAACACACGCCACAAACGATATTTTGATGCGCCGGTCGTTAACTGGCCTTGTCGACTGACGCTCAGCTTTTAAATTCGCAATTTCCGTCGTAACAACTCGCCAATCTCTATCTAACCTTTCAAATCGAAATGCTGAAATGACCTGTGACCTTTCTGCAAACTAGCGAACATTTTGTTTGTTAGCGATGGATTTGTCATGCGATTGAAAATTTATCCATAAAACTCGTACTTGGATTATGAAATAGGGTTAATTTATAAATACAGTTTAAGTGATTTTGTCCGTGTTTGAGTACTTGCTTTTTACTAAAAAAACAACACACCCACAAGAACAAAACACTTGCTCACTCCTGTTTGATTCCGTGTTTCAATCTTGTTTTAGTTGCTTATGCTTTTCAAACTTAAATATCCAATTTTTCTTTGTTTTAAGTTAATTTTTGTTTGATAATGTCGTTTTAACACTTCAAAACTACTATGGGAAAATGTGCAGATATGTATTTCTTAAGTAACGACTAGACCTTTGTCTATGTACATTCAATTTCTGTTTGTTAAAGCTTCACGTATACTACTCAAAGTAAAGTACGGTTTCTATGTTTATGACTTAGAGGCTATATCCTCTAAAGTGAAGTATTTTATCAATATTTAAGGGTTGGTTCAAGCAAAATTGGGACAAATATTTCAAGCTTTACGGGTGTACTAAAAAAGCCGTGTTACAAAATAAATTAGCTATTTGCCTTTACTTGTTTGTCTCTTGTTTGTAGGGTCCGGTAAAATCTCACTCAACGATCAGACAGTTCAAAATGAATATATTGAATATTTCATGCTTATTTCAAGGAATAGCATTTTAAGCAAATTTGGTTTTGCTGCGAACTCATCAATATGATATTTTCAATATACGTTGGTAAAAATATTGAATTTAACATTTAAAAGCGTAGATTTTTCAAATTTGGTAAGTTTTGTACTAAACGTTTTACTTCAATAAATGGGATAGTAGCTGGGCTGGTCAAGCGTTACGTGCTGTAGAGAGTGCAAGATTGGCAAGTGCCCGGTCGCTCAGTAGCTGAACACTCGTTCCGACTGAGGCGCACCCTTAACGAATGATTATATGGAACGAGTGTTGCTTGCAGGTTAAGTGTAGTGTAGAGTGTTACATTGCTCGGTTATTGCTTGAACACAAAGCTCTGTAGTCAGCTTTGATGGCTCATATCTCAGGATAACAGCTCACCGCCACCACTTGCACATTGTACTCGTATAACGCAACAATATCATGTTACTTTCAATTGTTATATCGCATGTCATATCCTGTAGCTTGTGAAGCTTAAGGCTAACGGTTAAAGAGTAATATCTTTTAATAGGCGACTTATCATTCTGTGTTCATTGGACATTGGCAATATATTCTTGACAAAACGAGCGTATACTGGAAAGTTGGAAATATTTATGATGCATATTCATATCTAATTAAGTAAAGAATAGAGCGATATTTAAAACAGTACTTCACTTGCTGTGACTGGACCTTCACGCAAATAATAGTAATAACAACAAATTCTTCGAACAACTGCTCAAACATATTGAACGTCACAACTGAAAATAGTATTAATTTCAACTATTCACCAAATATATGCGTATTTCTAGTTGTAAAACCAAGCAAAGTTTCAAGAGTGTAAAACGAGGTTAGAAAATATGCTACATTGTAAACGTGAAATATGAATATATTGCAACAAAAGCATAAATAAAATACTACATGAACGTATTCATATTCTACTAATGACATTTGAAATGACACAAAGACACGTTGTGTCATCAACATAATTAATCTAGTTTTTCATTTCAGCACGAGGAAAACTCGAGGAGGGAAGTTGTGGTGCCGAGTTGTTTTCAATATCGGTCGACGTCGACCCATCTCATGATTTCGCTATCAAACCCAACACTGATTTTCACATCCCGCCTTTGCCTCTTTCATCCCGGCTCCCCCGGGACTCTGCTCCAATAACACCCAGATATAGTGTCTCACTCCCGACATCAACCCCTCACACGTTCTCATCCACTTCACCTCGCCTCGCCCTCCTCGTCCTTCTTCAGACCTACCGACAGTTTAGAAATGTGTTACTGTCAAGCAGAAAACATACTGTTTTTGCACTTTAACGCATAATGCGTGTAACTGTACGTACAAGCTTCAATAAATTCAATTTTCATGTGCCGTTTGACTTTTAATAGTGCCGTTTAAAAGAGTGGATCAGTATGTTAGTAAGGTACAGTTCGTCGGGTTTAGCATTACCGGTGAGAAGAGCTATAGGGCCATAAGTGGCCAGCAGGAAATCTCAAGGCCACCGGCCATGTTATACCTAACGAACTGTACTAAAGAATTTTACTGCGTTTTCGAAGTCAATTAAACCTAGGAAAGAAAGACGTTTTACATATTGGTTATTTTTATTCTTATGCTATAGGCTTTAGGTTATAACCCTGTCTAGCGGAGTATTGTAAAAGTTTTCCACCTTAAAAAAAAAACCGCTGCATTCAATAATAGAATTTTATTGAAACCCGAGGCTCTGTGTGTAAACAGTTAAAGCAACATCAAAGGCTCAAGCGCTTGCACAAAAGCGCTGCCTTAATTCAAGGCTTTACGGCTGAAATTAAATCAAAGTTCACAGTACAGGATTCTTTTATCTCAAAACTGCGGAATTTTGATTATACATATTTATAAACTGATAATTAAATTTGAGGAAAAGTATGAACTATGCTTGTACGTTGGAGGATTGCATAACCCACACTCAGCTGTCTAGTAATGTTCCTGATTGTTTGAAGACACTCCTAACTCACTCCTTATCGATACAGGCTCACCGTTTCCATACCACGTGACGTACAGTTAGCTGGTTACCACAATTGACTCAACACCGCGTACACGAGTGGCACAACAAAAGCGTATAACTTGAGTGGAGGAAATACATTGGTTTATCGGAGCGGAGGAGTGTTATGGCTTCACGGCTCGCTGTGCACGAAAGCCTCGTAATTAGCAACATCTCTTTGATCTACGACCACGGTTTGACACAACGGATACAGTTTTATAATTATGGTTGACTGCAGAATAACCGTTCACCAAACACCACACCTCACGTAAAGCGAGTTTAATCACGTGAAGCCGATGTGTAGCCCCAAGTGTTACCGTGAACCTTGGTAAATGTCCTATAAATTAGGTATAATTTATATCGGAGGGCGTTCCCCTCAACATGGTGTTGTATATGCTAAACAAACTGTATTTTTGTATGATCCAATTTCGATTATACACTTGGTTAACACAATTATGGCACCACACTAAATAAGAGTACCAAAAACCAACAAAATCCAACTAGCCAGATCAAGATGGCGGCGAAAAAATGGTGTGATGATTTTTCCCACCACGTTGAAAAAGTAGAGATTTGATTATTCAAGCACTAAAATTGAGTAAAGTAATGGGTGAAATCGGTTGGTGTATCCGTTTGTCAATCAGTTTATCTCTTTCGAAATGTGAATTGCCCCGAATGAAATGTGGCTGCAAAGTATAGTACAAAGTGTCCGAGAGGTCTTGTTTGCGAATTGCGAGCGGTTCTGCTGAGTGCCAGTTCTTGGTAAAGTGGGAGGGCAGCATACTCGTACTTGCTGGTCTGTACTTGGGTTTGTTTACGTCTGGAGTCGCTGTCTAGCAGATCAGTTACGTCATTCGGTTCCTATTTCAGTCATTCAACGAATTCTAGCAGTGCTCGGTTTCATTCTTACACATTTACTTAGCTGTATATCCAGTTGGTAGATCCTTGTAAAGTAAGTACATCACGTGCTCACGAAAGAGACCGATTACATTTTTTTAATAGCCTCATTTAACAAGGCTATTACGTTCTGCAGCGTTTGGATGAATTAGGCCAAAATTCTTGTTGAAATGTAAACGACTAATGAGCAACGTGTTAACTGATGTAGATTAATTTGTCCACTTCGGTTTCGGAGGTAAAGCTATGGATGGGTGAATAGCTTTTATTTATATTCGTACCGCAGACGTGAAACATAAAATATATCCATGAGCAGGCAGCGGCGGTCAGTGAAGCGGACAACCCCCTCATCCCCTTCCCTCTACCCACCTCTCAGCATCCCCTTGGATCTGACGTTATCCCTAGTAACGATACGCTCTTGCAGGGTAAAACGTAAGACCCGCTCACATCGTACAGATATATTTTATGCTTTATAAAATGAACCTATTTGAAGGATCTTAATACGACAGTAAAACTTCATTAATCATCTCACCATTAGATAATCTACGTTCTATTTTAAAAAGGCCAACCATTTTTATAATTAAATGAACAATTTCGGAAACAACTAAATACTTTCGTAATTAATAAGCCAAGAGAACAGAACACGTGTGAAATATGAAAGGTCGGAACTTGCGTGTTGTGTTCTGAGTTCTTAGTTAAGCCAGATGTAACTGTGCTGTGTGAAGTGTCAGCGAGTCGGAGCCTTTCTGCCATTAGGCATCTGACGACTTTCATTTCCAGGTTTAATCATAACTAACATAAAATCCGTTAAAGGTTACAATAATAAAGTAGTGTTTTCATGTATTAATACAAATGAATGTACGCTTGTACTGTTTTTAGACGTCAGTCAATAAATGTTCACTCACACACATGTTTATGAATACAACACACTACGTACTCATGATAAAGTCTTCTCATTTCATTATTTTTGTTTCAACATCCGTGATACCCCAATATGTTAAATATGCCAGTATTCAATAGTAGGAACTTAAGTTCTAAAGGATGAGATTACTTCCACTATGAGCTAATGCACGACTCACTCCAAGGTTTTCTTGGCCTTTCAGTCATTTAAATGAGTAATATAAAGGAGGGAAGGGAGTAAAACGAAGGTATTAAGACGTTAGAAAGTACAGCTTCTGAAAGGCGGGAGATACCTTCGTCACTGCTATAGAAGAGTAAGTGTGCTTCAATTTTTACGAATAATCTTCCCCAAGTCATTAGGGTGGGTAGTGAGTGAGTGGGGGGTGGGGTGGAAGCTTCCCCCAGGATATCACCCCCTCCTCCTCCCCAGCCCCAGATGTCTGTCATTACAAGCCACTATGAATGTGCACGGACCAAGAGATGGATTACGGCCTCTATCTTAGATCTATACTTATCGATTTCCTCTACAAGACTCCCCACAACCCTTCGCTCTGCCACTTCTGTACGCATAATATCCTACATTTCTTCTTAACTTGCGTTAAGTAGTAAGGGATCGGTTTAAAAAGCTATATTCTAAAAACTTCAGGAATAAACTGAATAATTCATAAAATTTCAACACAATTTACTCTAAGTTACTTATAATCTCTACACATGTTTATAATTTTACTTTTACATTTTATAGCCCTACATATATTATTATAAAATAATCATAATTTTAGTAGTAGACGAAACTTTTTTTGTATGCTGTACACCTGAAATATTTGTAGTGGTTGTTTTCCAAAAGACTCTTTTATTATGACTAACCTCCAAAGCTTAAAATTGAAACATACAGATTTAATACTTTTCAAATAAATGTGTTTCAATCACTTAGTTAAAAAGGTATGACAATTATCAATTTCAGACTATTTTATTGTTTTATTGATAAAATATAAAAATTGTTTAAAGTTTTTACAGCGTAGAACTAAGAAATAAACATAACGTTTTAAAAAAAACTAATTTTACTATATCAAAAAACCATTGTAACTTTTGTTCAGGACAAATAAAGGCAAATTTCAAAAGCAATGCCTTCATCGTCAAGTTTGTACACAAATACTGATTTTGCTTCCCAAGTTAAATAGTTTACTGATCGTTTTAAAGATGTAAATGTTACAGAAAACGTTCAACGTTTCTACGAACTTCTTCAAATAATTACTCGTAAAGCGCAGATTATGGAAGAATTCCAATGTTTACCACAAACACAATTAAAACATCTGGTATCATAGTGTTTTTTTGCAATTTAAACACATTGCTGTAATTTTTAACATCCTACGGTTTTACCCAAATATTGAAGTACATATTTCAAAATCTTTTAAAGTTTATAAACTAAACATTTATCGACACAATAAAATGTTTATTAAAAATATTCAATACACAGATAACTATTAAACGTAATAGCGGTTAATGTTAATTCTAAATTTAAATAACAAAAAACAATTGGCCAAGGGGTTTTTACCAACTCAAATGAAAGAGGAAGACACCATTTCCTCATCCAGAGTTAGTTTTCAGTCCGAGATTTTCTCGAGCGAGAAAGACCAATTAACCGAAAGTTCCGATCGGACATAATCCTGACAATTGAATGTTTGTCCGGGCTCGTGGGACCAAGTTCTCTTCTCTCTATTAAACTTGTTAAAAACTCCATTATCGCTTTCTCTGACATTTTTCCAGAAAAATGAAGAATTCCCCAACTTATCAAGTGTTAAATTTGTCGCGAAATAACTTTGTTCCGCTTTAGTTGGAAACAACATTACTTTGTTAACTTACTTTCTGACTCGGTCCCGTCTCGGCTTGAGGAAAAGCTAAAAGTAATAACGATTTCAACCTTCTGAGCGATACTTTTGTCCCATTGTTGCTTCTACGAGATGTTTCCTGTGGACTCTTTACTTCAGGTGTACTCACTTTAGAAGCACTGGAGACTCATCGTGTCTAGTGTATTTCCACGGATATATTTCGTTTTTACCCACGACACTGTACATTTATTTTCAAAATATAATTAGTTTTTGTTTCTTTCAAACAAGTAATTTTAAATTACGTTACTGGAATACTCATGTTTGTAAGCCTAAGACAAATTTAAACGTCATGCAGGTGGTCGCAGCTTTCTGGGTTTCAGTATGCAATTTGTCAAAAGCATTTTAACCTTTTGGACGTTTTTCTTACAATTATTTATTGAATATTTGTTATGCCTCTTGACTAGTTTCGAATATAAAAGTTGTAATAAAGAAGTTTATAATGTAAAATAATAACTTATCTCGAAAAATAAGCTCTAATTTGGATCAGTATGAAAACAAATTTTAAATCAAAAATCGAATATTTATAATTTTACTATGAGGCGCCTTTCATTAAAACCTCTGGAATGATGGCAGTTTTGCTGTTAAAGGCGCCCCATAGTAAAATTATAAATATTCGGTTTTTTATTTAAAATTTCTTTTTACACTATAATAAAAGTTGAGTGGGGTTTTTTGTATTAGTTATATATTTACACTTCAAATAATTGAGCACGTAAAACTATTTACCTCATCTGTTAAATAAACCTAAAACTTGAGTTTTTAGTTGGTTAATATTTATTTTTAGTCTTATAATAGTTACTTGAGGTGAAACACTCAAACTGGATGTTTAAAATATTACAAGACATGAAACGTGACAATTTTTACAAAAATAATAGTAAATGTTAATAGTTACGCCAGTTAGTTAGTCACCCATACAACCTTCTTAATTTTTTTTTTATGAACACTAAACTAGTCAAGACAAAGTAAAGTGCCCTGACTACATAATATTTATGTCTCCATAGATAATGCGAGGAAGCCCGAGCTAGGTTTTAGTAAAAAATATATGCTAAACAAAGCTTTTGTCACTGTCCCCTGAAGGCAGAGGAGAAATTGTTTGAAATCCGATTACAAGGTAATACTCTGGCTGCTGGGGGGGGGGAGGAAGGTAAGTAAAGGGGAGGGTGTAGGCTGCAAAAAGGGGAGCGCTAGCAAGGCAAGGCCACTGCCTCTGCGGTTATTGCATTACTGGTCTCACTCTCACACCACCTCCGCTGTTTCATTAAATAGTCGTAATCACAGATAACCCAATAGATACACCAGCGCTTCCCCTTCACTCCTTCCCTTCCTCCTCTCCTCCCTTCTTACCTACTTTCCGTGGCGGGTTGGAATCGTGTGCGACTCCAGAGCTCACCAGCGGAGTGGCCTGGGTTTGATCCCCACAGTCACCACTAACACATGAAAGGTGACCACATACGGTAACGTGGGTTGAAGTTGAGTGATAGAGGAATGTATAGTCTTAATTTCACTTCGTTAAACAGGACAAACTTGATGGAAGCTGTATGCAGTTTAAATGATAAATGAAAACGAGGTTTTGTAAAAATTTTGTGTGAAATAAGAGTTTGTAAAATTGGATTAAAAATGCTTTATTCTGTTACATTTTGAGAAAGAAAATTATTAAGGGGTTGTAATGTTGTCGTATTGTATGTAATGTTTACCTAACCTAAAAACGCTTGGTGTTTTACTGAAATGTTTTTTACTGTGCTGCCAAACTGTTACGCATTAACAATAACCTTTTCTTAGATGATTTATTTTTAGACAAAATCAACGTAATGCAATCTTATTTAGTATATGAGCATTCATTACATAGTCTATAATTTGAGTAGAAATCTTTCTTGGATGGCTTTTGTAAGTGCTTAGCAAAACGTATTAAAAAAATCTGCTGCAAGACGATTTCGATTGGCATTAAAACTGTATAGATTCATACATTCAAATGATTTGCCAAGTTTGTTTAAGCCCAGACTGGCAAAGTCCAGATTGAGTCTCTGGAAACTGATGAGGTTGGGCAAACAAACGTGAGTTGACGTGTTTCAAGTTAGTTTGAAATCCCTAGAATGGTTCCGAACTCGTCTGAGCAGTGATTTGCAACTTGTCAAATCTACATGAACGTTTTGCACCGTCATCAGAGTGGACTTTGGCCCTTCAGCCCCTCAATTGCTACTACCTTCTGATAAATACAGTACAGTCCATTCGGTTCTATCACATGTATCGTACTCGTTTTATGGCTTGTCAGTTTCAAGTGTAAAATAATCTTACATTTGCTATGAACGCATCACGGCTAAGATTGAAATTGAATTGAACAGAAGCTTAGAACTAACAAAATTAAGAGTGCTGAAAACTTTGCACTACACATGACTAGTTAAAACTTTGTTTATAAAAAGTTCTAAGTGATAAAAACATTAAAACAAAATTACAACAATTTTGAGCTATACACCAAATTAAAATCTAAAAACATAATTTCTTTAGCCAGTAAACATCTGTACAAGTCCGTTATTCTGGTACGTTTGTCGATGGAATCCAAATTCCAAAGTATTTTTAATTAGATAAATCAAGAGAATTTCTACAGCCTAGTTGTGCTAGTTTACGTGCAATATCTTAGTTAGAATTTTTCATATCTTGAAAATGTTAGCTAATTTTGTCACCATTGTATAACAGGGTGACTGAGCTCAACAGAGTTTCTTGTGGTTGTTTTATTTTTATTGCTCAAATCTTTAAGGCAAATTTCGTGTTAATATACTCGTATATTGTCAATTATACAAATACGGCCCAAATAAATTTCTTACTGGTACATTGTGGATGAATTTAATTTAACACATGATGGGTTGCATCTTTTACTAACTATTTTAGAAACTTTAACGAACTGATTTTGGAAGTGTTAACGTGGTGAGTGTGCTGAGCGGCGCGGCGTGAAAAGTAACCAATTTACTCATCATTGTAGCAATTGTGGCGAGGTCAATGCGCAATTAGAGCAGCTGACGTCACTGCTTCAGCTCGCAACGCCATTTGCATTTAATCCTCAGCCCAGGTGAGCTCTCGGCCCTCGCTCTCTCGTCACCTTTGTCAACTTTAATTCACTTTGCTGCAGCCGTTCGAGTTAATACGTTGAAGATTACCCTTTTTGTTTATTAATTAAAACTTTTTTCTAATTGGTTTGTAACATTTGTACTCTTTTGTAGATAAAGCGACTGAAACGGAATTATAAAGTATTGTCTCTCACACTTAAGCTTTGAACTCTTAACACGTAAAAGAGGCAGAAAATAATCACAAAAATATGTATTGAATTGAAATGCTGGTTATTATACGATATATTATGTGATGTTCAGGCACTTACCCAAAGAGTATCAAAACATTCAACTAGGCTATCGTCTCTACATCGGAATACACTAGATACATATTTTCGACATACATACACGAATATAAAAATCACCCTACAAAATGTTAAAATCTATTTAACTTATATTTATCACAACAGAACGAACCTGGATTATACCCGGCTTTGTTTTACTCCTGACAAAAACTCACGAAATTGCTCCGTATTCATGAATAAACTAATAACTCTGACTTAAGCAAAGAGCATGGTTTATCGTTGTATCAAAACAACAACTGGTGAAACTGAAATGTTAATTTCAGCTAGTAAAGCACACTAACTCAATAAACTGCTCCGTATTACATTTCAGAAATATTTATTGTGTAATGCTACACTGAAGAACTAAAACGGAACTTTTGTTTAAGTCACTCTTCTTACGTTTGAAACACAATGGAGTCAAATCTGATTGGAATATGATATTACGTTCTTTGAAGGTTTGCGTTTTTCTCTCTCGAACCATTCTTGAATCTTGTCAGCGTTTTTATTAAAAAGCTTCACTTTCTGGTCCTTGCAAGAATGAGCACTCATTAATTGCTCGTCCACTACCTCGGCCCAGTAGATGATTTCAACAAATAATATATAACCAAAAAAGTAAACTGTCAAGTTTTTAGTCATATTAAAGTCTTAGCAATTATTTATGACTAGTTCTTATATACAGTACAAGTAATTGATAGGAAAGGTTAGTAAAGTGGGCGATTAATTTCTATGTTTATGGACAAACTTCCAATTGAAACACATTCTGAAGCCAAGCGATACCGAAGTGTCATTTCCTTAAACTGAAATAACAGTGGAAGTAATCTGATGGAATATTGGATTACTTTCCCGTCATTCTGCATATTTAAAAGCTTTTACCGAGTATTGAAACACGACGAGGATAACATCTTTTATTGTGATTTGCTTTGCTTTTCATCAGGTCATTATCAATTTAGGCGGGCTTGTTGTGTACGATTAAAATATGATAGCTCTAAGGTAGATTTAACTGCACATTTCCAGAAATGCTATAAAACACAAAGTTAAATTAAGATGGCATAACATCGGAAATTGTTTTCAACTTACTAATGAGCACAAAGGTTTGGCAATTCAAGTTTGATATATTTGTGTTGAAATAAAAATATTTATAAGATAGGTACCAATAAAATCATTCGTCATATTTTCTTTATTTAGAGTATTAGTAAGTTTGATGAACACCATTCGAGGTTGACATGTTTGCATTGATGTGACGGTATGGTTGTTCATTGCTCATGACTTGGATCCCGGTCTCGCCTTCCGTTCATGGGTCAGAAGGTAACGCTAGGTAATGTCCAAGGTTCATGGGCAGTATACATACAACTGACTTTCCCTTCCTTGGAGAAGAACATACAAGACTCAACATACACTGACACTGTACCTTGCATGACACAAAACATGAACTGAATTGCTAGAGCACATGAAAAATGTATGCCTCTTCGGGCTGCGACCCTAACATCTTTACGGAATCATTTCGTCTCTGATTTATAAATTTTATTTTATTTCCCTTTCAGCAGAGTACGTGTTGAGGACGCCTCGGCTATTACTTGCTTATTCATGTCCCTTCTCTTTCTCCTCGCTGTCGCTTTACGACCTCGTTTTATTACGTTTTTCCGTTCACTTCAACTTACATCTGACTTTTCTTTTAGATGAAAAGTTCAATTTATTTCACGGAGTATGAAGGCTAATCACGTGATAAGCTGAAATAATTTCCTTATATACTTTATAATGTATTTTAATTAAAAAAACTACGAGTATTTAGGATTATCGGTAGTTTCTAATTGAAATATCTGTGCCTAGTAATAGGCTACAAACTTTGCAAATAAGAAAATCGAACTTTTAAATCATGTTTTTAGTAAATCATACTTTTAATTGCACCTTAAAATAGGCATACAGTTTGGAGTGGTTTGATCTATGTTGTTATCCGAGTTGAATATAGATACATGATAAATTTCACATACCGGCCGGAAAATGTAGAGACATGTAATAGAGAGTGTAATATAACTTTATGACGTATATTGCAAGAAAAATACATTTTCTAATGTTAGTTTAACAATCTTGACTAACCCCTCCCCACAATAAGAGGAGATCACGTTCAATCATAACAAAATAGGTTGACAAAGAATTTAGTGACGTTCGATCCATCATTTTAAATGACCGTCCTTAAACAATTAATATTTTGGAGCTTTCTTATGATTGTTTAACATTTATAATATGTTTTCATAATCTTCCGAAGGTGTTTTATACTTAAATTAAATAGGTAAATTTGTAAAGTTTTCATTTCTAACCAAGCGCATGGGTAGACTTATACGACACAACAGGCAAAACCTCAAACTATAAAGCAACAATTTTTAACACCTACTCCTTCATTTAACATCGATCAAACACTACAAGTAATAACAAACTGTCTAAATAGGCGTCAATGAAAAAGCGGACACTTCAAAGACATTGTTTTACGAATCACCTTTACAACAGGGAAGCATTATACAAGAGTAGAGTACAAAGTAGAGGTTGGGAAAGATTTCTGTTAAACAAGCTTTGAGCCTAAAATGAAACCTTTACTCATTTAGAAGGCAAATTTAGTAGCAGGTTATTGCCCTCCAAGGAAAGCCCACTCGGGAGTAATTGAAACGTATTTGCATGTGAGCCTTTCTCTCCTCCAGTACTCTGTTCTCCTGGTACTGAGTTCAGTGTTTCAGTGTTTCAGCCAACTCTACACGAGCGCGGCGGAGTGACGTTCGTCAAGTTCGTTTGTGTTAATGAGCTTGTTTCACTCAGATTACAGATGTTGGTTTGGTTCTGAATAAATATTACTCCCAACTGTGACGTGTTTTAACATTTCTAGGTTTTAGTAGTTAAAATGTTGTGTTAAAATTCTTATTTTGTGACTTTTCCCTCTAGTATTTAGTTAAAACCATTTCAGTCATTTGAAAATGTATAGGTTTTATAATGTTCACAATTTGTTATCTGATTACATACATTCAAGTAAATTATACAACTTTTTTATTTTACATATTGTGGGATCAGAAGGATGAAGGAGTTAGTGACTAACACAGTTACAAAACAATTAGTGTACAGTATAACAAACCTTAGTAAATAAAGAAACAACTTGTCAAATGTTTACTAATAAACTTTTAAGTTTATGTTTTTATCACCACATTCTTTTCTTAGGTTTAAAACAAGTAAAACATTCACAATCAACTTACAGCACGCAATAAAATGAATTACCTATAACGGATTTGAAAAAAAACAGACAAAATATAGGAGACAGAAAGTGTAGACCAATAACACTTTTTGTGTTTGGAATAAATACCGGGCACTCGGTTTGATAGAAGGCTTTGAGTGAGAGCACAGTTGATACGTGTGTGTGTGTGTGTGTGTCGCTGTACAAATATTGGTTCACATACACAACATTGCACTCTGGCGGTTAAGCGGACAAACAATAACACATGGCTCACATTTGCCTCAATATACAAGAACTGGAGTATGCAATGTGTAGAGAGATAATATAACAAAAATAGAGCAACATTTGAGAAACCTTGCTTAAATACACATAGGTTGTTAAACAAAAAACCTTTTATTGACGAGAATCTATGAAATAAAAGTTCAAGCCATCTCAATGTAATCACAGAAAAAATACAGATTACGTCTCGATCTGTACTTTGTATTCGAATGAAAAGATTACTTTATCGCAAAAACAGGTCGAATGCAGGAGAAGGGTTTTATATGTATTGCTGAATCTGTATAAATCCTCTTAGCAGATATTTAAATGAACTTTCAACTGCTTCAAGTGGAAAATGATACATTGTCTCGTTGTTTACTGTGGACTAAAACGTTTTTAAAAGCTTTCTATGATCACCTGAATTTAAATAACGATGAATGATGCAACGCTTTCAGCGTAAACACCTGCTACTGTAGGATTCAAACAAAACTACACTTTCGTCGAGTTTTTCTTTTTAGAGAATAAATATCCATCTTTAACGGAAATGGAATGATAGCTTTTTACAACTAACTCAACTGCTTTTGGTTCATCTTGTCATAAATATATAAATATAAGGCATGCACTGAAATTCTGAAGTTCTATAACTGGACAAATCGGATAGAGTTTTTAGACCACAATCGCTTAGTTAACTTTGCACACATTTTAGAGATTCACTGAACATGTTAGGCTGCAGCCAGTATATGTTCGGCAGCTTTTAAACCGCACGCACTGTACAAGTAGGCCTCCACTCATTTGTCTGTTTTGTGCCTTATTACATACCCTCCCCCCTCCACCCTCGTCATATCCCTCCCCTCATCCTACACACTTTGTCTCCTCGTCGTTCATTAGTGAATGTCCCAGATAAAAGTTTACATTTAGTATCTTCTCTTCCCTCGCTTAGTCATTACCGTGTTCAGCATTGAGAGCACATTTTAAAGTAATTAGGTCACTAGCTTTTGGTCGAAGGTTTGAGTTAATAAAGCTAATGCAGTTTGTATGGACTAAACTGAATAGAGAGGCAACACTGCTTCTAAAAGTTTAGTGGTTTGTTTGCTGATAAATAGTTTTGAATATTAACCATTAACATTACGCCTGTATATGTCGTGTTATTGGTTAGAAATACAGAAGATGTCGTTCGTACCTAATACGAGTAACTATCTATCTGTAATTATTAAGAATTGTGATTATTTCTGTAAACATACGATAGTTAATTTGAAATTAATTAACATTACACCGTGTATATGCTTTAATTGAAACAATAAGCTTTAAAGTAAAATAGATTATCACACGCGTTAGTAAAATAAGAAACCTGTTCATATTAAGTTTCGCCCTAATGATAGCATCTTTCCAAATGTTGTATGAAAAATAACAAAAAGTGTAGAAGGCTTTAAATTAGTTAGTTAATTTGATTTAACTTCACGTAAAAAGAAACTTGAAAGCAATTTTAGTTTGAGCAAGCTCAAAACACCTCTGGCACAACTAGAATTTTACACACACAAAAATAACGAACTGAGAAAAGCAACACAACTCATACTTAGCACTAAGGAAGGCTCAAAACAAGTAGCCGTCATAAATAACTAGAAACAAAGCGAGCGGGACTCTCATATTACCGTACGTTATCGTGTAAAGGTTCCCACCTAGTCTGGCGTGTGCAGACCGCCACACTCAGGACACTCAGGACTCTGCTTTGTCCTGTGGATCAGTATGCAAATGTATGCACGCGCTGCGCTGCGCCTAAGTGTTCATTTAAACCAGATGAGACAATACCATTTAATTACGCTGCATTCCCAGACTATTTGTACCGTACCGGTCCGGTCAGCTGGGTATTGTCGTATGCGGCGGTGTTCAATCGATCACTAGCTCGGGGTTATGGTTGTCTTATCTATAAGGTGTTCATAATCATGGTAAACTAATATAGCCGTCAATAATTTATAAATATTTATCTTCGTTATTTTAGTTATTATTTTTCCCTAGCCAATAAAGTAATTCAGTGTAAAACTAGTATTCTAATCTCGTTTAGTGTAATGTCACAATCAGTAAGTGTCAGTATCAGTGTCACAATGTACTGTAGCAGTATGTAATCAGTAATAACACAGCATGTCAAACTCTTCGTAAACTGGTGAACATCGTAAATAAATAGCTTTATGTACCTGAAGCATGAAATGTTTAGAAGTAACGTACATATTATACAATCGATAAATGTAAACTAAAGGTGTTTATTTTGTTCGTAACGATAATTTAACAATTTATTTGGAATTTACAGACGTTTTGTGTTGGGAAAAATAAAAGCTAAATTTTTTTAGATAATGTGCTCTATTCCTTTTTCTAACCGTCTAAAACTATGCAACTCGGTTAGGTTTGTAATCTACCAAATTGAAAATTGAAATTCGCAAGCTGATAAATCATTGGTTATAATCTAGTTCTTCCGGTTCACACCGTATCAAAACATCATAATAATTGGTTTGCAATAGTTCAATTGACATCTCTGCTCTAATGGACGGTTGGTAGCCCTGTCACCAATAGGATAGAAGACAGCAAGTAGCTCAGTTTCAGCCAATCAGTGGCTGAAGCGGGTACTCCACAGCGAGACCAAAATATTTCAAACCAAATAATTATAACATTTTAAATGGGGTGAACCGGAAGAAGCAAGTTATAGTTGTGACACTGGCCGCGAAAGCCTGAGTTAAATCATTGGTTGATTAGTCTGATGAAAGTCGTGAATTTCTTTGAGATCTTAGATTAAATAAACAACACTACTATATACAGTGAGTGTGTATTAAACTGCGAGTACACAAGGATATGCAGGTCTCTCTCCCAGCCCTACCCCTCCCCTCACAAACAGCAGTCACTTCAGCCCCTACTCCGAAATATCACCCTTTTCACAGGAATGTTCTCATATTCAACAACTGCGACAATGATAAATCATGCTTTGCCACAGTTTTAATTAATTTTGTCACAAACTTTGGCTTTTACATTACGGGTGGTGAAAAGTTTTAGATGGATAGAAAGTGACGTAAAAATGCTGCTTGAAATATGAATTGTGAGAGGTAAATACTAGAAGCGTGTATTTAAACATTGTTTAGTTAAACTTGCTAGATGGACACATACCCAATATTTTCCATTACCGGGCGAAGAAACAAATAAAATATTACGAGTAGTCACTGTTTGTAAAAGAATAACTCATAAGTAAAAAATAATGTTAAATATGTTTTTTATAGGTTACTGTTAATAAAATCTAGTTTTATGTGATTTTAAAAGACATTTTGAGATTGACAACTTTATCAAAACAATAATATGAAAAACTTGTTTTTGTTTTTCAAACTTTATTTTAATTTGAAAAATTACAAAAATAATTCATAAGACAAAACGGGCGACGTTAGCGGTTTGCTGTGATACGAAGTGTAACGCAGTTTCCACTAAAACACTCGCAAATGTATCATTTCACATTCTCAGTTAAAAGTCCATTTAAAAATGTCTGCTGAGAGGATTTATACCCTCAAAGCTTTACAGTTCCAGCAATAAATATGAAACTCTGCCTCTGGGATTATACAAGGTATTGTATACTGAGAAATGCCACATTTGTCTGACACGTTAATTTTCTAATGTTGTGTGCAAGTGGTAGATACTGTTGATTAAAACACAGTCACTTGTCATAACAAAGTGACTTAAAGTAGATCTATCCGGTGAATTTATTTAATAACAATATCAGTAATTCAATATTTGTAGTATCACACATTTTGGGAGTTTTTCTTGCTGGTGATAAGGAAACTGCATAGATTTGTAGTAAGGAGGAAATTAAAGGGTTATAAAATAATTTTTTTATATCCACAAATTAACAACGTATTTTGCGAATAAAATGTTACAGTTGCCTTTCTCGAGAGTAACCAACAAACAAATCTTGAATCAATATCAAAAGTGTTTTCACTGTCGTAATTTGCAATAAAATACTAAATAACTTAGGGAGGCAAAACAAATTCAAACACATCTTTCAAAATCAGATGAACATGCCACGTTGCACACTGGAAAATCGACTTCATGACTTACGAAGTAGAAGCAAACATGAGCCACACTTAACACAACATACGGCTCACTCGAGTCCTGCAAGTGCTTCACGGGACCAGATTCAGACGTGGTTTATTTCCGAACATAAACATCACAAATGACGGAGTTATAGACGTTATCTGAAAATAGCTGTGGTGAAGCCGGGGGCAGATGCAGGGTGGAGCGCTGCGTAGCGGCCACTGGCTCAACTATTGTTGTGGTGCGCACGTTTACGACGTTATGCTGAAGTGAGCATTATAAGCAGTTATGTATAGATCTGTGCACGTGCTGGGTGAAGCGGTGCTGGCACAGAGTGACGCCAGTATATGAACATGGCTGAGAGAAATAAATGTTGCGGTTGAATCTACCACTAAAACGTCTGTGTGGGTTTGTAAAAATATTGTACGGTAATTTAACCATTACGCAAAATTTTAGCGTCTTTGCTTGGGATTTACCATTATAGTCAACTCAATGATAGTCTGAAAATGTTTGTTTGTCATTCAGCTCCGAAAACAGCTGCTTTAGACACATGCATTGACAGTGCTAAAGTGTCACTTTTTAACCCAGGTAAATAAAGGATTGTTTTGATGATCTCTTTTTTTCCCATTTAATGATCTTTTCGTGGCATGGAGATCAGCTGGTCCATTGGTTTTGTTGAAATTGAATGATTTGTTCGATTATTGTTTATAGTCGATACAACGACTAAACTGTGAATATCAATCTAAATCGCAGGTAATTTAACTTTAGATTGAGTGTGATGTGTCGATTTAATATCGAATCATAACACTGGCAATGGTAAATCAAATGAACAGCTGTTTATACAAAACAATGAAAAATAAAACTGTAGCGTTTGACACCATAATTCTCTAAAATATTTTACAAAACGTTTTTAAATTAACTAACTAACCATTTTAACCACTCCTTCTACTTGTATCATGACAAAAAGTATCGTTCATCACTCGTCCCTAAAGTGTCTTTTTGATCCTCACTCATTTAACGTCCTCGGCTACGCCTCAGACGTTAAACTTGAGCTCATATAAAAAGTGTCACTTTAGGACCTAGTAATGAAATATACTATTGTTGACATATGAAACAATAAAAACATACAAAACTAGCTTTGAACTATCATTAACATTTATTGTGAAACTTAGATAGGCTACACAGTATTTGTAGACAATACTATCATTTAAAAAAAGGTTTGAATCATTGTGTCGGATTATTCATAAGTGGATGTATTTTCCTACAAATTATTTAGACATGATCTCGAGGATAATTGGTCAAAATAGGAGAGTGTCATTTTGTTTATATGAGATTAAATATGACGAACAATTGTCACAAAGACGTTAACAATAAGTATTGAAGTGAAGTAAAGCACGGTTAGTATCTAGAGGGAAGTGTGAGCGAGTAAAGTTTACACAAAGCAGCAAAGTCAGCTGTTCTCGAGTTGTGCATGAGTGACAGTTATCTAAAGCCACAGACACGAGGCCGAGCAACGATTCCTTCCCCAACGCTTTTAATTAGTCGTCGGTTTTTATCTTTCCCGGCAATTGGAACCCCGCTAGGTAGCGTAATTAAAGTTTTAATCTACGACCTCTGACAGAAAACACTCGCTTTTATGTTTTGCACTTTTTCATTAGTCCGAATTTCATTTCTTCACTCTAGTCCAGCGCATGCTTTAACTTTGAATTGTAGGATTCCACGTGTATCACTGTAGGCTTTTATATTTTAGTTTCGATTGGCAAATATTTCACTTACATCTTAAGATATGATCTTTACGTACTTGTAAATGTAATTGGATAACCTAAATAAATAGTCTGTAATCAAGGTTTTGTTTTCGTACTATGTTACGTAATTACCTATCAAGTATCTAAATCTAAAATAATTAAGTTTTAGACAGATAACATTGAAGTAAGTTTTTATATAAACAATGAATATGAATGTTTACAAAAACAAGTGAATATAGTTAAATTGAAACATATGTTGTAAAATATTAATTCAACATCTATTGACATTACCTTTTGTAAGTCCAATACAAATATTAAACATCATATTCTTAAACGAACGTAGAACAGGAATTAAAAATTCAAATCTCACACAAATTTTGCTATTCAAAATCATAACAGTGATAGAAGCAATGGTTAAGAACATAATGTTTTCTTAGAAATATTGAAAATTTAAAGTACTTAAAAGTATACTAACACACATGATATTTCACCATCTGAGTTTTAAAATGGTAGAAGAAACTAAGTCCGAGGAACTGAGAACTTTATTTTTCAATGCAGCTGAGGACCTCTTTTTGGACTGTAGATTTGTGTCCCAAAGTATCCTGTCCCAACGTGCTTTGTTGGTTTGTTCATCCCTTTCGTAGCGCAATATGCCCATTCATACGTGGAAGACGTGCATAATGTTAACCAATCCCTGGCCATTTGACCCTCCAACCTATCCCTTACACCTAAATTTTTCCGACACATTAAATGTTTTCGTAATACGTTAAGTCAAAATAATATCATATCTAACTATATAATATTGTTTATTTAATCAAATAACTAATTAAAACGAAATGTCAAAACTTTGTTTTCACTGTTAACTCCTTGTGTCACAACAAGGACACAAACAAGGATACAAGTACACTGGGTTGAGTGATAATACACAAGACACGGGGGTTGGTGTAAGTGGCTGTGCACCAGGGGGTAGGCGCCGCGCCCAGTCTGTCTGACATTTGTCAATTATCGATAGTCGCTTCACATTTCACATCGATCTAGTCTCGATTACTGATTTATTACCCTACACTACACCTCTGACTGGAACATTAGTTAGACATCCACGTCATTCTACAGTGTATCATGGGCGTTCCCTTTATAATCGGGTGTTTCATTACACGTATAAACACACTAACTATTAACATTCAATCATGACAAGACTGACAAATAACAATCAGATTGTAGCTGTGAATAGTTTATGCGCAATTTAATATTCTATAGTTAAAACCGTAAAGCTGTTGTTTTAATCATACTCATGTCAAAATGCTTTTCTAGCGACGCTAATTACTTTTGAAACCTTTTAACTTTGTTAGTAGAAAAATTACTATGCAGTTTTTATATTGAACTCAAAGCCCATTTATTCATGAATATTTTCAAGCCTTTTTTGCTGTGCATATAGACTATAACCTATCATTTATTGTAAACAGGTGTTCTTACCTTTGGAAGTGAGACTGGTTAGCCTTCAGCAGACCCTGAAAAAAGAAAGAAGTTTTAAAATTCATCTGGTACGTTTTTTTACGTCTACTCTAACAAAAGAAAACCCCACTTTTAGACCTACACACTGAAATAATTGATCATTACTGTTTATTTTTTAGATTGTGTTTCTTAAAATTTGTTTGAATTATTATTATCAGAGTAATCAGTCTAGTTTGTATATGAAAGACTTTGGTTTTAGAAAAGTGTTCAACACGTAAACTATGTGCATCATCCTACCTCCTTCCCCTTCATTCAATACATAGCAAGTTTTAAATGCTAAACTTAAACATTACAAAGTTACCAAATTACTCTGATACGTTTATTTCTCCCAATGCCAGAGACAATGATATAAGTACATTTAAAGTGGCTTGTATATTCAAACAAAACAAACAAGTAACAGTCAGCTTGAGATGGTGAGGGATGGTGGGGGATGATGGGGGCGACGCCGCGTCTCATTTCAAGTTGCCTCGAGTGTCTTTGTGGAGCCGCGCACTTGAAACCGAGCCTTCGCAAACAAATCTAACTTTAGACAAACTATACTCTCTATCAATATCCGCACTTATTGCCTCTAAAAGCACTTTCAACTTCTCTGTCTAACAAATTAAATTGAATTTTTTCGTATAGTGAAACACGAGCAAAATTTCTTTTGTTATCAGTAACTAAGTTTTCTTATAAGGTGTTAGGGTGACTAACGCTACGTGTACTTTGTTGGTGAACATATATAATATAAATACTGTCTTTGTATGGTAAAACCATTATAGAGCTATGCGATAAAAAACGATTTTAGTGAAGCAGGACAGGTTTAAATGAAATGCATTTAAGGAAATAAATAGTTTTATTTACGGTAGTGATTTTTGGTGTCATTAGAAAGTAGTTAAAGCGTCAAAATTCGAAATACTTCCGGAATTTAAAGTATTTTAGACGGTGTAGTTTCGTAAAGGCACAATACGTTTTCTTCATTGGTAACGTTTTGGAAAAATATAGAAATTTCGCTTTAAAAATAATTTAAGAGATGAAGTAGGCTAAAATCTATTTTGCATAGTCAACGAACGCAATTTCACAAATCAAATCTGATAGCCTAACGTAATATACGCTTAAAATGTTAAAATCCCAAACTTCAACAGTTCTAATGATTAAAGTAACGAGTCTGGAGAATCACACAGTTTCATTACGTTTCTAATAGAAACACAATTCAATTGAATCCTAACTTGAAATTACATTGTTCAAAATACAGTAGTGCAATAGACATTAGCATCCCTAGCGTGAAATGGATGATGCGCTGTAGCAGTGGTCGCAATTTAAGGTCATTAATGGCAATCGAGCTGTAATAAATAGAAGTCGATCAGTGGCGGCGGTCAGGACATCCATTCCTGGCTGTGCACTGAACACTGCCAGTTAGTCGGTTAGTTAAAACCCTTCAGTAACTTGTATTGGTTCTGTTGGAACCAATATAGAAATAATTACACTATCCAAACAAACTGGATTGATTGCGGTTCGCAAACGGCGACGAGTAAATATCATGAATTCAAGTTTGTTGTGCGCAGATATTTTTTGTGAAAGCCGTATTGGTATTTAATGTCAACATGTTTGTAAATTCGAGTTTTAACGTAAAAAATAAAATGTTTGTTCAAAAACAAAATATATAAATTGTTTTAATTTTTGATTATACTTTTGTGATCACGTAGATTGAGATTGTAGTAAATAGTCCGATAAAACGGAATGGAAAATAGTCATAATCAACTAAATGGTCATGTTTTATAGCTAATTTAAAATATTAATATTCTTACATAGTTTTTAATTTATATTTTTATTTTATATCTAGTTTGTATAAACTTTATAGATATAAATAAAAATTAAAACAATATAATTTATAAATAAAACCATAAATCCTAATCATCATTTGAGGGCCTGGTAGAAATGATGCAGGTGGCATTTTCTTTTCTGTACTGAAAAGAAGTTATTTCATTCAAAGAATTAGTATGGTCTTTGAATGAAATAACTTCTTGCCTTTGCATCGCCTGTCTTTTCAATCAACCGCGTCCCTATTTCGTGAAGCCACTCTCTTCCCTCTTCACACATCACTCCTGCAGTTTCCACAGCCACAACCACCAAATCCATGGCATTCTTCTTTATCCTTGAGTATTTTTGATGCTTCCTTCGAACTGCTGCCTCTGCTGCTGCTCCAGCAAGGTGTCTGCTGTGTGTAACTCATGACATAGGTGTCAGTACATGTGAAGTCCCAGACTAAACATCTCCCCATTTTCCAGGGAATGACTGTGGCGCTGTCAGGTCTTTTGCCGTCATTTCTATCCAATCTAACAGGCTCTAATTGTGCTGGAACATGTGCACTAGTCAAGGCTTTTCTAATAATAGTATTGACTTCAACATGTCAAAATTATCTGCTTGCGTTTTTGAACATTAAAGGAATGAAGACCTTTCTTGTCGATGTTGCTCCACATAGCTTGTCAGGGCTTTTATTTTATTTATTTATTAACGGCAAATGCCAATATACATACAGGGCTATTTGTAACCAAACCGTTAACAGTTCCTTGTAAATGATATTAGGATTCAAATAGCTTAACATAAACGGTAACCAGAAAACTAATGAAAGTCTTGCATATCTAAACAAAAGTAAGTATGGAATTGTGATTCGCCATGAGAAAGGTGTTAACGGTTATTTGTGTTTGGTTGTATCTATATCAATTAACAAATAATATAGCGATCAATGCTCAGAGAGAAGAGTTTGAGCTTACAAAGCGAAAGGTCACTGACGTCTGCAAAATTCTGACTAAAAGAGTTTGTGTTGGTTGAGAAGCATTCAAATATGTCTATGTTACAATTGAACAGGAATGGAAACAGGAACAAGGAAATATAGATATACAACAAAGCTAAGTTACGAGGTTGTAACTAAGGATTGAAACTTAGTAGCTTCCTTTAGATCAGACCGAAAGAAAGCCAAACAGGCGATTGAAAGTTGCGGATGTGCGTAATTGTAGCAGGAAGAGGCATTTAGTGGATTTGGAGTAGTGTCACGCAGCGAGGGTGGATCAGTCCAGTCACCACAAGCCACGTCAACTGCCGCCACCACCACCACTGTTACATTAGTTCACTCAGGTTACCACTTAATTACTTCTCATATTACTAGGGCTCTAAGTCAGCTCTGCCAAGTTCATTTGGAGAAGAATTATGGGTACGTTAAAGAAAGTTTCTATAAACAGAGACATGACTTCATGTTTACTCAGTCAAAGTAACTACGTTACTTTATTTACTAAAGGTTGACGGAAACCAAGTTTGGTCAAAGAAAAAATAGCGTTTTTTTAATACATCGAAACTAAAGTGATAAAATCTTAAGCTTGACTGGTTGGTTGGTTAGGGAAGTAGTTTGTTAATTTTCTGATATATTTTCCTCATTTAAAAGCTTCTCTTGTACTAACTTTGAGTTAACTAATAATGCTTTGAGTCATTGTAAACTCAAAGCTCTAACGCAATAAATGTAACAACCCGTTGTTAAAAACGTAACCTAAGGTACCTATTAACAACCAAATATATTATTTCCAGTAGGTTTTGCTATGCCAAATTAACTGAAGAAATTGCGATTAACAAAAGAAAGTCTTCCAAAGGTCAAAAATACATTTAAATACAAACGAAATCTCAGAAGGGTCGGTCTTAAATTATGCAAACGCAATCTATCTAAGATTGAAGCTATCTCTTCACCAAGGGTAAAAAAGAAAACGACCTCGGGGGAAAAAGAGCCACCAAACAAACAAGGCTGGGGGAAAGACGGTTTGAAGTCAAAGTTCGATTTATTTACAAAGTTTAGCCCAGCGGTCCACATGTCGCACATTCTGTTTGGACGGGCAAAACTCGATCTTTAAACCGGAGCCAGTTTAGAACTACTTACAAGTTTTCTTTTGGAAATATATTTTGATATATAAAGTAAAATTTTAATACTCGATACGTGCACACATAAACTAACTATCTGTTATATTTATCATATTACGTCTGTTTAGAACACGTGTTCAATGTGAATTAACTTATTTGCTGACATACTAACGAATTTCCAATAATCTCGTTGAACAATACCCCGTAGCTTCACAGGACTCTAGAACAATGACGGTGTCTTTTTTTTCAAGAAGAAACTTTATAAGCAAACAGTACTTCAAACTAAAACGTGGGTTCAAGTTAGAAGTGCCTTGTCGGTCGGCAAAAACCTAAAGATTTGCTTGCTATAGCTGTTTTCACGTTTCCTGAAGTTGGCTAAATGGTTTACATGGTAAATCTAGTGACAGTTTGCATGATTTACTTAAGACTCGTTCAATATCATCTGTCAATGTTAAGTTGACACTTTTAAATAAGTAAACGAGCTAATGACTACAAGTGATGGGGTTTAAAGTAAATCTAACAGTTTTGTTTGACTGGCATCAAAGCCTTGCTAGTAGATGAATACGTTATTTACATGTTGCAAGTAATAGTTTTCCACTTACTGGCAAATTCAAGTTGCATACTTAGTAATGTACCTGAAATGTTGATTGCAAACTGCCGCCAGAGTGTACACGAAGAAAGAATGGTTTCTAGAAGTCATGTATATTAAGATCGTGTTTACAGGGTCGGCTATACATATATGTAAACTGTGTGTTTTACATGAGAATGTGAGAGGTCGGTGGTGTCAGAGAGTGAGTGACAGCACATCACAGCCTACACTGCTGGACACTGCCATCTCTACCCGGCAGTCAAGTCAAGTGTAAGTATGAGTATAGGAGTGTTGAAGGTATATATAGGTGGGCCGGATGGTGTTATAGTTAGCACGCTTGTCCGGCAAGTGACAAGGTCCGGGTTCAAGTTCCGGTTCGGTCTCCAAATTTCTTTGGTAATAAGCTAACTGCATATTTAGCATTTATACATTACAAATAAAGATAAATTATAGTGCTGTACACACTACACAGCCTACAAACTTCCTGTTATGCCAACAATAATAAATACGATGGTAAACATAACTTACAATGATTTGGAAAATTTTGTTAATATAATGTAATATAAACTCAATCCCAGAGACAGTTTCGTATATACAGGGTTGTTTTCTGAATACAAAATAAAATAAACATCATCCAATAATCACTAGAATGTAGTACATTCGTATCTCAGCCAAAGGTCTGCCAAATCTCTTGTGAAATGAATGGCTATTCAAACGTAATTACTAAGCACGAAAACAGTGTTAAGCCCATGATAAATAAAAATGAGTTTGTAAATAAAGGATTGCATTTATATTTTGTCAAAAGAGTCGTCGAGCCAAACCTTGATAACTCGACGATGTGAAACGTAAAGCTAATTGGTTTTGGCTATTGGAAAAGGTACGTATTTTAAAGGCTATGATTCCATCAAACCCAATTTACTTTGAATCAGAAAGTATCTTTTAAAATTTTCAAACATGAGTTGAAACACGCTGTATTAGTAACGATAAACCAATAAACAAGCCAAATTGTTAAATAATCAATCGTTACGAACAATGCTTAAGTAAAAACTGCAACTTTAAAGGGTATTGTGGAACGTATAAACAAATTTTAAACAAAAGTCAGACAAGAAAACTTTAAAGAAATGAATCGTATCAGCTTAACGAATTATTTGAGTTATGAAACAGTGCTATTCCAAACGAGATGAAATACCAACCAATATTTCTCTCGATCAAATAACACTTTTATTGGTTTTCATTGGAAAAATTATTTAGAGCTTCTAATCTCGTTTGAACATAAATATCAGCAAACATTAATTACGGAGGTAAAAATTAAATTGCAAACGTAAGAGAACGCTTAAACCCAATTACGCACTGACAGCCGTAAATTTATCTGTGAGTTGCGGCGGAACTAGAGGGCGAACCCTTAAATAGGTTTAAGATAATTTGTTCGCGCTTTTCAGGTTGACAAATAACGCTTCTTAGCGAGAGAGCTTTCCATTTTATTATTGAACAGGTAATGGATTTGAAGGTAGTTATTAAAAGACAGTACTTTGCTTTGAGACATCGACCACTCTTAGAGGGTATTTTAGATTGAATAAGGGATGATAATGAGTCTGATGAGTGTTTTATGATATATTCTGTAATTCAATAAAATTCCAAACAACATCAAAGTGTTATCAAACTTTAACAGTTTTAAAAGAGATCTACAACATTTACGCAAGTTAATGAACATTATGTGATTGAAAATTGATTTTAAGAAGGGGCCGGCGAGAGCCCGAACGGCGTTCAAGTGGGATAGGGAATTTAACATGGGAAAATGTGCAAAACTGTGTTTTACGTAGGTTGATGAACCAAAACTTGGAAAGTCTTTCTCGGGAAGCATAGAGTCATTAGTGCTGCTGCATATAAAAAAGAGAGAATTAGTTTGGATATAAAATAGAATTTTAATTATTGATTTTGGAGTTCTCATGAAAAACTCAGCTTTTTAATTTGATGACGAAAGTAAAAGTTTTAGTGTTTATGTGAAGCAGCATCAATAGATCTGTGCTTCCCGAGAAAACAGTTTTACATTTAAATAAATTAACTTGCCTAAAACGTATTTTGCAGTCCCATGTTATTATCACTACACTGAGTTGGACCTACGGCCGCTCTACCGGCCCCCTCTTAATATTACTGTATTGGTATTTAGGTTAAAAAGTCTATGTATGGAGTAAGGCCAGATTTGACAGTATCAGTATTTCCTTTTTCTCTTTGAAATACAATTTTCGTATTGTTGGACATGAAACACTATTATTGTGGTTTTGACGGATGATGAGGTGTAGTGTTGTTACACACGAGGGTCAACTGTTCAGAATCATTAATTAATAGTGGGGAATTTTTCATATTGGCCTAATATTTTAAATTCTTTTCCATCAAGTGTCATAATTGCCAAGATTATACCGTTAATTGTTAATACAATTTATTCAAAAGGTTACTTCCTCTTACAATCAATATGATTGTATCAGCCTTCCCTAACTCACCCATAGAATTTCGTAATTATACTTTTACAGGAATTTTGCCAAAATTCGTAAAGGATTGATTTATTTTCAAAATTCCTTACACTAGTTTAACGTGTTAATAAAACTAAATCAACAAAATCATATAGCTAATGTAGCTATATGTGAACAAGTAGAACGAGTAGTTGAAAACGGTTAATTGTCAAAATAATAAGAACGTGAACAGCGCAAAAAGAGCACAACACGAAAACTACTTTGATATCATGTAACAAAAGAGCAGTCCGATTGAGTTTTTCCTGTTACAGGGTTCAAAGTAAATTAAACTCTTTGGACGGGGAATGAGAACACAGTGAATAGAATAAAAGAGTAAAGGACGAGCCAGAGCTGGAATATTCGGCAATCTCTACAACATTAAGAATTCATTGCGCCTGGTATATTCCAGCCCGTCCTTAACTCTTTCATTCTCTGTCCTAATGACTGCGGTAGCCCCTCTCAACCCTGGCCGCTGGGGGTGGCAAGATTTGCAATTGCTAAATGAATATTTCATCACCTTCTCGAGTCATCCATGGTTGGTTGATTAAAGTCCTGTTAAAATTGAAATTTTCTATTTTAGGGTAATATGCTATAAATTTAGTAATTTAGGAGTGCTTACATTAACCAACAAGATATTTACATTGAAACATCTCTTCGCAAAGCTTCATTTTACTAAATAAATGGAGAATTTTACAAAGAAAATATTCGTATGTATATAAACAAATTGACGGTTATAAGTTTGATAAGTTCTTGAAATTTCATCCACCATAATGTGAAATTCAATGAAAAAAGGCATCTCAGATATATGATTCTTAAATCGAAACTGGAAGGAAAATCTTTTAAAGATAAAAATCTGGAAAGAAGGCCTTTATTGTGAAGCAATTGCAAAAGTTTCTCACTTTAACTCAAGTTGTTCAACTCAAAAATCCTCTCTTCCGCTGTCAGGACAAACCAGGTGTGATTTCAAATTGATATGAATATTTTATGCAACACGGTTTCAAGTTTTGTCTATTTGTTGCAGTTATATTCTGGTTCTATTGGTGTGATGGCTGAAATACTCATTAGGTGTATTCAATTACTGTAATCACAGACAATTTTAAAGTTTTTTATTTTGCTGTTGTAAATAATGTTAACAATATAATTTTAATTTCAGCTATGCATACTTACTAAAAAATATACTCAAATGTTCACAATCTTCGGCTTTAAGGCTTTTTAGATTAATTTATTTGATTTTATTTTATTTTTTAAGTAGTAGCATTTAGTAGAACTGATAGGACTTTTTAAACTGATATGATTAAATAAACTGCATTTTTTATACGATTCTTTGATCTAAAATATATTGTACTATTCCCTAATGTGATGTAAAAATATAAACTAAAAGTAATATATACAAATATATTACTAATTTATAACTAGTATTTACACTTAAACGAGTATATATAAACAAGTTTTATCCACAGAAAAAATAAAGAAAGTAGACTTTACACCGCGGCAATTCTCGCGAAATCGTTGTGGAATAATAATGTTTATGCGTGTGAACGCCGCCACCGTCATAAATCTTACCGCTCTAGTTTCAGCGTAAATGTGGTTTATGATCATTTTATGCCCCAATAAGAGAATTTCGCCTCAAGAGTCCAATATCTGGAAGACATCAAATCTTTGAGAACAATTTGAAATTAGAATCCTCACGCTGAAGCCAACAACATTACCAGCATAGTATGCGAAAGAAGGAATCAAATTTACAAGTGAACTCTTGAAGGTTATGCAATAGGGGCGGAAACAATTGGCGATGCAGAAGGTTAAAGTCCAAAAACGCCACAGTTATACAAGACCAGTATTTCTGTAAGTTTAAAACTTGTAAACGAAAACCAATTTAATTTTTAAAGCATATTAAAAGCCCATTTTTCCAAACATCCTCTTTGATATAAATCTACTTTGAAAAACATGAAAATACAGCTCCTTTAGAATTCAAAGGTGAAGTCATAACACTCGTCAATATTGGTGAAAACCTCAAAGAAACTCCTAGTCTACTAGATGCCACCAGTAGTGGCCAACTAAAAACTAACGTTCTAGAACGGAATAGGATGACAGGATTTTATAATTACAAGTTATAACTTTAACATGTTCTAGCTAACAATATGAACATAGTTGATTCAAGGAATACAATACAGATAAGAATCATTACCCAGAAATATTAGAAAAGAAAAGAAACCTCATATTCAACTGTTTATTTTTTGACGTACATAACATTATGAACCTGATCTTAATACCTTTTCTTTTATAAAACAAGTGTTCCTCTACCTGCTTGCAGTTTTCTTCGGGCTTCTGTCCTATTAAACTTGCTCGTTTATTGTACTTGTATATTGTATTTCCAATACACGTTTGCTGATCTTTGATAACTCAAAAGGTCCCACAACGTAAATAGCCTCGACCTTCCTTAGTTTCATATTAACCGAAAGGAATTTTCACCCCTAGATGTTCGATGATGACAATATTAGGAGTGTACAAAGCATTTTGCAGAAACTTTATAGCACAACTTCGTTAATTAGTACATAGTTATTGTCAAAACATAGTGTTTGTTTTATAAGAACTATAAATTTATTTATGTTAGTGTGTTATTTTTGAACCCCAAAATACTGAAAAGTACGCAGTTCTTTCGAAATAACTTGAGGAGTTTCTCTCCTTTTTCTTACCTTTCCGGCAAGGGCGTGTAATTGGGTCTTTAGAGAGACTGAGAGGAAGGAAATATTCCCTCTCTCTCTCGCTCTACCCCTCTTTCCTCGATTTGAGATATTCACTAAAGAACGGGACTTTTGTCACCCCCGGAGGGAAATTAAACCACTTTTCTCAGTGGATTCTAACACTCACTTGCTAATATTTATTATAGTTTCTGCAAAACTGAATACCTTAGTATGTCATTTGGCATAAAAACAAAATCTAGATTATTTAAATACTATATCGGTTTACCACAATGAAAGTAAAAATACTTGAACAAATTTATGTCCCATCAGTTTGGAATTGTATTTTAAAACAATTAGTAATCAAAAATAGATTTGAAAAATTTCATTTAAGATTTGCCATGCCAGTATCAACTTTTTAGCAAGGTCCTTCGGTAGATAGTTTCTGCTACTTTATTTGTAAGATCAATATAAATGGCAATATTATAATGATACCCTACACAATACGTAGGTTAGGTGGTTAAGTTCTTCTTATCAATTTCTTAAATAATATTATGTAAGCCTCCATAATATTATTAAGCCCATGCACGTACATGGCAAAAATTATTGGTTTTCGCCAATAATTATTGGTTACACGTACTAGTATTATTGGTTTTCTATACTTTGGTATTGGTTCTTTCTGGCATATATTTATGATTATTAATTTATTTAAACGTACATAGCTTTGAGTGTAAACAGTTATTTAGGCTTTGTAAGTTAAAATAGTCAAATTTACTTTATTAATAATTTCTAACGATTTGGCTGGATTTTTAATTATCCAATTAAAAGTTCAAATTGTCGTTTAAATTACCATACTTAAAAAAAAAAAGTTGTAACAATCTCAGATAACACAAGATAGGAGTATTCTTTTACTAACATATCACTCCTTATACTTCAAGAAGTCCATGTTCTGAGGTAACGAGAACAAAATCAGAAAAACCCTCTCAGGTAGGTTGATGGAAATTTCTTAGAAAATATGTTCACGCAACATTTTACAATCGCGCTATCCTTTATGACTAAAAGAACTATGTTCAACGTGTTTTCCGAACACTTTTAGAAAGTTGGAAAGTATTTAGTTTATTGTTTTAAAGACTTATCATCAGTTAGAAGCCCAGACTCCAGACTGTGGTCTCGTGGTTGCAGTCAAAGGTCGGTGGAAGCCTGGGCAAGCTCGAGAGTGTGGGGGGGTAGGAGGAGGTAGCGTCGCGATAACAACTCAAGTGCCGCCAACTTTAATTACAAGAGGCTGACAAACTAAGTTTGCTCAGTAACAATGGTTAATTAACTCAATGGTGTATTGGCGAAATTGCGAGATCAGCAAATAACAGCACCCTCCAACCGACGCCTTTTCTGGTTACCCATAGGCCTACTGTGCTTTACGGAACTAGAACCTAATGCAACGTGGCTCAATAGCAATAAAACACTTTCTTTCATTTCTTCAAAGCTTGCTCTGAGTAAGAAGTCATTATATTTAAAACTGTTCGAAGGCGGTTTGACTTCAAATACGAAACAATCTTGTTACTTGGCGGTAGCAACCTAATTAGTCAATGGTAGTTAGTTAGTCCCGTGCTTATTATGTGCATACTATTAGGTTAATGAACACAACTTTTGACAATAATAGCGTAATTGCAGCGTTTGTTTGACTGCAAGCCTCTGCAAGATTGTCACTACTTTTCCTCCCGTTACGCACGTACTACGCAGCTTTACGAAAAAAAAATGCAAAAGGTACTTACCTAAAATGTATAACTAGTGAAGTCTCTGCAGCGAAACCATTAATCATTATTTACATACGTCCTATAATCGTAATACATTTGATGTTTAATGAGTCCGACCTAAGGTTATGTGGAAGAAAGGAGTAAACAGTCCTAACTTCGCCTCGTCAATAAAGAAATTGTCTTCTAATTACATATAACTGTAAAGTATATCGAAATACGTAAATGGAAACATAATGTAATAGACAAGAGTGGAGAGTGTACAAGCAAAGCAATACACGTGATTGGGTGGAACCAGATGCGCTAGAGCAACTGCCATCAGAGCTACCAACACTGCGCCGCGTAATCACGGGTTTATTATCCTTTTAGCTTTTACGAGTCCCCGACTCCGATCAGAGCAGATAATTGTGTTAAAAGGATTAACAACTTGGGCTGCGAGGCTGGGATTAGTTAATTTACTTTAGATTAAACTTCTCTGCTCGGAGATATCAGATAACTAATACAATATTACAGAAAAGGTTAACATGAATGGGTAGCACTATTGTTGGACACTGTAGAAATAGTAGATCACGTTTTAAATGCGGTTATTTCATATAGCATGTTGTATAGTGAAGGTTTTTATTTAAAGTGTGGTCTATTACAATTGTACAAACAATTGGTATTATAGAGATTTTGCAGAAAACATCACTTTATCTAAGATGAAGATAAGGTATATCCATATATAATTTTAAATAGGTGGCAAACACTTCTTTTCATACGTGAAAAGAAAAACTATTTATAAAAACAGTGTTTTGAATAAATAGTTATACTATTTAAAGGCCTATAAAGGAAAGCTACACAGTTTGGAGTACACCAAAACTCTTCGATGCTAGATTGAAATCATGAAAAGATAAAACTACCAAAAGCCTGTTACAGCGTTAAAGCTATTTGAATAGGACACAAAATACACTTTTGATTAAAAAATGTATGGTTTTGAACTTGAATAGTATTAAATACAACTCCTTGTTACCCGCTGCAACCACAACACATCAGGAAGGTGTTCCTAGAAGGCACTCCTCTCAGAGCAATATTAACGTTTGCGGTCTGACACGAAGTAAAACTGTTGGGTAATATTTCACGACGTGATGCGGGTACGTGTAAACAAACAGCTTTGTGGTTTCAAACCTGTCTAAGATACATTTTAAGCTTCTCATTCACAGGATGCCACTGAGGACTTAACCATTCAATTCAATCAGCTCAAAATCTTTAGTGTTAAATACGAGATTTATAAACGTAGTGTTTAATAACGTCGGTGGCCATTTAACAACTATAAACCTCGAAATACCTACGCCAATTGCTATCAAGATTTATAAACATATTTGAAAACAATCCCTTTGTTGTAATATCCACGGCAGAGTGGGCTTTTCAGGAAACGTTATGCAGTTTGAAGACACTGTTCACTATTTCGGTTGAACATGTTTGAGATATGACAGGCTTTATTTGCACTCTAATAACTTAATGCGTTGGCAGCATTTTCCAGGCCCATAACCTTTATCCCTGCTCCGTGTCGCTCATAAATCCGATTTATGTTTACTCGTATTTTATGACTTGGTGGAAAACTCTAAACTTATCCCAGTTTTCAAGCAAATCTTTATTTATGTATTATGCATTTTTCTTCCACTTTTGAAATCTTGTTATGTTTAGGGAGGTTTTTTCAATACCTAAATCTTTTCTAACAGCTGGGGTAGATTAAATGTATACCTTGAAACAAAATTAGTTGGACTAATTTAATTTCTATTAAAAACAGCTGTATCATTTAGTTAGTTGTGATACTGTAACGATCCATTCTAATAATCTAACACATTCATCACAACAAAGTTATTACGTTTAAAAACAATCATCTATTTTTTGTTGAAAACTTATGACATATTTAGTTATACGATATTATGTTGTTTTTACCACAATTTTTCCTTGATTGACCGTACTGATGGTATCATTTTCAACTTCAAGAAAACTAACCGGCTCACTATTTAAAATACGTATACTACTTAAATTTACTTATTAGATTTAGTTTTACTAAATACTTGTCATTTTTTATTTGTTTATTGAAAGTTATGTTATTACTAAATATGTTGTAGCTAATTAGTTGTAACTAATATTAGTTAAAGCTCATATATTAGTATAAATAACATGTTATATAATTTAACAAATTTAGTCTCAAACATTATAATATATTCGAGAGATTATATTACAGTACAATTAACTAACCTATTAGAATCTTACGTAATCACCTTTAGGTTTGATTGTAAAGTACTAATACACAAATGCACACAAAGCATTTATTTGTAAAGAACATGTTATATTTTTTAATAATTAAGATATTTTTAAACGGGAAAATATGTATAAATACGCTTGTTTTAATGATAGTAAATCCTCATTAATAATACCAAAACATGTTGAAAGGTTTGAAGTTTATATTAATGATTAAAATGGTAAAATGCAAGTTTTTGATAAGCCGAACCAATAATGTTTTAAGCCATAACAGGGTTACGTAAATATTTTAAACCCTTTTTCTTAGAATCAAGCTCTTATTTCCATCAAACCTACTAAAGATTTAAAACACGTTTAGTCAGAGAAGCAAGATTTTGTTTTGAACATTTTCAAACTCATAATCAACTTGAGACAAGATTCTGTTTCATTGTTTAACAGCAAAGCTTTATAACGAAGTTATTAAAGATTTTGCATAATGATTTGTTTGAGCGAGATGGTGGCTGATGATAGAGTGTATTTATTGAAAGCAGGCGCTGTGGGAGAGCTAAGATAAGAGACTGTGCACCGCTCAACTTTAATTACACGATACTGACAGAATCAGTGTGTATTTGGTTAAGAAAACTGTGTTTGGTAGTTTAATTTGTTTAACTTATCATGAATTTTTTCAAATTTTCAAAATATTTCTTAATAATATTTTTCAAGACTTCTCCGCATTTGTACCTTTAGGTGTTCATTGAAAATCAAACTTGTTATTTAATTTAGTGGTCTTTTTAAGCTAACCATAAATATAAAAATGAGACACTGCGAGAATTTTTATATAATAGGTATAGAACTGTTTCTTACCTCGGAAGAAGTGTTAAGCATGTGGTTGTGAGTTCACTCCTCAACAATTGCCCTGAAAAAAATGTGTCCATTAAAATCACGGAAGATAACATAAAGCTACATGAGAATCAACCCTCACATGCAAAGTTTGAAGATTTTGTAAGACAAGGTGGTTCTACGATCCAATCCACGTTGAGAGGCAACGCTCGCTTGAGCCCAATGATGCTTTTCCCGGTCGCAGTTCGATTTATTTTCAAACCAAGAGAAGTTAGTATTTTACTCTCAGTTTCGATTTGCGCAAGACAACTTTACTTTATTTACTGCCGATAATAAGTTCTTCTCAACAATTTCGTTTAAAAATCTTCAAATTTGCATTTAAATAGCGTTGTAAAGTATTCGAAGTACGTGTTACGGTGCTTTACGGTTTTGCATTATTTATGGTTTTAAATTTGAACTGTACGACGCAAATATGTACTTTGTTCTCTACTATGAATATTTAAAGAGGTTCGAACTATTCACACCTTGGCACTAACATCCACGCAAATAAACTAAAATTGCCAATTTGTTTCATTCCTCCGCCTTGTTTAAGGTCCGGCTCGAACACAAACACAGTATATAACACAGCCGGAGACTATTACTTCGCACTAGATTACGCCAGAAGATGTTGTCACTAGAAAATAACCAGATTGTCTTGCCCCAACTCCCATAGGGCGTCTCATCCTCTATCAAGTTTTTCATTTCATACCCTCTAATAGCATAATGCAATCCGCCCACTCTGGTCTCGCTATCACCGTCTTGCCCTTTCTTGCCTTGCTTACTTCCATTTTCTCGGAGAGCTTTCTTCCACCAAGCCACACATTACTTGCCGCTTTTGTTACTTAATGTTGTCTCTCCTCTTGCCACGGAAATTACTTTACACTTCAATTTGAAGGGTGTTTTCTGGTTTATCTCGTATCTGGATCATCACTCGGAAAGTGTCATTTTGCTCGCTCGTAGAAAAGAACGTCGCAATGAAGATTGCGTCAGATGTGCAGCCTGTGACAAAGTTTAATCTAAGATTTGATCGTTCAACTGGTTTTGACGAGCCGCAGCGCAGCTTGTGTGTAAGTCACTAGAAAGCTTACGTATTTGTCCACGTTTATGTTTGGAATACTTTTGAAAGAGGTTTGATGGTTTACAATACACATTGGTAAAAGGTCAATAAACATTAACTTAGAACAAATCGAACGTAATTAAAAAAAACGCCAAGTAGTAAGTTTGGTAATTTACTTGTGAGTATTTCATACGGCTTAATTGAGTTAATTTACTGAAAAGAACTATGCAGTATGCGTTGTTTTTGATCATTGACGCAGCTTGAACGTTTTTTTTGAAATGCGACTAAAGGGATAAAAATGTAAAATTTAACATTTTTAAGCAGTGGGCTATTTTGAATAATGGCATGTATGTAATTTGACAATACCCAATATTTGTATATTACCGTAGTCGTCTCAAAACCCCAAAGTTAGCACTGACGTTGTGTCCCAAGTTATAAATGTTTAGAGTAAGTCAGATGAATTATGTAGGTTGACGGATTGCAAATCACTATGTGTGGAGTATATGGTTGTAAAGTTTAAAAATAGGGTTCAAAGTTGGCAACCACAAGATCGCTATTATTGTACAACATGCAATGTACAAGTGCAATGGAGGGTCTGTACAACGGCTATTCATGGCCAACTATTCCATTCAATATGGCTCATTATGTTAAGGCTAATTTCCAGTGAGTTGTGCTGATTTCATTCTTGGTTTGAGTAAAAACAGTGTTACTTTTCAATGTTAAAGATTTAGTTTGTATAGAGTTTTTATAATTACACGAATTAATAAATCTATAGTTTCCTAAAACGTGCTTTCCTTTTTGACACATTGTCTGATTTTTACTTATATTCTACAGTTGATAGAAAAAATCTATTAAAAGTCATTACAACACTGTTTTCCAACGAAAAATAATTACGTTATTTGTCAATACACAAAGGTTATAATTAGTAGTAGAACGCTTAGAGGAGGAACCCAATAAATTTTTTTAATTTTATAATTTAGTCAAAACCTTTTTCTTGGTCATCTGGAGCACTAAGCAAAATAATATATTTCATCACTAGGTCCTAAAGTGACACTCGGCTGCGCCTCGGACGTTAAATGACCGAGGGTCAAAAAGAAACTTTCGGGCCGAGTGATGAACGATACTTTTGTCATGATGAAAATAATAATGAGAAATTAATGTCAATAAATGTTTTAATATCATAAAGAATTAAGTAAACATTGTTTTGAATTCGGCAGTCTGAATTATATTGTTTTGAATAAACAGGACTGATTTACTATAAATCATTGTGAAAATTCAAAACAATCAAAACAAACTCGTTGAACCAGCTGATGCCCATGCCACAAAAAGATCATTAAAATGATATTTTTCTCCTAGGGAGTAAAATGTCATCAAAACAATACTTTATTTACCTGGGTGAAAAGTGACACTTTAGCACTGTCAATACATGTTCTAAAGCAACTGTTTTCAGAACAGAATGACAAAAACTAAATTTTGTCAATAATGGTAAAACTTACTGGGTATTCAATTTAAAACGTTTTAAATAAATCAGTTGTTTTTTATTTATTAGCTTAGATTTCCTCGGATACAAAAAATATACAACTTTCTTATTTAAAAAGTGTAAAGCTATAACAGCTGTTGTTTGTTTAATGAAAAATGCATTGCAAAATAAATTGGTTAATAATACTTTATAGAAAGACAAACCACAGAGTAAATAGGCCAAACTGAAAACATTAGTACTGTATCGTAAAAGTTACTAGTAGTGTTTAAATAGTTGTGTACAGTTCGCCTAATTTAAAAAAAAGATAAATGAAAACCTTTTTATTTTATTCGAAATTTGCTAGAATTCACCGAAGATAAATTGTGTAGGTAAATTAACTATGAAGGACAACATTACTCAGGTTATTATGTAGCAGGTTTCAGAGTAGCAGGGTTTGCTGGTGCAGATATTAGACTTGATGTTGAAAGGGGAAGCTAGTGTATGGCGTCTGTTTACTTTTAGTTTGGTGAAGGGTGGATGCAAACAAGTCTATCTACAGTATAATAGCTCTAGTTCAACAACACGCTTCCTTCCTCCACACAAACCCATCTCGAAACTATATTTAAATAGTTCAACCGTGTTTCAAAACTAGAAAATATCTTACTGAAATTGCAAAAAGCGACACGTTTTGATGAATACAAGTTTACTAAAACAGTCCATCTAAATTACTGTAAAGCAGGTTTTGCAGTTTCATTTGCAGGTTTTGAAGCCCTAATTACTTTTATGTAGATATATGCATGCATCAGGTCTTTATTGGGACTTTTTAGTTTGATGTATACATAAGTAACATTGTTCTGTAGTTTGTATCTCGTTATCGATCGCCTGGTCAGAGTTGATAAGGTCTTTGTCTATTAAAAGAGCTTTTTCATTTTGATAAATCCAGCTAACGAAAAGAATACATCAGCTTAGAACTCCAATTGTAGTCAACCCTGCTTCACTCAACTTAAGTAACCCGATTGTTGGAACAGTTAGCGACGAGAAGCCAAGTAGCAAGTGAAGTTGAAAGAAGCTTGAAGCTAGGAACAGTGAACACACAAACAGGTTAAAGTTGAAAGGGAATCAGTTGAAGTTAGGGAATGTACGTGTGGCGGCGGGCGTCACTGCTTAACTTTGTCGATATTCTCACAGTTACAGGAGCGCTGTTTACCTTTCTCCAAATGAACAAAGATCACGCCCCCCCACTCTCTCCACCACCAACCATTTCCAATCCTTTTCTCTTCAAGGACAATGAGTAATCATTTGGTAGATTTAAGGAATAAGTTTTGATTGTTTATGTTTTTGGAGACAGGGGTGTTATTAGCGATTGACTTGTTGAATTGTTGGCTTTTCAAACTGAAAACTGAATCTACAAATCTTTTAAGATGATTCAATCTGATTCTCGTGCAACCTGTTATGAATTGGAGGTGAGCGTATCGGGTTAGGCTTGTGGTGACTAAATTAATCTCTATTATATCTTAGGTATGTATTACAATGTTTAGCCTTAGTATATCTTCAGTACGTAAGTCAATTTAAAATATTTCTCTTGTTACATGAAACTGATTAGTTTTTTGTTAGTAATGACTTGTGATGTCTGGTCAGCCGTTCATGACATCGGGTTATGAAGATTATGTTATACCAGGTACTGAATTTTTACAATAAACATGACATACCAGTAAACCGTTGTTGCTTATTACGACTAAAGTTTCATATGATGTCCCTAATAAAGGTTGATTATCCACTGCTACGTGTTGCATACTGCTTGCGACAAAGCTAAATGTCATTACCCTACTTGTAAAATAAACAGACTTAAGGAAACAACTATAAACTGAATTTACCCAAAGTACCTTCAATCGTGTAACACCATCAAAATTGGCATCTTGGGCACTAACTTTGATTAAGCAGCTAGCGAACGGTAGATTTTCTAAAAGTGCCATTTATAGTGTTGCAATAATGAGGATAGAACTTATATGATAAAATTGTTGTATTACAAGAGTACATTGAAAAGATGACACACAGCGATGTAAATGTTTAGAGGGTTGGTGAGTAGGATGATGAGGGGCCCGCATTGCGCAGTGAAGACTGAACAGGCTTGACAATGGCATTTGTTCCTGTTGACAAGGGTAGGAAAACAGATGACTCTTCTTAGAAACACTGCTTTCAAACTTAACAGCGACTACGACATTCACAACACAAACTTTGCAGAAACAACACACACAATGAAAGAACACTGGAGTTTCTGCTTTCATTCAACTTATCAAATTAACTAACTGTGAAAAGAGCTATAACAGACGCAATACTCGTATGTATAGAGATGTTGAAGGCTCTAATCATATTCACTGAGATCACCAATGCACAATATTATGTTAAAAACTTGAATAGCTTTGTTGTGTATATTGATGGTAATACAGGTCTCTTACGAGGTACTCAACTTTCATTCTATGTTCTTTTGTAGCAATGCACTCATATATAATAAAAATGTCTTGATACTAGATTCTTTTAATTGAGCACTATACACATTTTCAACAAAAGGTCAATCATAATCAAAATATACTGTTGCTGTCCATTATACGAAAAAGAATAATGTTTTTGGTACTTAGCCTGCATTTGAACAGCCTCTTAGACTTAAATAATAATAATCACTTTATAGGTTGCGGACTATCACTAATCTAGTGATTACAGCTTGGAAAATAATCTACACAATGCATTAGAGCAGTAGTGCATAGTACTTGTCCAATGTTAAATCTAATTTAATAAAAATGGAAACCGAATCCAAACTGTCCTGTTAATTTCTTTTAAAGGACAAAAGTTCACCGTGTAGACATCAGTTACCAGTCTTGGTTTTATAATCAAAGTATTAAAAGGACTTAGCAAATGAGTTTTGAGAGTACAACAAAACGACAAATTGTATTTTTAAATTTCGAATGTGTATCTCGGCTTACACTATAGCGACTAATGTGAGTAGAGGCCGGGCAATCCACTGATTAAAAGCAATTTTCTTGAGCTGCCCAGAGCCCAGGGTAAAGAACCCAGAGACAACACGACCCAGACCGGCCATGCAATCACTTAAAACTGTCGATTTCAAGCGAGACTAATTCCGCTGAGAAGTGGAAGACACAGACACGATTCAACTTCGCAACTAGTTCCGCCGGAAACAATCACGCAGATGTGCAAAACTCTTTAAATAAATTGAACTTTAGCTTCCAGTCTCATCTCCTCTCGCTCAAGGCTTATGCGTATTTGTTTTCTGCGGCTCTTCTTCGCTTTGTTTACTCTTCTGCCGCGTATTGACTTCCTTTACAATCTCTTATTCCTTTTCTTTCGACAAAACCTTGCTTTACTTCGCAGTATGGTACGATATCGAAACTGTAAGAGCTCCTTTTCTATTTAATATGAATTTTGTTTTTAAACAATATGATATTTATTACGTTACAATTTATTATTTGCATGTGTACGCAAAAAAGGTATTTTACTCGTAGATCATTTTTTGCATCAAACACGTGTTGGATACAGTAAGACTATATATTAAAAGACTTTGAATTAACTATTGTAAAGGTTAAGCTTATAAAAGATCCTAGTTTAACTTAACGTTAACTATTACATGTATATTTGCAGTCTAGGAATCGCAGTTGAACATAACACGTTAGATTGGTAACTAGTTCAAAATAAGAAGAAAATACAAAACTTTAAACAATAACCTTGCGTTAAACATTTGATTTTCCATAAACATCTAGATTCATCAATATCTACCTCGCTATAAGGTCAAAGCTCTATGTTCCACCTAGGAATCAATGGACATAAGTCAAGTATATTCCTCATTATAAAGTTAGCATAATCATTATTTGTTTAATGAATGGTAGCGTTTTACAAAAGTCCCAGTTTCCACCTTTTCCAGAGTTTGAGCTAGAACGACCTTCATTAAACATTAAAGAAACAAATCCTCACAAAAATATCGATTGATTTAAAACAACTGAGTAATTCCAATAAAAGTCGACGATAAAAGCTTTTAAGCGAAATTTTCTAAACAAAACATGGAATATTGAGCACGTGGGTGGAAACTCATTTGCAACATTGTAGAAACCTCAACACAGACCGGCAGCACTGACTGGGAGGGAGAGCATTGTTCCGCAGAGTCCGAGTTGTGTTTACTGTTTTCACTTTGATAAACTTTGACAACCACATTTACAAATGTCGGACCCAACCAGTGGACTGGTCAGCTATTATGTTGCCTAAATTGACTTCAGACCCAATCTGATAGTTTGTGTGCGCTACGTGAATAGTAGAGGGTTTTATATTTATGTTTAATGAACAGAAAATGTAATGTCACTTTCAGTTATGACTTGCTGTTAGGGGTATAACCGCGTTTTTACGTTGTTTTGCGTGTAGCACAACAACTATGTGTATTTATGTTTGATTGAAAAGACGCTGGTATACTCGGCAATATGTATTGTTGCAAATAACTTATGTTTCTTTTGGCTTGTGAGTAAACAACTACGTTATAGCGTTAACATAAAATATAACTGAAATTATCGTCTACTGTTATCTTGACCTATAGTTAAGTTTTAATAACTCAATAAACGTTGTGTTTACAAGGCACACTTCTTACAGTAGCTCTAGGAACTATTAGTCTAAATTAAAGACACAAAGTACAACTTGTAGCATGTTACACTTAACTTTATGTTGTGGAAAACACTAGCAAAGTTGTCGTATTTTCATTATTATTCTGTTACAAGATTTCCTACAATATTACCCGTGTTACATACAAGAACAGTACGTAAACTAATTAGTAACGCTGGTTTAAAGCCTTCCTTCTTGATATAATCACTTCCTCACCTTCCACATAAGTCCCCCGATGTTGAAAGGAAAAGGAATCGAATCCGAAAAGTGTTAATTAAATTGCGGTCTCTTTGAGCAGCGCTTCAATTAATATTTGATCCTGACAGAACCAAAGATGTTGAACACTCTTGACGCTTGAGGTATGTTTCCTGCTTATTTCCTTCACACTATCTTATTTCACTTTAAATAGGCTTAAGATATTGATTTTAGTGAGAACCCAATTCAATAGTTTGGATTTAGTTCGCTATACAATGATAATGTATAAAATTTCACAATTCGGCATTATTACAAAACATACAAAGGCCGAAGAATAATATTTAAGGTGTAACAAATACAAACTGTGTAAACATTTTAATGGTGTAAAAGATCAATGATTGAACAAAAGATACGTTTATTAACGTTTGTTAACACAACTTCGTTAACACAAACTATACAAGATACAATATAAATGTTCAGTATAACTTCCCAAGAATTTTCAATGATACGAATTAAAACTTTGAATAAAAGCATTGTTGTCCATAAAGTGGTTTATGAACGTAGGCTAGCTTTCCTACGCGTTGATAACAAAACATATTTCAGATAATTTACAAAACGTAGACCGTGCGTTCTAAGTGGCAAAGGTTAGGGTGTTTGTACAAACATGTCAGTCATTTGGATTGGCACTTGGACGATACATTTTACACATTGAGAATGTAATCAAAGTTGACAATGATTGACGTGACGTGGTGACGAGAGGAAGTTGCGCCCCGGAACCAGAGACCTTGGCTTCACTAGACTACGCCCTGAGTCTATAGACCTCTCAGAATATCCTGGCCAAGGCTCAGCTGTGAATCATACAGACAGTCAAACTAACATTAGTTAAGTGATGCATTGTTGCATTTCTTTAGACGTTAGGTTAGATAGCAGGGGTCGTTTAATAATTAGTCAGCAAGAACTACCTTATTTTTCAAATGTAAAGGTAAAGTTTGTCTTGTTTAAGCGAAGTTTAGGTAACGTTTGTCAACGAGGCGAAGTTAGGACTACAAAGTCCTCTCTACCACTCAACCTCGACCTTTACCTAGCGTCGCCGTATGGTCACATTACAAATTGTAAGTGGTGACTGCGGGGATCGAACCCGCGCCACCGAAGTGATGAGCTCCGAAGTCGCGCGCGATACCAATCCACCACGGATCCGCTAAAGAAATCAAATTGACAGAAAAAAAGGAAATCAAATGTAGCATTTATACGAGTACTAAATCATATAACAAAATACTTTAACATCACTATTCTAACAGTAACAAGAATATAACGTTTTTTTAAAAAGTCATGCACAATCGAAAACCCACGTGTCGAGCCCAATCAGCTTGAGAAAGCTATACAAGTCTTAGAGAAGAACCAAAGCTATGTTGAGAGCTCTAAACTGATGATTGTAAGTTAATCCAGCTCCCACAGTCTGCTCTAGGTCTCGTAACTTGCTGAGATCACGAGCGTTTAGGTGTGATTTTACGGCTAATACATGCGCGGATCCGTCGTCCGGTTTGTAAAATTAGGCAAATTAGTCGCGTCTAAAGGTTTATGATGTACATAAACTAAACTCTATGTGGCGTTAAAATTGAATGGGGGTTTGTTCATTTGTTACGGTCCTTAAACGGATTGGTTTGAACGCAATGCTCTTTTAGCATTAGCTACATAGTGTTGAAACTACGTAAAACGTTCTAACAGCTTTAAGAGTTCTAATGTCTTAATGTTTTTATATTTTGAGATAATTAGCTTCATAAAAGTATTGAGCAAATACATTTTTAAACGAGATCCATTAAAAATATAATTATAACTTCTTTTACCACTTAAATGTGTAAAATGTCGAGTATTTGTGTTGTAATATTCACTATTATATTAACACTGTTTTAATTTTTTTCTAAATAACATAACTTGATTTCTTTCTAGTACACTGCATAATGCGTTTAACAAGACTACCTTTTTTGTTTTATTCATGACCAAAGAAGAAGAAATGTAAGAACTGTACGAGTATTAAATTCTTCTAATTATTTTACTATGGTTTTAATTGTAAATCAACTATAAAATACATGCTTTACGCGCACTACGTGATATACACCTTTACTAGAAGCTTTTGTTGTATTTATTGATAAGGCAATCGGTAAGAAAACAATGTGTCAAAAGTTATTGAGAACTTATAATGCTATGTAGCACAACCTAGTACAACAAATTTAACAAAAATAGCATCTGGACATACAGACCGTTGAGTAAGATAACCTTTCTAGATAGGTATCGAGAGAAAGAGAGGGGGCAAAGCTTTGAGGTGAGGAACGCTTTGGGAGAGCTGATATCCAAGGCAAAGCTGATTGCAGAGCCGTGGAACCCAGAGATGATTTGACCGACAGTTCCATCAATCCAAGCTGCAAGGAACATTCTCTCATCGTCTATTTCAGTTACGGATATTAAAACTAACAACTAGACAGCCAGTTAGTTTACAAAAAAGGATGTCAATATTTTGTTTATTCTTCATATACTGAAAAACATTCCAGTGTTACCATACACCCTTTATCGTGACCTGTAGAATCTGAACTAATTACAAAGTACAAAACTCAGTTCTCATTAGTCAGTTTACATTCTAGAGGTTATGAAGTTGTCGTGGGTTCAAATCATAAAACTTGTTTCTAACAGTCCACTGAATGAAAGTAGATAGGACAGTAAACAATGAACCACACTGACAAAGTTTAATTTTGTCTTTGAACTGATAACAAGCAAACTGTGAAAACAATTTACAAGTTTAACAGTTCCACTAAAACTTGTTTTTCAATGTAAAACTGTTTTCTTACTGTAGCACGAATGACAGGTCAGCTCAAGGTTAACTAACAAATTACTTTGTTAAATTTATTATTCACTGTCATATAAGAAAAACAAACACCTCTATATTATTTTACTGTATTAAAACTGTTATAATTTGGAAGTTTCATAAATGATGTAGTTGATTTTCATAAAGGTTATCAATGTTTTTTCTATTTAATTTTATTGTGAAATCAAACATGACTAGCACGAGACTGACTTGTTCTACATTAAATTTGATCATACTTAAGTTGATATATTCATTGAGTAGGCTTTGTATGTTTATAACTAACTTTGTTACTTAACATTGTTTCCTCTATTTAAGTTATGTGTGGGTATCATTCATAATTTTAACAAGAGGCACTGGACACAATTTTTAATGAAGTTGCCATGCCATTACCACTGGTCAGAATAAATTCGTAAAAGATACCAGATTATAAAGCAACTTATTGTATCTACAAAATATATCCAGTATGACATTCCAGCCACACACTGACTTCCTAAGTGATTTGAATGAATGAAATATCGAGCAAGCTATTATGAAAACTAGATTTAATTAAGTAGCTCGGATGTAAACAAGTTCAGCTGACAGCCAATGATTCACGCGTGCAGTGGGCAGTGCTGAACAGCTGATTGGGGATCGGTAACTGATCGGTGTGTTGAAAGTTTTAGTTACTAATGTTCAGTAGCTGTTCAGGATTGGTTGTAAGTTCAAGTGCATCTCTTATAGCTTACCATTGCTCTTAAAGGTAGTTTAAAATACCGATGAGTAGTTAGGGGTTAGACCGTTTCAATGTAGGTGTATGTAGGATAATGTAGGTTTGTGTTTTCACTTTAATAAACCAAATGTATCAATTTTAGACAAACTCAGCAGCCACACCACTGCAAATAGATATCTCAGTGCATGAGTCGGATCTATACAGTACAATACGGCCCACGTACCTTATGTAGAGTATATTGACTGTTTATACGGCATAAAATCACCTCAGCATAATGATATTGGTGTCGGCGATTGCGATTGTGGCACACAGGGACATGTGTGTAGGTAATGTTGGCCACAAAGGGAATATTGTGATGTGCAATATCCTGGTATCCAATAGAGTGGGTAGGATCGATTTTTGAGCTAGTGCTACTACAGGTAGATAGGCTCTAACCCTCTGCAATCCTCTCTACTCTGTATAATGTCACCATTTCCCTCTTGGGTGCTGTAATGTTGCATGCAAACCCTTCATCTCTGGGATTTCGGATAGTTTAACATTGTATTTGTAAGCGTTTATTTATGGCCGACTTCAACTCATCTGGGAGTTGAAACTATGGCATATAACAGTGAATTTGGACTTCAAAGGATTTTTTTGTTTACGGAGTTTTGTATTTATAGGCCTATACATTTTTAGGAAATTAAACAAATCTTCTAAAGGTACTGAAAAGAATTTTCGAACCAAAACCTTTTTAGAAAATTATGTAAGAGCCATTTTTGCTCAACTTTGGTCTTATAGGCAATGTTCAAGTTAAAGGCATTGTAATCTAGATTCTGGTCAAATGTCAAATCCCCACGTCAGACCATTTAATAACATGTCAATGGTGCATTTAAGTTTAATCATCCAATATTAATAAAGCAAGTTCAAAAGAAAAGGATATGAAGTAAACAAAACCCACTCACTATCTGTCCACCACGTCGAGGACTTTAAAGAGCAATAAATGTTGTAAACAAAAGCCACATTCGTGTTTTAATTAAACACGCTTAGCTTTTAGACAAGTGAACTGGGACTTGAATTCCATCTTTAAAACCTAAGATAATTTATACGAGCGTGTTTCTTTTAGGTTAATTCAAAGTCTTATGTAAGTTCATACGGAATAAAATCATAACACCGTCTAGTCACTAGTAAACTTCTTAAGTCGCGTAAAACTTTTTTGATTTTTTCTCGTTTCAAACCACTTTTGACACACGTTTGCTGATAGTTTTAAAGATAAATATTATGTTCAATATTCTTTGTTCGAACGACACATTTGAGAAAGCTGCACAAAGCTCTAACTAGAGGCAGAAACCAGTAGGGACACTGGATTATTCCGGTACTGGTACACTTCTTCATTGAGTAGAAGAACATTAACCCTGTTTAATTGCTGCCTTTGTGTCCACCACTTTGAACCCTCAGAGACCCTCTCAGCTACCTTCACAAACACGCATACACTTCACCTCACCTGACGCCGGCTTTCTTTATTGCCTTTACACAACTAATCGATATTCTAGTACAATACAATGTACAACGTTAAACTCAGTTAAAAACAACTTGAGAACAAATTGTCACCTTGCTTCGAGTGAAGGAGGTGTAATAGAAGTAACATAATATGCAAACAATTTTTACCTGATATAAATAGCTTGAACTTAGAAGGATTTCAAAATACGTACTTCAATTCGTTCGTTTTAAGAATGTAAATAGTAAATACAGGCTTAAAGTAGTATAGAAATTATTACAGCTGAATGAAAACGCTGAAATCCCGTAGACAAATTCGTTATACAGATTCCGATTCCCCAAAACAGAATTCCGTTTTGTTAGAAAAATTGCCTTCGGTGTAATAATAATATAAATGGCAAACAAACTACTCGTACATTAACTGTCACGAAATCAACACGACGTAGTTACATGAATAAGTGAAAATTCCAAAAACTGAGGAAACTGTACTGTTTACAACATTTAAAAGATAGTTCATTTAAAACCTATATTAAGTTAAGAGGTTACATAATTAGTTGTACTCTATCAAATAGCTAATGAATTCATTGTGTACGTTTAACGTAGTGCAAGTTCATCATAAGAGTTCCACATTTAAAGGGCAGAAAATGAAGCGTTCGCAATTAATCTAACTTTTAGACACAGCCTAAACTTATGAAGCGCGCTTAGTGGATTAAAGAAAACGCTTTATTTAAATCGAGTTGTAATTTAGGAGATTAAACAGGATAAAGTGAGTTAGAGAAGACGCGCAACCCTTAACCCTCAACCAGCTCGTCGTTCTTGTCTTGGCATTTTCTCGAATTTCAGTAATCAAATTTAATTGTAAACCAAGCCGTCACGCAGCTAAGCGCTAAAGCACAACTGACATGAGTGAAGCGAATTTCCTACCAGTTTTTAACTACAGTTCAGTAATTGTTGCTCTAGTTTGCTATACTTACATGCAGCCCAGCTTCAGAGGTGTACAAATTACAAAGAGAAGACGTATTTCAAGTTTCATTATATTATTAGACTCCTGATTTTGCTATAGCAGTGAAACACACTAGCTGCAGCTTTGAACTGACTAAATGGATTTTATAGCTATTAATATATTAATGGATAACATTAAAATACATGTTAATTTTAAATGTCATCAAAAGGGTTTGCTATGATAATATAGCAAGAATATCTCATTTTTCCGAAGAAAATTGCTAATAAACTCCCAAGCGTAGTATTACAATTTATCATGCAAGAAAATAGAAGAATTTAGTTTCAGATTTATTTTTCGAATAATTATACTAGAGATTATATTGAAAACGTATTGGTATGACTGTTAACATTGTTGATTTCACACTCTTAATTCATAAATATCCTTTTATTTTTGAGCATCCATAGTTTAAGGCTTTGACAAATATATGTTCACAAGTTTAGTGGATCTACAGAGAAATCTTTGCCACGTTTGCAGCGTTCATAGTTTTAGTAAACAATAAACCCTTTTGCAAATAGAGCTGATTAACTTATACAATCCAATAAAAGCCTTTCCAATATTCCAAAATCTGCCAGTGTGGATTTCACGATTTAGCAATTCGTTGGTTTAAGAAATGTTTCTAAACCACAAAGAAATGTCAAACGAGACAGAGTGAGCGGAATTCGTTGACGTCCACTGAGGATAAACAAAGCCTAGGGCTGTCAGCGCAGCGCGACGCTTTTCTTGTTTATTACACTTTTATTTCCTGCTTGTTTTTCCTTTGTAATCTTGAGCAACAGAAACAGCTGTAAACTACGAGGCTGTTCATCCAAGTCTAAATGAAACAAATTTGTACCGGTACGCAACAAATCTGTTTACTTTAAATATTAAAAGTTGAAAGTTGTACTTTGAATGAATAATTTGTATGCAGCACTAAAGATTTGTATTGTGGATAGATGGTTTACAAAATAGTTTTAAAAGCAGACATAGATAAACAAAACTAGGATTTTGTTTAAATTTTCAACGGTAAACGCCTATTTACGGATGTTTTATTTTTTTTAATTTGAACTAAAGTAATAAATAACATATGATTATGATAATAAAGGTCCACGATAACTCTAAGTTACCTATGTTTAGACTAGCAATATTAAATTTAGAGGGGGCCGGATAGAGCGGCCGCAGATCAAGCTCAGAGTACCGCTTATAACATGGGATAAAACTTAACTAAAAAAAATTAACTACGTTCTAGGCAAGTTAATTTACTTAAATGTGAAAATGTTTTCTGGGGAAGCATAGTTCTATTGATGCTGCTTCATATAAAAACTTAAACTTTCACTTTCGCCATCAAATTAATTCTGTACTTCTGAACTAAAAACTGGAATTTTCCATAAGAACATAATACTAGAAATTTAGTAATTGAAATTCTATTTTTAACCGAACTCATTTTTTTTCTTTTTAAATGCAGCAGCACTAATGACTCTATGCTTCCCCAGAAAAACCTCACACGTTTTAGTTCATTAACCTACGTAAAACACAGTTTGCAAATTTTCCCATGTTGAATTCCCAATTCAATTTGAACGCCGTTCGGGCTCTATCCGGCCCCCTCTTAAGTGAATGATCTATAAACAACACGACATTGTGGTAGTCATTGTTCATAGTTCAAGAACTACACGTTGTATTTATTTACCAGAACTTGGGGAAGTTATCTTGAGGCTTTGTAGTCCCACGGGGTGGGTCTCCCAGGCTTAGAAAACCGGGGTAGTACAATAAACGTATAGATGACGTACAAATGGTTCATTACCAGCTCTACTTTAATATAATCTAATCTAAGTTTAAATTTACGCAAATAAAACCAATAGGACACTATGAGTTTCTTAAGCTACTTACACAAACGGAACACTGCCAAAGTGCCACACGTGACAAGATTTTTTGCCTCAAGCGTACAGCAAATCATAGTTCAGACTAATCAGTTTCATTGATTTTATACAGTTTCCCAAACAACGTGACGTCCATCAAATCATGTCCAGTTGGTAATGAATAATTTTCTTTTGTTTTATACAGTTTTTCTATAAACAAGACTGGTTATTGCCTTACCGTAGGTGGGAAGCATGAGGTTATTGTAGAGTGCGTAATGTTGACGGCAGTGTTTGGTATGTCTGCAGGGCTAAGCAACTTTGCCTTCACCAACTACAAAGTGCCCCAAGCTAGTTTGTGTGAATGACATTACAACCAATTACTTAACTACAAGCGTTCTCCATCAAACGCAAATTAATATGCTTCAAGTGTGAACACTTCTCATAGCAAATGATGTAAATACAAACTTCTATTTTGAACTGAAATACTTCAAGGTTAAATATTCTAGGATGATTATCGGTAATTCGAATGCAATTTTGTATTATAAAGTTCTAGTACTTACTAGAAAGTTAAAAGACTTACCAAAGATAAATACAATTAAGTGTAGTAAAATAATTGATGATAAGATAATAATAATAAATAAGACAATAAAATATGGTTTATTAGTATTATAGAGCTCAACCGTCGTATTTAATCTTTGAGATTGTTTTTCTAAGAAAACTGACGCAACCAGGAAAGACGAGAAAAACTGAAAGGTTTCATTTGTTTTAGGACGACAAAGATGTTACTGAAGTCATAAAATCGTCTGGAAAATACGAAACTCAATCCCTGCAAAAGCTTGTTACTTTATGGTAGTTACTATTTCTTTTCGGTTTATTTAGGTTTATACATAGTTATATTTATAACACATTTGAACCTTCATCAATATTTAAAGCTAGATTATAAGAAACTTTAAATCTTTTAAGAATATTGGTAAAAACATTTTAAACATCACCAATGTTATAACATTGATAAAATACAATTGTTTTGTCCTAACTAGTTATATATTGTTTAAAAGAGCAGAACTGCAAATACGTAAAAACAACACCTATACTTATAGTTAAATCATAAAGAAACATATACACAATAACCACTTTATAACAATATACGACTCATTCTGTACTTACCGATATTGTGACGAGCGTTCAGAGCTTTAACTTCCCCCTAAAACAAAAAACCACGTGTTAAATCAAATTCAAATATCTTTATTGAATAAGGTATGTATGTACATCTCAAACGTCATAATAATAAATAATAGTAATAAATAACGAACACAATTATAGATATTAGTGATATATGAATATTAATAAATAAATACTAGGCTTGTTACATTAATAGATATTAGATTCACATAAATACATTAAATTTACATTAAATAGTTACATTTATATTTATTTTAGTTTATCCCCAAAACAGGCAACTAACTGAATTTATTCAGCCAGACAGGAATTCCTGAACGCTATAAGCCTCTTTTTTAATGAGGTAGTCTTTTATACGCCGAAGAAAAAGAAAACAGAAAAAATCCATACAAGAAACATGTATAACACACACAATGCTTCAATATCATATTTAAATGCATATACTCGTAGATGTTAAGTAACTGGTAATACCAATTCTATTTTACACAAATTATATTATACACTTGCCTTGAATAAAAATTCTTTATAGAACTGAAAATATCCATAGAACTTGAAAAATTTTGTTGTCAGTCGATATTATAGTGGTGTAATACCTAGTAAAACGCCATTAGGAACTGTACCATATATGGACAAACTACTACTTGCATAGTTGAGAGGATGACAGTAAACATCCATACAAGTTCATTTGAAAATCTAGCCCATATCCAGCCTTAAATAATAACTTTCGGGTTATTGATCCCTACGGGTTCTTAAGTATTTAGTAGATTTGCAAGATCCGTGGCCTTATTTAGCTGTACTAGAAACATCTACTGTCACATTATATTTCCTTTATTATACATAGTTGATTGAGTACAGATACAAAAGGCCTTCCCTAACTAACAAAATAATATTATATTTCATTTATCATAAAATATCTATTTTATGTACCATTTCCATTCCAACCCAATAAAGGAAAACTGTGCCATAATCTTTGCAAGAAATTGTTCAGCATTGTGAAAAAGTAAATATTTCAAACCAGTTGATAAAGTGAGGTGGTCTTATTACTGTTTGTAACGAGCGCTGGGTGAAGAGGAACGCTAAGCTAATTAGTTTTATTTATCCTGTTTAATCCTTTAAATTACTCGATTTAAATAAAACGTTTTTCTTAATTTGTTCTTGGTCTTGGAGAGCTCTAAAGTTTGGCAAGATTAATGCTCACTTGATGAGTTTGGAATTTTAATGAGCGGTCTCTAAATGTTTCCGAACATTTCTTCATACAAAATATAAATAATAGAGTAGAAAGTGTAATAGATTCTATCTTTGGGCTGTGTTATTTTGTGATTAGTCTTCAAAGCTAAATTATACTTTTCTGAGGTAACTGGGAAAAATTCTATAAACTAAAGTGATTTAATGAGTTAGGTTAGTCTCTGACAACCTTCAACACATTTAATTTAAACCTTATTCTATTGAACCTGCCCGAGACAAGATTGGGGGTTTCTAGAATCAGCTGGGTCCGGCAGTTCTATGTTCGCAACAGATTTGATCACATTGTAATATTGTGTGAGTGGATTGTGCCGGGGAGGGGAGGGGAAATCCGCTTAGTGAATGATTGGGTCGGATGATACCTCGCTGCTTATACAGCGTGAAGGGATATATTGTATACCATGTAGACTGTCAGATATTCTACTTTAGTTGTCGTTCTACCAAATACTGTGAAGTTTTTATCAGAATAAATGACATAAAAGAAAGTCAAGATTCAGTTTGACTTGAAATAAAGTAAGTGTGGACCTATTAAGCAGACCCGTGGCGGGTTGGAATCGTGCGCAACTCCGGACCCCATCACTCTGATCGGTTCGATTCTCGCAATCATCACTTACAATTCGTTAAGTGACTGTGCGGTAACGCTAAGTAAAGGTCAAGAGGTGGAACTCTCCATTTACCTCTCCATTCCTATTCGAATCCCACCGAAAAGGTTGGAAACCGAGGGTAGAAAACTCTAACCAAAATCTAGAAAATAAAAATAATTAACTATTTTGAGTGAATAAAAATAAGCCGAAATAGTCGAATGAAGGCCTACTGAGTATTATCTAAGCTTCTTGCAATGCAATGAGCCCTAACCAATCTACAATCTGCTTGTCTACTATATCCGCTATACTGTTGAAGACTAAAGCCACTATAACATTGCATCTGGTCTTCTCACGGTATACGTGAAAATGGCAACACTGTTCATCAATCTTCTACCTCTGGAAAAACATTTATTCAAATTTGGTAAACTTCATAATAAATCTGCCAAGCTATTAGAAGGACGATACAATTACCTTTTGATAGAGATACTCAAAGCCGAAAATATTTTAAAAGTTTTAAAAATCGACGTGCGACAAAATTTTTAACTGCAGAAAGTGCCCCAGAAGGTGACTCATATCTAAACCGGAAACGTTCCTGAATGCGGCGAGCTCGGCATTAAGAACCTTGTATTGGGACATTTTAACAACATCAAATATTTTACAAACCTAAACATAAAATTTGTTTGAAGTACGTGAGTAATAGAATGAATTTTCTGATTTTTTCCATCTACAAATATGTTTGGTCGGCCAACTGATAGTTGCAGAAATGAGGGTTAAAGCTTGCGGAAAATTGTTTTGTTGAAGTACTTGTTTATTTTAAATATCGAAGGCAAGACAGCTCAAACACGATGTTGCCATGTCGAACAAATCCCAGATGCAAAGTTATAGCGGCTATAGTGTAAGTACAAGTTATCTACGCGCAGTCAGCTAAAGGCGGAGGAATGTTTAGTTAGGATCAAATTATTAGTTCGCTTAATTATGCGCGTGTGTCGTACTGAGTCAGGGGGGGGGTATCAAGTTACATTCCGATGATAAACCCAGCCTGTAGCCATCTCACTAATTGATATAACCGTATACACGACATTGCTCTCAATATAATAGCTGCGTCACAGCGAGCTCACTCCAGGCTCTGTATGTCACACCCGCATATTTTGTGAAATACGATTTTTAACTCTGTACTTGAAATTAATGACTGGTTACTTTGTCATCAGTTCTTTTGACAAAAAGGTAAAAAGGTAAAGTTTGTCTTGTTTAACGAGGCGAAGTTAGGACTACAAAGTCCTCTCTACCACTCAACCTCGACCTTTACCTAGCGTCATCGTATTATTCACATTACAAATGTAAGTGGTGACTGCGGGGATCGAACCCGCGCCACCGGAGTCGCGTGCGATACCAATCCGCCACGGATCCGCTAACAAAGATCTTGGTTTGAATTAAAATGCTTAACATAGACTTGTGATATTATATTTCTATTTAAAAAAATCAAAAAGAAATGCTATAAATATATCAAACCGTATTAAAGGGGTGCCCTATACTAATTCGTGTATCTGGATGACCCACTGTACATAAAACAGCTCGTTAAGAGTTTTACAGAAATTGGAACAATATTTAGAAAACGAATAAGCATAGCTGATTGATTTATTTGATATCTGTTGATTTACTATGTTATGCCAAACATGGAAAAACATTATTATAATAAAACGCTACCTGTATAATAAACCTAAACTGGCTAACTGTAACTTTTGGTATTTTCTTTTTTATTATCCTGTATAAAGTGACATAGATATATTATTTAATAGTTGTATTAGTTGGATAGATATGATTATTTTTTAAGTATGAGTACCCATAAAGACCAATGTTAGCATACTTAGTCAAATATAAGACCGTTTATGATAGTGAACTAAATTAGTACTGTACGATTAGTTAAGAATGACTTTCTGAACATTAATTATCCGTGTAAGAAATGTGTATGGTGATTTTTTATTTGTTTAAAATGCACAAATTCATTTATGTTCATTCTTGCATTCATTCATATTATGGAGCTAAATGAAGTGCCTACACGAACTTTAAGCGAGCTTTTTACTAGTTTTACAAATGTTTCATACATTTTAATTACATTCTTTCTCCAGTTAACAATACTTTAGTAGCATCCGTTATGATTAGTATTTTACACTACAAAATACAGAACATTAAAATATAAAACATTGTTATAGTTTAAACGTTATATTTTGAATAAGGGCATTACAGTACAATAACTGTATTTTAACTTGAACTACTAATTACTGTACATGCAAACAACAGGTTTGATGGATTAACAAAAGTTGTTACATAATAAGCTAGGTACTGAGTTCCGGTGGTACGACAGCTTTTACCATTAACATTAAAACAAAAGATGTTTGTTAGCCATTGAATAGAGTCCAGGAGTATCTGCAGCAGGAAACACGAGAAGCGGGAAACATTGTTCATCGTCAGTTGAGTTGAGTGTTCGGTTAAGTTTACAGTTTTCGGTTTGCTTAACTTTGACAACCACATTACAAATGTCGGACCGGCAGTTCCTGGCTGCACAATCATCGACCAAACTTTGCTTATCTCCTGAATATTGCCTGTCGTATCTTTTCAAACATCAGGATTGTTATCTGTTAAATTTCAACTCTGCAAAATGTGATTGTTAACTTATAAAATACGCTATATTAAATTTCGCAATAGTTTATGGTATAAATAAAACGTTGGATTAGTTCGTGGTTGTAACTACAACCATAATTTTGACAACGCATAAAAGCGAACTATGTTATGGCTACCGGAAATATAACCCTCTTTACATATGTAAGATATTTTTAAAAACTGTAACAATTTATTTGCTAACTATAACGGTATAAATGATACGATCTATTAAAGTATACATTGAAAAACTGAAGAGTCACTATCCGATTCGCACTATTTGGTTGTTAGCTTATTACTGTTAGTAGATGTAGTTTGAGTTAGAAAATCGTAACCCTTCACCTAAAAATAAGGAACAATATATTGTTTCCGCGTTGAAAGAGACACGTGTGTAGATATGCGGCAGTGAGGGTGCGCAGTTAGGGGTGCGCACTGGTTCACTGATAGGGGAAGCACTTGCCGGTATAATATCTCAGACCCGAGGGAGCGGCTGTTTCATTTGATCACAAACTTCTCCTGACTTGATTTACCAACTTTAACGGCGCTTCTCCGTTTAGGACTAACGCCTGAATTATCCAATGAATTTATGATTTCAATTTCCCTTGCCACTTTAACTCGTTGCTTACTCTGTGTTTGCGGGTTTTGGAAAGCAATTTAACTTGAAACTGACAATGTATCCATAACTAGGGTATTATTGTTGTAGAAAAAAAGTTCTAACTGAAGGCGAAAAATTCAAGTTGTGGAAATTGTATAAAGATTAGTTATCAAACTTTAATTTAAAATCGTTTCATTACAGGAGTTGCACATTCTAACCTCATGCAGAACGTTAAAGAAACTGAATATGTTGGGTTCAAAACATCTCTTTATGATATTAACGAATTAGTTAATTAATTAATAACGATTACAGTAGGCTACGTTTAAGCTTTGAAGTTGCGTTTAATTTGGAACATTTTAAGTATTATTGAAAGTAGACGTGGGTTTACAGTTTCTTCATCAACGTTGTTTGTTAGACTTATAAATTGACTTTGTCGAAGCGAGCAAGACTGCCTGAGGAAAGTCCAATTAAGACATTGTTTGAAATTGTTCTTTGTAGCAGCAATCACAAGTTATATCTTGAAAGAAGGATTTCATGTTCATTAGAACATACTTTGTGTCTTTTAGTAATTGCTTTGATGATAAAGATATTTAGTGGTTTGTTTAGTTGGAAAACACCATTTCAAGTTTTATTTATTTATTTAAGGTTGTTCTTTTAAAATGTAATAGTTTAGGTTTTTATTTTGTATGGTAACTAATTTATTTCTGTTTTAACTACATAAGAAATACGTTTTACAAAACTATTCTAAGTTTCCTTAACTTCTTCAGTTCAAAAGCATGTTGGTATATATATTAAATGTTATTCGCTATTTAGTTTATTGGCGTTTTCAGCTATTTAAGGTGTTATTAAACTAGATAGAAACTGTTAAATCTTTAACTTGTAATTAAACAATATTGAATAAATACTTTGCATTACGTAAAAATATATTATAGAACTTTTAACCACGAGCTAAGGTTCTATACGTGTACTTGTAAAAGATGTAATACATCAAAATGTTTTGCAGAAAAGTGTTCTGTAGATCAGTGAGTCACCTTTGAAATACAATTTATTTTCAACAGGTTTCTTACAAAAATTCATGTTTTACAATGTTTGTGCGGAAGACATTTAAAAGTCCGACTAAAACTGAAGGCTTATTAACTACAATCCGTTACCATAGCCCTCTTTACCCGATCTTCAGCAATTGTAACAATATTTTCCTTGGTCTAACCTTTAAATAACCATTTTTTTATTCTTGTTTTTATTATTTTGTTATTTTTTTGAATACTCGGTTAACATAAATCGTACTATTTCTTGAAACAATTACATTTCCAACGGTAAAGTGAACAAGTTTTTCACTTGATAACTCCGCAGGGGTTTCAAGGCCAGCAGCGTTTGAGTGGATTGAAACACGAGTCAAATGCATTTAGAAACTTTTCCCTCAACGTTGTCTCTGAAATAGATGCAACGCAACGGGAAACTTCAGCTCCGGGCAACTTCAGAGGCGCGATGGCAGGGGGGGACCTCCCCCACACATTCCCCCTCCCCTTCCACCCCCGCTATCCACCTGTGGATGATTGAACTCGCTTTCAATTCAATCATCAAATTCAGCAAGGTTCATTTGGAAGCGCACGGAATCCCTTTCGGATTTTCAAAGTCTCAATAATTCAAAGAGGATTTCAATAAAGATAGCTTTTTAGAAACTCCTTTTGAATGAATGTGGAATTATGTAGTTCTTTATAATTCAACCAGATTCGGAAGAACCCACTGTTTACATAATCTGTATAAGTTTGTGTTTTATGGATGTAAGCATGTAAGTAAATTACCTGAAAAGCAATTTAGCTCATTTATCACAGAAATTACTAGACTTACTACAGAAACCTCATCACCTAAATTAGACGGATACTACATAAAATTAAAACGCTTAAGGTGCTTAATAAAATTACCAACATGGTTATTTCTTTGTCTATACAGAAACCTATACGTTTCCTTTAGAGATCACACGTTAACTTAAGGTCTTTTCATTCTCCAATAAATAATTGTGCCTTCAGTAAAATATCGTGAACCCTTGGACAACCGTTGTGCGTTTCGTCGCTGACGTTCCACAACACCTCAATAGAAGATCAATAATTTTATTAAACATTATTGAAAACAATTTTTACATTATTTAACTTAAAAATCAGAAAGCTACAGCAGAGCTCAGGTAACACGAAAAACCTGTTCTTACTGCCGTTGAGGAATCTGCACAAAGCTATTACCACCAGAGAGACGTTTTTGGCAAGAATGTACAAAACATACAGATCTTTTCGACTCAACTAAGATCGGATTAACACCAAGGATGCGAAAGTTATATTAAAAGTAAAATTATATCTAACGTTTAGTCCAAGAAAGGGACTTTTGTTTTTAAAACCAATTGGCTTGTGTCATTGCAGAAATTCGTAGAGCTAGTTGGTAATGGTATGATTCAATTTCGCGGAAAGTAGTTAAAATAACAGTTTTCTAACTTGTACTTCGATGAGTGGCATGCTGAGCAACAGGTTTTGTGTAATATTTATGACTTAAACTAAAACGATAACTACTCATCTTATTCACCTCACATTTTTACATTGAATTGAAGAGTTATATTATATCTGACGCCTGCAATGTACTTTGTATTCAGTCATTTTTTTAATGTACCAGATTTCCAGAAACAAACTTTCAACAATAGCTTTTCACAAATTAAAACCCTTTCGTGAATATCAGTAAAGAATCTACAAACGAGTAATAAAGTTACTCACTTCTTGAATGAGGCAGCAAATATACAGTATACGAGTATTGTGGTGTTGAGAAAGAAATTTACTTATGAAAGGTGGCTGTAATGCTAACGAATTCAAGCAACTTAGTTGTAAGCCACTCGGGAACTTTCTCACCTTGTAAGTTTGATCCATAATAGCAGCCGACATTCTACATTACAAAACACAGAGCTGCAAACTTTGCCATCATCTCTCAGGGTGTTATGTTCCTCTAGACTTTCCTCGATATTGGAAATCCGACACAACTATATTTGAAACCGATATTCTGAGAAATAGTACGAAATATATATGAGAAATAGTCCTAATCAAGCTGATAGTCAAACATGTTAATTATATTAATTGAAAACAGCCAGGAAAGGTGAGAAACTTACTGTATCACATTTGTATACCACCTATCTACTGAGTGTAAATAATAATGTTCATTGTAAACCTGCATAGTTAATTAGACTGTATTGAATACGCAATTGTAAATATCCACATGCCCTCCAGTAGCTTTCGTGAACATCTACTAAAATAAAACGTAATTACTATGTTTATCATTAGTATAAAACTGATCAAACATTCACTGTGGACTTATGTAACTCAGATAGTACTACTTCAAAATAATATTGGCTGGTACATGTTGTTTTAAGTTTTTGGTTTTGGGAGAAGATTCAACTACTAATAGTTATTAGTACAGAACTGCAAGAAAGAGAAATATTTAGAGCAAAACGCTGTGTTATTCGAAGTTTTTAATATACACTGTCCATTTAACATACGAGACACTAAGGTCGTACACTAAGACCTTACGTGTATTTTTCGTATAAAAGAAGTAAATTTGAAAAGAAAGTTAAGGGGAACGAAAGTCAATAATTACTTTAAAACTGTTAAATGACTCTAGGTTTGAAGGGAATCCTTTTATCCATTGAAAGTTTGGTTCTGACAGAAATTAGTTATTAATATCTTCCTTAATGACTCGAGCCGGAAGTAGACCGGGACTTTAATCAGCTGCTTTGACAGTCTCCAGCCAAGGCCTATCTCCACTGTTATCAAACACTTCAAACACACAGGCCTTGATCCGTGCGTATACTGGCTTTCTTTCAAGTTTGATTCATGAAATGGACAACTTATCTACTCAAGAGTGTTCAGACAGTTGGAACTGTACGCTTAGGAGGAACTATACTATTGAAGATAACCTTACGGCTCATTCAACACAGTCTCATTCTTCGTCTTCATCATATTCTTATCTATCCTCGGTTCAGAGGGTCCTATTGGCTTCGTGTGATAGCATAGTTGAGTATTGCCTTGAAGAGGATTCCTTTTGAGGAACCGAGATATGCTTTAGTATTTTAAAGTACTATTTTTATTAGTATTTATTTTTATGATACGAATAAAACATTTTTATTAAAAGTTTCTGTGCATTAGTTTTTAACCACTTGACTGTTCTATTTTCAATTGATAATATGAATCAAAGTTAATTTATGAGTCCAATTTATTACCACGTACCATAAATTAGTTTGACATTAGTGGAATAGACATTTCCACCACACGAATTAAACTTTTACATTTAATTGAACATTTACATGTGTTTTATATTTATAAGAGTTGGTAGGCCTACTAAATTTGGTGCCTGGGCATACCTTGCAATAAATACTGTCGTTAATTTTGTTTTGTTTCTACTTATAACATATACTGACAGATTTGCTCATGACATAACCTTACACACCTTTGACGCAGAAAAAAGTTTAGTTCATGCCTTCAATACCGCAATTAGAAAAACCACATTTTCAAACAAAAGCCAAAAGTACCAAGTATATTATTTAACAAGAGCACAGTGAAGAGGAATATTCTATTTTGTGTGACATGCCTGTGTAAAGGTAGAACTGAGAGGGTGGTGTAGACTGTAGAGGCAGAAGTGGAGGTCGAGCTAATTGGAGGTGAGATCAGTGAGATTGGCCACGTCCTAGCTCTTCATGTACCACTCACTCACTCACTCACGGGCTCACTGGTCGGGCTCACTTCATCCCTCTCCTTCTCCCACAATAACAAGGAGAGTAGGAACAACCGGTGGAGTAGAGGTTACTTTACTTTACAGCACGATTTCAACTTAGTAGCTGTGACAGCTTTTAGTTTACTTTCGTAGAGCAATTAGTTTCATTTGAATTATAATTTGATTTGTATTTGAACAACTTTAAATAAGAAAAAATGACAGTGATATAAGCAACAAGATTGTACAAAACCGGAATTCGTTCAAAAGAGTAATTCAAAAGTAGGCCTAACTAAAAACGTCCTATTTATAGCAATAAAATGATTTATTTCAATTTGCTTGAAACCTTCATTCTGGAATGCAAACTCAGAAATGAGTTCTACCGTGCCCTGTAGTCTAAGTTTTACATTTTGCAATAATTTAAACATTAAGTCTTTGGTATTTCTACCAGTTATTTTGTTCAAAACTACACTTGTGGGAGTGTAATTTTTAACAAATAAACCTGTAGGAAGATCCATTCTGTTTGTAATTTAAAGTATATAGGTATAGTAACACTGGTGAAATTTATCTTTTAACAATCTGGGATTTAAAACATGTTGTCTGAACTGTACTGATGACAAAAAATACAAACTAAACAGTCTGAATGGTTTTACTACGTACTATGAGTTTAGGTATCTATTTTTAAAGAGTTTCCTCCTTAAAGTGTTTTGGTGTCGTACAGCCAAGTAGAAAATATCCAGCGTGAAAACCTCCTAAACATGATAATGTAATATTTGTTTTTGGAAAGACGATGTTACAAAAACACGCTCTGCGGGGAAGATATATGCATCGAGTTGACCCTCTGGAAGTAGATGACTGTTTAATGTTGCTAGTGGTGGGGAGGGGGCGAAGTTCTAGCGGTGGGGAGGGTTGGGGTTGAATCGATACGTTTTTTCCGAGACGCGGTTCATTACAAGCAAATAGGGTTAACCGCGAAGTCCCAATGAGACTCAATTACCGTTGGTTTGCCACGCAAACTTTCCACTATTTAATTATGTGTAATATATAACCTAATTACCCCAGTCTCTTGTGCGTTTTAACCGTTAACTCTTCTTCACTTTGATGGACGAATTATCTCACTTTTTTGGATAACTAAGCGTTTGAGATAAACTCTTTACGAGCTTTAAGGGAACAACATCTTTTCAACCCTTGAACTTTGAGTATGTTAATTTTTAGGTGATTAGCTAACTTATAAGTGCTAAACCTTTAAAGAATAAAAGGCCAGTGCATTAAACCCTAAAAGACTTGTGTTTTTTACAGCTTATATTGTACACAGTTGAATTTTGGACAAAAGAACCATTTAGAGTTTAAGATTAAAAAGGAACCCGAAAGCCTTCTATAAATGTGTATTAAAGTATTCGAGCCGTATAAACGAAAAGAGAGTGCCATTAATAATAATGGGAGTGGAGACGCGACAAGCGAAGCGTGTCTCGGTATTGTGAGTGGGGAAGATAACACGGGCCGGATAAATGAGGCTCATAAAGTATTGGGCCAAGTCGCTTCTTGTATAGAAACGGTAAATGTAGTTGAAGGAGAAAATAGGACAGTATCAATATGGCGGGTTATAAACGAGGTTACGCAGTGGAGCGACGAGCAGCCTTTGTAACCTGCGCGCGATAAAGGGCTGTCTCGCTCTCGCGGCCCGGTCACAAACACATGTTTTTTTACAAAATTACATAATTTAAGGTTTTTTTAAAATAAATAACATTTAAGGTTTTAAGCAACTTTAATGAAAACGTCTAAATCGAATGCAGTGTCGTTAAGTTAGTACGACACCAAGTTAGTATTTTTAGACCAAGTATGCGAGTGAATATCTGTAGCAGACGACACTACTAATCAGGGATGTTATATCCAAGCAATGCATAAGTTTACTTAATGAGCTACGACTGCCGTTGCGGAGCCTTGGGATCATCCTTTGATTCTAGCCAATCTCTCGTGTGAGAGAGCTAGAAACGGGATCAGTGGGATATTTATATGCGAGATATCAATAGATTTTTATCAGAAGAAAGATATACGGTATCACGATTTATTTAAACATATTGAATCTGGCTATAAGCTATAAGTACCGATATAAGCTTTCACCTAATAGAGATATATTTTACTATTTGAAGCAGTAAGCGTCGGTTCAAGCTAATATTCTTTTGCGGCATTAGTATATTTTTGTATAAGGAAAGGATTACAAGTTATTGTGTATAAAATAAAATGAAAAATATTCCAGACTTCGTAATCAATGAGAGTTTTAAACTTCACGACCGGTTTCGACCATTTCCGATAATTTTCAAATGGTAGAATATAATGGATTTTACAATTCGAAATTGTTTAGAAATGGTCGAAACCGATCTTGGTTCTGAACTAGACTCTTATAGATTACGAGGACTGAAATATTTGTTATGTTACATTAGTTTTTTTGCTAATTTGATTAAAAATAAAATTACAAGAAAATACATGGTTTAGAAGAATGTCTACGAACGATCATCTCTTCTTTACGAACGAAAGTGTACTTTAACAAGTAAACTTATTAAGAAACCCAAATAGTGGTACAAACATTTTGTTAAAATGGTAATCTCGTTAAATATGAAAGGAAAATATCCATTTCAGTCGCTTTATCATTAAAAAGAGTGGTGAGAGAAATCAAACCGACAGTTTACTTAACCCGCTTTTGTTTGTTTCCCTTCCACCGACTTTTTCAGACAAATACTCAAATCTAAAGAATACATTTCTGTTCAGGACAAGTTTTAGTTGTTAGTATTTAGTTGTCACTAACTGTAAACGAGTTAGTAAAAGATATCAGCATCTAGAAATATTTTGTATTTTAATAATAATAATACAATATTTTAAATTATTAGTTACAAAATCTTAAAATCACATACACCAACGACAGTAACTTTGGTAATGGTAATAGCTTTTTTGAACTAGTAAATGACAATGTTGATTAGACAATTGAGTCACACATATGTATGGCGAAGTAGCTCAGAAAGCGAAACACGGGAACAGATAGAATGTGATAGCTGTTGGAGGGGAGGGTAAAGGGTAAGCAAACAAAGTCCGGAAATAAACTGATCAACAAAGACTTCCCGGTAAACACATATTTTAACCCAGTTATCCAAACCTCCCTCCCACACACACGACACTTCTCAACTTACATGATAGTATACGTCGGCTTCGCTAACTTTCAGCACTAGGGTTGGGGCTGTTATTGAACAGCGGGAATATAAAATGTTCTTGTGTTAACTTTTCCATTAAACATAACTACCGTTAGCCTCATAAAGTTACCGAAAACAATTAGTTTCAGACTTTTAATGTTGTTTTTTATTTCATCCTAACGCAACACCTGCCAGCGTTGCCTTGATCAAGCATTATTTAAAGTGTTAAAGCCGGACTATTCCTCGATAAAATAATATATTAAAGAAAAGTAGAAAGCAACTGACTATGAACCACTGAATTTTGTAACTAATGCATGAATACGAGTTTAGCGTACGAAGTTCCATGAGAGAATGGAAATTCTCAATACGTCAGTTTGTAGAGGGATGTTTTAGAGGAATTTTAAGTATCGTCTGGGGTTTTCAGTCAATACAGTTTTTTTAGGTTGGGCAGCAAACGGTTAATAATAATCAACACATCAACGCGCCATAAGTCGCTCAATAGACATTTTCAAAATTTCAGTCATAGCTTTTTCTCACTCCAATAATGAGATCAACAAAACAAAATTTAAAACTTTCAATTCAAATAATAACTTTTGTTGACCAAACAGCCTAGGGAGTAGCAAAACAGCATTGTGATAAGTAAGCAGGATTTATACTAATGCAGTTGCCTGAGAAGTGTGATGTAGAACTTCAGACACCAAGGCATTGCTTTCTGAAACTGGTTTTCGAAGGAACAGGACACACTTGCACTCACACTCGAGGTAGTGGGACAATATCTGTACACTTCACAATTGTTAATATCCAGACTATACTGGGTTTCATCATTAAGTGGCAGATTCATCATTAAGTTCCTCATTACAAAGAGCTAAAACACATTAAGCGATTGGTGTTGTCGGACGACACTAAAACAAAGAGTGGCCGGAAAGGTGTGGCGAGAATCGGCGGAAGTTGTCACATTGGAGCAGTGACGAGTGACGTCATGACCGGAAGTGCCTTACCCACAGCTAAGTGCAATAGCCAACATTATTGCCGTTAATTGTAAACTATATGTGCACTAGCTGGGTTGTAGAGAGCAAGGTCAACTCGCCATGTACGTTCATTGATCCGCCACATTGATTTGGGACCCGTCCAATGCCCTAGTTTCATATGACTCAGATTTAGCTGGCTTATATTTTAACCTGTTTAGTCTGTTAGTTCGGAAATCTGTACCGAGTTATCCCTTTTCTTGGTGAGCCATGACTATAAATACAAGACATAATTACCATTTAATTGCCATATTAACCAAACCATTTCTAATTTGCCTATCTGATACCGATATACATCCTGTGCGTCTGGCCGCGATTTATAAGCGTCTGCAGATGTTCACGTCGCGGACGGATTAACGAGCGGTGCGGAAGCCGGCACGTCGCCCGCAGCACGTCCGCACGTCACGTACGCTTCTGTGGTGCCGCCCGCCTGCTGGTAGCTGCAGCTAGCCGCACAGCCGCACTGGCACACGCCCTCTACACAGGCTATCATTACCAAGCCAACAGCTTAATCATTAAAACCATTTTCTGTGGTTTGGTATAAAGGTTGGATGAAGAACATGGCACAGTCAATTGTTTAGAGTGTGGAGTATCTTTTGATTATTCCTCTTATTCTAAAGGAAATGTTACTGGTTTTAAAATGTTCCCCTAATGTAAAAACGTATTTTAACTGTGACATGAACTTCATATAAATGAGTTCGTAAAAGATGACGGTGAGTGGATTTGCAACGTGTTGAGAGAATCTCGTACCCAGAGTCCACTTCTCTACCAAGCACCATCATCTATAGAGCTTGTAGGAGGAAGATGCTGAGGCAGACTGTAGAGAGTGGGTTAGTCAATATGCGGGGCAGGCCAGGCTATTAGACTGCTATCCGAGAACAATGTGCCTCATCACTATGGGACACGCATACACGCGCCCAGAGTCCACTTCTCCACCCTTGCCTTGCTGCCTTGCCTTATCACAGCTTAGCAACCGAGGCAAAGCGAGTAAAACATAGCCAAATATATCTAGAAAAATTAATTAGTTTGATAATTTGATATTTACAGCATTAAATATTTAAGATTAAACTTGGTTTTACAATTTACGGTAATCTATGAAGACAAATGATAGCTTTTTCTGTTCATTGATTGGGATAGAGAGGTTTAAGTGAATTAAGTTACATTGCCCCTTGGAATGACAGAATCTGGCGTTAGAAAACATTACATCTGCCTATAAGTTAGAGATGTTGGAATGGCTATTTTGTAGTATTTTTACAGGAAAAGGGCTAAGAAAATACCATGAAAATGGAAAAGCGTACACTATAATAGACACTATGATATATTGTTCATTAACCCTTAGTACTCAGATTTTATATGGATTGGTTAAAATATAGTTTTTAAAAACTATTACATTTTTGAACAAAGTCTTTGATACGTAATCACGTAAATGGTTTTTCTTAAATGGTCTTAAAACTAGTTCTTATTAATAAAAGACAACTTACCAATTCTGTTTTCTTGACATTTTGAAATCTTGTTCAACCTAAAACAAAACACACTTTGGTTTATTATGCGAATAACGATCAAAAAATCTTGTCCAAGTTTATCATAAAGTTCTGAGAAGATTTATGAAGAGGGTATTGTAATTTAACAGCATATTCTGATAAGTTTATTTCTTGAGAAAATTGGACAACAGCTGGGGAATAAGAACAACAATGGGTTGAATATTAAAGAGGCAGCGAGACGAGGAGGATGGATGTTCTCTTCAAACTCGAAGACAATTAAGAATGGTATTCTTCAAGTACGAGACAAAAGATTAAAAAGTAAGAGGTTAAGGAAGACAAAAGACGGCTGGTGAATGCTTTCTTCGCGGAGTAAGAGTAAACCTCAATATGCAGGCAGAACGCTGAGTGGTAAGGGTTGGGTTGGAATGTAGCTCGCAAAGTTCTTTTCGATAAATGACTCCCCTAATGAAATCGATTCGATCGCACACAAAAGCTTTGTTCCTGATTAGAAAGGTCTAGAAGAAACTGTACGCGTTGGACTTGACTATTCTATCTGATCAGGCCTAAAGTGTGAAACGATATTTGCAATCAGTGTTGTTCTTTTGTTTGTACGATATTGACACTTTTTAGTATCGGTTTATGTTTAGCAAAAGTTATAGTGAATGGTCATTTAAGTTTTGAATATTCAGTTATTATGGTAAACATGTAGATTCGTTCGTCGATACACTTGCGTAGTAAATAGTAGTTTACAAACTTAAATAAATATAAACCTTAACCGTCTGTACAAAGATTGCATAAAAAATGGACAGTGTTTTGGTTTTGCTTTGTTAAAACTTAAAACTATTATTAATGCGTTTATTTGATCTACAGTAGCCATCGTATAGATTCACTGTCAAGTCTAAACTATGCTAGATTTTAGTGATAATCGATCAGTTCAGTTTTGAACAGTCTGTGAGATGGCTATTGATTCAGTGGGAGGGGTTATTGATCAGGGTCTGGTGATCAGTTTTGACCACGCAACTCAGCGCTAGGGGACACGCTATTTAATCAGCGCGCTTGTCACACCGCACAAAACAGCACATTTTCCATTTTCCTCACCTTTCATATCCCTCGCTAACATTCTTGACATCTTCGTTTAATTTAAACCACCACTCACCGGAAAAGCGAGTATTGGGGTCATATGTCATTGCCAATGACAGATGGAAATCCAATACATTTCCCGATACGCGAACCCTTACATCCGGTTTCACAGTTGCATGATATTCTGACACTGACCACGTGAATCTTTCATCGCTTCCCACCACTCCAACATCAGAGTATTTCACCTTCCAATTCCATCCTTTGAACATATATGGTGCCACGAACCAGGTTTCGTTGATGTAATTACAAAACAGTTAAATTCATGAGAGTAGTTATTTGTCAGTTACAAGTTTTTTCCGCAGTTTCTGATCGTCAGACAAATATAACACGAAATAACCCAAAACTTTAGATTCCTATATACATGAAAACATGCGCAACGTAAAAAGTATAGTTTTGCTATTATACACAATATCACATTTCATTATGTCGTTCTATATAATTTTCAGCAATAATTTGAAGTTTGATGAAACTAGGCTTGATGTTTATGAAAATACCCTACTCGAAACATCCACATAATAGATGTAGTCTATGTGGTTACCGATAATGAGTTACACGTCGAGACCAGCACTAAATTCATTACCACAAATTAATGGTAATTTCTGATTACTTTTCGAATAAATCAATTAGTTAGTGGCAGGCATTGTGTTATATTTCCCAATATTAGTTGAAAGCCACTTTACGAACAGCCAGAGCCCACGTATATCGAACTCTCATTTATCAAAGTCGGAAACACTGGCTAATGTGTCTGTCTACCGCACAACTCTATACAAGTTAAGTGAGTTGTCCTACTGTGTAAGAATAATAATACTTTGTCTTACGGTATACTCCAATATGAAGTGAAATGCCATGAATATTGTAGCTAAAAATTTAAATAAGAGTAAGAAGTAGCATTCAAGCTTCATTGGCTGCCTTCACCTTTAAAATACGGCTGTTAGATTGTTAACCTCCTATATACCGTATTTATTTAGACAATATTCTAACTCTAAAGCATTTATTTACCTAAACAACACTGACACCCTCGATAGCTATCGAATTGTCACCTCATTTAAAACGGTTATTTTGCACATTTTGAAAACTAGTACTACTGAACAAGTTTAAAATGTCGTTCGAGACTACATTGGACAGGCAATATCTGGTAGCTTGCAACAAATGAGCACTTTAAGAATCCAGATCAGAATCTAAGTTTCTTCAAGTGCTGACGGATGGCTGATGGGGAGAGCGCGCAGCGGTCTGCCAAGATTTAATAACAGGCGCCGCTTGTTTTCTGACGGCAGCGTTAATAAGATTAGGGCTCGTGGAGTTAGGAGGCCGGTCACGGGCGTCCCGTCATATTGGACCAAAATAGCGCGCGTCTTCCATACTGAGTCGCTGATTGGATGAAAATGTTTTCACTCCGCTCTGCTGAGGATACTGCTCTAAGCCGTGCCACACAACACCACATGTAGGTCACCAGACTTGAATGCGAATTGAACATGAATTTTTAACCAACCTTGACGACATACCAGCTTTAAATTAATGTCTGGATGGTGTCTATCAATTCAACTGAGATCATTGTTTATTGATTTCCTGGCAACAGGAAAAAGGTGAGACCGAAGAATTAAAGCTGGTCAAGTCTATCAAGAGCTAAAGTACACAAATAATAGTTGATTTCATCACAAGGCCCTAAAGTGACGCTTTTGATACGTCCGAGGTGCAGCCGAGTTATGAACGATACTTTTTGTCATGATGCAAATAATATTAATAAATAAATGCCAAGAAATGTTTTCAATATTATAAAGAAACAAGTATACAGTGTTTTGAAATCAGCAGATTTATATTGTTTTGAAGAAACAGCTGTTACACTGATGTATTTGTTCTTTTATAACATTGAAAACCTTTCTTGACATATTTTATTTCTTAATATTATTTGCATCATGACAAAGTGTTATGATAACACTGACATAATTCAGTGTTAAAACCAAACCAAACTGGTTGAAACAGCTAATGTCTGTGCACAAAAAGATCATTAGAGAGTAAAAGATCATCAACATAAATCTTTATTCTCCCGTCATTAAATTGACACTTAAGCACATCAACATAAATGTCTAAAGCAGCTTATTTAGAGCAACATGATAAAAATCCTTTTAGGACTTACCTCAAAAGCAACTTTTAAAGTAATATTGTACTCGTATACTAGTAGGAAGATGTTAAGCTCTACGGTGTACAAGAAAGACCATTTGACTTCTTTAACTAAAATTGTATTAAGATATATTTAAAACACTACTTCGATAAGGAACCTTAGACCATGTCTTAGACTCAGGTTCTTAGCAGGGCACAATGGTATTCTCACAATACTCTCTTTGAACTCATAGCACAAACGTATCAGCGACAAGCGAATCATCAAAGTTGCAAGTCAAAGTTTAGTGAAGCCGGGTAGATAATGCAGTGAAAGAGCTGGTTGGCTATAGATACTTTGACAGTTCAAAGGATAAAGGACTGAGAGATGTGAAATAGAGTGAGAGAAAGGAGAGAGAGAGAGACATGAGCAGAGATCCGCTCAAAGACACACCGGGCCTCAAACAAGTCAAGACTTTTATTTCAGACCGGCTTCTGCAAGATTATAAGCTTATCATTTTGTATCTTGCACCGGCACAATGTTATACAGTATATGTGCACGGTCAATTGCCACAGTAGTTTACTTTATTACTACCGTCGATTGGTTTGTAATCATCATTTAACATATTTTGCTTTTAAAAGGTAAAGTTTGTCTTGTTTTAACGGGGTGAAGTGAGGACTACAAAGTCCTCTCTACCACTCAACCTCGACCTTTACCTATAGCGTTACCGTATAGCCACATTACAAATGTAAGTGGTGACTGCGGGGATCGAACCCACGCCACCGGAGTGATGAGCACCGGAGTCGCGCGCGATACCAATCCACCACGGATCCGCTTTTGTTCAGCCTGTCTTTGATGGATTGTCATATCTAGTTATCTAAATACATTGATCTAACAATTCAAGTACAGTATGACTTGCTGTTTCTTGTGGTATGGCTCACAAAAAGGCTGCATGAGTAGTTTTACTATTTTAAGCCAAGCCATGTTAGTAAAGTAACTACATTTCACAAAATACAGCCAAAAGAATCGTGCAATATTGTTTGTGAATATACGCACTCGTATGTACATTTTAGTACACTTGAATCAATGTAATAAAAAACATAAAAGGAAGCTCAAACTGCATTTAACTCTATTATTTTTAAGTGGTTGATTGGCTTACGTTTAACTTGGTTATTGACGACGGAAATGTACAATAAGTTTAAAAGACTGCAGACATTTGTTTGAAGTATAGCAGCTCGATTAATCCATTTAGCTAAAAGCTGTACGGTAATATATTTGATGGAGTTATGGTGTGTTGGCGTGTGCAGAGTTAATAATGATAAAGAGGAGGCAAGGCAGACAGTAGATAACATCGCACGGACGCCCAGTCCCCACACGAACTCGTACTCACACACGTATAACACATACACACATAGCACATACACACATAGCACATACACACATAGCACATACACGCGTCTCTCAACCACAAACTTGTACAGACGCTACGAGGTTCACTATTATAATCTTGTTAATAACTTGTTCTTTTAATTTGTTTGGCATTAGCAGAACTAGATTCCTTGAAGAAGACCAAACTTATACTGTATGTACAAAAAAATCAGAAAAATAATAGCCCTATTTCCCATTAAAATCCAGTGATAAAGCCTAATCCACGAGAAGCAAAGTGACACCTACTAGTATCGTACAGGAAGCGACAGATTTTGCAGAATACATGTTATTGATTGAAAGAATTTATATTTTCGACTCACATATTTATCAACACAATTTAATTATGCCATCATCTCATTGTAAGAAGACCTTTCTAAAGTGCTCATTAGTTTTCTTACATATTTTACGTTATGCTGGTATGTTAGGAAAACTGTCGTGCTTGTTCAATGTGTCCTACCACTGGCCGAAGCCGAAGACAGCGGCGGGAGCAGGTGAGGCGTAGAGGAGTGGAGTGGGTAGATGCGGGTGGTGCGGTGCGGGTGTGGATCACCTGCCAACCGTCACTGTCGTGTCCCCAGCTGTCTCATCCATCATCCATCACCGGCAACAACTGACAATTATCAGTTACGCTGACGACTGTATTATCACTCAAGGCTCAAGGAAAACAATATTTAACTGTATTTTCGTTTCTGACTAAAGACGAGTTTTTAATAGTGTAATAACTTACACGAAAGTAAAACTGAGCGAGTGTTGAATATTATAAATTCAATAATTATGAGAAGTCAAATGCTATTTAGAAATATTTGGACCAAAATGCTGGGTTTGAAGACTTTTGTTGATGGTGATATAATTTGTGAGGTTTGAATAATTGCAGATATGTTACATTTCTTTAGAGAATAAGTTGAACACGACGTTTCGGGTTATGAAATATGATCCCATCTTCAGGTGAAAAGTAATCAGCTTCCAGATCCCAAAACGTCGTTTTCTTTTGTTTACTTAAAACGATGGAAAACATCTGCAATAACATTTTCATCTTTAAATGCTGTCCAACAAACTAACGCGTGAGTGTAAATCTATGAAAGTCACATTCATCGTCGTGATTACAGTTCTTGCTAAATCTACTAACACTTAAGTGCATCCCGACGTACTGAGGTGCAAAAGAAGCGTCCAGCTCACTGAGGTCAAACCAGCTACGATCGAACAATGCCCAAAAGATTCCTGGAGCCGTTACCAAATTTAAATTTCAAATTCGCAATTCAAGACGTGGGCGTTGGGATAACAAGACTTCTCCAATTTCGGGAACGGCTTATACCATTAAATCAAAAAGACGCGCAATTATATCGAGGATTTGAGTAAACAGAGAATGGAAGGGCTGGGCGCGGTGAGGCCTAGCTAGACAATGGTGGGTATAATTATAAGAGTGGGTCCATGCTCGTGTGGGCGGATATGATGCTTGCATGTGTCTGTGTGTGGGTGTACGATACGAGAGATGCTTCTGTACTCACAGTGCACGTCTCAATCAGAGAATACAGGGTGTCTCACCCCCACGTATCAGTATAAAGTGCCGGACGCCGGAGTATACATGTAGACATTTTCGATAACGTTGCACTAAAAGATATTTACAATTTCGTTCTACAAACTACTTTTACCTCCGATATCACTTAACTTCAAATGGTTTTGTCGTGCGTGTTGACTGTCTTGACTCTTGAATATCTTTCCCAAGTTACGAAGTTTGACATCGTACCCAGAGGCCTACATAGTCTATATTGTCGATAACGGCTTGGCGGCCTTAGAAGTCGTAACCACTTATTTTACACATTACTTAATCGACTATATACATCAGAGCACATCATCACAATAATACCTCATACTGATAATAAAAGTTTTTATACCGGAACCGATCGATTACAATAAACTAGCCTATCAAACTACTTCACTTAGCTATAGTATGCAGAGCCTGATATGATGTGAGGTCGCTGAGAACTGCAATAGAGCCTGTCCACACTTATGCCGATGTACGATACTCTGAATAGGTCTGGTTGAGCTCTGAACCCCTGGTTCGATCCTTGGCTCGCTCTATATATAAGCAATGCTGATGAATCAGCAGCTACTTGAGACTACAATGGAGCGGTCCAGATAGTCAACGGGTATCCAGAGATCAACCTGATATATCCAAATATAGGCCTACTCGGAATATATACATTAGCCTACTCTTATCACGGTGGATGTCGATATATAAGTACGATTCCTTTAACGATATAAGATTCATAGCAGATACACATACCACACACACGGTAAGTTGTACTCAATTGTGAGAAACCTAAACTGCAACAAGAACAATAAACACCACAAGAACCATTTCTACAAACAAAGGACAAAGGAAATTGACACCGAAGCCGGGTGTGAGAGTCAACTGAACGCCACTCTGTACAGAGCAGGCCGGGCTGTGCTGTGTGTACGTGCAATTAGTCCTTCAGTCAATCAATATCAGGTTTGTGGCGAGCAGGGCATTGTTGCACAGTCACGAGTGTATCAAATAAATCAGCTGTTGTCTATTGTTCCACTCATTTCTACACCCACGCCACCAACTGCTCAAGAAACGTGAAACTCAGAACAATACTTGTCCGACAGACACCTGACGTCGCAAACTCCAAACAAACTTCGGTTATCAAAACTTCACTAGGCCTGCCGTACTTGGATCTGACAACTTTTAACTGCCATTGTGCAAAGTCAATGAGTGATATTGTCTGATAACATTTAAAGTTTGACTTCGGTAAAGTTTACAGCTGCTGCCTTTACACAGATGTCCACTATGCCAGTACGGTTATTTGAAACAGAAAAATATCTTTCGTAGTTAAACCAACATTTAAATATCTTTTACGTCGCAATGACTCATCCCCTGACGTTTCCAACATCTAAGAACACTCGTTTTGGGAAGGGTAGATTAATACGCCTGCTGCAGTATACCCAACGACATTCTTCATGGTGTACAGAATATATCAATAGCTATACAATATTATATTATATGGTAAGAATGACACACTCGTATAATAGTGCTATGCGCTATCATCTCTCTAAAGCCGTTTTGAAACCGAAGCCCAAGGTATCATTGTCATATAGTAACTTCTGTGAATTATATGGTTTATTTAGCCTTAACGAGGAAGTGAACCTGATACATTGCAATATTTGTTTCATGTTTACAAAACAATGATAACCTATTTTAGCATATTATTGGGATAGTTAAAAATACACGTCAGGCTAGGTTTTGAACATGCATTAAAAAGATAGCAAAATAAATAAAATAAAATAAGACAGTTCTGATGACTATTGAAACTATTGATTCATATAAATCCATACCACGTTTGGTTCTTTAAAATAAAAATAGGTAGAGTATTTACATTTTTCTAAACTTGCATTTCATGACTCTAGGAGTATAGGATAAAAAGCAGGAGAGTTGAAGGGTTAAACACAAAAGGTTAATATTATTGTAGGTTTAAATTAATTTATAGTAATTTTTGTTCCTAATCCGTCCTCTCTCCTTTTAGTTTGATTGATAACGCTTTTTAAACGAAAACTGGTTCAATCTATTTATTTTATTTTACTTATTTGTATACATATATAATATTAAAACTTGTATTTGGAATATAGAAAACATTATATGAAATTTAATAACTGTCATGTCAAGGGAGGCGAGCGATAAAAGTGTTGGGAGATTGGAAATTCGCACAATGGGCTCAAGGAACGGCAGGAATTTATCACCGCATACAATACAGACGCGTCTTGTGAGCGCGCCAGCCCTAGTCCCTACACATAAGCGTCTTGGGACATACAGCCACAGCCACAGTTGGTATGGATTATATTCAATCCAGTGTTTCTACGCTTCAAGTATACAAAGTGGATAATATTCAAAAATCATATTTCAAATAAAAACCTCTTTTTCGACAGATTTCATAAAAGTTGACACCCTAAGGTTTAAACCCAAAGTGGAATATTTGAGAGGTTTTATGAATTTAGTGTTCTTCAACACACAGCGTTGTTATAATTTCTTCTATTAATCGTGAACATATCCCAAAATTTTCTCCCAAGATGTCTCCGGATGTGTTTTCTGACTTAGTTTGAAATGTACACAACAATATATAAAGCGTGGTAAAGTAAAAGCACCTGCGTTTTCAGACAAAGGTTTAGGCAAATTAACCTTGTGAGCGGCTAAAGATTAACCTTTCCTTGAGGAGAGGCACGGGCACTGTGGGGAAAAGTGTTTCCTTGTAAAGGTTACCCTTTCATCGCGTTATGACATTAGCATTTGTCCAACAAAACTCAAGAAAGAATGTATTAAAGAGACAAAGACAGTGCTTTGATAATTCGTAAAAGCTGGCCGTCTAGTTTAGTATATTGAGTGTTTATACTTAGCCTTTAGTAGTTTTCAATATTCTAAACTGTAAAGGTGATTACTCAGAAGATTTACTTTAAGTACTACCCCTTTTGAACAACTGTTAGCTGTTTTATAATTGGCAAACGCTTCCAAATCATAAAGTCACATCATAATGATGTTCGCTTTATTAATGACCACATTATAATTTTATCCAACCTACAACGGTCTTGATTATTCTATCGGAGTACTTTATTTAGCAATGATGCCTTGCTAAGTTAATGCTGAGGATATAGTTAGTGAAGTAACGGCTTAAGATGTATCTAACAATGTTAGTATTAGATAAATGATTTGCAACGTGTTGGCGACACATTGTTGAAAGGCTCGCGCAGCTATTGACAGTGGAATTGCTGCTTACGACCAAAGCAGTTTCTTGCACACCTGCCGAATGAATTAAGCTCAGCTTTATGGTTGGCGCAGACCTTAAACTACCGACTTCAGAGTAAACGTTGCATTACTGTGCGGCATTTAATTTAGCGACGTCGTCAAATAAAAGAAACAATTCCCTTTAACTGGTCATTTGATTAGCAGTAAACTCAAGCTCTGTCTTTGTGAGAGGAGTTTTACACTTCCTTTTGTTTGGATATCGGGTGTGGAAATTCAAGACCAAGGACTTCCATGTTTACAAAATGATTTAATTATACAGCAATCAGCCTAAATTCCATGAACTTCAAAGCTAACAAAACAATTAAGAAATAAATCTTTTGAATTTACATTGTTTGAGGGCAGCAAGCAGTGTAAGATTAACACAGAACATAGATTTCTTGAATTATACTCGTATTTATCATTAGCATCACTATATTTCTATTTTTCCATGTAAATATGTTCACGACAGTGTTGTTATTAAACAAATTTTATTAATAAACCCCTCTTATAATTTAAAATAACATGACTTGGTTTGTCCTATACTGATGACAATGACTAAATGATTTGTGTAAATATATTACAGAACGCCGAAGTCATTTCCAAATGCAACAGTAAAACGTTTAGTTGTGAATTGCCATTTAATTTTCTTGGGAGGAAACTAAACACTGGAATGAAAACGGGCTAACTAATGCAAGAAATAGGAAGAAGCCAAACGAGGGTGTTTCACACGAGCAATTAAACGATAAAGAGGTTTCGCGGCGAGCCCATCCCGGCGCTACCGGCGGCCTCTTGCCAAACTATTCGAATAAATGTCGCGATCCCTACTTTACTGCAGTTGTGCACACAAACTTTTTGGGTTTACACTCTCTTTGGCCGTAATTCTTCCCAAACCTTGTAAAGTTACCTCAAATTCCACAATTTGTCAATAAATCTGTCGCTAGATGATTTAAGTCGTTTTATCAGAAAACTTTAACTTAGGAAGTCAGAAGAAATTTAACTGCAATTTCGATTATTATATAAACCCGCAGCTAGTAAATCAGATTCATCATGTGCTGTGTGGTTCAAAGGGGCCTAGATACGAGCAGTAACTCGTTAGAGATAGCGGATCAAAGCGTTGGCTTGGGTAGGTAAAGTAAACAGAGGCTAAAAGAAGAAGTGACGTGAGCGGCGAGCGCTGAACGATTGCTCCACTTCGATAACAGAAGCAAGTAAACGAACGCAGGAGCCAGAAATACCCTTGGCCAAAATATACGAGAATGAACACCAGCTGCGCATGCTTTGCTGCCAAAACTGGAGCTGAAGCGGGAGTTGCAACCGGCCGCGCTGGGAACACACAGATTAGAAATCCGGGATTGTTTTAATTTTAATGTGCAATAAATAGTTCAAACGCAATGAAAACAACAGCTCGTGAGACAACACACGACTGGCTTGAACGGTGGGCTGGGCTTTTTGAAACGATACTTTTGCATTACGTGTACCATCCAGTATTAAAGTTAACTCTTTATTTCAAGATTTAAATGTAGTTTATTCTAAAAGTATCTATTTTAAAATGGGTTTATGTAAGGACTACTTCTTTGAGGTGTCAAATATGTGCGTATTGCTAATAACATATAATATTAAGGGTAGCTGTTACAGTGGCAAGCGAACGGAGTAAGATTTCTCTAACTAGCGTTAACATTGGCTGACATTTTCTACACACACTTTATCTTACTATCATTCGACTGATTTTAATTTGTCTTTCTTGGCAAGAGAAAACACTCAAGGCTTAATTCATACAAGATGGCCTCCCTCGCACCACAAAAAGGCTGTGAAATTAAAGTAAAATATCTTGTTTAAAACAAACTAGCTACTGATAAGCGTCAAAATTGGCTCAGTAAACGTAAAACAACTCTTTCTTTCCGTGGAAAATCAATAAGGCTATCAAGTGCACGTGAAAATGTGTGTCTACTACCTCAGAACACGGCGCGCACTAGTATAGTGAAATCACACTTTATACTTGCACAAACCCAGAGTAAAGTGGAAAACACTATTCTGCCAGCCGGGCCGAGAGCCGCAAGGCATTATGGGAGTTGAGTGAGGTGATTGACAGCTGTGCATCTGACAGTTCAAGCAGCTGATCACAGATTCTGTCACTCCTCTGTCATTTGTATACTACTGTCATAGCAATACCTTTCTCATTCTGCAGTTTAAAAACACTCGGCGGGAAATTCAAACCTTTGGTTTTCGTCGACTCGTAATATTATTTAGGAATATCTGAGACTTGAATTTTGAACAAATGTAACTGAAAAATAAATAAACGCTTTGTAAAATAGAATTTAAATAATCTACCAGAGCGCTTGGACGTTTCTAGATAAAGTCTATAATTTGTAAAGTCCAATCTAGTGTCGACTTGTACTTAATTATAACAAGAAAAAAACGGATTAGATAACTGAAAACATAACTCTTATAATTAACAGTAAATAATCACCGGTGGTAAATTGTGATTTATGACTGTAACAAATGTACTGATTATTATATTCTAAAGCTTTTTAGTGTTCTAAATCATTATTTCATGCTTTTGGGTAATCAATGGTTCTTGCACTTGCTGTGCACAAGAAATAGTAGATTTCATTCTACTACTGAAAGAAATGTCTTACTACACCACGACGTATCAATGAACGCGGGAACAACTGTCAGCGTGGAATCCGTTTGGAAGAATGATGGGGCTGTTTATTAAAAACACATGTCAACGCAGATTGTGTCTAAAGAATTCCGCACGTTTCCCAACTAAAGCCGCTGCTGTTGTCACCGCCGAATATAGCACAGCGGACGAAGGAATGTGTGCCAATTACTTGATGAATCTTTTAATTTGATTCGTCGCGTTTAAGCAGAGGCGATACGATCTGGAACAAAAAGCAGATTAAGAGTTGACGGCTGCTGATGGATGACGACAGTAACAATGCCGGCCCGGTTGTGCAACAAAGCTGTACTCTGTGGAGTAAATCAGCTTTTTAATAAGCATGACGAATGTGACGTGCGTTTCCTCCGCTGACACGCTGCCGGGTGCCGCCAACGTTGCATCCTTCGTCCTTGTTCAGTTACAAAGTAAATAAAACATCAGATTATTCCTGACAATTGATAGAAATTGATTTAATTTGTTAACTTGGCATAGCTCGACTTTTCAAGACTCGTGGAAGCTCGATTACACTTAAGAAGCAGGAAGTGACTGTAGTTTTCTGGCTTACCGTAGCATGTACTTTTTTCTTTAAGCCTCTTGAAATATGTTTTGGTAAAAGTTGGAAAAGGTTTACCTGAAGTGTTCTCGTCTCTTTCGTAAATAGAAGGTCAGAGGCTGAACTTTGGTTATTGTGAAAATTTGTACTTGAGACTTCCTTTTGAAGCCGATTAAGAACACTAAAAACGAAGGAGTGAAGGCCGCTCGGAAAGAGTGAAATTTCGCTCTTTTAGGTGTTGAAACCTATAGCCACGCTCACTGTTTTGGGCATGGGTTTACTCTTTCATATTTAGAGTGAACTCACTTTAACACCTTCATATGATATTGGTAATGTATATTTTTTATTTTTGGAAGTAGAAAGAGCTAGTTTGAGCTAGAATTCCTAGGCTGAAATGGATGATAGATTTTCTTAGCTTTTGGTTCATTAACCAGTCTCGTTACTTGTCTCAATATTTGTTATTTTTCAGCCTGCGTCTCGTGCATACCAAAAGGGAATGTATCGGAATGTGTGTACTTTGACAAGTTTTACACCGGAGGTAGAAGGGGTCGTTGAACTAGTCTACGAATATTCCTCCTACAAGAGAGTGTTGTGTGCGTGAGTAGCTGAACCGGTGAACTCTGGTCCGAGCACGGAGATGACGGAATGATTGGTAGAGTCACTCGACCTTGCGAGACTTACCGGCCCCCGCCACCCCCCTCCCCGCACCGTAGTCATGTCCGTCTCCGGGTCCGTCAGCGCGTGCAAACCATTACTCCACAATTCAACGCTATTTTTAGAACCACAGGTCGTTAATTTGTGGCGATTTGAGCAAACTTCAATTGGAGGAAAAGGTCTTGGAGGCATTTGGATGGAAGGTTTGCCTGAACTTAACGATATCAGAGACGATTCCACGAAGTATATATCTTCAGGTCAAACTCCTTAACATCCTTGAAAAAAGGCACTAGTTAGAGGTTCCGACGTTTGCTATGAAAACTTGTAATTTTGATAGCTTCAATTTGGCACACTTAATAAGAAAAAGCGTGAGTTTTGAATTACCACTCAAAATATCTAATTATGTGACACTATGTCAATTAAACAAAATACTTTTACGCCTAAAACGGTAGGTTACAATCAAATAGTAAAGATTTAGAGTTCAAACGCGGCTCTAAATAAAACACGCAGATGCTAAATACTTAAAACATAAAACCAGATGCAGAAATAAACAACTGACTGAAAGGTTGTGCTAAAAACTGTGAGCGAGTGAAGTAAAACAACACGACTTTGTCATTTATTCGTCGATATTGAAGTACCCTAAAGGTTTAAACTGTGAATTGATTACTTATTCCATTTTGAATAAAATAAAGTATTTAAATTTCAATATTGAAGTGTTCGTTTACCATTTCACATGATAAGTTGTTATGTTTTAGCTATACGAACAAAATAATATTAAACAATTATTTAACAGAAGTAACTTCTTATCTTTAAACACGTTGTAATAGCCCAACTGACTCTATACATGGAGTTTTCTTTTGCCAACACCTTCAAAAACTACTAATTTCTACCAAGTAAAAACAGCGTTGGCTTGTTTCGAACCTACATACTACAGCGTGATACACTCGAGTATGAATCTTACTTTCAGGGCGAAGGAATAAAGTCACATTTAGCGTGCGCTGGTGGGAGGGGAGCATATTTAAGGGCGGAAATATAGCAGTTAGCTACAGAGTCGTTATGTGCGCGCAGTCTCTCGATATACGTACCGAGATATTCCTACACACACACACACATGGATTGTCTCAACTCTCTTCCACAGCACAACTCACAGTGGGAGCTTTTCAACTACTTCTCCATCATACGAGCTTTTACTGAGTCTGTTAAAGAAATAGATGTTGTTTGGTTGTTGGATGTTTAGTTGATGTTGGTGTTAATTGTTGTTTTAACGGAAGTTTACAGTTAAGTTAAAATTACTAACTCCTATTATTAAATTTAGTTAAAAGAGACTCACTCCAACCATTCCCAAAAATAGGGTTGAACAATGACTGTTTCGGACTTTTGTCACGGTGGAAATTTTACAGTAGTTTGTATACATTTTAAATAACTTGACCCGTGTCTCCATTGAAGTGTATACGTTATTTTGGGTAATAAATATCTTTTTTTCATTAAAATAACGTATATTCAGTAAACAAACTAATAAAATAACGTACATAAATTGAAATGTAGCCCAATACTAGAAATACGAGTGTATAAGAAAGAAAGATTATCAGCTTACATTTGAAGTAAAATTTTGAACGTCTTACGTTATAGGTCATGTAAGGTTTTATTTTGAAGGATTGATGTAGAGAATAAAGTCAAATAATTATGTCATAATTCGTATCAAAGAAAATTGAAGTGCGTATGTGGCTGTCCTGTTGCGCTCTTTATATTGATTGTACAAATTAATTTTAAAGACACGTCTTCACCTCCTTTCCCCAAAGCTACGTTGCTCAACATAGTTTAAACTTTGTCCGGAAATTCGTACATTTTAACAAACTAACAGGTTGTGGATCCCGAACACAGTTTATTTATCGCATTTCAGCCAGGCAGACTGCATACACACGACACACGGCACACAGAGCCAGCGCACGGTGTTCACAACAAATCAGTTTACTCCACCATTCATCCCCTTTGTGCGCGCCCAATGCAATTACATGATCCCTGGTGGTGATGTTTGTTGTCTCAAAGCGTTCAAACTCTTATCTCGAAACCCCTAAACCCAATCTCTCGTCTCTGCTTCACTCGCGGCTTGTTTCTTTCACACTGCTCTCATGTTAGAAAAAATGTTTTGTTTTCGTTATACAGGTTGAGGGTTATATAGCGTCAGGCAAAAGTGTGGAAACGCCTTTATAACTTTTTAACCAGTTTTTTCAGCGCAACCGAAATTGGTACATTTTATTAGAGGAAACAAAAGGAACCCCCCTCAATACCCCATTTTGAAAACTGGGGCAAAGTGTCAGTATGCATTAAAAAGTACTTTTGGTTCCTCTAATTAAATGTACCATGTTTGGTTGCGCTGGAAAAACTGGTTAAAAGTTATAAAGGCGTTTTCACACTTCCGCATTATACAATACTGTGTAACTTAAAATCGACGCCATTTCTTTTGGATTAAGATAGAGACTTCTAGTTTTCAGCATTCATCAACATTTTCTAATACCTTCAAAATGAGGTGTCACTCGATGGGGCTTTCCCATGAAAATTATGGGGCTACCCCCAATCCCCATTTTGAAAACTGGGGCAAAGTGTCAGTATGCAGTTAAAGGTACTTTTGGTTCCTCTAATCAAATGTACCGATTTCGGTTGCGCTGAAAAAACTGGTTAAAAGTTATAAAGGCGTTTCCACACTTTTGCCTGACCCTGTAGGCCTATAATGGCTTATATTGTTTGTAAGAAAATAAAGGGACTATATAAAAACAATTTGTTTACTAATTCCACGAATACACAGTAAGTGCTTAACTGTTTGCCACAAAACGTGTTTCTTCGAATACCGTTTATTTTATTCAGAAAGTTGGACATTGCAAACCACCTATTTTATGTTGAAAAGTCAAGTGGGCATGCTAGAGCAGATCTTATTCAACTTTAGTGGGAGGCAGAACACATAGTAACAGACATTTAGAAAAGTCTGAGTAAACAAGCGATTGAATAACTGGAGTGGCGCTGTCATTAAACTTACATCAAGTCAAGTTTTTGTCAATATTAGCTCATACGTTAAAGTCAACGTTGATCTTGGCTTTGATGAGGTTCATTAGAGTTGACACTTTCATTAATAATCACTTTCAACCCGTTAATGTTATATCACAAGGCCCTTTGTACATAGAATAAGGTAATAGATTGCAAATAGATATACTTTGTAATACATATATTCATTATGTATCTTAAAGGTTTTTACTGATCAAGTTTAAATCTACTTTAATCTGGCATAATTTCAGCTTTGCATCACAATTAGCTTTGCTTTTATTGCTGTTAATAATCGTAACTTTAAAAATTTCTGCAGTTTTGTAATTAGTGAACCTTAAAACATATTTAAGTTTAATTAAAATAAATTTTAAAAATTAAAATGAAGACAAAAAGGTCATTTCACCTCATTAATCGTATGCAGGACGGAATATTTACAAACAAATATATAATTGTACTCTTCATGAAAAGTTGTCACTTGCACAATGTTTGTCAAGACCACTGCTGGTTCCACCACGTCACGAGGGTAGCTGCTAACGCTTAGCCAGCAGTGGAGTATGTTTTAAGAATGTTTCTAAGAAAAGAGCTGAAAGTAAGAATAATTGTGAAAACAGTAAGTTGGGTTGAGCCCGAGAACGGGAGATGAAGCCAGCAGTGGTTGCCAAATCGGAAACGGCCTTCAACATTGCCAGCTGTGAGCGGTGAGCTGTGACTAGTCATACACATCAGCAAATAGAGCACACAACACTGCCCGGTGCACTTTATATAGTATGTCATGGTGAGAAGCGAGAGTAGCAGTCGGCTCTGTGGCGTGTCAGTAGCACCATGAGTCAGCATGGCGGTAGAACACCCGGTAAATACACTAGGAAATAAAAATGAAGGTTTATACGCCTCATAAACTAAAAATAAAATAATAATAATAAACACAATCTTCCTGCCAGGTTCTGCCTTGACTAATATACACAACTGTTAAATTACCCAAAAAACCCACACACCGATTTAAGGAAAGGTTTGGCCAAAACCAACTTTTCTATTCTAGAGTCATTGAATGATAATGTAAATTTCCCTTCAGGTACGTTGAGGGAAGTGAGGTCCCTACTCATCTCATCTCTCCCCTTCTAGACTGAGCGAGTAAATGGCTCCCCCTCCTATACAAGCCGCGGGAAAGGATACCTCTACTCTTAGCGAACTTTCGGCCCACGCACGCCAAACGAAGCAAGGCCTCAACATGGTCGAGCCTCCTCCTCCCTTTATGGCTGCTGAGCAAAACGAAGCCTCTATGTTTATGGTAAACGTAAAGCACCTCGCCCGAGCACAGCGAGGCTTCTACGTCGAGCCCCTTCCCCTCAGCGAGTGGACGCGAAATAGCCAATATTATAAAAGTCAAGAAATATTAAGTCTGGAAACTCTAAGGATTAACTGGATTATGACACAGTACAAAGTGATTACCGAATATTGGACAACCTTAAAAAATATGAATTGACTTTATCTGGCGTTAGCATAACGCTAAATAGCATAATAGACAGTGATCGCAGACCAAGCTCTTATGACGATCGTCTTATTGGCGAGATCGATTTTTGACTGGTTAGAGTAAAAGTATTAATTTTATAACTTGTGTCATACTATCTATTATTGACTTTATTGTACACAAACTAGATGATTAGATAGCTGAGAACTTTATCTACATTGGTTTCACATTGTTATCTAAATTTCGTCTTATCTTCAACATAATCTTTGACAGAATATTTTACATAAATACGCTACAAATCACCGAAACCCTTCCTTCAGATTAACGTAGGAATTTGAAATTTATATACGAGTGTCATGGGGTTTTTATTTATTTTATTTCAACCCACCGAAAATCAAAGTACAAAACGACACTCAAAGGTTAGGCGTTAGTTTTGACCGTTACTTTTTATTTCGGGATTTAAAGTGTAAATGAGTGGTCGGATATTTAATTTGATTCAATCTTGTCAGTTTGGAATCAAATAATCTATGATATTTGTTTTTATATGACTTTCCCAACCTTCAGTTATTGAATTTACAGAGTTTACCAGTGCTGTTATGGTGCACCTTTTATGCTTTGAATAAGAAAAAAACGCTATAACTTGTTAAGACAACAAATATTCTTTAATTTTTGTATTTAAATCAGCATTTTTGTTTCCGTTAAAATTTAGATTAAATCACGGTATATTGTCTCCGTTTGAATGCCGTTTCGTCGGATTTCAGCCTTATTCGTCGGAAAAGAAGAAAAATTATTCGCCTCTTGATTAGTTGTTTAAAAACTACAGACTGTACCATATCTGACCATAAAGATAACTTCAATCGCTATTAACTCGGTAGCCTTCTAGAGTAGAAAAGAAATTATAGAATAAACGTAATTTGATTTCACACTTACAACTTTGCATCAGATTAAAGATCCAACTACTCGACTATAACACGATCCCAACATATCTAACTAGTATACTTTCCACAACAATTACACTCAAACTGTACCCATGGGTGCTGTTTTGTTTTGTGAATTTTGAAGAACCGCAGTAAAACATTTTTTTGCGTTCGGATGAAAAGGTTTACTTTTATAAAAAGCTTCAAGCTTCCTTGTCAATCTAAGTACTCCGTTTCTACGTACGGCTTTTGATTTTACATGCCTATATGGCCGTTAGTTTTAAACGAGACCCTCGGTAAAACATGCATATTACAGTAAGACACTTACCTTCTTCATTTTTACTACAGTATGTATGATTATGCTACATTTTTGTCAATATAAAACTTAAATTAAAACAGTTTCTATTTTGTTAATCAACAAGACAAATCTTCTCGACAAGAAGGAAATAGATTTTTTGGCAATTTAATTATTAATGGTAAGTGTTAATTCTAAAGATTACTTTATGAAAATAAAATGATAGCCTTGAATGTGACTTATGGCGGGGAGGATTGTGTCTGTGTTGGATTTGTGTCGTCTGTCGGTTGCGCGGTGTCTCCAGTGGGCGGCGCAGTATTGCTACGGTTGATCGCCGGCCTTGGCCTTCTGCCTTATCTAATTGTATCCGTCTTAGACACAACTAGCCTAATAGAAAACTGACAGCACTTCCTACTAGTCCACTGTACACTGCTTGCACACCACAACTCATCAGATCTTCTAGCTTTCTGGCTTTTAAAACTCTACAAATATTTAAATCTCATCCAAACTATCCAATAATACAACATGCCGATGAAACACTTAACCAGAGGAACACCCATAAGTTGATCTCGTGAATAATATGTTTAGAAATCACACTTACAGAAAAAATCTACTGACAAAATATTATTATGTTTTGATTTACCTTGAGTAGTTCTGAAGAGGTCCATCTGAGCCAGATTAACGTGCAAAAATAATCTCCCCACTATAAGATTTATAAGATACCATACCGTAAACCTGCATTGGCGGATTTAAAATGTAAATCGCCGATATTGTTAGATGTTTGCGTGTAATTATAGTACAAAATAGTTTAACTAAATAACGAGTGTAAAAGAACCTAAAGATTATACACTACAACTCTACAGCTTTATATAGTTACTTAGATAGTAAAACCTTCCGATAACAACTGAAACATGAGCTCAGAGTACTTAAAAGTTTAGCATTAGCTGTAGATAAAGTTACGTTTAAGTCAATACTTGGGTAATCAATCTTCCCACTGTCCATAAATCCACTTAGTTCCTTCTACCTACGCACCGTTAGTTATAAAATTAACTATTAACCTATCTTAAAAGAGTAAAAAATATAGTTATAGGTTAATTAAAAGTAATACAGTATATTCGGTAGAAGTTTAGTAAAGCTGTCTTTAATATATAATTTTCGTTTCGGTGTTAAACCCACCAATATTTAAATACCACCTAAGTTCCACTTTTGTTACAGTGAAGATAAAATGAAACAACGTTTTTAAGTATATTATAAATATTTATTAGGTAAAAACTAAGTTGTTAAATACAGATAAAAAAGCCAATTTTAGTTATTATTATATTTTATTATGATTTGTTGTACTCTGCTCTATGAAAACTAAACACAAATCAATGTAAACCATTTAGTTTAATTCTTTATTGATTGATAAACCTTTAAATGTAAAACCTTGTTTGCCTCACTTGAAATTCGAGAAAAGTGTATATGACCTTTTATTAAATACGATCTATAGGCCTACCCGTTGCCAAAAGTTACTTCTTTTTTATTGTTATTACAATAGAATTACTTTGAACAATTAGTTTAAACAAATCCTACATGTATTACATTTAAAGGAAAGGAACACTGAATCGTTCCGAGAAGACTAACTATTAGCTATCGTCCGTACAGCGTTTAGAGATACAGCAAAGACATTTCTTACCAAAGTAAATCCATCCAAGTGAGCGTAGCACATAGAACACAAAGCACATATAACACAGAACACTGAGACAGTATAGTGGAGTGGAGTTACCTGGTGTACAGACTGGAGTACAGAGACTGAGTGAGAGCTGGTGACGATGCGTACAGGTCTAGCGCTCACAGCCCACTGCGCTCCTCACCACGACCCCCCGGCCCCCCTCACCACCCACTCAACCCACGACTCAATAATGTGGTATCCATGGAAACCAAGAAATGCTCTCAATTACACGACATTATTGTTGAGTTCCGCTCGGTCACACTGCGCTGGTGACCTCCAGCTCTACAATCCGCCAGCGCCAGTCAATCTTAATTCAACACTTAATGCGCTTGCGATCTGCCCTGATTTGACGAGACGAACTCCCCGGGCCAGAGAACTTTGCCGGGGTTGTTTTTCAGATTTGGTTCATATGGCTTAATTACATGCCAGAACCGACAACATGAGACTGTTTTAAAGAACAATTTAAAACACAATTAACTAGGAATTACAATTTGATACTTAATACGCCAGAAATAATTAAAACTCATTAATTAATTAAAATACTATGTCAAGCTAAGCGATTAATTTAAAACCGTAAAATAAGTAACCACTACAATTATTTATTTGAAGTTCGTTGTTTACGATGGTAGAATTATTTCATTGGTTGAAATATTATTGTAGACGTTTTCCATAGTTCTTCTTGTCCACTGAAAAACGATGAAAACTCTACAATAATATTTCAACCTCAGTAACCAGAACAAACTTAATGTACATAAAAGGTTACTACACGGTATCTATGAAAATGAATGTAATGAATATAACCTAAATCCTCTTTATATTGTTCTTTTCTTTGCTAAAACTCTAGTAAGCTAAAATAATTCAGTAAACCACAGAGGAGCTCGGTTACCACAACGCTTTATTCAAATGTCGTAGTTTTATATGAACTGTTTGCACAGCTTGAATAAGAACAATTCTTAAACAATCAAACCTATAATCTCAATAATCAAAAGACTCGCGAATCGCCCCAATTTGATCCGACAATCGTATCGGAACTTCCCCTACCTCGGCGATATCCGGAGTGGAACAGCTCACCTGGAAATCTCTCGAGCTTAGTTTTTATTGCTTCGTTTCCCCAACAAACACGGCCAATACATTAAGTTATTGTCTGGCTGTTTTTTCCTAAAAGTATAAACGTCGTATCGACCTTCCAATTAGTAGAATAGTATGGCTTCCAAAGTATTGCGGCTACATCTAGTACAAAAACATTCACATATTTAGGCAAAATAACCATAGCAAAACCAAAATAATCAGTAAATGAGTTTTTGAAACTCTTTGTTTGAAGTTTTTGTTGAAGATGGTACAATTTCTGGGGGTAAAATATTATTACGGACGTTTTGGGAGAACTAGCCTAAAAGTGTCAGTTTTCATGACTCATTATGTAAGGATTTTTCAAACGTTTTGATCATCACTTTAACTCCTTTGTTAGGAAAACCTGATTCATTCATCAAAACTCTAAAGAATTTGGCTGTGCATAAATAAATATTTTGTGTGTTCTCTGTTTCAGTTGGTCAGTCTGTTACATATTGGTCACGGTTGTGATTGGCCGACCACTGCTCCGAGCCAGCCAATGGGCTGTCTGCAGGCGGCTGGTCAGACAGTCAGTCAGTGTGCAGCTTTCACTGGCCGTGGACGTGCTTGAATACTCTATTTACTTTTTAATTTCGTAACGTTTTTCAGCATATTACATGTTTTCTAAGTTACTTGTTCTAAAGTTTAACAGGTGGAACGAGTTTAACAGGTGGAAAAAAGGACCAAAAGTAAGGATTTTGGTGGTGGGTGACAAGTCATCTCGCGCTGATTAGTTTTAGGCCCCCTCTTTTTCTAATATTTTGTCCTATGTTTTAGGTTACTTTTCACCTCAAGACGGGGTCAGATTACAGATCGTCGTGTATTTTCTGTTCACTCAAACACGATGAAAAACGGAAGTAATAATATTTTGACCTTTTAAAACTATACCTATAACAGTATTAAATATGAGTTGAACGGTTCTGAGGCGGTGAATTGCCTTGATAACTGGGTTGAGTAATGAGTAACCCAGAACTGTTTTGTTATCTTGGTTTACAACAGAGATAAGCTTATCTGTGTGAGCGCACGTACTTGGCGCCTTTATTGAAAACCTCACACTTCCCAACAAAGGTGACTCGGTCAAGGAATACTAACAGTACCTGACAACTTCCATGACGTAAAGTTACAGGTGACCTTACCTAGCCCAAGCGTACAACGTTTTTCAACCATATCTAAATAGTTGATCTCAAAGCACGTTTCATATAATGAAGGCTGTCATCAATGGGGTTGCCATGATCTTGAAAAGAATTAGTATTTCCTGTTTAAAATAAAATTTCTCAAAACCATAGCACATCTGTAACAGTACGCGTATCTTGAACTTTATATCAGAGTTGATTTAAATTTAATTATTTTTGGACAAGTTTTATATACATAGGCCTACATTGATTTATTGTAATAATATCATAGTTAAGCAAATTACTTTGCCATATAATATGGCTGAAAAATAAAAACCTTAAATTTGTTGAGCAATTTTGAAATAATCTCATTATTTTTACCTATAGTCTAGTGTAAACCCTAATGTTACTGTGGTCATAAATAAGTTACAAGTTTTGTGTTCAACGTGTAAGTTCTTTAGTGGCTTAGTGTGAACTAAATCAGACTTTATTAATAATTAAATATTTGTATCTGATAACGTCTTGCACCATACGTACGGTATACACTGAGCCGACTGCCGAGCTTGTATTGAGCTAGGAAACATGTAAATGCAATATCAGACTGAAGGTGGCCGAGACAATAGAGGTCCAGCCACAAATCAATACTTGGCCGGTAAGCGGGTATAAGGTCACCTGCCGGCTGAAACACTGAGTCAGTGTTAGCTTACAAGCAATCATGTACAACAAGCGTTGTAAGTCACTGACAACTGACAAGCAAGTACTGAAACATCCTCAGCGGCCTTTCAGAAAACATCAAACACGTGTTTTAGAACTACTACTCTGAACGGCTATAACAATTAATATAGATAATTAACAATAATTCTTATCGTAAAAACCACTACTTAAATACCTGGCACAAGCAGTTACTCGAAGGCCATTCTTAATAACTAATAAAATATTATTTAAAAGTCGTTTCAATCAGGTGCTCAAAAGTTTTAAAGTAAACAACTTTTGCAAACTGCAATGGTAACACAACGTTTTAATGAGCTTTGCCGGTTCTTATAAGGAATAAGATATATTCCCACTCTATAGTGCAGGCTGACCGGATAAATAACTAGTTTATTTTACATGAACAGTGGACGTATCATGCAATCTTCCTATTTAGCTGGGTTATGATACAGTACGTATGGGATAAATCTATAACATATATTGGAAAGAAGAGTTAATTTCAAAGTTTTACTTAGAATAATAGTTTCTAACGGAGGCACGTTAAATACTTTGTAATCTACCGTTGGAAAATTTAAAAGTTTTTTATATTTTTTATTGTATTTTAGAAAGTTTGCAGCACAATTATTTTGGATCTTGTTTTTTAGACAATCTTTATTTCATAGTGTTTTTCAAATTATACAATGACGATAATTTACGATGTAATTGTGTTTATTAATAATTTGTCGTGAACCCTAAAAATCAACAACTCAAAAATGAACTATAAAAAGTATTAATTATGAACTCAATACTTTAATGATTATTTACCAAATAGCACAGCACTACACAACTGCTGAAATTTGAATAAGGCTAGATAAACCAGTCTTAATTAGAAATGTACCTGGTTTCTACAACAACGACAGGTTTTATATAAGAGATTGTGAACAAGGCTCGAGTTCATTAAGTTCATTCACTGTTCGATGAATCACAAAGAAAGAACATTTAAAGTGCGATAAAGCTCAAGAAAAGAAGTAGTTGAGGCGATTAAATGTCATTCAAAGAGATATCTGAGATTAGCCTGATCAAGTGAACCTGAACTGAACGGAATACAATTATACTCAAGTGATTTGGATTCGTATTTTCCTTACCTGGAAATAGAACAGCTTTCCACCGTCAGCTGATCGATCTGAAACAAAGTTATTGAAAGTTAAATCAGCATTCCACACTTTAGATAGTCATTTTGGTGAACGATTTTACTTTTTATTATACAGTTAATTTGAATATAGCCTACACTTAACGGTCATTTCCTATTGAGCTAGATTAAATAGAAATATTTATTAATGACGTAAAAAGTAGTCAACGCTTTGTACATAAGTTTTAAGAGCTCTTAAGCAAGACTGACAACATTGATTTTAACACAGATTTGTGTATAGCGGTAACAACGATCTCCACGCTATAAGATCTATAAGACGTTTGAGCCTAAAAATAGCCACTAAATAGCAATGGAAAGAACAAAACGTACTTTAAAAAAACGAGATATGGTGCATTTTTTACCTCACGCCTAATTTTCATAATTTTCTTAATTTCCTAATAGGTTATGAGCCTATGGTCAATTAAGAGAATCACAATATTTTATTTGTTTTATAAAATTGAGTGTAACTGAATTCTTAGAATGAATTACACGTATTATTGTAATATTGAACATTACATACTCCTACAAATAATTAACAATAAACCTCTTCTTAAATATTCCGTAAATTAAATAGTGCTAAGAAATCGTACTTGACATTAAAACAGCCTGAATTCAACTTAACTGACTTTGATTATTATATCCCTGATAATTGAAGAAGACATGCTAATTTAAAACAGCCTCCGCTTTCAACTTTTGCTAAGTAAAAATAATACTTTGGAATCACCATTCGTTAATTAAAATCATACGAAAGAAGGCTATGAAGGTGGAAATGTTAAAAGAGGAACACAAAGGCTAGAGTTCAATTAAACTGTGGTTGACAAACAAATGGTTTCAATGGTAAGCAGATTGTTGGGTCCCAGATGCACCTTTGTTGTACAGTACACCGATGTTATCAATAGATAACCGAGCCTTTGGTCCGCTGAGCCACTCAGAGTGGGTCTCTCTGTGCTGCTGTATAATCCTCAACAGGAAATTGACACACCTTTTTGAAAGTAGGTCAGACACGTTTGTGCTGGTCATTTGCTTTTGGCTGTTTAGAATACAGGGATGTCTGGCTGTTTAGATCTTAAAACAGGAGGTTGGGTTGATGAAACATTATTTCTGGCGAATATCTAAAGGAATTGGGGCTATTTGTTTCTATAGCCATACAGAATGAAACGTCGTAGAACAAAATGCATTAGTTCTCCCAACATACATACCTAGTCAATTAGCAAAACTAATATAAATATTTCGTTGGAAAGCTTCGATAATTTTCAACATGTGCTATTTAAATAAATTTCAAGACTATCGTAAGAACCAGGTTTCGGTTGTAAACGAAATAAAGATCGTTCGTAAATCCCCATAGCTATCATGTTAAGGCTGCCATTTAGAAATGGCTCATTATTTTCAAATTATTTTCCCAAGAAATATTAAAAGTTAAATCTTGTATCACAGATTTTAATCTTGTAACCTTTATATATCAAAATATACCGAGAATCAAACCCACGACCCACACTTTATATACTTAGATGCTTGAAGCTTTTACCCGGTAATCTCCATGTGCTGTTTGCTTGTGTTTTCATCTTTCAAACACTACTGGTGTCTATCACTACTTGACAATATCTGCTCGTCGTTAAATGTTTCTGTTAACAGTGGATTTATGATCCAGTTTAGTAAAATATGGTTTGAGTCTTTATGGTACCTTAACCAACATGTATACAAAACCCAAAAATGCACGAGCTTCAACCGTGAACGCACACTCTTAACAATAGCACATCTTATTGTACGTCGAAGTGGAACAGCTGTTAGTTACGATTCATTTACAAGAGCTAACATCAACAAATGTACATAACATAACAAAACGTACCATTTCACTCGCGAGTAAAGAGCCTCACTTGTGGTACAAAGAAGTGTTCAACTCTTATAAATGTCTAACACTTGACTTATGTATACAAGTTCTGGAGTGCACATTTGTAAGCCTAGTGCTCAGGCATGCTGGGTCGACTAATGTCTGTTGTACATTATGCTTTGTTGGTGCGAGTGTTTGGGCTTTTGTCATCTGTGAGATGATCCGGTTAGGACGCTCATAGCACAAACGCTTCATCCCTTAATGTTACACCTTTGTGGTGCCACTCGCATTTACATGGATAACTTTGGATAAATGCTGGTTTCGGTGGTTCAGTAGTTTGTAGTTGCACAGCAGGCTCTAGGTGGCCTCAACAATAAGATTGTGTGATAACAGTTTTACAATTTTAAAATTTATATCCAAGAAAAATATTGGTGTTTAAACAAATAAAGGCCTTAAAGAATATGCTAGAAATGAATTTACAAATTTATTTCCTTCTGAACTGTCAGTTTTACAATCTTTAAGCTAAAGTGTACTTTTACCATGAAGTTCAAGTTGAAGCCCTACACAATGTTAACAAAAGGATTAATAAGCTGAAGTCCTTCTTTAACTAAGTCCCTTGCTCTTTTATGATCAGAAGTTTGTTTAAACACATTTTGTGAATTAACACCTAATCTAATTTAAACGTTTCCGTTACTAGCTTATTTGTGTCTGTCAAACCTCAATTATACAACATTTTACACGGGAATAATATGCATTAATAAACCAAGAAGTAACAAAGTCTTGAACCTCGCTCGAATCTCGACGTAGGTTTTACGCTCACATTATAAACGAGTACCTTAACTAATCTTTCTCATTGTGTAGAAATAAGTGACCAAAAGTGTTAAATGCTATTTTTCTCAATATAATATAAAGATAATATAGATCTTAATTTGTATAAACGCTAAATAGCTAATTAATACTAAGATAATATTAAGATAATATAATTATACTTCACAATCATCTTTCTTAACCTTTTACTTTAATAGTAAGAATCACAAAAAAACTCATTATAAGTTAACAAGCTTACTTAATACGTATTACTTAACATCTGGGGTAAAAACGGCACAACAGTTAAAGGTATGTACCGATGGAGACATAAAAGATGATCTGAGTGAGTGTTGCAAGTTGAGTATGTGAGCGGATGATACAAAGATACATGTCTCTCGCAAGGTGCTGTAGCTTCTGAAGCGGGGGGAGAAGCTAGACGATGGATTCAATTGGACGTTCAACGCTGCGTCATCCGGAGCCTCAGACGCCTTAATGGACCTGTCGACCCTGTTTACCTCAACCCAACATCTTCACAGGGTTTCTTAAAGTAATTTTAAGAATCGAAGTTCAGTATTGAAACTGATTTTACCTGGGAGAACATACGTATTTTGTTCGAACCTTTCACTGTTCAATCAATCGATATTGCATTCGTTTACATTCCAAATCAACTCTTGCCGGATATCAGAGATGTATTCAGAAAGAAATATTAAACTCGGAAGAAGGCTTATGACAATTTTATCTGAGGCACGTAAAGGTTCTTAAGCTCGGAGCGGGACCAAACGTCGTTCGTCTTGAGAAATGTCGACATATGCAGACGTGCCCTGCATCGCACATCTTTGTCACGGTCAACCGCTTTTAATCTTCTTCACCCGCCGCATCACAACTTTCCACCAAATTGCTAAACATATCAAGGGACAACAATATTATTCTTTCCGTAGAATAGCTTTTATCTTTAATTTCATAACTGAAAAAACTATACCTAAATGTATCTCATATTTATTTTTTAATTTACAGACGTAAACGTGTTGTATTCAAATAACTAGTATTGATAAGACAAGAACATGCCATGAAAAACGTTACAATAGATAGACCTTCGTTTTACACTGTTTGATTTAAACCTTGCTAAACATTAATCATAAAAACGTTCATACTTAACATATAATAAAAGCATAGCCTAAACCAAAAATAAGGAAGAAGGAAAACCCCAACAAGAAGAAAAACCACACAAATCCGACTGAAATAAAAATAGTGTCGTTTCAACAGAGAATACCCGTGTACAATGAATGTTTTAGTTTCTACACGCGTGTTTTACATTACTTAGCATTTTCACTCATTTTAAGTGTTCTATACTTAAAGTGTGGAACTCTCTTTACGGGACCGAAGGTGCCTTTTTAAAAGAACACCTTAGTAACCCAGATAATTAAAAGCAAAAAGGATTATAGTTGAATGTGGTAACCTTTTTACATGTACGTAAATGTTGAGTTGAAGACCGAAGTCGAGTCTAAGAGTAAGGTTAGAGCAGTTTTCAACTTAGTTGCATTATTTTCTTTCACATTCACGATTATAACTGGCTGCATGTGAATATGACAAGGAGGGGTTCAAAGAGCAAACAAGGGAGAAAGCAGATGTAAAGAGAAATGAGAAACGTCGTGTGTTTGAGTAAGCATCTTGTCAGTGACAAGATATTGGAGATATTATTAAGCTTGTTTGCTGGTGCTATTTACATATGTAATAGAAGTCGTAAAGGTTAATGCATAAGCAGACGTGCATACAAGACTGAATAGGATCAAATATGCTATATAGTAATTAGTATGAGACGTGGTTATAGAGAGGAATAAGATCACTTTTCATTTCATATAGCTGACGGATAGCGCTACCGTAAATCCTACCGAATTTCCTAAAACGGGGTAGAAATTACACCGGAAGTGCCCTTTTTGACCCCTTTTTGAACCCTTGTGACCATTCTACGGGTCACATTTTTACCACTTTTTCCTGAATTTGGTGTACAAACTACAAATGTTTTGGAAATATCTAGGCCAAGCTTTTTATCCAGCAAAATCGGATCAATGGTCACCCAGGACCCGTCACCCAGATGCCTTTCCCCCGAAAAATGGGCTTTTATGAAGGTTTGCCATTTGACTTCGGAGGTGATGGGAGGCTCCAAAACTGCAAACCGTTTTGTTCTATGACGATTCCTTCCCTTATTTGGGTTTAAACGATATGGGAGTATGAGAAGTTGATGACGTTGCATGTGTAGAATTTGAGGTGGTAAATATGCCACAGAAAACAATTGATTTTTAATGAAGCAAAACTGTTTGAAATTCAGTGAGTATGGCCACCTGAGCCAGCTGCCGAAGTGATGTGTTGTAGCTAGATGTTGGCCGGCAGCCAGCAGTAAGTAGCTACCCAGAATACGCTTGGAAACCGCTCACACACATCGACATGTTGTGATAAACGCCTTCTCAGACAACTCTCTGATTTATCGCAACCGATTCCTTCCGTGTTATTGTTTCTATAATACAAACAACGTTTGGTGGTATAACAATGCGCTTTTTACGATACGAAATTATTGGTTTCTAATAAAATTTCCAAAACGCATCACAGTAGTTTTGGACATTTATTATTAAATGTTGTATAGGGACACAATGTAACACTTTTGTGAAATGCAATGATACGAGTAAAATCATATGTGACAAAAAATACGTATTAATTTGTTGTTGTCAATGGTAGAATTTCCGAGGTTGAAATATTTTACCGTTTACGAATGTTTTCCATACATTTTTAGTGAGCAAAAAGGACACGACGATTCGAGATCAAGAATCTAATTCAGTTTTAAGGTAAAATTTAGCTTTAAGCATGATGTTTAAGGTTTTGTGTTATGTTTTAGGTAACTTTTCAAGTAAAGACTAGATCGAATTCCAAATCCCAAAACACCATGTTCCTCTTATTCACTAACAGACCTACAGAAAAACTCAATATTATTTCAACCTCAGTAGTTTATTTGAGTAACAGTGATTTTATTCGTTAAAGTAAGTGTTGTGTGTATTAAATTATTTTTAGTATTTGAAATGTTAAAACTCTTTCTATTTCTCAACAAAATACGCAAAGTTATCTTGTTACTTTATATTATATTAGCAGTAGATTCAAAATAATCTAAGAGTAGACAACATGTTAAATGAGCTTAATAGAAAAAACTAGTAAAAAGAGCAGCGGGAAATTTGTTGTAAGCCCGCATTTAAGCTGGAGAGTAATGAAGTACAAATATGCGACGTATTTATCATTCAGACAGCGCCTGTTCAGCGTTTAGCGACTGAACGCCATTCCACAACATGTATACATGCTGTTCTACACGCACGTGTTCTAGGTTACACTACACTACACTATCTCATATCTTATACTCACAGTTATACAGGGCAGTTTTAAATGTAACCCCCACCTTAACTTTTGAAAAGGCAAAATTTTTAAAACCCTTTCAGGAATGTTTTATAGGATTCTGAAGTTTATTTTGACGTACTTTGCGTAACCCACCCAAAAAACGAAGGGGGGAAGGCCCCCCAAATCTTTTAAAATATAAAACCTCATTGTGGCAAAAGAAAGTAAACTTAAATATACAATATACAAATTCATCGACGCAAAAAAGTTTTATCTCGACTAGTTTTCTTGCACTACCCATTTAAAGATTCTAAGAAATCAGCTACAAAATGCTACATTTAACATAAAACTGTTTTAACGACACATTTTTCTTGAAAGTCTTAAGATGAAAACATTACAACCCTATAACATAATCCCTTTGGGTATTTTGAAAAAAAGAAACGTGTTACAAAAAATAAAACAATTTTAAATGTAGCATTTTTATTTCAACACATGTCGAAATAAAAAGAGGGGGTTTTGTATTTAAACTATTTGGAAAGACCCTCCCGGTTTTAGGGGGTGGGGAGGTAACGCAAAGTACGTCAAACCAAACTTTAGGATCCAATAAAAACATTACCCAAGGATTTTTAAAAATATTTCCTTTTTCAAAAGTTAACGTGAGGGGTGGGTGGGGTATTCTCACCCTGTAGGTCGGCTAACTGTGTGTTATAGACTTATCGCAATAGCGTTTTTATTAATTATCAATCACGATCCACGATGATTCATTCATTTATTACGTAAACAAAAGTAGTGTTTTTCGAACTATTAAGAGTTTATTGTAACTAAGGTTCCTCCTGTAAGAAAAGAAAAGCCTCCATCACACCACTTAGAAATCTTCTATTATTGAACTTCTGCTGATTGAACTGGAAATCTGTTACTGTATATAAAAAACCCTTTTTAAACCCATTGCCGTTTCACTAAATAATTCTACTGGGCACACAGTTTGAACATTTCTACTATCCCCATTGTAATTTTAATTTCAAACCGTCAAAATGTTCGACAACACTTTTACCTTGGTGGTCGTTGTTATCTAGAACAAACAAAAGCTTGTCCTGAACTTCCAGCAGAGTTTTGTTAAATAAACACACTCTTTTAGAGCAGTTTAAATTTGTTTTGTTTCAGGAGACTTTAATAAAGTTTGAAACAGAAGAAAGTTTGCAGTGTTGTGCCGTCGCTTGCCATTAAAGCAGCTTAAGTTCCAGCTATATTCTTTATTGTTGATCCCTGGATGTCCGGGCTGTATTTTATTATAATTTATAAGTCACTGTGTTTGCCTGTGAAAGATGACTGTATTATGTATGGTGTTTCATATTGGATTATCTATGATTATAACACGATTTACATTGGAACTGCTTCGTATAGTTGTTAGTATTCTTCAAATTTCGAAACTTACTTAGTTTACCGCATTTCAAAACCCGTTGTTTATGACCGTTCTAATGATTGTTAAGTTTATGGCCTTTACTAGGTAGTAGGTAGTATTAATGACCTAGAAGAGAATAAAATAGGAGCACAATGTAATAACCAAACTTTATCTTTGGTACACATAACATTTACAGAAATTTAAACACGTTTATATTTCATGTTTAACAATCAATTTTCTGACAAGAAGTAACTGTAGCTTCCCAAAATACATAAAAGCAAATTCTAAGCACAATAATAATTTGTTCGTCAAAAGACTAGTCTACATTGTATAGTAAACAATTTAATAATATAGTCTTTGCAATGATGAATTACCCATTCAATCACATTGATAATAAGTACTCGCATAGCTCTAGACGCTGGTTCGTATGTTATGAAAGCTTATAGTATCCTAAGATAGTTACACGGTTGGGTACCTCCATAACGTAGAGTAAAACAAGTTATGACTCTATTATCATGTATGTATGTTAATTAAGTTGCTTAGCTAAGTGATATTCTATAATCGCGTTGCATAAACACTCCTACTGACCGCAGACTTGAAGGCCACTTACACACGTAGGCGAGCTGACTCATCCGATCCGTGTTCAAAGCAAGTTTTATACAGTACACGTATGAATAAATTATTGTACTTCCGAACATGGTGTAAAATGCAAAGATGAACCCATCATGTAGGCACCACCGTCGTGCTAAAATGTATGTAATCGTCATAGATATTAAACGAAATATTCTTGTGAGCGTTTGAACATTTCTACAGTTTGTTTTAATAACTGTATCAAAACTGTTTGTTATTTCACATCTTAAGGCAGTGAACATATTGGCTCCAAAGAACTAAAATTATAGTTTTGAACCGCCAAAATTTAAATATTTCATGTTTACTCGCCAACTTTGAAGGCTTTGAAAGCAAACAAATCAGTTCTACAATATAATATTCTATATTCATGCTACTATCAGAGTACTTTCAGCAGTTCTTAACTGCGTACTTTGTTATTGTCTCATCACTGTGGGTTTTATACGCATAAAATATATACTAATAAAACCTCAGCTCAAAAATTAACGAATTTTTCAGTGACTCCTTCTTGAGAATTTATATAGTCTCCAATAACTCATGCGTTTCAGAGTAATCAATATATCTTGGGTTGTAAAATACAGTCCAATAGTAATAGTTCGTTAGTTTAATTACTGTGTGATATAGGTTCACCTACATTGTTTGCGATAGTATTAACGGGCGTCTCTTGGCAACAATGTGTGGTTTACTTGTTTTTCGAATTACTTATTTTATTGCTTATGTATGACATCATTTCTTTCCTCTGATGATGATTAGAGATCTGATCAATCTCGATGACTCTTTCAAATATTAGTAATTATATTACACCTCCCATTGAGTGATTTAAATACCTTTCGGGTTTACAAAACAATAGTAGGCTATATACTTTTTCGAAAGTTAATGACTACTTTTGTCTTCAAGTTGCTTAAGTATTCAAAGACCAATTTCTCAGAAGTATGGTTTTTATTGTTTTCATGATTTTATTCCCATCTATTGTTCAAACCAAACATAATACATTTTCAGTTTATTTCGTTAAAAAAGCTGTTAACGATTAACACACAGTATGTGCGGAGCATCAATAAGTTCAAAATTACTATCGGCGCCAGGCCAAAGTCCAACACCAACACCGGGAATAGTATAGCTATCATAAGTATCAAAGTGAAGAACTTGCAGATGAGCCACACCTTCACCAATGACGGCTTCCTCTGACTGATGCCCAGGAGAAGACTGGATGCGAGGAACACGTTGAAGAAACTGACAACGAACCCTACCAAAGCGTCTGTTTCCAAGTCTTCGGGAGTGTGTGCACCACTGGCCCGAGTCCTCTTCACGGCGTCCAGAGCGATCCAGTAGAACAGTGTGCCGATGTAGGAAGTGACCAGCTCAAACCATCCGATAATCTTGGCTCCTGTTTCCAGTGAAAGCCCGCAGCAGCAACTGTTGAGCTGTGGAATCATGGAAGACATTGTGACTGTGTTTTATATGTTGTGTGTATGTGTCAGTGGGAATTGTGAATAATGTTTTGTGTTGTTGGATTACAATTTGTTTGTTTTTGTGTCCATGTTGCTAAGTAATGCACAAGGTTTCGCATTTGACACGTTTGGTTTATCTGTTTCTGCATGACTTCGAAGAGGGTGTAGACGAGAAAAACAATGTACCTATTTAATTTTATTATTACTAGTTTTCAAATTTTCTGATCTAATCTCCCAAGCCGTGTTGTCTGTGTAAAAGGGACCTCATATGACAATAGCCTCGAAAAGGTTCTGAAAATATCTATAGCCTGTCCTATTGAATACATCACATGTAAAAATATACACTAAAACCTTGTGTCGGAAGATATTCAGATGATGTGAGACGAAGTCACAGAGAAAGGGTGCCTGGAGACCATTTCTAAACCAATTACCCGCGAAATTGAACATCACAACTCCACGATTGGTTTACAACTTGTTCTTCTGTCAAGCCATTTTCTTAAAGTTGGATCTGATTGATCGAAAAACTCAGCACTGGAGTCTCAACTCTGAACCGGCTCAGGAAATTGAAGAATTATAAAGTCCTTGGAGTAAAGGTTGTCTCTTGGCACTTTAAATGTTTTTTTTTCTTTGAGAAAACGGCAAAGGAAATTGCAATTGAAAGTACCTTTCAATGAACTTCTATACGTTTTTAATAGAACAAATAAGTACACATTTTTAATTTGAGTATTTTTATTGCAATTATAATATTCTATTTATGTTTTATGAGATAGCTTTCGTGTTTGTGCAGTATAAAGTGTACAACCCATTTTAACAAATTTTCGAACTTTATAACAATGCCATTTAACCTAATTTCACGCTTTTAAATTAGTGTTTTTACATACAGCCTATTTTCAATTTGAGAAATTATACATATATTTTTAAAACTACACATTATAAACCCTTTAACCATGTACTCTTCATGGAAAAAGATTGAAGTGTAATTGATTCCCTTAAAATTCCCCTAGAGTAGGTAATATACTACACGCCGTGCAAATACCCACTTAAAAGAATTGTGATGGGATCAGTTTCATTCCTGAGAAAATAAATAATTTTGCAACAGCGGCTGTTCTATGACTATTATTAACTTTTATTAAAATTGTAAATACACATTTGTGTTTATTTTTAGGTAAGTCATTAAACCAGTAAACCAGTTTATGCTCGTATTAATCCTATCTTGATTTAATCCTACTTACTTAGTGGTACAACGCAAGTGACGGTTAAAAGAGTTTCTAGTTTATAGACTGAATGGGACAAATGTTTAACGTAGGTCAACCAGTATGTTAGATTACTTACATTTCGTTTGGTAGGTATTGGAAGCTGAATGTGCGGAAAGTGAATTTCGAACTGGACGATGCGAATGGGACGGGACATATGTTGTGGCCTGAGAGTGTCTTGGGTTGTGGTTAGTTGAATGACTTGGGTTGGTATGGTTATAATCGAGTGTGTACAGATTGTCAGGTTATGGGTAGTCAGCTTTGGTAGAGTTGAGTAAAGGTAGAAGTTTAAACCAGTGCGATACATTAATACACGAGTAGGCAATATTTCTGTTGTAGGTTTGGCTATGCCAGCCCTGCAGCAAGTGGGCGAGGGATGACACTGACAGCCCACATGTGTTGAAGAGAAGAGAAGGCTGTGCAGTGAAGGGGAAAGCTGGGCACATGTCATCGCACTCACTGCCTCCTGATATTAATGATCCACATATTGTTCCTCGACTGGCTAAACATTCATTTTCATCACAAAGTGCGCTGCCGGCAGATTTGCTTTTTGTCACCGGCCATTGTGACAAGTTCGGAGTACGCGTGGAATCGGTGTTTGATTTTCAATGCTAAATCCGTCTAGGTTTCAACTGTGATTTGTTATGGTTGTTATGTACAGAATTTTTACTAGCCCTGACGTTTTGTGGAACAGTCTCAAAATATATCTGATAATGCCTGGGGAAGAAAGACTTTCGCGTGAGACGCACTGGTAATATTTACTATCATTGCCGTTTTATTATGAACTCATTCAACAAAAACAAAATTAATCAAAGATTGTTGGGATTTCAATTGAAAAATAGGCATACACGTTTAATTCAGAATTATTACAGTTAATCTTTAAGGGAAACAATTTAATACAACAGCCGTTAAACTCTTAGTATTGAGCCTTCAACCTTATTTTAAACTGCACTTTTCTGTACCATTTCTGCAGGTACTGTAAAACAAAGATATATCCGCAAGCTGTGTAAATATAAAAGTAGGAAAGATAAAGAATGAAAGAAAATATTCGTCAAATAATTGCTTTATGAAAGTTTTCTTTCCGAAGCGTCGCACAATTAGAGCAATGCGGAGCCACGTTTCAGGTGTAAGAGTGATCCAGTTTCAAAGAGACCGGTAATTAATTTGAACTCTCAGAAAATTCCTCAGTAAAACTTTATCCGAAGACTTTTCTTTAATAAGTTTCCTGGTAAAGAAATAAACAATCGGAAACATTTCTTCTAACAACTCAGCTTTACGTAACAAGGATTGAGTTAGATAAGGCTTTGCGTATTAATTAAGCAAAGTTTGAATTAATTAAAGTTTGACAAGAAAGTAAAGATACGATCTGTGTCTGGTGTTTGGTAAATAACTCTTGTATGGGAGCAAGTTATATTGTGGAAAGGGGGGGGGAGCTCCTGGGGCAAGGGTTTCCCTGAACACTTAGCTCAGTGTGCCTGTGCAACCTCAACTGAACTTGTAACTATTGATTATATCACAACATGCAAACATTGTTGAGGTGGTTGATTAGTTGCCTGTTATCAGTTAATTAAAATAAAATACTGATTTGAGCTTAATTTGCCTGAAAAGATTAGTGTGGACTATTTGAACTACGAAATTATATAGGATATGAAAATATGTATCAAATGCAACAAGCAAACATTATAGCTCGTAATTTAGTACGCAAATGTAGACTTTTTTTAAAGATTTTTTGTAGTCATCCATGGTAAACCAACTTATTTTAATTTGTTAGTTTGTACCAAACATAGGTTTTTATTTTACGTGGTTTGAAAAAGGCCTTTTAAAATGGCATAACTTTAACTTAGGTTGCTTAGTAAGGTTATTTATGAATCGTAAATAATTTAACCAACACTGGCTCTTTGGCCAATTCTAGTTAGACAAGTTCAGTGATAAATTGAGAAGGGTTTTACAGTATTCAATGTTCCTTTAATCTCATAGCCATGAAAATGCGAAAATTATCGAAGTGTAATTGTTTTTATTTAAATAATATAGATAATGAACGCAGGTGCGAAAGCAATGTACAAATAGCGGGTAAAGCCGAGTATTGTGGCATAAATCGATTGCGCGGCCACACACATCAAGCGCTGCTCATAAATCTCAGGGTTTCATGTTTATTTTAGGAGGCCACTTTCTTCCGAGAACTTGCCAAAATGTGAAAACGGGGCTACTTTGGCAGAACACACTCTTGGCACAGGTAAGGGTCTGTGAATATCATTTTTACTAAATGTCTGCAGGCCTGAAAGAGTTAAACTCATACTTGCACGTGTGGTTAAAGAAATATAAACATTGATTAAGTTTTACAGTTTGATGATTTATTATTAGAACTGTTTTCATACATATTCACCTCCTATAAGGATAACAGAAATCCTGGGGTATTGTGTACGTATAAGTTCGTCGGAATACTACGAAAAGTATAATTATTCACTGGATCTCGCGGGACAATTCCAAAAATTTTCAGTGATTTCTGGCATAAGTTTAATTTAACATTAACCCAAATTCAATTCGTTTCGATAAAATCATCAATAGCAATATTAAGGAATCATTTATACAACAACAACTAAATTTTGAACAGTATTCTTTGTTATAGCAAATTGTATTGTCAATAAAATGAAATTTGTGTAATACATTTCTTTATATAGTGTAAACTTTAGAAGACACCATTATTTGGTAGTCTTGCATAACTATTTCGTTTAAAATTTAATAGACAGCTAACATGTTTCATTTAATGCGTTTACTAAGTCAAATTAATTTATTACCAACATCATCGCAACATGTGTAAAATAGCGTAGATATATATATCGTGCCAAGAGTGAGACAACAACACTGTTTGTAAGGTTTCTGTAATCACAGCTGAACAAAGAAGCCATCAAGTGAACTACATTGAGTGACAAAGCTATTGGTCACTTAAGTGTCATCCTATGCCGTTCAATTTACCCTCTACCTGTCCCCGCTTGAGCTAACGTCTGTCTATCTCAGACTTACATCCCATTTCAAACTTTGCAACAGTTCACAATCAAATTGACAAATCTGAATTTTAAAAACTTATAATAAAATTTATTGGGGAACTTAAGAGCTGTTTTACGAGTAATTGGTACAGATAAGCCAATCATAATACGCAAAAACTCATACTAAACTGTATAGTACCATTATTCCTTATTTCTTAGTAAATACTTTTGTGTATTAGCGTTGTGGTGTGAAGTATCATGTTGTTACTGTGTCGTATTAACCAATATTTATAATTTGATTCTTTTTAAACTTCAAACACCTAGCCTAGTTACAGCTAAATTGTACAGTTAAATTACAGCTATACAATAATAGACAATATATATCAAAACATAAACAACAAAGCACCCTTAAAAAACTAACTTTTCTCTTTTGGAAAAGTATTATGTTATTTATGTTTATATATATATATTATCCCGAGTAACTCTCATTAGTTACTCATCATTAAAATGTTCATCACAATAATCAAAATGTCAGTTAGAACCATCAAATAATATTAATAACAGACACTATTACTTTGTTTAAAGTTTGTTGTTGACGATGGGAGAATTTCATAGTTTAAACTACTATTGCGGACTTAGCTTTCTTGTAGCTAAGTTTTTAGTGTGTTTTATGCTTGTAGTTTTGTTGTCTAGGCTATGTTTTTAAGTATTAGTATTGTAACTCTAATAGCTACATGTTGTTTGGTTGTGTTTGGCAAGCCAGCTTATGTTGATTTATTTAGGCCAGCTCGTTTTCTAATGTTCTGTGTTATTTTTAGGTTACTTTTCACCTGAAGACGGGATCAGATTGCAGATCCCGAAATGTTGTGATCTTCTTGCTCACTAACGATAGAGAATGTTCGCAATAATAGTTTAAATTCTGAGACACTATTAGTGCCAAGTAAAGGTTTCAGTAAAGTGCCTAAAACAATTGTGTAAACTATAAGCAAGTGACAAGGAAAAGTTTAGAATTAAGTATGTATTTATGTAGATTTTCTCACCTTTGAGACAGAACAAACAAAACAATGAGATGAAACTCATTAACCAAGAAGCGAGGCGCTGCCAACTCAGACAGACACATTCCAACTTACTTACAAACAAAACAAACTCAACAGTTTTAATGAAGATATTAATTTCTTACTAAGTGAGATTCCGGATAAACAAGTTGAAGAATATTTAAATTTGCTGCCTCGAGTTCTTTTCTGCAGGGATGAACTTTCCCTTTGTTTGAGGTCTTAAACAGACAGTTACGCTTTTAGATGTTATCATTAAGACTATAAAAATAAGTTTACTATAGTTTCGCAAGAGTCGAATTAAAATTATATAATATCAACTTAAATACGCCAATTTATAGTTGATATTATGTTAACTCAAGCAGACACATTCTACTGAAATACTTCAAGGTTTTTATGAGGGAGACGAACTAATTTATAGGCGACAAAACACTCCTTCCCTCAAACTAATCCATCGTATATAAAGACCAATGCCTTTACCTATATACTAAACTAAATCGTTACAGGGGTTACTAACGAGGAAGGGTCAAAACTGTAGAGGATAATGTGTAAACTAAGTAAATGAGTCAAGTTTGAGGTACCGCCTGAGGTTCTGCTGAAACAGTATGCTGCACAAGTTTACTGCTACAGTCTAGAATAACGATAACTTTCAATCAACCTTTGACCTTTGTTTATTTTATATTTGCTTTGGAATTTTATACCAGGACTTACTAATACGGACCAAATTGCGATTACTCCATTTTTTAAAGCTCTATATATTCAAAGATATTTTGTAAGTATACTGTCAGTAAAATCATGCAAATCATTATTTAAATTTCGAATGTCACAACCTGTTTCATTTCATCTATACATTACATACACGTAAGATTTAACACTTTTGATTAATACATATTTTGAATACATCGATTTTACAAGAAATAAATAGCACATAAACACCTAATTAACGATTGCTGTATTTTACCATGTTAATTATTAACTGTGTTATAATTAACCGTTTCGCTCTCTCGTTAGATCAATTTCTCAAAGGTCTTAATAATTTACACTTCATATTCCAGTTAATTGGATAAAAACAAAATTTAAACCAGAGTAGTTGCGCTTTTTCAGTGATAAACATGAAATGTTTGGTGTATAGAACAGTAGGCCTACATAAGAGAATAATAGGACAAACATAAATATATCGCACTAATATAGTTGTTGGATAATTTAGGATAGTTGTTGGATAATGACGCTTAACTTCACCCAGAAAGTCCTTATCTGCCATCAATATATTTAAAACTCTGCCTGAGAACATTCGAGAGATGAACAACAAAGCTTTCAAGACACGGTTAAAGCAAGCTCTGACATCAAGGCCATTGTACTCTTTACGTAAACTCGATGAAAACCCGCTCGTAGATCCGTAACCTTATCCCTACCCGTTAAAAATGTACAAATAATAGTGTAAGGCTGATTACTTACTTCGTTCAAGTAAGTATTCAGCGACAGTTGGCATCTCTGCTTGAATGGACAGTTGGTAGCCCTGCCACCAATAGGATAGCAGACATCAGTTTCAATAAAATAGCTCAGTTTCAGCCAATCAGTGACTGAAGAAAGTACTCCACAGCGAGACCGAAATACCTCAAGCTAACTATTATGATGTTTTGACGCATTGTGAACGAAAAACCTAGATTATAGCTGTGACATCGGTCGCATGTTGAATATCTAACAGTTAAAATCTACATTATATTGAAGTCAGAGATCGCAGGGTAAAGTGGCTAATATGTAATGTCTATTAATAACGAGTATGAAGCGGCAAGACTGTTGTAGGTCATGTTGTGGCTACCTTATGTGGAGCTGAGCGTCCTTGAGATGACTCATCAAGTCCTGCCTCACCCAGCTGTGTAGCAGATCTCACACCTCCAGCTGTGTACCCGTGCTTCACCACGGCAAACATGCAACCTATAGTGCCGTGTGTAGGAGGAGGGTGGTGTGACATCGTATTATGTAAGACTTTATACGTCACATTTTTAACTTGGTTTATTTCGAGATATAATTATATTGTTGACTAGAAAACGTATTTTTAAAAGAAAGTCTTATTTCATAATTTATATTGTTACGATTTACTCAAAACAAACCATTTTTAGTATTCTCTTTACGAAAGCCAATGTCATTACGTTAGTTTTCAAGCGTACATGGGATTGTCAAGATTAAATAGTTAGCCTACTATTAATCTCACACATTATAAAATCATCATAAATTCAATTATTTTAATGTAGACGTTATGTAAGATGTGTGACTCCTATACAGTATCACCACTACAATATCGTACAAGTCATTACAAAAAACCTCTTGAGAACAAACCTGAAGGACTTTGTATCAAAGAAGCTAAGTATTATTCTTGGCAATTATTTTATAATCAAAGGATACTTTTAATAAAGGAGCGGGTATCAAAGAGAGCTCGACAGGCGACCAGTTTCAATACTCAAAGAAACTGGTAATTAATTTCAAGTAACTGGATTCTTAAAACACGTTCCGATATCGTATCCTCATCTAGTACTTCTGAATACCTTAGCCAATTAAAGCTCAAGTATGAACCGATATTATGGGTATTACTCAAAATATGTGTATTTAAACTACATGTAAACTTCTTAATGACTGTAAATAATTGAGTATTGATTTTAAACCGATAAATATATTTCAAACTACACACAAACTGCGTTTAAGTTATTGATAGGCTATTCAAAATGATCATAAAATGGGGCCCAACCGATTAAACAGGCTTCAAATTGTGTGTTAAATTGTTTAATTTAATAGTTATAACGTGTCTTACAATTCAACCGGTAAACCAAAACTTGAATCATCGTGAGAACAAGTTAAACGTTTTGCATTTAACTTGCAACGTAAAATCGAAACACCGATTAATCTGTCATTTTAGGTTTTCCTAAATCCAAATTTATATTGTATTTCTAAAACAATTGAAGGAATTTCATACTTTATATGTGCATGGATACAAATAATAAGGGCCATTCTAGGCTGTAAATTTATCATGGAACATGAAACTATTTATTTTAGTTTACGGAAAAGAGTATATGATGTAGCTACACAATAAATTCTACACCGGGAGATTCCCTTCATAAATCCTACATTCGATTTCGCAAAACAAAGTTCCAGCTAGCAAGCAATAAATACTACTGAATTTGTCTTTCAGATAAGGTTCGATTGAACCAAGTTTTGTAAGCTGCATAGAAACATTTGTACATTTGCATCGCATATAGAAATACCTTTGTTCTTTGGATGGAAAGTAAAAAATAGGCTACGAGTTGAAACCTTGACATTTGTAAAGCAGAACTTTTCGAGTTTCATTTTTTCAACAAAAACACATTATTCTTTGCGCCATTCAAACAAATTATCAATTCCTAAACACTCGACATCTTTTTTTCAAAAATCATACGGTTTATAACGGAATAAACCTTTTTAACAAACTTCCACTTCATCTCAGGTTGGAATCGGACCTCTGTAAATTTCGAAAAGACCTCAAAAGTATTTTGGTCGATCTTGCCTGCTACAGCGTTCGGGACTTTGACAAACTAGCATACCAGCACATGAATGTATAAATGTAAATAAGCTAGAAATATAAATATAGATTATCAATAATTTGTAGAGGAATTGTTAAAACTGTCACTTTACTCAAAGAAGGAAATTGTTTTTGTTAAGAAAATTATTATGTATGACTTTGCCAATGCATGTATATTGTTAATCTGGCTCAATAAAGACTTTGACTTTTAAATTGGACGAAACTCCCAACCCTTAAACGCAAGCAAAGGTTGCGTACCTTTTGAAGGGTATAGATTTTTATTTCATAATTCATTCATCAATTATATTCACAAATTAAATGAATATTTCTTCAATTTATTTATTTATTCAAACGTTTATTTATTCCATTACACCATTTATACATTGAGGTAGAACATAAACTAATGTTTCTTCTCTATTTATGGTACGTAAAACGTAATGATTTCTTTCGTTCCGCAACTTGTTGTATTCTTTTAATTGGTTAATCTGCCAGACAATGTGGTACTTTGTAGCCTGTTTGGTGATCTTAACAAAACAAATAACGACAAACGTTGATCGAGGCGAAGCTCGAACTTGCGAACTTTGGATCAACGGTACGTCACCGACTCAGTCACCAGACCTTAGATTTGGTATTCCTTAAGATTGAAACTGTGCTTGACAAACTACACTAAAACTTTGACAGAGTCACAAATCAATGACAGTACAAAATTCTGATAGTTAGATTTAACTTTGTTAACTTGAATGTTTAGATCTTCAGGTTAAACCTGCACAACTACTTCTTTTTCCTGTAAATCAGATCCAGAACTAAGTTACTCGTATGTATGTATAACTAGTGTTATCACAGTATCAATAAGTTGCAGTAAGTGGCCGAACTGTAAACCAATCGCGAGACTTGTGACGTTCAATTTGTCGAGTAATTGGTTCTGAAATGGTCCCCAGACGCTCCATAATTGCATTGCGTCTCTCGGGTCCCTGTCTCAGATCATTTCAGCATAACTTTGCTTCAAACCTTCGTTTCCTCAGCAACTTTTAATTAAGTGCGACGCCGAGTCATTAAAACCTTTATTGGCAAACGTATTTTGAACAAATAAATTTTCTGGAAGAAAATAGATTATACGACAACTTCCTGAAAGAAAGTCCTACCTCCATAACACTTATTCCGAAAGAATATATTAAATGCCATTTTAAATTTATTTGAGTTTTTTTAGTTTAATAGTTTCAATTCGGTACCAGAGTCATTCGTGTTATTTATAAACCACTTTGCATGATGTGATCCGTCAGTAGGCCTACACTGTGAAAAAAAAGAAAAAGATTTCCTGTAAAATAATAGAAGACCTCAGTCTATATTTCAGTCATATATACTATCCAAAGGTCCCTTAGTTGTCTTGCTATAAGGATTGTTGAAAAGAATACACAATTTGTACCCAAAAGTATTGGTAATTTCTATAAAGAATATTTATATTAACTTAGTAGACATAATATTGTAAGACACTTACTTTAAGTCACATACAAATATGTTACATATAAAATATCTTAGCAAAATATTACTTTATAGATCAGCTAGAAAGCGTGAGCTTAGGTTATTATGGTTGGATTTAAAACAGATGAATTGAAGAACTGAATTTAGAAAAATAAGAGGAGCTTAAACCTATCCTACGTGCTCAGTGTTATCTACTTGGAAAGAAATGCATGTTATAACTTTAGTCGTATAGTTCTGAAGCACAGAACATTTTTATTCATAATATGCCAAGCATGCAAGCACAGAGAAACGAACTCTACAGAGCCCGGTAGTCTATGCAAGATGCTCAGAATGACATAGTATAATTCATTATAAGTACCGAAAACAAACTTTATTGTTGCGAGATCGACTTCAAGTGCAAGACGAAGCCAACCACCTGAATTTGATCAAGCAATAGTAGACTAAAGATCCTTCGGTACGAGTAATGAACGACACTTTACATCATAATAAAATATGTACTACTAAAACATTTATACCTGCATTTATTTTGAACATTTAAATACGTATTATGTGTAAATAATCAGGTGCACGGCTGCCACTGCACAGAAAGCGTTGTTTATTAATACATGCGGCTGTCATTTCATGAAAAACAAGTTACGGGTATCACAACCGTTGGAAACACATATTTTGGCAGTAGTATAACTCAAACGTTACATGAGTTTATAATATGAGACTTACCTAGGTTTTCATTCAAGTGCGAATGCCGGTTTGAGTTCTGAAAAAAAAGAATTTAGATTAATTTTCAGATAAGAGCGAAAAAAGAGAGGAAACAAGAGGATCGCAATACAACAAACAGCTGCCGATATAAATAGTGCTACTGTGATTTTTGTAATAAATAACAGATGGATTTTTGTAGCCGATTGGAAGCATATGTTTCAAACTTTGGTAAAAAAAGACCACTTTGAAGCACATGGATATATACCAATATTTTAGATCTCTTAAAACTCCATTTAAAAGTAGAAATCTAACCATGCAGCTCCAATCCGCTCTAGATAATCTGTTTGACATTATGCACAATTTATGACACACATGAAAGAAACATCATCACACGAGAACAACGTTTGTTGAACTGCGAACCTTTGCTAAGCCTATTAAAACGTGGTTGTTAAAAATTGACGTAAGTTTTCCTAGTTTCTAGCCACTAGCAACATATAACTCTTTGCTTCTAGACTACAACCATCGGTTAGACTACTTCACTCTTGTTGTCGAGCGTACTGCCTACTTCAGGTACAGTGGTACAGTGTTCAATATTAAATAGACATTTGTTTCATTTGTATTCATTACTATGTAGTTCTCAAAGGCCCGTTTACCTAGAGTAGTAACTTAGTGATATTAGTTCATACTCACTAGTAAGTCAGTTTTAATGTATCATTGGAAAAACGGTTCATCTGTAATTCGAATCATAATAATATAATTTTTAAAAATAATAGCAAGCTTTAAAATAATGCTTCTAAAAAACGTAAGCGTAAAAATTTCTGGGGCAAGTTTTCCTTAGTTTGCGAAACTCAGGTTAGACAAAAGCAACGCATCATTAATATTGAGAAAACAATTAATAACGCCGGAACTGGCGGGGCTTAGGGGGAAAAATGCTAAACTAACCCGGCGTTGCAAGCTTTTAACACAATTATGACACGCAAACCGTATAGGATTAATATAATGAGTTTGCGCCCTCGTTCCATATTTAGTGTTTAACACTCAGTCCAACGCTTGGTTATATCAATGTTACATCAGTTCTAGCATATATAACATTCATGTATTTCCAAAACTCGCAAATTGTTACAATACATTCTTTTTAAAATTTTTAGCTATAGCTTATGGAATATAAGTCTGCAAAGTTCAATACAGTTTTGTAGTTATAACGTGTGTTTATTATTGTCTGCATATAATCCCAGAGCAGACTAGCAGAAAGAATCATATAAAATGTAGTAAATAAAATGTATGTATACAATTGTATGTTTATGTAAAATTTTCAAAATCAACTTATATGTTTTATCTTATAGCTTTGTTTTGTACCACTTAAAGTTCTGACTAAACTATATTGCGTTTTATAATTGTATATGTTTCATTATCCATAAACAGGTTTGAAAATGTAGCTCCAACCAATTTAGGTGATAACAATTCCTTACACGACAATTCCCTATCATGTGACCCCTCATTTGAAAGGGTATAAAAAGTACAAATTCATTGATACGCTATCGAAAGTAACGGCCCAATTCGTGTTTCATTGTTTGACGTGATATATTAATGCGGTCGCTATCCTTTTCCAAATTTTGGAATACAAATTACGGATTTAATTTCTTTAAAAACTGAATAAATACTGAATTTGTACTTTTATACCCTTTCAAATCTGGGCTCACATGATGGGCTAAAATAAATATTTCAAAGGATCATTCCCAACTACCCCTACTTAGGAGTGGGGAGCAAACCCCCAAAATTTGCAAAAAGAGTTTCATTAGATCCTTAATACTACACTAAAGCACATTCAAAATGTTCATTCGTTCAAAAGTCGGTCCTTTTGAACTTCTGGTATATCTACGCTTGATCATACATTGTGGATTACCAAGAAAGAGCCCGTTTGAACTTTCATTTTAGATCAATAATGCGATGTGAAAAATACAAGTAAGGAAAACGTTTTCACGACGTTTTCCTTATTGACTTGGTTCTATTGTGTAGGTTTCTTCTTGTTCATGCTAAAACATCATAAGCAGTATATCATCAAAGTAGTGTAATATCAAAGTAGCTTTGGCTCGTTAAAGCGGTGAGTAAAATTATTTAAAATGTGATTAAAATCGCTGGATAAGGCATACAAAGACACCAAAGGATAGTTTGATAGTGCACAACGTTATGTTTATAGGTGTAGTGTTAGAATTAATATGCATTTAGCTTCCTACTATACGAAAATCCCTATTTGATCAAATTGCACCAATGTTCAACGCTGGAGGGGTGTCTGGGCCTGACATACCCAAGTAGTTTTGCACGCTCCTTCAAAACATGGAATATTGCAGAGCCATTTAAGATTCTAAATCATTTTGCACAGTGCACTTAATCAGCATTCCGGTACACATTTTCATCAGCATCTAGTTAGCAATTTTGATTGGATGCGTTACAAAAAAGTTCCTCTAACGTAATAGACACACACATTCAGGAAGTTAGATAGAAAAACAAACAAATATTTCCAACGTCAGTTTCGGGTTTCCAACGACTAAACATTAAAATTATTCTAATTTAAGAAATGTACATGCCAAGTCTTACAACAGTGTTAACAGTGAAACAATTAACCAGTATAACCTGTAGAGGTGTGGGATAGCCCACACACTCTCGTCCTAACTTGGAGTAAACACTTGAACTGAGTAAACACACGACACTGCCACATATCCTGTCTCGCGAGCGTCAGCACGCTACAGTCATCAGGCAAACACCAGGGGTTTATGTAACGTGCTGTATACTGTATACGCCCATGTTTCTCACACTCTCGTCCTAACTTGAGTAAAATGAACTGAGTTGCCACATATCCTGTCTCGCGAGCGTTACAGTCATCACGTGCTGTATACTGTATACCCACACATAACTAAACACTTGAACTGAGACACGACACACATATCCTGTCTCGCGAGCGTCAGCACGCTACAGTCATCAGGCAAACACCAGGGGTTTATGTAACGTGCTGTATACTGTATACTGTAGAGGTGTGGGATTGTGTAGCCCAGCTGGTGTGTTTCTCACACACTCTCGTCCTAACTTGGAGTAAACACTTGAACTGAGTAAACACACGACACTGCACACATATCCTGTCTCGCGAGCGTCAGCACGCTACAGTCATCAGGCAAACACCACGTGCTGTATACTGTATACTGTAGAGGTGTGGGATTGTGTAGCCCAGCTGGTGTGTTTCTCACACACTCGTCCTAACTTGGAGTAAACACTTGAACTGAGTAAACACACGACACTGCCACACATATCCTGTCTCGCGAGCGTCAGCACGCTACAGTCATCAGGCAAACACCAGGGGTTTATGTAACGTGCTGTATACTGTATACTGTAGAGGTGTGGGATTGTGTAGCCCAGCTGGTGTGTTTCTCACACTCTCGTCCTAACTTGGAGTAAACACTTGAACTGAGTAAACACACGACACTGCCACATATCCTGTCTCGCGAGCGTCAGCACGCTACAGTCATCAGGCAAACACCAGGGGTTTATGTAACGTGCTGTATACTGTATACTGTAGAGGTGTGGGATTGTGTAGCCCAGCTGGTGTGTTTCTCACACACTCTCGTCCTAACTTGGAGTAAACACTTGAACTGAGTAAACACACGACACTGCCACATATCCTGTCTCGCGAGCGTCAGCACGCTACAGTCATCAGGCAAACACCAGGGGTTTATGTAACGTGCTGTATACTGTATACTGTAGAGGTGTGGGATTGTGTAGCCCAGCTGGTGTGTTTCTCACACACTCGTCTAACTTGGGTAAACACTTGAACTGAGTAAACACACGACACTGCCACACATATCCTGTCTCGCGAGCGTCAGCACGCTACAGTCATCAGGCAAACACCAGGGGTTTATGTAACGTGCTGTATACTGTATACTGTAGAGGTGTGGGATTGTGTAGCCCAGCTGGTGTGTTTCTCACACACTCTCGTCCTAACTTGGAGTAAACACTTGAACTGAGTAAACACACGACACTGCCACATATCCTGTCTCGCGAGCGTCAGCACGCTACAGTCATCAGGCAAACACCAGGGGTTTATGTAACGTGCTGTATACTGTATACTGTAGAGGTGTGGGATTGTGTAGCCCAGCTGGTGTGTTTCTCACACACTCTCGTCCTAACTTGGAGTAAACACTTGAACTGAGTAAACACACGACACTGCCACATATCCTGTCTCGCGAGCGCCAGCACGCTACAGTCATCAGGCAAACACCAGGGGTTTATGTAACGTGCTGTATACTGTATACTGTAGAGGTGTGGGATTGTGTAGCCCAGCTGGTGTGTTTCTCACACACTCTCGTCCTAACTTGGAGTAAACACTTGAACTGAGTAAACACACGACACTGCCACATATCCTGTCTCGCGAGCGTCAGCACGCTACAGTCATCAGGCAAACACCAGGGGTTTATGTAACGTGCTGTATACTGTATACTGTAGAGGTGTGGGATTGTGTAGCCCAGCTGGTGTGTTTCTCACACACTCTCGTCCTAACTTGGAGTAAACACTTGAACTGAGTAAACACACGACACTGCCACATATCCTGTCTCGCGAGCGTCAGCACGCTACAGTCATCAGGCAAACACCAGGGGTTTATGTAACGTGCTGTATACTGTATACTGTAGAGGTGTGGGATTGTGTAGCCCAGCTGGTGTGTTTCTCACACACTCTCGTCCTAACTTGGAGTAAACACTTGAACTGAGTAAACACACGACACTGCCACATATCCTGTCTCGCGAGCGTCAGCACGCTACAGTCATCAGGCAAACACCAGGGGTTTATGTAACGTGCTGTATACTGTATACTGTAGAGGTGTGGGATTGTGTAGCCCAGCTGGTGTGTTTCTCACACACTCTCGTCCTAACTTGGAGTAAACACTTGAACTGAGTAAACACACGACACTGCCACACATATCCTGTCTCGCGAGCGTCAGCACGCTACAGTCATCAGGCAAACACCAGGGGTTTATGTAACGTGCTGTATACTGTATACTGTAGAGGTGTGGGATTGTGTAGCCCAGCTGGTGTGTTTCTCACACACTCTCGTCCTAACTTGGAGTAAACACTTGAACTGAGTAAACACACGACACTGCCACACATATCCTGTCTCGCGAGCGTCAGCACGCTACAGTCATCAGGCAAACACCAGGGGTTTATGTAACGTGCTGTATACTGTATACTGTAGAGGTGTGGGATTGTGTAGCCCAGCTGGTGTGTTTCTCACACATAACTTGGAGTGAACTGAGTTGTCACACATATCCTGTCTCGCGAGCGTCAGCACGCTACAGTCATTTTATGTAAAGCTGGTGTGTTTCTCACACATGTGGCTGAGTACAGGTTGCTGCTAAGGTCCAAACGTAACTTGCTGGCTGTCTGTAAATATCTAACAAACACGTAGGCCTAGATTAATTAAACTATAGATGAAAACAAAACGTCCTATGAAAAAACTAAAGGCTCAAACCTATGTCATCTGATAGCCGGAGATCTAAGGCGGGCAAATACTCGTATGTCAACTGTGTTTGTCCACAGCTCAAGTCTTAGAATTGTAAAGGTGTTTGTAGTATACATTAAGTGTCCCATTGCCCATTTACAAACCTTTGGTTTATTTGGCCCAATGTCATTGTTGGTAAACCTCTTAAGAAAGTTATAAAACAGTAAAAGCCAAACGATTTTTATAATGGTTCTTTGAACAAGTTGATTCAGCCGATAATTACGTCCGTCAATAGCCAGTGAAATGCATAGGCGTAAAATAAAGATAGATTACAACGAATCACTGTATATAAATGCTAATTTATTGCAAAAGTTGAGAACAAAGTATGAGTTATTTTGATTCATTTTTTCGAGGAAGCGATAAACTATACAGTCCTATCCGGGCAAACATAATGCCTGAAGCAGTTTACGATGTAAAACGTGTTTTACTATGAAAGCTAAAAACTACCTGCGGGGCTGAAGTGCGGTTTTGTTTGAATTCGTTTTAACACTCTACGATGTGCTTTTGCTTTTGGCAATATGAAACAAAAATCGAATACACATTTCTAGCTTTGTATAGATAATGCTGTTTTGGCATTATTTGGGGCACTATGTTTTTATCTATCGTGACTTGGATTTATATCTTGATGGTTTTAGATTGTTTATGGTTAAATAAACGCCGTAAGGATATTGTAATTTACAAAATCACGTTACGTCAATATAGATGTTAAAATAAACGCTTGAATTAACGTGATTTCTCCCTGATACAGATCATTGACCTACTAATTTATTAGAATGAGGGAAGGGGGAGTCAGTAACTTTGAACTGGCTCGCAGTTAGCATACAAATGCCTATTTGTAGAGGGAAGGCGTTCACTGCCTGGCCTGCACGCTCCGTCGCGTTGACAAACTACCAGTTGAACACTTGTTGGCTGATTTACTTCACACCTTAACTTTACTCACTTTTTGTATTCAAAATTACGATGAAATATGAAAAAAGGCATTTAATTCATTAAAGGAACCTAATGTCTGTTTTGTTTTCAACGATATTTGAACGCGGTTTTATTATAATGTGTTTGTTATTGGGGCAACAGCTGATAATTTAAGTTCAAAATGGGACACCTTTGTTGGTTTTCTATTTAGATTTCTTCAGGTATTTGCGTTCCTGAGATTGAGACTTTGATCCACTTTTATTTTAAATATCTCAGAATTACATCCCTTTATCATTTCAAAACTCAATTTCATACATCTAGGAAAGCTCCTTGGCTTGATCAAGTTAATGTTATGGTCTGTGAACGGGAACATTGTTCCTGAAAGTCCTTACCAACTATACAAGTTTTTATTGGATGATTTGTGCTTTTATCAACTTCTAAACTCAATTCCGTAATTTTAGTGAAACACTAAATTATTTATAATTTAGCTATCATATTTTAAAATACAAAGATTATGAACAAAAATTGGATGAAAGTTCTATAGTCTTGTATACCGAATTGTCCACATATCAGTTCACTCTACGTACGCCCATCCTATTATAGGTAAGTAGCCTATATGATTCACAAAGGCCAGTTTGCGTGAAAACTGCCATCCAGTATAAAGAAAACAGAAGTACGTTTCCTCACAAAACATGTGCTTACATCAATGTAATACTGGTTATTTGCCATACACAGTTTTTGAAGCACTTTCCGTATACAGTAACATATTATTTGTTTACGCCTGTTGATGATCTCGCTGTTGAATTGTTCTAATCACTTGGCAAAGTCAGAGTGGGGGAGTACGGCTGTGCCACGGATGTCAGCACAGGCCACACACAATATGCTCGGACTGCTGCAACTCAGTATCGCTTCGTTCGTCATTTGTCAAATCATTGTTTATTGAAATTAGTCCGCAGCGCTCGTGCCCCATGGCCGTGATTCAAACCCCTTCCCTCCTCGCCCCTCTCCCACCAGACGCCCTGATCAATCGTTATTCATCCTCTCTTTGTTAGTTTATTACCATTAATTCACGCAGAGGACGTAAATTTTATTTTGACACTGGGATAGATTCTTGTTTTTCCGTCTAGACCACTGGACTGATTTGTTTTTCGCTGGTTTTAGACACTAAGGGTTTAGAGCGTTTCGTAGTTTAATATGTTTTGAGATTTTAAATACGACACATTATGAATACTCGTTTATCATAATATGATATCTAATAAAATATAAGCATAGAAAAAATAGCATGGAAAATACAGTCAGGATCAACAAAAGATTCATTTTATTCAACTAAGCATGCCGAAAAACTCAAAACGAAACCTTAAACTGCAAAACATATTAGATATTGGTGAGTTGTGTAAAACATCTTTCATGTATCCAAATAACCTCTTTTACAGCTTTAAATAAAAGACATATCTTTCATTATGGGTTTCATTTGACTTGGAAGTAGCTTTTATCGACTCAGCATGTATATATCCAACATGACCTTTCATTAAAACAATCATCCACCACAATTACAATTTTCCTCAGCGTATATTAATTTCAAGTGACATCAAGAGCTATACTAACCAACGTTTTATCCCTAACTATGTTTCCATTTATTTTACCCATTTTGACCCTACTAAATGTCGCTTTACTGCTGCTCTACACACTTGAAGAGCGAATCAGTAACGATGTATAGAACGCGAGGTCTCATGCACTTGACCGTAACACCGAGGTTTGACACGTCAGCAAACAGGCGAGTTGGTTGAGGTTGAGTCGTACCGGTGACTTTTAAAGAACGGACGATATTTTCGTCTCGCTTCCTGCTATCTCCTCACCCTCCCGTCACAGCTGGCACTTCACATCTCTTTGTAAGCAAGAAGTAAGTAGTGGGAGGGTGCTCCTTAACCCCTTCCCCCCACCCTCACCACCACACTTAGCTCTGCTGAAGAGCCGTCCTGAGGCGTCAGTCAACACCACCCAACCCGTCATTGATTTCCTTTAATGAGAATGACTTTTAATTTCAACAACGTAATGTTCCCAAAGTGTTGAGAGTGTTCGGTAGAAATCAATAACGTCCATTATCATATTGAGCCTTACGTTCAGCTTGAACCATACACTTGTTTTGTTCGTCTTAGAAAACTCGTACAATCGGATTTAGGAAAACCCTTGAAATGTACAGTCAAATACTTGTCAAATACAGTCAAATACCGTGAGTCAAATACTTAATGGAAGATTTGACTAAAACATCATATGATACACGAAGACACTTGAGTCAAACAGTATTTGTTTTTATGGATAAAGTTGGTTTAAGCTCTGAATTGCTGGGCGATTGAAGACTGTACTATTAAAGATTGAAACATACGTAGACATGGTCTCCTTTAAAGTCTAGAGGGTACATTGTAAGAACAAAGCAACTAATAATAGAGCGAAGTAGTGCGCCCCTTGACTCTCCCCATCCTTTGCACTGCAGTGCACAGCCAAGCCTAAGCTAACAAGGGTTGGAGAAGCTGACTGACTGAAACAAGGAAGATATTCATACTCGTACAATTTTGTTATGAACAACACAATTTCAACATGAATAATTCAAATGTTAAAGATCAAAATACCAGCTATTAAAAGAAACAAACTACAGTAAATCGAACGGAACTAGTGAGAACTCAACGGGTGGTTTTGGTATAGACCCTAATCCGTCGATAACCGAACATGTCCATCAGCGGAAAACACCGGCGCTAAAGCCCCAGCTTATCGACCATGTGGTACACATACCAGCAGTTGGCAGACCTGCTTGCACGTACACAGCACGTGTGCACGAACAATGGCCAGCACGCACACACACCTCACTCATTAGAAGCCACTTACACCATTGATCTCATCTGATCTCGCACACCTCCTCAGATCTTTGCACTCACCTCCGGTAGCGGATTTAAATTTAACTCGCTTGTTTATCCCCCTGCGTGTGCTCGCCGGCTTTGTTGTGTTTTTACCCTTATCTCGGCTCGGCTGATAGCGCGATACTCTGCGAGTTATTCTTGTCCCTTCGCTCGAACATTGCGATAAATTCCTCCCTCGGGTCTGCTTTGGCTGCGGTCGCGCCTCGTTCAGGACAATATTGCATTAGTGAGATAGACCCTTACACGGGCAGAGTGGATCTGCTCTACTGACTGTGCTTTGTTAAACTACTAAACAGTATACAGTGCATAATAGCGAGTTTAAACCCACCTCCTTTATCTTTACTTTACTTTGATACTTTGATTTGAGACACCGACCACTTAAGGTGAATATGGGATGCAGGGTGAGTGTGATGAGAGTTTTTGATGGATGATGAGGTGTAGTATGTTACAAACTAGGGCCTACTGTACCCCTGCAGATTGGGTCTTTAATTAATATCCCAAACGCCCAATGGACCAACGGCTTAACATGACTTCTGAACCACGGGTAATAGTAATACAAATAATACAATGAGTATGTTTAAGTAATTTCCTTTTTTTGTTGATTGTTAGTCGCAGTTAACGTAGACTCATTGTTTACATTTTATACTGTAATAATACTTTCGATATTTTACCAGGCTATAAACTTACTACGTACGGGTTTTTGTAAAAATTGTGTGTATCATAAGTAAACACGTTTTTCAGGCAGCACCCCTAAAAGAAATGTGTTAAAATATTCTCTATCAGTACATAGAACGAATAGAAATAAATAAGCTATTGATCTCACCAATAAACGGGCTATTTTTATTTAGAACTAAAAGCATACAGAAAATGTCAAAGGAAATAGTACATCCACAGTTGACGTAAAGTGCTTTCACAAAACGAGTTTTCTATTCAATACCAAATAGAATCCATCACATCTTTGAAATGTACATTGACCGGTATACAAGTACTGAGTAGTGAGTATAGTGACTTGGTGGATTGAAGCAAAGTGTCAGGTATTTGACGGAATCCACCATTTCACAGAGGAAGTTGAGCAGAGACCTGCAGACACTTTGAACTTGTAAAATTAAAGTTGCAGAGCGAAGTTGTGAAGGTGGGGCGTCTCGCTCCAACTAACGGAATACACAAACTAGGGAGAATACTGAGTCTCAACTTAGTTTATGACAACTCTCTTCCCATCATCTCAGCTTTGGTAACCGATTGCACAGTTTATATCGCCTGACGTGACAACAAAATGTATGCACGGTTATAAGACAATTTTTAGTTTATTTTTGCTAACTAACAAAAATACAAATCCATATTTTAATTTATAATTATTTTTAATTTAAGTTTTTTTAAGTGCAGTTTTTTAACGATATTTATAGTTAAAGACTAGAAGTTAAGAAAGTGGTTAAGAAAAAGTTAGTCGAGTTAAGAAATATGTGAAAGTGAAACTACGAGTGAAAAACTCGTAATAATTTGTGAAATCTGGAAGGATACACACATTGGGTGATAGTCGTTTATATTTTTAACAGTATTTGATTTTAAACTCCTTTAGAACTGTCCTACATAGTTTTCAACTCTTTACATTAATATAATTTCCATAAGCTTTTCCACACTTAAAACTATTAAAAATTCAGCCTAATTTTGTTTGTAGTTCCAATAAAGAAATGAGTTTTTCTATAAAAGCGACAAGATATAAGCTTAAATGTTGTGTGCTTACCATGTATTATACGAAAACGCCCTTTACTTCATAGAAAATCATTATGATAGATTTTGCCGCACAGTCATATCCTCTGAATAGTTATGGAAATGAACAACCTAATAGTGATTACTGTCTGAATACGTAGCCTCCAGTAATTGCATCGGATTCAAACTTTATTTATAATCTAATCTAATGTAATGTCCCACTCAACGTCGATGACGGAGAGCTTGTCATTTTCATTCGTTGCTGATTATACAAACCAAACCATTATGTGAGAATCAATGGATGTACTTCTCGTTGATCGCGTGTTTTGTTCGGATAGTTAGCAATCAGACTATGATTGAGTTTTCTTTATAAAACTTATCTATTTCAGTAATAACACATTACATGATGATTGCAATTAAAGTTTTGATTATAAATTTACACACAACCGGGTCCAGAGTGTAACTTATTGCAGTAAGAATAATTATGTGGACTTATGTAGAATTTAGTTGAAATTATAAGATTAAAAATTAGTAACACGTAGTAAAGAAATGTATTGTTATAAAGAATTTAAATATCATAACCAAAAACTTAAAATATGCTAATTTAGGAAATATTATAACCACACTAAAAAACTGCACGTGAAAATGTTTAAAAGAAGCCATCTTACACGTTCCATTAAATTAAAAATCAATGAATTCTACGTGGGGCAACCTCTTGTAACGGCACTTTAAGGCACGCATACTAAAGATTCTAACGTCATCACTTTTTATGCCTGCACTGCTCAACCTTGAAGGAGCTATTTTAATTTTAAATGGCTGAAGTTTTGTTACATATTGGTTCTCTCCAATATTTTATTTTCTGTCCGTCGTTCTCTTAAAATTCAGTGTAACCTGTGGTTAGTTAAATTTAAGAGAACACTTCATATGGAGACGAATAAATATGGGAAAAAGAAAACTGCAGCAGTTTAATATTCATCGTTGATATTTGAGGAACATCGTGACATAATGAATGATAAATGAGAAGTAGTATATTGTCACTAAAGATAAATGGATAACCATTAACCGAGGTTTACAAATGACGGACTATACTAGCGTCGAGTTGAAACATTGATACATAATTAATGAATATATTTATACAAAGGTTTAAACATTATGCAAAACATTACAGATACAAGTATTATCATAAACAAAACCTTGTCATGCATACTACAGTTATAAGGTGTCTAACAATTCTTTAAACTGGTTTATTTAGTTAATTGAAATAAACTACTGAACATGAAACCGATTGCCACCAAATACGACGATAGACACAAGAGAGACAGACAGGCGTGTTTCATAGCGACAGAACGAGGAGTTATCATGCCGGTCACAATTGATTCTAATGGAGAAGCACACACATTCCCTTGAAGAATGAGAGATCACGTGAGAGCTGAGTCCAGTATGTGTTCTTGCGTCTTGTAAACGTAGCCTACACTTCAAACTGTGTACACATATCTAGACTTTACCTTGTAAACACTTATTTTTAGTATTTTTGGTCGTTCGTTTGCTGTTAATTGAGTTTTTGTTATACGTATTACGTGTTGTTCCTTGTAGGTACCAACTCAGATCTAATGAGTACAGATAGTTGTCTTTTTAGATTGTTAAACGGTAAAAGCGTCTAAAATGTTTTAGAAGTTGTTCGCACATGTATTAATGCATAGTGGAATTTAAAATCAAATACATTTTAACTACATTCTCAAAGCAATAACTCACGTCTCCGGGATTTTAAAAGTTAAACTTTTGAATCTAGTTAAAATTTTGAAGAGGGTAGTGAAATCGGCGTGGTAAGCGCGTTTTGCACGCAGGTTCATGAGGTCAACTAGAACTAGAACTGCCTGTGAGCATGCAACCTCCTGCGCTCTGCTAGACACAGACAAGACACAGACAAAGAAGAGTTCAGCACAGTAATGAGCCGAGATCTATCTACTGCTAGACTCTTCAACTTCACTTTATATACGCTGCAAAGTCGTTTCCCGTTTCAGAAACATAGAGAGCATACAGGTCGAGAACATAGTGCAGTGAGATTCAAGCTCTTTTCTTCTCTTGATTAACCAATATCTGCTTGTTCAATCGATAGTGGTAATATAGTATGTAAATTATAATACTATACTATACAGAGAACGATAATGAGCTTAGTTCCCTCAGACAAGACCGTAATGACTTTGCATATAAACTATTTTACCTAAGTAAGGTCAGTTAGTAGAAATTGTCTCCAACGTTACAATCAGGCGAGAATGTTTCCGTCCACTTGATTGCAAGATCAGAAATAAAGGGCAACAGTGACTTCTCATCGTTACATAGGAGCAGGTCAAGCGATGAAACGGTTTCCACGAATACCAAAGCGCTGTTGAGCACGCAGTGTCAGTGGGTTTAGAGTTAATTGCACAAGTGGCCGCTCATGACGAGGTTAATGGGTCAACAATGCTTTTACAGATCACACATCTGCTTCATTACTGGATACTAGTTAGCAGTTCACTGTAGTTCAATACTCTATAGAGGGCCGGGTATCACTTTGTGCTAGGTGCAGCATCGTTCAAGCGCATGATTTGTGCTCACCGTGTGGAAAAGCAACTACCGTTCATAATGCTCTTACTCCGGCAGCTTTATTGTTTATACGTGTGAAAGGCACGTTGGATTTTAATACGTGCTCAACTACACTTGTCCATTTCTGATAAGTTTTCTGTCAATTAACTGCTATTTTTATACAATCGTTGCAATTAACAAGTTTTGTTAATCAACTTCATTCTGTAACTCCTATATTATTTTAGAAAACAACGCCAAACGTAATTTAACAAACCGTGTGATTATAAACAAAGGTTATCATCTCCAAGTTTTTAAGAGTTCAAAAAGCGTCCCCTGCAGGCGCAGGTGTGGCCTGCGCGCTCGTATATACAGGGTGTCTAGTAAACTGCAGCCGGCCGCACCACTGATGACGCAGATAATGGTGTCACCTGGCACAAGCTGTTGCCACCACTGCATAACGCAGACACGATTCCATTTCCGCTCACCCTCTCGCTCAATTTATTTACATCGCATTGTCTTGAAAAAGCGGCGGCGAGGGAGAGACTATTGGTTTAATTGAAGTCAGCAACGACGAGTGAAGCACGCGCTACAGTATCAACACTTTTCACTACTGACCGCTCTAAATGGCACTTCAGCCCCTAACACCTCGCTCAACAGCTCACTTCAATTATACTTTTGTCTTTTTCATCATTACTTACTTCAAGGTATTTGAGTGAAAATCCGGGAAGATAACTTCTAATTTGTGTGGAAATGGGATAGCTTTATGTTCGGTAGGTGAATGATGTTAGGTAGGATAGTTTTCTTTTAACACATACTTGTGTAGTAGTTATGCGTAGTAATTATGTTGTTACTACTTTGAAAAATGTCACAATAGCGTATCACTGCAAAATTTCAATTGATCTATAAACTGCATCCGCCAATTAAATTAATGGCAATAACATCTTGAACGTCTAACCGGAGTATATCTGGTATTAACTATTTAGAAATGCAGGCCAATTTCAACTGACTATGCAGTTTATTTGTACAAGTTTTGATTTGCAAATTTTCCCTGGAAAATAACAAACATGTTATTTGGTTTGAGTACACTGTAGCATGAGCAAAAACAAATAATGTAAAGCAAAGCAAGTATGTAAGGTAGTAAAGCATGTTTTATTTAACGACTTACACGTTATTATTTCTTCTTACAATTATTATTTTGGTTTTTGTAAAAATATACATATTTTTTTAGGATTTTGATGCTTAAATAGTTAATAGTTTTAAAAGGTCCTATTGAAAGGTTGAGAGAGTTTACATGTTTACTTAGTAGTACTGTAAGAAGTTAACACAGTTCGTTGAAGTAGTTTAAAGTTTGACAATACATTGTTAAAAACCCCAATGAGTTAACAAATTACAAAATGCACTCAGCGCTCGGTGAAAACTCCGAACCAATCAGTAACGACATTAATTGTAAAATGGAGCCGGGATTGTGTCAGTGACAAAACAAACTGAAGTTTATTTCGGATTCCATCAGGATTTGACGTCCAGTAGTGGAGATTAATTATTGTGTCACACAGAGGCGCTGTTTACAGTTGACCAAACTGACGTGCATTAGTCATAAACTTATCAATCAATGGAGAGGTGCATGCGCAGTAGCTAGCTCCTCGACCAGCGGTACGTCATACATACAGTATACTCTGTCATACACACACATACAGCATACTCTACCTACACGTGTCATACACACATCATACTCTCTACAGTAAACGTGTCATAGATGTGAAAGACTGGGTACCAACTTAAGTTGAGACATCAAAGGCCTATATGGTTAAAGAGTAAATGACCTTTAGAATAAAACAACGTCGAAGAAGCATTTAAATTTGGACGGTTTCAGAAACAAGCCAAAATGTATTGAGTCGAGTATCGAAGTAAAACCAAACTAGTCAAAAGCGCAGGAATATAAGGTGAGCTCTCAGTTTGTATTTACGTTATTAGTTTCTTTGTTTTTTCAAGAAGCTCATTTGAGGGGTTGTTGACGTTATTTGAGCATTTGCTGTTAAATGTTGTATTTTAATATTATGTCAACAATGCAAATGTACCTTTCGAAATCGTTCAGTCAAGTGTATAAAGACCAGTTTCTTTGTGAATTACATATGTTCTAAATCCTCCACTAAACTTGAGCTTTCTAAATGACCCCCTTAATTATTTTAAAATGCAATTTGTGCCAACGTTCATTTTGTTTTCTATTCTGACAACAAACTAGGCTACGTTTACAATTAACTCACTACCTTTTCTTTCTTCAGGTCTTTTAGTTTGACGTCTATCTGAACTTTATAACGTAGCTACGAAAATTACCAAACTTTTGAAATGGAAGTCAAAAAGCTTTTCGTGAAATGGATGCATCTTAGGTCCGAATAGGCCCCTAAAAATTATACCCCAACTAATTTTACATAGGCTAACATTCTTACATTTTTGTATTTAAATGTATATGTTTAAAAGAAATTACGATATCAGAATGAATGGTAAATGTTAGCAAACCGAATACACAAGATTGCAATACACAAATTTAGTATATTTATGCAATAACCTATTTAACTGTATACGTATGTATAACCTATGGCTTTTCAGGTTTGAACTTGATTAACAAATGAGTGAGTTCCACGTGTTCCCTTGTATGACGTACACGTCTCACTCTGCTCACCTCGCACTGAGGAAGGACACATAACTGTGACACAGAGCCCCCTCCCCACCATACCCACTCCTCCAGGGAATCCTAAGCAGCGAACTTTTCCACCCAACTTGTGAATTATTAAAAACTTTGCTTTCCAAGCAATCCATCTCCATTTGCTCGTCTAATACGTTCCCACAACTTTCCGCACTGTTTTACTCAAATTACCTTTCTTATTCATTTATTCATTCATTGCCATGTACATAACAGCAACGTATAATGCTGCTCTGTTTTTCGCAACATTCAGGTTGCTTGTGAATTTATGGGTCCAAAGGTTTAAGCTATTTGTTTGTTAGGATGTGTTATTTGACAACAATTAAACAACATTTAAGTGTACACTAGTATATTTTTAAATGCCTATAACCATGACTATGGCATCATCGTCCGAAACATGCTGGTTGCGTTAAATAATAATTTAAAGTGTTCAAAAACTACTTGTTTTACAAAATTAACTTTGGTCTTTACCTTTATTTAGTTTAAAGCATTAAAAGGACTCAAAAGCATTTGTTTAAAGTTCCACCTTTGGAGCTTAAAATTAACAATTTTAAAACTTATTTCCCACTAACCGTCGATAGCGAAGATTAATGTTTGTATTAAATCAAAGCACTTGTTGTTATTTGATTGTAGGAACTTAATACAACTATGGACACATTTCAAAACAATACTACTAACTTATTAAACACATCCCCAGTTCATGTCACTTCAAGAGTAAGTTTGCATATTAATTTAAATTTACTACAATTCTGTATTCAATAATATGTAAGAATATTTAATTGATTAGGGGACATAAATACTTCTTATTTATTTTCAACATTTTAAGTTACTTCGCCATGCATTCCTTAACGTCTAACGTCTATGAATTTAACGAAGACAAACATATACCGTATAAAGAGTTAGGACACAGCTCGAAACTCATACGTTTGCAAATTTGGCAAAACATACGATAATTCAATACTAAATAAATTGAGAGAATATTCCAGTTGGAAATCTTTAACAATGACTGTGTGAACCAAACCGTAAACAATTCCAGTTGTGTTTAAAAGAGCTTTGAAAAATCAACGTGTTTACCACGATAACGTTTGAAACAAGTTAAAAGCGATACAGCTCTTATCAGCGAAATGTTTGACTTACCTGACAAAAGCTGAGTGCAAAATCTGAAACAGAGGTTTAAATTATTGTTGGTGGACGGAGGACGTGAGCTTTACATGATTAATTACAACACACAAACATCGTCTCTGCGGACACAAAAATAACTGAAATTGTTCAGTGGGTAAAAGGTTCAAGAGATTTTATCCAACCGGCATAAGAGAGATTCCTGTGAAACAAACATTCAAGCTTCATCCGTTCTATACACTAAGCCGAGAGCACACAGGCGGGCTGGTGTGTAATACAAACTTTCTTTCAACCAAATCCTGAATCAAATATTTATACATTTTCAGCATTTACACATCTAGCTAACTAACTGCTTTGTATACAGGTTTAAACATGTTGGCAATACTGATTAGAGAAAGTATATTGTAACTAGTAATACAACCTAGGACTTTAAAACACATTGATGAAGATTATTGATTGAAAATATTCCTTTCAAGATTAATTTGGTAGGATTTGGCCTTAAATCCTAATCTTTATAAGTTCTAGTTGTTACGTGTAAGTTGTCTTATGTACATAAAATCCATGACGTTACTTGATGTGAATATAAATGCAATATGTAAATATGAGTGCTCTAAACTGCCAATGCTAGATAAAGAGTTTGTCCATCAATCAACGCAATCCGAGAAAAGCTAAATCGAGTTGTATATTTCTCATCGTAAATAGGATACAGTACAATATTTGCCAACAAACGTTAAAACAACAAAAATCCAGAAGAAATGCACACTAGTTACAGAGACAAGCAGTACATTAATAGGCCTAGATTTATTTTCAAAAATATCGTACTCGATGACTGTTCACTCATAGTGATTAATGTATTTTTGAACTTTTCAAAATAAAAATTGTATTTCTGTTACATTCTATAGCGAATTGTATTCAATAATACAGTTTTGACACTCTTTCTGCAAGTTTATAAACACTCAACTAAAGCAATAGCAATTAATTTAAATACTCAACGTTCATTTTTACGTAAGTAAAATAGACAAAATAAAAACTCCCTTTTAGCAAATCCGTACATTAATTCCGACAGTGAAAGAGTAGGGTTTGATAAAAGCGCTATCAGGGACTTTAGTCAGACAGAAACAAATCCAGAAAGAAGCGAGGATTAGCAGGGATGAACGTAAATACCGGATTGGTGCGGCACTGTCGGACATATTGGCGCTGTAACTCGTACCAATGTGAGCAAAATAAACATTCGAGTAGCAAAAGACATTAATTGGTGATTGCCAGCGCTTGTCACTCACTAGCGCTTGCGCTACCGCCAGGTGCGCGCCTCTAATGGCTTTTTGAAATATCGCTCGCAATAAATAATTGTAAGCCGCGCAGTTAACTACAAACGCTCACTGTCGCTGACAGCGTGCTCTAATTATTGTTCAAAAGTTTTACACTTCGCTATCCTTCTTCCGCAAGATTTCTGCTAATTCCTGCCCGGAACAAAACAAGTTGGGCTCGTTTGTGTTGTTAAATTTTCAGCGGGCGGCCGGGTGGGCTTGGCAGTGTACACTAATTACACGAAACTCCGGGTGAAACCTCTGCTCCGGCCCAGCTGAGATTCTTGCCTCGGTTCCTCAACTTATTGTTCTCTACATCAACATTGTTTTGAATTCAACGCAAAATGTTGGCTACATTCATTTCTTAAAAGCGGAGATTTACTGAAGAAAGGTATTTACAATTTAAATAATATATTTTAGCTATTTATTGCATAAAAAATATTAAGTTTTCAACTTGATCAACATTTTGCTACATAGCAGACCATGTGGCCTAATTTTCATGAGAAAATATAGTATTTATGTGAACGGAATTGATTTCTTTCGTATTTATGTCTTAACGATTTCTTATAGTAAATATACACGTGTTTTAGGTTAGAAGGTACCTCGCCCTACAGTTTTTATTAACTCAAAAAATGCACCTGAGATATACAGTAAACAAATTCAGTTGATGTCTTATTTAACAATTCGCTTAGATTTAAAGATGATTTTAGTGAGTTGTAAGTGAATAGAAGGAGTTACATTTTCTAGAAACAGTGAAGCCCTGGGTCACAATCTCACAGCGGATACGGAGAGGAGAGAGAGAGAGCAGAGCTCACTTTTACGCTCGTGATCATAACAAATGAACGCAATCTGTGCTCGTACGTTCTTCATCTCCTTGCTCTCAAGCTTGAGATAAAAGTTTAAGGCACATAAACCCGACGCCAAAAACCCTACCCGGAACGCGACGCAAGCTTATTTATATACAGCTTTCACGACTCTATCGTTTAGCCTTTTATTAAGCAATGCAGATATTTAAGACCCATTTGCCTTCAGAGTGCTGGCTATATCTCCTTTCTTGAATATGCTGCTTGCTCTTTACACACAGCTGAGAAACGTCTGTCCTTTCCTCCATTTTCCTTTCCCGGGCCTTTGATTCTAAGCAGAGACTAGCATGATCAAATGTAAGTATCACTTGAAAAATTGATCGTATAATTAAGTTTCAATTATAATTGATCGTATGCTAACGATGTAATGTAGTTGAAAAAAGTCACCTTAGATTAACTGGAACATGAGTTCCCTCTAACCATTTAAATAGAGCAAAAAGAGAATAAAATAAGAGAGTAAAATTGTAATTAAACTGAAAATTGATTTGTAAAATTTACAATTTCTCAAATTATTACTGGTTTCTACAGTTTCGTTTAATATGCATAACTATTTTATTTCTCTTTTTTTCTATAATTACTATCGCAACTGAAGATGACTACCATAGAGTAGTTGGAACGTCTTGGCAATACTAAACAACTTATTTGTGGTTCACCCAAAAGTGTTTATTTCTAAATTATGATAAACCACACAAGCTTAAAATCTAGAAAGAGATACAGTCAAAGCGTGGCTTACAGTTCTCTTCAAATAGAGCCCGTATTTTGCCAAACGACTTCCTCACCATACAAGGATCTTCTTTACTCGTGTTTCAAACGCTCTCGATTGCATACTTTAGCAGTCTGGATCAAAACTAATCCTCATCTCGTAGCCCGGCTATTTCGTAACATGTTTAAAATAGCCTAAAATTATTGTAATTCAATGGCGAGGGACTCAGATAAATATAACGTAAATTGTACAATTTTTTTAAAATAGCTTGTTGTGCCAGCAGATATTATTTTTCCATACGTACTGTTTACTTAGACAGACTGCGACATTTGCTTAAAATACATTTAATTTCAGGAAAGAAATTCAACCAAAAATGTTGTATGTACGTTGTAGATAAGATGGTTGTCCCAAAGACAAGAGATGCTCCTAGCAACAATTACAGCCAGAAAATAAAAGTGAGTCCTCGTTAGTGGTGACTCGGGACTGGGGACAAGCTGAGCACTCTTCACTGTAGTCTTGTCTTGTGCACAAGTAGCAACCTCACCTTACCTTACCTTTGTCACTCGCGCACATAGGAGCTCGGTCATTTTTGGAATAGTCTTTCAAAAAAACGTAGTAAAAGTTCCAGTCCATTTTTAAAACTTCGCCTTCGCATAAAACTCTTTTTAATTGCCCCGATGTATGTTTTAAGTTTTACCCTTTCAGTGTGTATGCCTCTTATCACACTATATGTACTCTCGCTCGAGCAGAAAAGGTTTTAGAAAATAACCCCAATAGATGAACGTATACTAAAGTTTCTTTTATCTACCGTAAATATAAACACACGAATTCATAAACAATATATAAAAATGAATCCACCATGTTGAAAATGGTATAACTTGGGAACAACACCTCAGATTATATTTTATCATTTTCTTTAATATTTCAATTTTTCTTTGAATGTTTTTACAGAGAGAAAAACGAAGACCATAATACAGAAAATTACCATCTCTATTAAGAACACAAAACATACAGCTGATAAGTACTAAATAGCTTTTGTAAACATAAGTTTTTGTGAACAGGAAAAGGTCTGTTGGGTCGGCTAGTGAAATGTAAAGTATACGTTTATACGATACTTCACGCTAATGTAGCCTTTTTACTTAACATTGCTATGTATGGAATAAAACCTGATTAATAATTCTTTGTTAGCCCTGAAAAATTGCATATTAGTATTCGAAAAACCTTGAGTCTCAGCCACTAAACTATATAGATCCCCCACCTTTCTGGCGAGATACTTTTCTTCCATCAAAAGCATGGAGAGGATTTTCAATTTATATTGTAATGAATTGGACTTGTTTGATAGTTCTAATGCTGTTTTAAAAACAAATTGTTAGTTGTTATTAATACTTTCTTAGTTTGTTGGTATCTGACTCATTGTTTGTATTTTTTTATTTTTGTTATGCTATCATTTTTGTTATTGCCTGTAACATAATCTTACTAACTAATGTTGTGTAAATTTGCTTAAATATTAACAAACATTGCATGTTATTATTTGTTACTAGTACTTTAATGCTTTTTGTAATTGGAATCTTCCTGTTAAAAAGAATTCAATAAAGAATTATTACTATTATTATAATACCAATTTATTTTTCACTATTGACATACATATTGATTGGTTATTTTAAAACAGCGACGCCCAAATATTTAACACAAGTGTACTAACTAAAGTTGGTAACTAGTTTCCAAAAAACATTCACTATAACACCAACGTTAATGTATGCAAACGCTATCAACACCATTAGGGTGAAAAACGTTCACGAGGGTGTGATAGAGGTGACTTGAGGGGTGGGGATAGCCTAGTCACTAGTCAGCTACACAATGAAAAATATCCCCCGGCATTGTGGCGAGATGATTTGATCGATTCATGGTATAGGGGGTGGAAGGGACGAGGGAAGGGGGCACTTAGAACGATGAGTCTGCCACGCCTAACCGCCGACCTATTTGATCTGTAATTGAAATACCCATCTCACATTCATCATTTTTCACATCTCCCATTTAGAGAAATGCTTTAATGGAAATCGCTTTCGAGGAAATATGGTGTTTGTGATTTATACTTTATGTTTGTTTGTGAAGATTTGTAACTAATGACCACAAAAAGGGGATGAAATAAAAATGCGAATAACCTTTATGAAAAGCGTAGTACTTAACCTTATTGTTACAGGTTTGATATAAAATTCTCATTCCAAAACTTTTAACCTCTTCAAATGTTCTACGTTCCAAATAGTTGAAGACAATTAAACAAAATTTAATTTAAAATAACATCCCTTTGCTGTACTAGTTTATTGCTATTCACACCGTAATTTAAAACAAAGGCTATCTTGAAGCCAAATCTAATAATAAAACCCCCAGTATAACGAAAATGTAAAGTGTGTCAATAAAATAGTTACGAGTAGGCCTAAGAACTACTCCGAACCATAACACAAGAAAACCACTTCGATACGGAAACATAAGGCCCATTTCGATCTAATTTCGCTTATTTATCGTCCAATAAAAGAGGCTGCCAACACTCTATTGTACGAAAAGTTATGAAATTTATGTCCACCATTTCTCCGTTCAATTTATGATTTCCTTAGCCGAGGGCGTTTTCTCGGTTTCATTTGTTTAAGTGTTATATCTTAATTACAATCCCGAGAGAATTCCGGCAAACAATAGGAATGGAATTCTCAAGTAACTGTGAACGTGATGAATGATAAAAGCGCAGTTTTTGCGTTCTGTTCCATTATGCAAGACGTTCTCCCTCTTAACAGTTCTCATTTATTAACGGTTCCGTGGAACGGTGCTGCTTGACTCAGTCGATGTCAACTGGCCGGAACAGATTGTCAGCTCAAGCCCAGACTTCGCTTTTCCTCTAAGTTATTATAAATTTACTCCTGATTTTAACAGACACCCTGAAGTAATGTTGTAATCAAGATTTTTGACTAGCATTAAAGAAAAAGGGCAAGACAAATAGTTTTTTGTTGTATTTTCCTTAAACAAACGAACATGTTCTAATATTGTTCAGACATTTATTTTAGGATACTTAAAACAATGTTTTAATCACACTTGTTAACGAATCAAGATCTTGACTACGTTTTACTATTCAAAAATACAGACAAAAATATATATAAAAACTCCATTTTAGGCAGCACTTTAATAACTAACAGCAGTAAATCTAGGTGGAAAAGTGTTTTGTGAGATTGGACGATGTCGATTTATGTGGTTAACTAAACCTGAAATGGCGTCGGAGATTCAGTCGATTTTACGGGCAATAAAATTAGACCACATAAATGTTATCGTGTAAATGATAGCGCTTCGGCTCCATTTATTTGAGCTTCAACTGTGTCCGAGAGGTGCCCCAGGACAGTTGTAGGAGTCAAGGATTAAAGTTCGCGTTTTTATTCGGACCAAGTCAAATATTTGACATTGCAGGGTGTATTGTTTATTTGAGCCTTAACAAATAGACCAATTAAAGTTTTTTAAACCATTTTACGAAAGAAATTAGTCACAAATCCAAGTAAAGTAAGCCTAATGAATGAAACAAACATTATAAAGGTGTGAGGCAAACTAGTTCATAATAGTATATTTCATCACTAGAACCTAAAGTGACACTTTTTGATACGAGGTCGTTATATGACCGAGGTCAAAAAGACACTTTTGAGCCGAGTGATGAAGGATATTTTTTGTCATGATGCAAATAATAATGATAAATAAATGTTTTAATATCATAAACAATTCATTAAGTAAACATTGTTTCGAATTTGACTTATAACGTTTTGAAGAAACAGCTGTTACACTGATTTACTATACGTCAGTGTTAAATTTCAAAACAATCAAAACAAACTCGTTGAACCAGCTGATACCAATGCCACAAAAAGATAATTAAAACAATACTTTATTTACCTGGGTGTAAAAGTGACACTTTAGCACTGTCAATACACGTGTCTAAAGCAGCTGTTTTCAGAGTAGAATGACAAAAAAGGATATTACGAAAAGCTATTCCTCAAAGCGTTATCTTTCTAAAATGCAAACCTGCCTCTAGAAAAGGGCTAGAGAGGACAATAACCCACAAACCTAGCTTTGCGGAACAATTTTAACCATACATTTGATTTGCATAATGACTAATAATATCGTTCTTATAGCTCGCCCCTAAAGTTTTTTTTCATCCTCGCCGTTTTGCGCGTCCTCGGCTATGCCTCAAACCTTCACTTTAAGACGTCCTAGTGATGATGATTTGTAATTTTGTCGTTTAGTGTTCATAAATAATAGGCTTGTGAAATGATAGTTTATTTCGTTACCAATTCCTAAAGTCACACAGTTTAACGTCTGAAGCCAATACCATTTTTATGTTTGTAAACCTGTGTAGATCCACATTAAATTAACATATGTTTTAACGGATGTAAGCTGTTATTACAGAATTATGAAATACCATTTACATAGTTACTATAAAACTAAACTTTAATAAACTGTAACAGGATTACTCATTAGTCTCTGATTGTGTTTCCATCACCACAACCCAAGCTTGAACCACAACTCTTGAATCCCAGTGATCGCACATCTATCTGCGTCTGTCTCCCTTCACAGCTGGCACGGATTCACCACGTACCACAGATTGTTTGTAAACTTATTTCCTACTCTGTGACAATATTCTTCTTTGTTGCAGCCGTGCACGACGTCATCCAATTTGTGCGTCTGCCGCAGCAAAGGAAACAAGCGCTCTGCCTCTGCCTGTCTGTCTGTTCGGCATTGTTCCCTTGTTAGCTACGTATATCAGCGTCTCCAAAGTTTTCTCAGTTGTCTCATGTTTTAAATTGTATGGTTATACCTTCATACTAATATATCGATCACTATTCAATTTAGTTTTAATTTCATAAACATTTATTTCTATCAAATCGAGGTATCACTAGTTGGAGGCCTATTGATAGTTATAGCTAGTAGTTTTAGCTTTTCAGGCTTGTAATGATTGCACGTCTTGAAGAGTGAACACTTTAATGTGAAAAATTGACAGATTAATTTTTCAGTTGTTAAGTAGTTTATGCTGTTGAAAATATGTGTTTAAGGTTTGGCATTAGTATTTGCAAAACGTTAAGTGTATTTTTAAGCATAATGTATACATAAAATATACTTAGTAAGTATTCGCCTTTGTTAGCAGTTTATTCCAAAGCTATCTAAATATATTTCAGGCTACACAAACCACAGGTCCGATGTAAATTTAGTTACACATGCCTTGATTTGGCTTGAACGGTTAAAACTAGATGTTGTCTACTTGGAATTGTGTCGACATTTATTTACTTTTACCTACTCAATTTCGAAAAAATTAACATAAGTATATGCTGTCGAATATCGTGTCGAAACCTGATTAAGTTGTCGTTCTTCTAACTAACAATGCTTTCTAACTAACAAAAGGTCAAGGCACCCAAAATTTAGGATTAATTTAAAGGAACAATTTTAGTTTTATACATAAAGGTATCTTTTTGGGGAGCATATCTCCTTAAAAATAGGGATTTTGGCTAAACAACTATTTTCCGCCGCTATTTCAGTCTGGCTGATTGGATATTGTTGACTTTTTGTACACATGTTCAATAAGGTATGCCTAATGTTTATACCAGGTACTATATTTTGCTTCAAATACTCTTCTGTAGAACAATCTTGCACTTGTTGATTGCCTAGAGATAGTACTTGTAGTCCTCCGTTGCTAGCACGTACAATGGCCGACTGTTGTGTGCAGTCGGCATGTTTAGCGTGTCGGGAAGAGGTCGGAACGTTTACTTGAGGGCAGCTTTGTTCCAGCGCTGACTCCGGTGACCCATGACGGGGTCGATGCTCGCTCCCACACCTCAAACACACAGTTCCAGCTACAACTTCAACCAGTTGTCTCACACATATGAGTCACATAATAGTTCTGAGGCTTTTTCTTTTGAATGTTTGGAAAATCACCAAAAATAGAACAACCGTGGTTTTAGCTGACCTCTCGTTAAGTCAGAGTCAGATAAATAATGGGTTCAGCAACAAAGACAGATTTGCCAAATCAGAAATGTTCACGACTGCGATGATGGAATCTAAGGCCACACTGATATGAATAGAAGTACATAATTCATTGCTGTCATGGGTGACAAATTGTGCGTGGTTACCCTCATAATCAACACATTAAATGGATATCTGAATATGTTTGAAAGAAACCCAGGTTTATTAAACTACCTCATTCATTAACTAGCGTATGATAGTGTAAAGTCTTACTGACAGTGCAGTTGGAGTTATTTATATCTAGTTGATGATGGGTGTAAGCTGATTTTGAAAGCTATATAGCTTGATAGTTATGTGGCCTGCCACCTGGAAAGTTTTTAGTCACTATTAACAGGCTGAACACCCAGTAAAAAGGTCTAAAATATCAATCCAAATCAAGGTAAAATCAGTTGTCCATTTTGCAGTACTCTTCCTCTATGTACAAAGAAAGTGTGGTGAACTGTACAGATGTTGGTTGTACAGTTTGAACTGTTTGAACAAAGAATGGTAGGGAAGTGTTCTGGTTGGTTGGGGAACGGCAGAGAGCACTAGGTCAGCCAGTACTCGCACCGTGACGAGGTCATTGACTCCCTCCCACGACCATGCACTCTGCACACTGTCACTTCGCACTTCCAGAGCCAGTGTGACCCTGCTACACATCTCCTCACTACGCACTACGCACTACGCAGTGTCTGCACACTGTCACTTCGCACTTCCAGAGCCAGTGTGACCCTGCTACACATCTCCTCACTACGCACTACGCAGTGTCTGCACACTGTCACTTCGCACTTCCAGAGCCAGTGTGACCCTGCTACACATCTCCTCACTACGCACTACGCACTACGCAGTGTCTGCACACTGTCACTTCGCACTTCCAGAGCCAGTGTGACCCTGCTACACATCTCCTCACTACGCACTACGCACTACGCAGTGTCTGCACACTGTCACTTCGCACTTCCAGAGCCAGTGTGACCCTGCTACGCACTCCGCACTACGCACTGCGCGCACCCGCCGAGCGCTCCGAGGCGCATTTCTTATGTTTAAGAGTGACGTGGTACAATTACATAACTTATCAGATATCGGTATTCATCCTTTCTGCCACTATAAGCTTAAAAAAAGTATATTTCATCACTAGGTCCTAAAGCAAAGCTTTTTGAAACAGGCGCAGCTGAGGGACACCCAATGTTTGTAATATAGTGATTAAAACACTGACAAAGCGTTTGTATTTGCCTCGATAATATCTCGAACGTCTTTTAATGATGGTTTACGGAGCTGTTTCAGAACAATTAAATACTCATATATTTAAATCAATCATTGTTGTAAAGAAATTTCACCTTCTGTACCTATAAAGATGTAATCTGTGATCTTGGTTTGAATTTCCCTAAGAGGTAGTTGCAATCAAACTCAGGTCGAGTTCTGACGTTTTCCATCATTCTTGAATACTACAATGAAAACCATCGTATATCCTGCCAGCTCTACATCGACGGGGAAGACTCGTATTTGCTGTTCCACCTCACTTACCGACCAAAGGCTACTTACTTGTTCAATGATGCATGTGTGTTGCCGTTGCTGACGATATGGTGCTGAATAATTCGTCGAGCAAACAGTCCATTGCCGAGTTGTGCTCGATGGCCGCTACTCCCTCTCATGATACCCTACAATCACGCAATCGTGCCTAACTCCTTGGTTCCGTGTCTACTGCCCTCTATTCTTTCCAACTTTGAGCTATATCAAGTCGTCCAATATAACTGCGCCAGGGATCCTCTTTGCATGAGCAACATTTCAATTACGAATACTTATAAAAGTAACTGTCTTATTGTTAAAGGTAGGTACCTGGAAATTTAGTTTCATGATGTTACAACTTGGATATTCGTGACTGTTTTGCATCAAGAAACTGATTCTTTATAACCATTTCATTGCTTCTAGTCAGGTACAAGTTAGTTGTATAATACATAATTATATACATGTTAATGAAACACCTTTCTAACCTATTTGTTCACATCCTTAAGTCTTAGTCCCTAAAGATGAATATTCAAACCCAGAATGTAATAACAAAAAACGGTAGGCAATATATACAATTTAATAAAAATTTTAAAAGTTAATCAAATTTACGGCAGAAAACAGTACTAAGTACCTACATATGTTGTATGTCAAATTAAGTTTAATGTTCGTAAGGTTCTCCAAATTAAAGTATGTTAAAACGAGAAACCACACTAAAAATACGGGAAAATACGTTTAAAACTGTTAATGAAACAATAATTAACACCATCTCTTTGAGAGCAATTCAAAGTGTGGTCATCTGAGAAAACACTAGAGAGAGGAACAGGTAAATTTAAAATAACAGAAGCAAAGTGTTTAAAGTTTACATTGGAGAGCCGTATCGCATCCGGCTGAGAGAACTGAGTAGGTATTTATTCAGGAGTTGGGCGCACCGTTGTTTCAGACCAACCTTTGTATCCGGGTCCGGCATTGGCTGGTGTTTACACTCCTCTGGGATCATCCAGCCCCGAGCACCTCCCAGATCCCCGGTAGTGCCTTCGCTACAGAATCAGACTTGTGTGACGGTTTAAACTTTGGTCGCTTTGAACATTTCTTAGTTGCAGTGATTTCAAATCTGGGACGTACATAGATTGTCCGAAGTAGAGGTGATTTCTTCAGGTAGAAAAGTAAGAAACAAGGCCTTTAAGAAATCAGCGCCAAATTCCTTCAAAACTTGAATTTTAATTTTTCTGGGAGCCAAGTGTGTATTTTACAAGGGAGTGTGTTCCTCGATAACGATCAGGGCCCTAAATGTTTCAGAGGAGCATTTTTGAAGTCTGAAACGATTTTATTCCTAAGGTGTTAGTAATCTATCTTTTAAGTTTTTCGAAAACAATTTATAAACATTACTAAAACACAAATGAAAAGTAAATAATTAAGATTGATTCTTAGTTCTACTGGAAATTATTGTTTTGATTTTTCCCTGTATTGAATAACTTTCTCCTTCACATAAGTCTAGGAGTACGTGAACCACATGGACATCAGTGCCTAAAGTTGAGTGCCTATTTACAAAAAAGGTCTTCTTTAAATATGGGAAACTATAGACAGATTTCTCTACTTCCTATATTTGAAAATAATTTACTATGGAATAATCCTACCTCATCTTTCCTACAGTATAATACTTTGGGGTAGCTGTGCTGTGACAAGACTGTGAAGAGCATTTATTCTTCAAAAGCTACTATTCGTGTAATACAGTAAATTGTAATGTAATGCAGATAGAATCATGCAGTTAGCTTTTTAAACTGTTTGCCTCCAATTTACATATTTGAAGCTATCATGTTTTGTAAATCTAAATGTAACTTAGTGCAGGGTAAGGACATACACAATTTCAATACACGCTCAAATACAATATATAGACCAGTTAGTCATAGATTGCAAGTTCATGAAAGATTGCCAATGCAAGCTGCTGGTACAACATTTTTGAATATTCTTCCAGTTAAAGCGAAAAGCCTTTTATATGACCACAAATTATTCTAACATAAACTATTAGTAAAGCAAAATTTGCTGTACTTGGCTTTATATTCTATTGCAGAATTTATCAATTCCAATTAACAAATATTCAAACATGTTATAAACTAAACGCATATATTTTAATAACAAGGCCATTTTTTATTGGTGATTAAAATTATCATTGCTCTCATTCATATAGTTATTCATCCCATTCATTTTGTAAATAATGTATCATTTTCATATTCATCACCATTTGTCAACACAATGTATTTTGTTTGTAAGATCAAACATGTTAAAATGTTCATGAAAAATCACCGTTATCGTTTTTTTTTAGCCAGTAGCGACTATTAAATCTGATGTACCAGTAAAATGTTGATAAACTAGGTTATAGAACATGTAAGATAGATTAAGTGTAATGTTAACGCTCAAACGACTTTGCCCGAAACGTTTATATGTTCACAAGTTAATATGATCGTTAGGTCTTTGTTGATTAGTGCAAACACGATTTACAGTGACTCTGATCGTGTCTCTCAGTTCTGAGAACAGGATTTGATGATAAAAATCTACCAGACCCATCAGATAGCAGCATATAGATACAGTGTGAGTTGATTTTATCCTGATTTTTTAAGTTTCATTTTAAAGAAAATATACTGAGATTTTGAGGTTTAGAGCAAGTTAAAAGTGACCAACCTAAAGAAATCAATCCAAAAACTGATAGAGGCTGACATCAAGGTAACCAAGGCCCTCTTTAACTAGTGTTGTATAGATATTTGACTAAAATGTCTACTTTCTAGGAAACACCAGCTGAGAGATGAACACCTCACACAAGTGCAGTGTATGTGTGCTTAGACAAAGGATGTTCAGTGACTATACAGGAAGCACATGCACATGTACAACACGTTATCTACGTAGAATACGGCTTGCGCGGCAGTGCACTGCGCGTGGAGCTTGCCTCTCTTTACGGTTATACCCTACTTGAGGCACTTCACATACGCTGTTTGTCGGCTTATTACCACTTGACTTTCTTATCTAAACACTTGCATCGTATCTTGCCGACATTTTGGTCTGGAGACAGTTGTTTATCAACATACCAAGTTAACGATAGCGACTCTTATCTTATTGCCTTCAATTCGATCCGGACCAAGAGTTGAACTGATAAGTGGCCTTAATTTGACATCGAATGAATGACTCCTTGTGATTTCATTAAGGTTGTTTGCGATAAAGCTACTCTTCGTCAATTTTATAACTATGTTTTCACTACTATGAGTTCATCAAACTGATGAGTTTCATAAATAAAGCTTTTTGGCGTCGAAACGTAAAACCAACCTTTGTAAGCACATAAGAACTTACAAAAATATTTGGTGAGTCATTGAAAAACTCATATGAACGGTTGACATCACAAATATTTGATAATAATACAACATTGTGAAAGTCGTTGTTTCACCATCCTGGTCATTAATGGTAGACTTAAAGCATGTTGATCAGCAAAGTTCATTCCACCAACCAAAAAGATAATTATAAAAGTTTCCTTGTTGAAACTGTTCAGGGTTTAGCCAACTAATGTCATATCTTTAACCACGACTTGCTGTTTATGATTATGCTGGATAGTTTTGTTAGGTTGTAATCCAATATAATGTTCATTGACAACGAAACAATTGTTAATCATTGTAAAAGCTGGTTGAAACAAACTTAAAATGTTTCAGCAAAATGTATTGGTTTTAAAATGAAAGTTGGAACAATTGAAAGAACACTCACCGAGTTGGAGAGGGGTGGAGGGGATGAAGAAGCTGACGTAAGCGCCTGTAAACAAAGCAACTGTCAATGTCTCGTTCTGCAGAGGAAATCATATTCTGGCTCTTTTGTAATACTACTTAAAACTTACGTTCCAAAAAAGCTATATGTCATTTAATAAAAACTAATAATTATTCAGCTACTAAATTACAACCTCTAAACATTGAATATACGGCCGGATAAAAGCAAAGCTAGAAAACCCTTCACACGGTTATGCGCTAGTTCAATTACCAACTCAAATACTAAAAGTAACCCAAATTCTGTCTTTGAAATTCCAACTACAAAAGACTTAACTTCATAACCCCCTTGCTTACCTCTACTATTTATTTGTAAATTAGTGTTTCTAAAGTTGTACTTCATACAAATTGCACAATAAATATATACAAAGAATCCTATTTAAGTTTTTAAATAGCTCTGTAAAGTTAGATTTTCAGAACTGTATGGTAACAAAGTATTTTATAAACAGATTGTATCGTGATAAAGATAGAGTTAAACATTTTATCGTGAATTTGAATAAAAAGCAATGTCAAGCGTCGATGCACCGATGTTTCATTGTTTGGACAAAGTGTTCACTAAACCAGATACACCGTGCATTGCAAGCGGCCACAACTGAACAGTAAACACACCAACATTGTTGCCAGTGTATATGCAAATGTTTCGTTGACAAAAGGGTTTTCAGCCTAATTGGAAAATCTGATACACAAGTTAATGTTTATAACATGTTATGTAAATAAACTGTTGCGCTATTTTAACATGATATACAATTTAACTAGAGCCAAACATGAAGAATTGGAAAGTTGTTGGATTCTCGTAGTACTCATGTTTCTTCTGTGTGAAAATATATATTTGTATCATATTAGCCAATTTTAAAATCCATTATTATCACCTGCTCATGAACATCTATGCTGTATATAATTCATTTTAGTAGTGGTGGATTGAAAACTTTAAAACTAAATCCCAACTGTCATCCATTTCGGGAATGAAACGCATTATTAACGCTAGCCTTTGAATGGTCTAGTTCCCCTTCCACTGCTTTCTATAGAATAGGTCACTTTTGTTTTTTTGAATTTATAAATGAGCTAGGCAGTCTTTTACGCAAACCAGGTATGGTTAGAGAGTTACTCAAGATGACCTTAGGCATACAACAAGAAATATGTTGTGATTATGACAGCAAAGGCAACCTTATGAGTATTGAAACCGAAAAATTATGAACGAGAAAGAGAAATGATACCACCCATATGTAACGTAGAACAAAAAAGTCTTCCATGTTTTATGGACTGGATTGGTATTTGTCCATTCATATTTATAAAACAAAATATCTAACTTGTAAAATTTTGTTTTATACATACACGTGAAGAAATTCCATACCACAAAACTGTGAAGGTAGCTGAAACTACGAAGCGAGATCAGCCTTAGTGGAGTAGGTGGCTAAATAAAGACATCCCACGGCACAGCAACTGCAGCCGTGACATTAATAATTCAAGAGAACACGTGTGGCGGTGCAGACATTACATTACACAAGTCATCAGCTGCCTGGGTACCAGTACTGGCTGTACATTGAATACACCAGGACCCCGCTGACTGACAGCCGAGTAGCAGTCCTCAGCTTCCTGGCTACCAGTAGTGGCAGTACATTGAATACACCAGGACCCCGCTGACTGACAGCCGAGTAGCAGTCCTCAGCTTCCTGGCTACCAGTAGTGGCAGTACATTGAATACACCAGGACCCCGCTGACTGACAGCCGAGTAGCAGTCCTCAGCTTCCTGGCTACCAGTAGTGGCAGTACATTGAATACACCAGGACCCCGCTGACTGACAGCCGAGTAGCAGTCCTCAGCTTCCTGGCTACCAGTAGTGGCAGTACATTGAATACACCAGGACCCCGCTGACTGACAGCCGAGTAGCAGTCCTCAGCTTCCTGGCTACCAGTAGTGGCAGTACATTGAATACACCAGGACCCCGCTGACTGACAGCCGAGTAGCAGTCCTCAGCTTCCTGGCTACCAGTAGTGGCAGTACATTGAATACACCAGGACCCCGCTGACTGACAGCCGAGTAGCAGTCCTCAGCTTCCTGGCTACCAGTAGTGGCAGTACATTGAATACACCAGGACCCGCTGACTGACAGCCGAGTAGCAGTCCTCAGCTTCCTGGCTACCAGTAGTGGCAGTACATTGAATACACCAGGACCCCGCTGACTGACAGCCGAGTAGCAGTCCTCAGCTTCCTGGCTACCAGTAGTGGCAGTACATTGAATACACCAGGACCCCGCTGACTGACAGCCGAGTAGCAGTCCTCAGCTTCCTGGCTACCAGTAGTGGCAGTACATTGAATACACCAGGACCCCGCTGACTGACAGCCGAGTAGCAGTCCTCAGCTTCCTGGCTACCAGTAGTGGCAGTACATTGAATACACCAGGACCCCGCTGACTGACAGCCGAGTAGCAGTCCTCAGCTTCCTGGCTACCAGTAGTGGCAGTACATTGAATACACCAGGACCCCGCTGACTGACAGCCGAGTAGCAGTCCTCAGCTTCCTGGCTACCAGTAGTGGCAGTACATTGAATACACCAGGACCCCGCTGACTGACAGCCGAGTAGCAGTCCTCAGCTTCCTGGCTACCAGTAGTGGCAGTACATTGAATACACCAGGACCCCGCTGACTGACAGCCGAGTAGCAGTCCTCAGCTTCCTGGCTACCAGTAGTGGCAGTACATTGAATACACCAGGACCCCGCTGACTGACAGCCGAGTAGCAGTCCTCAGCTTCCTGGCTACCAGTAGTGGCAGTACATTGAATACACCAGGACCCCGCTGACTGACAGCCGAGTAGCAGTCCTCAGCTTCCTGGCTACCAGTAGTGGCAGTACATTGAATACACCAGGACCCCGCTGACTGACAGCCGAGTAGCAGTCCTCAGCTTCCTGGCTACCAGTAGTGGCAGTACATTGAATACACCAGGACCCCGCTGACTGAAAGACCTCATCTGCGCGGCTACCAGTACTGGCTGCTCGTAAATTGAATACAACAGGACCCCGCTAACTCACAGACCAGTATCAGTCATCAAACGATCATCAGTGTCCTGACGTAATGTATTTAAATTAGAGCTCCTAAATATGCATATTTGATTAAAGCTCACTAACAATGTTTAATATACAATGTGCTTTTAAATTTGCAATCAAATTAAATGAAAAGAATTCACCATCGGTATCTCTATAAAGTTTAAGATCATGAATGCAAATAGTATATTATAGTCTCGCATCTGACCCCTTGCTTATATTTGGTCAATGCAATCTGTTCGTTAACTGTATTATTAGCTTTCGTAAGATAAGAAGAGCGTAAAACGGAACGGAAATTGTAGTAGCAGGGAAGGAGTGCGACGGAAGAAGTAATTGTGACAGAGTCGCCGGGCGGAACGCTCCACACAGGCCGGCAACACGGAGGACAAAGCGGACCTAGCTCAGCTCCCACACACACTACACACTGCACACTACACACTACATGCTACGCACACACATCACACTTCAGTTGTTTAGTTTTGTAGGCAGTAATAAACAGCATTGTTGAGCTACACTTAGTCCTATGGGAGAAATACATGTCTGAATTAAATTCTGAATATTAGAAACGCCTAAGGGTTCACCTCAGTGGACATGATACATTTGGAAACCAGAGTTTTCTGACACGTGTATAAAGACCAACCTTTCATAAGCTGTTCAGTAGTTTCACTAATAAACTCTGGAATTGTCAAAGTTTTATTGCATTTCAACTACTACATGTCTGCACTTAAAACACATAATTTTGAAAGAACTCATACGCGTGTCAGACAACTTCTCTAGTTTCAAATATGTCATGTTTATTCATTGAAAAATTGTTTTGAAAGGTGAAAAACGGGCAGCCACAAACCCTTGCATTGAAGCGTCGCCGCGCAGCTGAAGCGCACACTCACACTGATTGACGGGGAGCACTAATGTGTAAAAACCACTATCCTAAACTTTGAAGTTGCTGTGCAAAAGAAGCTTAACATAACTGCACTATATATACATCTAAAACTAACTTAAGCTACCTATAATTTAATTATGACTCATAAAACCACAGTACAAACAACTTTACCAAGTTTTGGCAAACCAGTGAACATGAATAGGTATATTTTGTCGTTAACAACTTACTGGCAATCTGCTCTAATAAGTAAAATTGAGCCTTTGTTCGGCGTATACCAACTATGGGTGTTTTTATAGGTTTAGTATCACAGACCGTGCGAAATGATACTTGAGAACCACATCAAATATTGCATACAATGTAGAAAGTATAATAAGAAGAGAACCAGAAACAATATGAGCAAAGCCGAGCAGAAAGAGTTTGTTGCAGATGCGAACTGCTGAGACGTCAGCAGCGAGCTCGGATTCGATTGGACAGTTCTTGCTGAAGAAGATGCGGATTTTATTTCACTCAAGCCTAAACTAAATAACGGTCCCGAGCTGCACGCCGCTGAAAAGCAAGATTTGTGCCGAGGCGAACTGTTCAGTCGTTCATTCCTCTTACTTCTATACTACTGTACTTGCTTTCTTCACCACTTTTCTCTTGCTAAAACACAAAGAAGTTTTATTCTAGAAAGCATGATTATTGCTTGTAGTATCACAATATTTTCCGAGACAATACATTTGGAGTATTTAGGGGTTGACACATTAAGATGACGCTTTTGAACAGTGATTGTCGGTTTTTAGAGGCTTACATTAATTTTCAACAAGTAGGAATGTCATTGTATTTTATCTTACAATTTTAAAATATGCCGAACATTAATCTATCCAAGGTATTTAATTTTATTTAGCTTAGATTAGTTTGAAGACAAATTTAACATTGAACTCTATCAATTACTAATAAAATTTATTTATTAAAAATTTACAAATTGCTCTTTAATGTATATACGCATCTATTTGGCTATCTGACACTTTAGTATTAAACTATAGGCAAGGCATCGTCCACCTAAAATTTATTAAATATTCGCTTTAGAATTTTAAAACTAGTTTATCTTTCTACTAAACAGTTTATTAAATGTTTTCTGAACAGTTAAAACATACTTTGTTCTTTATGAAACGTCTGTATTTTCTCTATTCATCATGTCCACAGTGAAGGCTAGTGAACAATGTCTGAAGATGTACTGACTGGGACTGTACTGGCATGGCGAGGCAGTCACTAGTGACAAATAGAATGAGCCTAATCGTGACCAGCTCTGTACAGTCCAGTCCAAGAATCGCGGACTGTTGCAGCCTCTACACGCTTCATCTCAATAATAACATGTGGTTAAATTTAAAGAAACAAACTTGTCTTCAAATTTTGTCGATAAAAATAACAACAATTTTAAGTAATTCAAAATGTTGTTATAATGTGTGCACAAAGCCACACTAATGGTGCAAGAGTGTATGTGTGTAGCACACAGTAAATCATGAACACACGTCAAGTGCTCAGTGCCGTGTGTGTGTGGTTTCCACACGCCAACCCATCTGCAACATTTCCTCTACTTTTACATGCCATGCATTATGCAACACTCTAGCGGTAGCTCTTGTTTCCATAAGGGCCTATTGTTATATTCAATTGCTTAAGATAGTAGTGGAGGCTCCTTTTCTTTGTTTTCTATTTGAATCTCAGTTGTTATTCAAATTCTTTCCACTGTGCGGGTTGTCTGTAACCTTTTGTGTTTCATGTATGTCGGCTGGGTGATCAATCATTCTACACATATTTTATCGGTACGGTACTAGTAGTTGAACCATACACGGCACTTGAGGGCCTGGCTACACAGTTGCACATCAACTCCTGCCGAGAAGTCATGCTGACTACAAACACAGTTGACATTACCACTAATGTGCTGCTCATGTTGTCAGTCAACTCCTGCCGAGCCTGCTACAAACCTGCTGCTATAGTCACGAGTCATGCTGATGGTCAACTGAGTCCGAGCTCGCTACAACACTAGCTACACAGTTGCACAGTTGACATTACCACTAATGTGCTGCAAGTCATGTTGTCAGTCAACTCCTGCCGAGCCTGCTACAAACCTGCTGCTAGTCACGAGTCATGCTGATGGTCAACTGAGTCCGAGCTCGCTACAACACTAGCTACACAGTTGCACAGTTGACATTACCACTAATGTGCTGCAAGTCATGTTGTCAGTCAACTCCTGCCGAGCCTGCTACAAAGCTGCTGCTAGTCACGAGTCATGCTGATGGTCAACTGAGTCCGAGCTCGCTACAACACTAGCTACACAGTTGCACAGTTGACATTACCACTAATGTGCTGCAAGTCATGTTGTCAGTCAACTCCTGCCGAGCCTGCTACAAAGCTGCTGCTAGTCACGAGTCATGCTGATGGTCAACTGAGTCCGAGCTCGCTACAACACTAGCTACACAGTTGCACAGTTGACATTACCACTAATGTGCTGCAAGTCATGTTGTCAGTCAACTCCTGCCGAGCCTGCTACAAAGCTGCTGCTAGTCACGAGTCATGCTGATGGTCAACTGAGTCGAGCTCGCTACAACACTAGCTACACAGTTGCACAGTTGACATTACCACTAATGTGCTGCAAGTCATGTTGTCAGTCAACTCCTGCCGAGCCTGCTACAAAGCTGCTGCTAGTCACGAGTCATGCTGATGGTCAACTGAGTCCGAGCTCGCTACAACACTAGCTACACAGTTGCACAGTTGACATTACCACTAATGTGCTGCAAGTCATGTTGTCAGTCAACTCCTGCCGAGCCTGCTACAAAGCTGCTGCTAGTCACGAGTCATGCTGATGGTCAACTGAGTCCGAGCTCGCTACAACACTAGCTACACAGTTGCACAGTTGACATTACCACTAATGTGCTGTCATGTTGTCAGTCAACTCCTGCCGAGCCTGCTACAAAGCTGCTGCTAGTCACGAGTCATGCTGATGGTCAACTGAGTCCGAGCTCGCTACAACACTAGCTACACAGTTGCACAGTTGACATTACCACTAATGTGCTGCAAGTCATGTTGTCAGTCAACTCCTGCCGAGCCTGCTACAAAGCTGCTGCTAGTCACGAGTCATGTTGATGGTCAACTGAGTCCGAGCTCGCTACAACACTAGCTACACAGTTGCACAGTTGACATTACCACTAATGTGCTGCAAGTCATGTTGTCAGTCAACTCCTGCCGAGCCTGCTACAAAGCTGCTGCTAGTCACGAGTCATGCTGATGGTCAACTGAGTCCGAGCTCGCTACAACACTAGCTACACAGTTGCACAGTTGACATTACCACTAATGTGCTGCAAGTCATGTTGTCAGTCAACTCCTGCCGAGCCTGCTACAAAGCTGCTGCTAGTCACGAGTCATGCTGATGGTCAACTGAGTCCGAGCTCGCTACAACACTAGCTACACAGTTGCACAGTTGACATTACCACTAATGTGCTGCAAGTCATGTTGATTTCAGAGGTCGTTGCTCGCCACGCCACCGCTCGCCTTCATTTCACGATCTCAGGCAAACAAATGATCCAAACAGTATATCGTGTTATAACTCAGACTCTGTGCCATTACTTGCTCAGCAATCATTCAATGTACTTAGAGTACATTTGTCTCTTTGTGATATTTATCCTGCAGTTTACCTTCTACCGAAATTTATGATGGAGAAATGCCCATTATTATTAAGTGAATAAGATAAACTGTACTTCTCCCAATCTCTCTAAAATATTAGAATCCCTTTGATTGACGATGTGGAGAAAAAATAAAAGCCTTGTTTATTTTAGTGAACCCCAACTCAATTGTCAACTTATATACATGCTGTAGATACTGCGAGTCTTGGTAAATGGGATAGTAGTAAAGTAATCAGTAAACAAATTTCATACCGGTATAATTATCTGTTATGACTTCTTTTATAAATTTAAATTTGACCTGATCAATGAGGCTGACGTCATATCGTTTCAAAGTTGCAATCTTCTGTGAGAACGTTGAGTTGTTGGAAACAATCTTTAGTTATTAAGAAACTAAAATACAGACGAGCTCAAAATAATTAAAGCCTAAATAATAAACTAAGTTTCGAAGACTGCAGACTGTTCATTATTGCAGAGGACCTTCTTCACACAAAATCCTATTTGAGAAACAATATAAAAGATAACGGTAAATTAGCTTTATAAAGTTTTAATTCAATAAAGCTGGCGATAAAAGTGTGGAGCCAAGAGCGCGTCAAGTGGTGACTGGAGGCAGAAACAAGTCGAGGAGAAAAGTTCGCTGTTCGAGAAACTTAAATGAACTTAAAGCCAATTAGTGAAGAGTTAAGAAGCTTGAATTAGACAATAGCCCATAAACGAGCAATTTCCCCTTCTTTACTCGTATAAATAAAGTACAAGGCTTTCTTTGCCACGGGGAGTTTTATGAAGACGAAGTTAGATCACATTAAACTGCCACAAGAATACCTTCGAATTTCGATGTTCATGTTGAAAAGAAATCGTGTGAAATACGCGTAGCGTTGACAGTAGATGACTTTAATGAAGCATTATAACACTATACACATTGTGATCATTATACTTTTTCTACTTAGGTTTGGAAGAGTATAAGAAGAGTTGAATATGCACACTTGGTCTGCATAGAGAAGACGCTATCCAGGTCACCTGCCGGCAAGCACCAAGACATAATAACCTGGTTAAGCTCAATACCCCAGAGTATGAGGAGGGGAACCATGCATAGCCTACATACTCCACATCACATACCCTGATATTACTTAATACACATTCCTCCACAGTTATCATGCATATTATATAGGCCTACCATCTTGTTTCTCTAAGGTACAAAATGGAGGCAGTAGCCTCAGCTAAGCCAAGATCTTATTTAGTTGGTTGCAGAAATTACACGGGAATTTGTTAATATAATATTGGGGGTTAAATAGGGCTGAACTTAAAAAAACACCCTGGATAACTTCCAAATTGCGAAAGTTGACTAAGGCACGTTTTCAATTACTAACCTAATAGTGATGCTTTAGTGTTTTAAGTTAAAAAAGAATGAATTGAGAATTAAATACTGATTTAGTTTTGCTTACGGACTACGTCATTACAAATATGTAGTAACATAAGAAGTTTTTTGCATTTTAAGACAATTACTATTATGGTTATACAAATTGCATCAATAGTATATAAGAACATGTGCAATTATTTAATATGTGACTGAACATGAATGGGAAACAAGGTAGTAATACATAAATGTGTGTGCATGAATGGGGATATGTACCTCAAATGATATGTAATTACGTAACTTGTGTTATTTATTTAACTTTCCTTTTTATTTACATTTTACTGAACGTTAACTTTTCTGTCACAATATGGGTTATTACAGTGTTGTAGTTTTACACAATTTTTGAAGTTACATTACAAAATTACAATCTTTAATTCATATGATATGTGAAACTGCATATTCCACTGAAATACTCTAGCAAATGACAAAAAAAGAACAAAACCCCACGTGGTCCACATTTTTAAACAACAAAACACTAGTTTTGTTTGATCGATTGTTGCATTTATGTTTGCACACTAACTTAAAAATATTAAATGTGCAATGATGCACTTTAATGGATTCCAGATGAATGAATGACAAGCAAGTAGAACCTGTTGCTAGAGGTTGTTGCGGCACTCACGATGTAGCGCTGCTCGCTGCTCTGTTTACTAACACAATCACCCTAATTCGCTTTTCCAAGAACTTTACTGCCAAAGTACTCTTCATTCGCACTACTCTTTGATAAGATTTCATGTTTCAACAGCTCTTACATCAATTTCATTCTCCTGTCTCTTGACGCGCTCAAGTTAGATGTAATGCTTTTGTTAACGTAATGTTATATAGGAAGTCGTCTTAGGTTTATTACACCTACATAATTTTGTGTTTCCATTAGTTAAAAACAAGTTATTTAAGAAATTTATGATTTGATGTTTAGAAATGTTGACTAAAAAGCGTTATATTATTATGAGACCATATTTTAATCTGTCATTGTTTTCCTTTCCTCACTATGTCCTAATCTTCTAAGTCAAAATAGTTTACATGTAAGAAATAACGTCAGCAAATTAATTACGTTATTTTTGTATAGTCTATTTATCTTTCCTCATTCTCGCTGTTATACTTTAATGGTTCTCTCACGTTTCATACTTACGTTGTATATTAGTTTTGAAGCACAAATTAAAAATCACACTAACATAGAAACCTCTTGGTCTCGGACCTAGGAGTAAATACAATAAGTAGAACTGCGACGATATTAATATTAGTTTCTGTGACGATGTTTCTTTCAAGATCCTGTTTTTCCTAGGATACCCATCAGAGTCTCATCGTGCTACACCACTATGATAGTTCAAAGAGGGTATTGAAAACCCATCAAAATATGATTTGGATAACATAAGTCAGCCAAGTACATAGTTGTTAGTACAAGACAAACTGCTTGGAGGAGAGGAGACTGGAGAGTTGTGGGAACACTATGTGCGGGAGGACAGATATGAATTGCAAATGTTGCAGCGCAGTGATTAGAGGTTAAACACCGTGGGAAGTGGAGCTGTGCTCGTGTGATGCTCCTCTGATAACCCTTGAGTTCAGCAGGAGGCGGTCAGTGCGCGGTCGCGGCACATGAGGCTTCCTCAACTTTTACATGCTCAGTCGCCACACACAGGCATTTAACATTCATACTTAGCAGCAATTTTCTATTTTATTCTATCTCATCGAGGTAGAAGGCCTCGTGTAATTTTAAAATAACGCAGCAATATCTTTATCTAAATCAAGGTAAAGTTTGTCATGTTTAACAAGGCGAAGTTAGAACTACAAAGTCCTCTCCACCACTCAACCTTGACCTTTACCTAGCGTTACCATATAGTCACTTTGTAAGTGATGACTGCGGGGCTCGAACCCGAGCCAGCGGAGGGATAAACTCCGAAGTCGCGAACGAATCCAACCCGTCACGGGTCCGCTAGGTGTTTAAGTTTGAATTATTATTGCGGACATTTTTCATACTTAGACTAGTGTACAAGAAGAACATGACGATTAGAGATGTGCAAGCTTCAAGTGAAAACTGAAAAATAACCTACAACAGAACATAGCACGTTAGAAAATAAACTAACGTAGTCAGCATAAGCTTGGGCCAAACACACTTGAAAAACATTTATTTTTTGTAATACAAAATGAAATTTAAAAAGCTACCCTAGAATACCATAAAGTGTGAGCGAGTCGGTCGATATCTGTCTCCGGGTGTAGACTTGTTTAGTTTGTCTGGTTGATTTTTGTTTCTTCACGTTTTTGTGTATGTTGGATTGTTTCTAGGCAAGTTTTATTTTAAGATTTTATTTTACTGATAAAACACACTCACATGTTGTTTTAGTTGTAGTTGACCAGTTAGCTTACGCTGATCACTATCGACTAGGTCACTTTCTAATGTTTTGTGTTCTGTTTTAAATCAATTTTCACCTGAAGACGTGATCCCGAAACGTCGGATCCTTCTCCTTCACTGACAACGGCAAACGTACTCGTTAATATTTCAAACTCGGAAATTCTCCCGTCGTCAGTAACAAATATTCAATAAAAGAAGTTGTTTACGTTTGATAATTTTGAATCTGAAATTCTGCAGTAAGGCTGAATATCAGCATTTTGTTTTATGAATTTGCATAGTCGATATAATTTAGTACTGTACTAGTACATAACCAAATAATTGTAGTACTAGGCTTAATACTGGTTTCATATTGCTAGATTAATATTCATTCGTTTTGGTAACGTAAACTTAATATGTAAGTTTAGTATATTTTGAATTGCAGTATTACTATTTATACGACACACACATAATACGAGTTATAGGAAAAAGAATAAATTCTGCATTAAAGTACAAACTGGAAGAAGATAATACGATTAGACTGAATCCGCACGAGCAAGAAAACTCTAGATGTGATGTTTCTTGCGGTATAAATATGTAGTGGGGTGGGAACGTAGGGGATGTCATTATAGAGTTATATTTCAGATTATGCAGTTCAAACTTGGAGGTTTCTTCCTGGAGACAAACCGTTATAACATCATGGGTTTGTGTGTTATCAGTTGTTATTATCTCTTTTTCGTAAACACAGACTCTGTTCAGCTTGTAAAATCAATAAAATCACATGGCATGGCAAACTTGTAAACTCGTATTCACCCCAATACATGTGTCAGAAAACTCCTCTAGGTTTTAAATATATTATGTTTATTAATGTAAAAATTATTTTGAAAGGTGAAAAACGGACTGTTGTAAACCTATGCAGGCGCTTGATTTGACAGTTAGGCCGCATCAGTTGAAAGAAGGCAAGTTGTTTAGCCAGTTGTTACGTGCGCAGTGTCGTACGTTCCTTGGGCGGACGAATTCAGCCTTTCTCTGAGATGACCACTTAGGTAGACCCTAAACATTGACAAAAACGAATGAATCGAGCTTTTGATTTACATTTGATTAATAAAGGGGTGTAGTGGTCAGCATAATCTTTTGATAAGCGAGAGACCCGGGTTAAAGTCCCGGATCGGTCCAAACATTTTGTCTTCAAATTTATTTAGTAATTATGATTTATTGCTATTTTATAACAAATGGTTAATTGTTCTATTTTTCCAAGAATACAGCCATTTTGTCTAAATAATTTTCGTTATTATTTTGGACTTTAAACCTTGTTGTTATTATTTGTTTGAAATCGAACGAATACAAAAAATATTAAACTTATAGCCTATTAGTCCAAGTCGACGCTCCATTATTTAACACATGGCGTTATTCTGTGGAATGTTTATTTTAGTACCAAAGAAAGTTGATTTTGGAAAGTTAAGTCAATTTAAGGCAAAAACACAAAGTCAGCGCTTGAGTATAAAAATTGAAGTTTCCTCTGGACATCACTGTCACGTTTCATTTGCGCCATCCACGGAATAATTTACAGATTAATCGACAAGAAATTCAATTTAAAGTTTTGATTAAAGAAGAAGTTTGATAATGAGTGAGGGAGAGAGAGAGAGAAAGGAAGGTGACGATCAGGAATATTTGCCGAGATGATGGAGGGATGAGTTGGCAAATTGAACATTATTGATTCCCAGGTGAAACACTGTGATGAAGCGAGGGTTGGAATAGTCTGGAATAAGTCAAGTCACTTTTACTTATAGGGTATATCACATTTTAATGGTGATAAGTTATACACTTCCACAAATACTGTAGTTGAAAGACAAGTACATCGGTAGATTCATAGTATCGATGAATAGATCTAACACTGATAACATTCGGTAAGAGTTCCTGTTATGTGTACTGTGATCAAAGAGTACTTAATACGGAAAACAACATCGTCAGTGAAATTTAAAAAAGGTAAAGTTTGTCTTGTTTCACGAGGTGAAACAAAGTCCTCTTTACCACTCAACCTCGACCTTTACCTAGCGTCACCGTCTAGTCACATTCCAAATTGTAAGTGGTGACTGCGGGGATCGAACTCGCGCCACCGGAGTGATGTGTTAATGAGTCACGCTCGATACCAATCCGCCACGGATCCACTAAATTAGGCTGTATCTTATGGCAGTTTCTGTTATTTATGCCTGCCACTTGTGCTAGTTGTGCTATATGATCTAATTGTCTAATAAATGTGTCTTTATTATTGACAGCACTTCAAATAGTCTTAAAAAACTAGTCAAATATAGAATAAAGCTAAGAAACGTTATTTTAAAAGAACGGTGACAATTCATGTAACGTTTTTTTAAGGAAACAACTTATTAAAAATGTTGAGGAACTGTTTAGGTAAACTTTGAACGTTTAATATATAATATGAAGCTAACTGAAATGAAAACGCATATATTGCACGTGTTGTTAATATTACAGAGATGGGTTTACAATGGAATCCTACAGCAATATTGTGCGAGGTGTAAATTTCCTGCAAAGCTCCCCTTCCCACTAAATGTTGATTTGGAAGAGAGTCTCCCCCCCACACCACACAACCACGTAGCGTTTCTATACTTTTCAAACCACACTCCATAACAGGAGACCGCATCCTATTGTACATATCAACTCTTAACACATTAGAATATAAACTAATACATACTTAGACCGTATTAAACTATTTACGTTTTAAACTGTACTGTTATAGCTTTGCTTTTAGTCGTAAAAACATCTTTATCTTTTCACAACAACAAAAATCATTAACAACAATAATACTACACATCCTAATTTTATGGGGTTTGTATTCCCCTTTAGTATAACCTAAACTGCTTTTTTTCTCTAAGAAATTATCACGTCTACTACCCTAGGCATAATGCTCAAACATGGTTTAATACGCTTCTTAATCCCGATAAACCTCTTTGATTCACCTTTTTTGACAGACAAAATATACGATTTCATGACACTACTGACCACACCTTGTTTCACAGGTGACCCTTCATAAACTGCTTTGTGTATTTAGTATCGATAAATAGTTTAGTGACTGACAGCAGCTATAGGTAAGTTATAACACTACCCTTACCCACCTGCGTGACTACGTAAGCTATCAATGTAAGTTATATATCTAAGACTGGTTTTAAACTAGTTTTTACCATGTTACGTCTAGAACTGTGTAGAGCACTGCCTTCACTAATGCAAAGGTTTTGTACACGTTGAAACAAAACGTTTAACTTAGATTGTTATACATATACACATTTTAAACGTGCAGACGCTGGTTGAAAATGTTAATAATATTAAGAAAGAGAAACTAATTTAATTCCTTTATGGATAGTTCTAAAGGTTAACAGCCTTACTGTAAAGAGACGTGAATTTGTTATAATAATAATGCAATATTCCTAGATACACTATCAGTGTTATACTGTGTAAAGTGAAGAACACAGCGATGTTAAAGAGGCAAGACGACGCTCACGAGCCAGGCCGCACACAATCTCGACGAGCAAAGTCAATCTCTTAAGAGTATGTCTCTTAAAAGCCCTTAAACGTCTCTTTTTACTCCTGCCATTTTCAAAGAGAATCGTAAACGTTTTACTGGACTCATTTTGAAAATGAAAGATCCGTGTTTAATGAGCCATAAAGCGGCGTATGCAGATCACTACCCTCGCTCGCGGTCGACTCAAATGAAAGACACATTCACTGAACATTTAAGCGTGTCTACGCTCGCTGGACGAGTGCGAATAAGTTTATTATTTTTAAATACAAATATAAATCGACACTATAGCCCTCAAAACTATGTAGTTAAATTTTAAGGAACACCAGCTCTCAAAATATACTGATCGTTATAACACTCGTTTTGGCAATAATTTGGATAGTTTGTTTCCACTTTGGAAACTATTTCTAGTCAAGGGTCGTTAAAAGAAAAACCGGAGCTTTTTAGAAATAAAGCAAAAAGGCAAATTTCATACAGATAACTACATACAGTAATATATTTAAAACGCTTTAACTTTGCTATACTCAACTTGTAAACGGATCTTTAAAACTAATAGAGGTATTTTTCATAGCTTAAGATGGAGAGTAAATTTTACCTTGACGTAATTAGAGATATTGGATTTGTTAATAATGAAATCGGTTTCACCCCTCACTAGATATCGATATCCCTGTGTTCGGATCTGACTCACGGAGTAAAAGTGCCATTTCCAGTACTAGTTAAGCGTTTTATAACAATAGTGTGTCCAATTTATAAGCAACTTATTCGGTTGTCTTTGCAACATTTTATTAGTTTTTGCATAGTATCTTAGTTGAACAATCTAGCAAAAGTAGTTTGACCATTTCCAACAAATTGCCTTTGATCGGGTACAAGTGTAGTAGCTCAATCGGCAAACAATTCACTCTCGCTATATTTGAGAAATACTCATGTAGGAGAGCTGAGTGTCGTGATACTTGCACAGGGTGTGGCCTACTATCTAGCCTAGGTGGGGAAAATTGTTATCATAACAGCGAGGCGGCACGACATGCTATTGACTGTACGTGACCACGCGAGAGTACCCCCTCCCCACCATCCCCACTAGTGGTGAGGGGTTCAACCCTTGCAATGCGCTACGTGAGGGCCGATTGTGGATACAACGGCCTTTCTTATATCGGAATCTTGCAAACAGCAAACAATCTGACCCTTCCAAGGCTTTTGTTTGTTCAGTTCAAGTAAACTGTACAACATTCTACAGGAGGGAAAATTTGTTAAACAATGTGAACCACGATTTTGCTACACCTCAAAGATAAGTTTCGAAGAGAACTGCAGGAATACACTTCCAACAATTCATAAATCCGAGCTATGTGACTGTGAGTCGATCCTTTAGAAGAAAATAATTAAAATATGTGTGTGCTCCTTTCAGTAATACAAGATTAACAGACAGAAATAACGCAATAGCATCAATTCAATAACAAGACAAAATATCAGTACAAACTGTACACGAAACACATTTGATGAAGGAAGTTTTGAACAACTGGTGGTTTAAGAAGAAAGAAATACTCACAGTTAGCGGCCAGAGCATTGTCTAGCCGAGACAATAAAATGACTTCACTTCCCACCGCAAGGACATTCAATATCGTCAAACAGCCATAACCACTAACCACTCAGTTACATAAACTACTATCAATAGTACAGCCTACAGTGCTGGCCGTGAACAGACTAACTGCTATTTCTAGTGATAAAAGTAAAGTTAAATGCTTAAAGAACTAAACCGCAAACACAGATGTCGGGTTGACCTGAGCTAGTGGGTAAAGGGGGTGGTGGTATGGTGGTGGTGGAGGGGGGTGATTGGTTGTGTTGTCTGACTGGATGTGTATATCTCACGCAAACCCGACCTCTCGCTCGGAATTACTTCCTTTATATAACACTAATCCATTTACTTTACAAAGATAACACAGGAAATACGATAACAAAGTACGACTATCCTGAGGATGCCAACCAATAAACGACAACTATTGGGTTTTATTTGTTTTCTTTACAAGACATTGATGCGGTTGTGTTTAAACTATGTTTCAAGCACATCTTAAGTAAGCTTTTATGGGTTATGTTGATTAGATTGTCGTTTAACATATCGGGTTTTGTAATCATGAAAGGAGTAGCAGCTTGGCTTTAGTATTATATGAATATACCAGGTGTACTCGCGTAGTACTCGGGCTATGGTCGAGGAAAGTGGAACATTTTATGGTATTATTTTGATCGATCACTCATACAATTTAGTTACCACCATGGTTTGGACAGGGCGGCATCGGAGCTACGATGTGTGAGCATATTTCGAAAATATGATTCCGTAATTATGACGCAAAGACTTTTTCGCCAGCATTTTCTTACTCCGCGTCACGCCCCTGCTTCTAGGCCAAACATCGTACAAGCATTGCCACTGATCTGCGTCGTTCATGATTTTCAGCTTTAAGCGTACTACAACTTTCTTACAAATCCTGAACCAGGTTTGTACGATATTATCAAACAACATATGAGACAAATCACACATGAGCGATTTGATTTTGTACTCATTTAGAAAGAGAGATCACTAATCTTTGTTGTGACACAATTCAGTTATTTCAATTTATCCGCTGCTCACAATGATTGGAGTTTAGTTGATTAAGAAATTATTGTTTTCCTTTCCTCTAAACCTTTGATACAGAGCGGATAGCATTCAGATTATATGGAATTCAGCAAACGAATTTTTAGCGTCGAGTTAAAACATTGCAGCGATTCAATAAAAGAAAAATATGAGTGGTCCCAGAAGTGATATCCGTTTGGCGAAATGTAATGTTTCTATGGACCCACTACAGTCCGTGGCTCAATGATATATCGAAACCAATAAACTTGACAATGATGGAGCGCCTGCTTTCAGACCAGTATTTCCTTTTTCTCGATTCCGAGAAAATCAAATTACATTTTTGATAGCTACGTTTGATATGAATCATATTTCAATAAAAGTACGTTATGTTCAATTCAGATCCACAGGAGTTTTCAAACCTTCTAGCGAGATTGATTCTTGCTTCTACTGCTCAGTGCTTTCAAAAGGATGTCTAACAAGATTCAGATAGTTGATGACACTACTGTTTATACAAATAATAAATTTAATAAGGGTCTAATCCATAACAGGGTCAATATTTTTTTCCTGATAACCGTAGTATTCGATTATGCGTTCAACCCGAGGCCTTCTTAAATTAAACCGTACTACTGAGTGGTTTTCCGACTACCTTTTTTAAATACCTTGTGGATACCATAAAACGTGTTTGTAACAGCTAAAGCGGTAGATTTCGTCAAATTGCAAACTTCAATTAGAAGCCACAAATCCACCATGGAGTCGATTCCGGTAAGGTTCAAATGGTAACCTAACCTAACATAGGTTTAAATGCTGTATAGTTCAACCCACGCCGTTTTACTTTGTATAAATTGTTCTCAACTACGTTTTATATTGAAGAAGGAAGTTTAATTGCATTAGGACCTATTTAATTGACTAATTATATGTGATAAGGCAAGAGTTGTATGTACTCTCACAACAACTGCTGGCGGCCCACTGATATAAAGTCATGAGATTTTCTGAGACTTACCTATATTAGCAAGTTGGGAAGGCTAAGGTTGTACGCTCACCACAAGTGACGTGTTGAAGCTATGGGGTTTCTGAGACCTATATTGGACCTATGTTGGTTGGGAGGGAAGGGTTGTACGCTCACCACAAGCGTAGTAGCACACTGTGACATGAGGGGTTCTGAGGCCTATATTGAGCCACAATGAGACTCCGCCACCAGCTGTCTCCACACCAAGATTTATCTTCCCTAATAAAACTGACAATGATAGAATGTTTGCTACCAGTTGTAGACGGATTGAACGGCGCAGAATTGCCAGAAATGATCATTAATTCTACTGCTCCGACAACATTTTCTTTCCATTATCGTTGAGCTTTTCATTATATCGAATGCTCTTTGGGTAATCCCGAGGATTTCAGTACTGAGTTGTTTGTTTTCGTGTATTTAACTATTTAGTCATAGTTCAAAAATAGTTATTGTACTGATACAGTTTTAAAATTGTTTAATACCAAACAATCGAAAGGGAAACAGACAACATTGTCTTTGTTGTATCTCTTCTGTTCATCATACCCATTGATTCAAGTCATATGTGGCTACCTCCTCGATCTGAGGTGTAGAAGCAGTGAGCAGCGCGCGCACAGGCTTGGCAGTGGAGTCGCCAGGTTTGGATGTGACCGCACCCTGATTACAGGTTGGTGCGCCGCGCTGTATGGGAGTTCCCAGTAACCACCTCTTTACAACCGATGGTTAGAATATTCTCACTTGTGACAGAACAGGCTGCCGCTCGTGCTCTCAGCGCAGCGCGTGCCACACTGCACACTGCACACTGCCACACTGCACACTGCATCACGTCAACCAAACTGGTTTGCAACTGATATATCACTCGCTAGGTGATGTGTGGCATCCACTAATTCACATTGATAGTATTTCAGTTGTATCTGTTTGTTGTAAACACGTGCCAATGGATAAGTACTGTCTCTTGTATAATGTTTTAAATTCAGCAAGTGCTGTCAATTGTTGATTTGTACTCATCTGTTTAAATGAAACAACCTTATAAAAGTTACCCATCAGTCTAGTTTCAAAACATATGTTCGATTCTAATACTTTTTCGATATGTTGACGGATTACTTATTTGTGTAGTCAAATTTAACTAAATATTCGTTGGTTTTATTTTAAGCTCTCCTGTTCAAAAACTGTGAAATCCTCTTAAGATATTATGGTTGTTGGGTGGATAGGATAATTGGTGGAGTGTTGATTTAAATCGAAATTAAAGCTTTCCAAACCAAAGTAAAAACGTGTCAACTGATAATGTCATGTATTTTCAGCAAACATGTTGGGTACTGTGCTATGAATATGAGAAGTTGTAAATGCTCTTATCTAGAGGAATTTCACACCTTAGATAACACTTCTTGTATTGGGTAAACAGTGCTAAACTTTGATTGTATTTAAGGCCATTGCTGGAGAGGATTTTGTATTCGGGGCAGTGGTGACATCGGGGTTTTACGTCAGGCAGTAAGAACACGTGCTGGGGTAACGCGATCGTAGAAAATAATGTCCAATATGATGCTTCCAGTACCACTGACTTCTTTTAGAAAACCCTTCCACGTTGGAAATATTGCATTTCTTCAAAACTGCAAACACAGCGATGAGAGTAAATGTAGAGGAACTGCTACGAGAAGGTTTACAGAGAGTGTTGAATTTCCCCGTTACTTTAAATGGATCACTATTAAATTATTTATGACAACTAATTATAAACTCGTGTCTACTTAAGTTCTGGAATTTTATGGACATTTCACATAGTTTAATAGTTTTAAAAGTTTTACTTTCATGGAGTTTAGTAGTTTGGTTACAGTATTAGGCTACTTTTTTTGGTTTTATCGATGAAATGGTTTTAGGGTTTGCTGAAACATCTACAAGTGCATATATATTATTAAATAAGTGGATAACATATAACCAAATTTGAAACGGAACTGCATAGCTACAGGTTAACTGAAAGCGTTTAGAAAATTCGGTAGTAGGACTTAACATTGGGCTTCCAAAATTTAATTTGGGATTGTTAGTCATGTTGTTAAAACACACGCACTGCACTGCACAAAATCACAAATGTAACTTTAAACGTCACAAGTGTTCCTTTTGCAATCTATGAGAAGACATGCGACAATCTTCAAACCAAAAGACTCTTCGTTTTTTAACTATTCCGCCTCAAAGTTGGACACAAAGAGTTTCTTAAGAAGCAAAGTTTGCAACTCGCTGTTTAATATGGATGAGCTGGCACCGGACAGAGTGACAAAACTTTACCTTTAAGGTGTTTGCAATACTTCCATACAAATCAAACTGAGGTGTGAGGTGTACCCGTGTCAAAGCAGCAGATTTGCATTCGTGTCGGACAAAGACAGGTAAGCCTGGAATATTTACCTTGCTTCTATGTATTATTCTGCTGTGGTTTCGTTGGAACAGTTCTTTGCAGACACTACATTTTCAGTAGGATAAACATTTAACTTTCAATGCTTCAAGAAAATACTTTGAAGCACACGTTTCAATGTGAGTTACTTCGGTTTTTATTAACGATTTCTTCATTAGTGGTTCGATGTTAGCAGCGTGTAGAGCAATGCAACGCCTCAAAAATGCGAGACGTTCAAATTAAACAAAATACCTAAGGTTCCGTTAAACGTCGGGTTGAGTGGAAGACAGTGTTTTATGTGTATGCTGTCGCGAAGATATTGTCAAAGAAAATAATTGGATTACTTCTTCTACTAACTACTAAAGGTGAGCGAGGTCCAAAATTATTAAAATAGATTTATAAATGTTAAATACACATACGTACAGAGTGGAAAGGGTTAATTTTGTAAATGGCCTTTTATTAACGCATATACAGTATTCAATAGCATTTATGTTCACAAAACTATTGTGCTTCCTTAAGTGTGTACAAAAGTGTAAAATTAGCACTTGCCCAAAACAATAAAAGCATAGAACAGAAAGAATGTGTGAAAAAGATTACTTTAGTATTAACATTAAGAAGAAAATAGAAATGCAGTAATGCAAAACTAATGTAGATTTAAATTGTTATAGTTTAGTTCTAGAATCCAACTCTGACTTTTCATAAGATTTAATATTGGTTCACTTCTACTGTTATAACAACTGTGCAACAAATTACATTTTCTTCCTTGTCTTACAATAATGTTGAAAGTTTGCGTTGTTTAACAAGGCAAAGTAAACTATACCAAGTTCTCTCTACCACTCAACCTCAACCTTTACCTAATGTTCCTACAAAGTTACTTAACACAGTGTTAGTGGTGACTGTGGGGATCGAGCGGCGCTGGAGTGAGGGATCCGGAGTCGTGCTAGATATACTCGTAAATCTGCCACTGGTCCGCTGGAATATTGCTTTATTCCAACTTTTCATGCTTAAAACGTAACTAACTCGAAAATACCAACATCCCCTCATTAAATCCTACCAAAGGCACCTCAGCCTGGAGAAAACTCAAAGTTACAAAGTTAGACTTCGCGAATTTACAGATTTTGAGCACACTACTCGGCTCATCTACTTAGACTTACGACTGGCGGAATAAACACGTTTACGAGGCGGAGGCGCTCTAAACAAGGCTGAGTAAAAGAGCGGAGGCTTAACAACGCTCCGCAGACATGGGCTATAAAACATTGACGAGCCGGCAAACATGTTGCACGACGCAAACACATCACCTCCCGCTACTGTTCATCATCCAACAGACCCAGGTCTGACTTAATTACATTCTATATGCAAATCAGCAATGTCTGATAACACTTTTAACTACTCAGGCACGTTATTTGGACATTTCACTGTAAACCCAATCCTCTATTTGATTTCACGCGTATTGTTGGTCAATTCTGCCTCTTGGAGTAATCAATCGTTTTAGTCTGGTTTCTTCTCCCTTCATTTATTCCTTGCTTACTTCAGCAACTTGTTCTCCCTACTTGCATCCATCCCTCTAGGCATATAAACCAACTCTTAGCCTTTGTTTTGCACTATTTTCATCCTCCTTTCCCATAGTATGACCACTCTTACAAATACTGCAATAAAATATAATAGGCTCGAAGGTTTCTAGAGTATAGAAATATCAAGATCAGTAAGTGAAAATGCTTTTCAGAATCCTCTCTGAACTCTTATTTTAAAGACATATTTGTAGATAACTTACCTACGACCAAAGTTTGACCCACTGGAAATCGGCTCCTTTTTCAAAACTGAAACAACCAAATATGCTGTTAGTCATGGTACTTGTAGAATACACACCCCATTTTAGCTTTGCAGTTTTTAAAGGTAAGGGAATTGAATTTTGTGATAGTTCTCTGATGTACAATCGCTTGCAACGGGAAAGCCTTTAGTTGTAGAGGATACCAATGCAGATATTGAGAAAAATTTGGAAAACAGAACCTTCTAACAATATTTATATACAGTATTTTCCATTTGATAGGATTTTAAGCATAGTGATAGTTTGCCGTAGTACACTATAAAATTAAGGAGATAAAACCATTCAGAAAGAGTGAAATTCCGCTCTTTTGGCTGTTGAAACCCAGCCACTCTCATGAAAGAGACTCGACCTTCACTCTTTCGGAGTGGTTTTCACTCTTTCATATTTAGAGTGTACTTTTTGTTTCATCATGCTAGGAGTACACTATACGTATCACACTATACATACGACACCGTTATCTATCAGTTGATCAGTTGATCCAGTCTTGAAAAAAGCCAACTACAAAAGTTCACCACTATGCGATGATGGCAAATGCGATGATTACAGGTGTAAAGTTGTGCAAGGATGGATTCTCGCGAGGATTGGTCGAGCTGCGATTGATGGCAGAGTTAGCCAGCCACACTCTCCTTAGATTGGTCTTCAGACAAACCCTCAGTCTTTGTCAGCCTTATTGGAACCTATAAATCTGTATGGAGAGGGAAGCCACTCGATCTGCAAGGCAATTCAACAGCTCTGCCTTCCTTACTTCATACCTATGTATGTTTTCCTGGTATCTTTCTGTGTGGAGAATAAACATGTACATCTTGCGTTTAGTGTAATTCAGATGTAGGCTTGTGGAATGTGGAGATACTGATTTGTTGAAAATCGATGCTGAGCTATTGTTTGAATTAATTAGACAGTCCAGAAACAATCAAAATTCAAAGTTTATAACAACAGCTGTTGAAAAGTTAGTGAAGATATAAGATACTAGTTGCTGGTTGTTTAGAAGCCAAATGTGTTTATAGGTTTAATTGGATGGCTCTATCTAAGGTGATACCGGAAACAAACTATTTTCATTAACGGTGGGTAAGCATAGTGAAGTTACTAATGAGCACGAACAGTTTATGAATCAAGTTTAGGTATAAACTCTAAAGCTTTAGTTTGTATGAACTTAAAACAAATTAAACCCCCTGTTCAGGCCCACTTATGATGAGGTCCTTTATGAGAAGTAAAAATACACAAGAACCAAATCGCAGAGAGGAGATTATACTCAGAGTAACAGCTGACGATGATTCATTCACTGTGCTTGACGTAGAGGTTAAATGTAGCAATGACCTAAGTGCGGCAGATAACAGGTCTTACAATTGCACACAACAATGTAGTATTCTAATACAGGATAGTAAGAAAATGTATTTTCCTGGGCGATACATTAATGCATGTCTTTTTACAGTTCACGAAGAAAATCCGTAGGAAATCAACTGCAGTGTTGTTTTCACAATTCACTGCATACAGACGAGAAGGATTATTTTCGCGAAATGTAATATTTCACCTGCAATCAACAGTACAACCTTTAAAGTGTGGCTTTGTCAAATGTTGCACAACTGTATGAATTTGAGATTGCTTTCTGAGATCAACAGTTATACCTATTTTTTGAGGCAGTTAAAGGTGATAACCAACACTAATACTCAGATATCAGTGATCATCTGACGATACCCGCATCAACTAATCAGACATTCAGAATCAGGTCGGAAGTCACGTTAAGCCGTTGGTCCGTTTTGGGGCCACCCAGTAACAAGTGCCTTAAAATCTCATGAACACTAATATCTACAGGCAAATCGCACAGCACTAAACTGCCAGGATATCCAATCAGTAGCAATATGCATGACGATGTATGAGATGATGTACAGTGCTAGTTTTGACATGCTATATATAGAAGGTAGCTAGCGCCGCGTGGTGGGAGAGTGATGTATGAACAAGCGCACCCGGCCGTCTCGGCTTCAGTTACGGGCTTCAAGCGAACAGTCTATCATTGTCAGGGTTATTGGAAATGATAAATCTCCGAGTGCCACTGGAGAACGCGGGCTCTATAAAAACAATAACTTCCCTTCTTCCACAAAATCTTTCTCTCTTTAAACTAATGGACAAGCTCCTTGTTATTTCCCAACTCGACGTTGCCATTTTGAAATTCTATCAATGCGTTACATTCAGGCGTTCTATAACTTTATAGTCAGATACAGAACTTTTGATAAAAGCTTTGTTGTGAGGCTGCAACTCTCTCACTGAACCATGGAGCAACGGTTGTTATTGCTATGACTTTCTTATAATAAAATAAGGCCCGTTGAAAAAAGGGTGTTGTGTTGAGGAATGCAGTCTTTAACTTAAAAAGTACAAATTAAAAGAATCTAGAGCCATAATAATAACACGAGTCTACCTGCTAACATCTTTAGTTATAGTAAATTGTATTTCCTAAACTGTACTTACTTTCAGAAAAGAAAAGCAACATAAAACCCTTTTTGAGCTGAAAAGTGTATTCATCTAATAGTATAAACTCTGTGTTATTATCAAACTACAGTAACTACTTGGCTTCATGATGATAGACACCAGATTACTATGAATCAATATAATAGGTTTAGGTTACCTTGTTGATCTGTCAAGTAATCTTAATAGTAGTTGTAAGCACTACAGCTGTTTCGCGGCCATCCTAGGCCGCTTCTTCAGGTACGTGGACGTATAGAGGTCGTCAAGTTGATTAGAATAGTTAAATAAATAAAAGAATAAATAATAATAATAATAATAATGTGCGCGTGTGTATTTATTCTTTTATTTATTTAACTATTCTAATCAACTTGACGACCTCTATGATTGAAAAAACTACACGTCCACGTACCTGAAGAAGCGGCCTAGGATGGCCGCGAAACAGCTGTAGTGCTTACAACTACTATTAAGATTACTTGACAGATCAACAAGGTAACCTAAACCTATTATATTGAACTACTTGGCTCTTAATAAATGATATATTGCATCTAAACGTCTCCTAGTTAGACCAATTGAGGTAAACAAACTGCCAGTTAAGCTAATGGTTGAGTCATCACACTTATGTTTACACCAGGAAAGTGTAGCCGCCTTTGCTTGTTTCCCAACTCTCTGTGTTTTTAATATGCATTTCATTACTCACAGTGGTGACTCACACGCGGGGTTTACTTCTGCGTCCAAACGGCTTAGCAGTGTGTAAACGCGGATTTACAGCAACAGTTAAGCTGTTATCACTCTTTACACAGCGTTGATAAGCGAGGTGTTACTGATAAGGTGTGTTGGCGCTTTCCTTACTAACAGCCGCTGCCATTGTTCCTCTGCCACACTCAACGGAAATTTTAACTTTATACTTTCGTCCAGTTTAAACCAGGTACTCGTTCACGTGTCATTTACAAATGTTAGGTAACCTAACCAAGTTAAGTTATAAATGGCTGTGAAATAATCAAGGACGAATGGAACGGAATGGTGCGACTGTGCATGGCAAGTGAAGAGCCAAGCCTAGCATGACGAGTCATGGGCATGAAGGTCTCATGGCGTAACACGGCTGCACTGCACCGACACTACTTATATAGTTGACATTGTAGCCTATAATACTGGTCATATACATATCCAACGTTTTCGATGTCAAGAAAGGAGTTAATAGGGTAAAATCTAACACTGTTGTATATACTACCGTAATAGTTCATTACAACGCCACATATGTGAAGTGGAGCTCCCATACAAGGTGCATTAAGATGCAACGAGACACATGCATAATTGCATGTACCGTAAGTTGTCTAAGATAGTGGATATGCATAAATATTATGAACTAAATGTACGTTAAAGGTAGAATCACGAAAGAAACAAAATAAGTATATGTGGCCATCCTGTATACGCTATATTTATACAGTACGAAAACCAGCTGAAATACTACTTGCCAAGTAGCGTAGGCATATAGCGTAGTAGAGTAGCGTATAGTAGCGTAGTATATACGAGTAACTACATGCCTTTTTTACATGACACCTATTTTATAACAAGATTGAAATAGCCTGAAACATTTCCAAGCTTGGAAGCTCTCGCCTAATAGGTCATCCACGTGCAGTGATAAGTTTGAGAGCGAGCAATATTTGGAAGTGGCTGCCGGGGCAAATCCTACAAGGTGCAATTAATGGAGAAAACTCATCGCTGCCGGATGCGGACCAATTTCCTCATCGCCAAGTCGATTACAGCACAAGTTTATACCGTCAGCACGCGCTTGTGTGTGTGCGTGTGGGTGTGTGTGCTAACGGCTAATCAGCTGATTGTTTAATTACCATGCGGGTGTGTACGTTAATCACCGTTTTTCTGCTTATGAACAAAGTGTCTGCGTTGTAATGTAGAGGCGTATCTTTATTTAATGGTGATGTGTACTGCTAAGCTGTGTTCATGTTTTATATTAAACTTATGGCCTAAAATGCATGGCGTTTACAGTAGTAAGTCTTTCATTAATGAGGCGGGTTTCGGAAGAAGAGCCCAGATGCCATTTTGTTGTTTTATTGAATTCTATAAACATTTCAGATTTTGACTGAAGACAAATTTGATGAGTAAAGTGATTTTACTGTAGAAGTTGCACCAAATTGGTTCCGTAATACTTGGACCTGAACATTCTAGTAGTTTTACATACAATACAAACGATAACTTTGATCCAAACGTTGGCATCCACACTTTTAAAAGCTTAACTATTTACAATAACGTGTATCGCAAGTAATTGCAATACAGTTTTAAGTAAAAACTGGTCTAACGAAAATACGCAGTAGAATACAATCAGATAGTGCACTTTAAATAACACTCCATCCACTTACAAATCACCGATTAAATCACATTAAAATCAACGACGGTAATAAAAAAGTCCTCAAAACGAATTGGCAATTTTGAGTTTGATGGGAAAAGAAATTGTTATGGGCTCAGAAATTGAGCATTTAAGGATCAAAACCGATCCGTGTTACGACATCGGGGATTGCTAGGAAACATAAACCGGAAAGCACTAAAGCTTACGGCTGCCATTGTTAAGAGAGCCTGCGTCTTGCGAATCGTGTCAACGGATCTGTTGTCAATTTTACACGCATTTGCTGTTAGCCTTTATGACTATTAAGTCACATAAGATACGATCTCGCGTCAAATGGAAACCGTTATCGTAAAGTGGGTCATGTGGCGTGATACCTGATAGCTGTAGCTCTGATGGATAGTGTTATTACATGCAGATGGGGCTTTGGAACTTTCAATGAGAAATCGACGTTTGTGCTTTGGACTTAATGGCATGTCGATCAACTGTGAAGTAAACCTATAGCTTTTAGCAGTTAGCACTGTATTTACCGATATAATGTTATGAGCTTAAAAGAAAGTAAACTCGTTGTTAACATGCAAAGTATACAGGGTGAATTAAAAGTATGAATACTTCTTGTTTAATTTCAAACAGATGAAGATAGAAAATTAACACTCAGGATTGAACTTTTATTCCAAAAATGAGATTTTAATAGTAAGACATGAAACTCAGGACATTTTTATAGGAAGTCAAAGTGAACCTTTCAGTTACTATTACAACTTTGCCCATTTCCCCAAAGTAAAGGTATTCTGAGTTTAATTTTTTTTCTTTATTCATTTAAGATTTAATAGGGGTATCCATACTTTAACTCACCCTGTATGAAGCAATTAGTTAACTAGTTTACTAACATTTGTATAACGATCACCAGCAGAAAGATATTGATATGATGAACAAAGGTATTGAAAATACATTATTGATAACACAGCCCACCGACCTTGTAGAAAAGGTAAACCTAACATTGACATTAAGTAAATATACTGTATGGATCTTAAGTAAAACCTTTAATTTGGTTCTCTATTGCAGCTCTTCAAGACAAAATGGAGAATAAAGAAAAATATTATTGAAAACCCCGGTCAATTCATGAATAGTTGATATTCTACTAAAATATGAAAACGTGTGATTATTTAAATTATAAAATAACCTTATGGATCCGAAGACAAAGTTAGGTGCGAAGGTGTCGGATTTTACATAGTGTGGTGCAACTGATGACTGACTCATGTAACACGTGATTAGCAGAGCTGTTCTAACTACTAGCGGTCGCACCAGGAACTAAACACACCACAGGTGCAAAACACACAGGTCAAACGTGGCTCTAGTTACATTAGTGGGTGAATATACTCGTAGTTGAAGACTGTACAATACTTGAACTTTATTAAATTGCTCATTTTTTAAAATTTGAAAACCAGTACATTGGTTTTGAAAAAAATTACTTGACCGACGTAAACAGTTCTTTATTTCATTCCAACATCACAACTATTTTATCTTTAGCTAATAACATATGGTTTGAAAAATTGTAAAGCCTATGTTTATTTAAAGCTCTGAATAAGTTGTTTCTAGATAGTAACAAACAAAACTACGAAGTATGAAGCTCAGGGTGTGAAGTTTGGTGTGGATGGGAGGTTGAAATGAGACTGATGGCCGAAATGGAGAGTGTTTTTACAGGTCCGAGCTGGAAAATGGCCGACATCAGTTTGACTTACAAACTTGCCTTCTTGCCATCCCTCCTGTCTGCAACAGCTTTCCTTACACTTTTTGTACATAGTCATGTATACTGTTACTGTACCCATAGTTGCAAAGTAGGACTCAACTCTTGTGGGACGAATACACGAGTGTTTTGAAAGTTTCAAACTCTAGTATTACTTTACATTTTAACACAACCTTAACACTTAAACTTTCGCATGATTTACAACTTTCTCAATTTCCAACTAGTTTCTTCAAATTCTACAATACAGTTTTTTGTACACAACGATCTGGCGTTTAATGAACACAGTTATTAGTTAACTGACTAGAATGGAATGAGCTATTTTGGGCTAAGCAACTCGAAATATCGTTACTAAAACACCAAACCGCTAATATTCGTGCGCTGCATAATACAAGTTCACTAAATTAAGCCTGGAATTCAATTGAAAATGTGTTTACTTTGAATAAACAATATCGCAATTAGTTTAGGCAGAGAGCCAGCAGCGTGGTCTGTTTGCTGAATGCTTATTTATCCTATTGTTAAGTGTGCATGATTGCATTGAACACAACACTTCTCAACCTTTAACATTATTTTTAAGTTAAGCACTACCTACAAAGAACCAGAAGAAAAAAAAATCGGTAAGAATTTTATTTTTATTGAGGTTTTGACCATTGCTGGTCATTTTCGAAATGATAAAGCAATTTGAAAATGACCAGCAATGGTCAAAACCAGTAATTTAAATAAAGTTATTATTACCAAATCTATAATATTTCATTTTATTTTATATACAAAAATAGTAACCTGTGGTCAAATAGTGCAAAGATAAAGATAAATATCCATTAACTAACTTAGAAGGAATTATCCTACATTGGCTGTAAGCTGTATAACAGATTGCCTTGAGAATTAAAACGCGAGAAAATCTGTGCAACACGCAAGAAACGGTGGATAGAAAGCAAACCACCATACCACCAGTTCGACGGGTTTTAAAAACTAAATTAGGCCATTATAATTCATTTCATTTATTATAATTTTAATATTTTAACATTTATACTTTTAAATTGTTTACAATATTTGTTCAAATATTATTTATATTTTGACTTATTACATATGTCAAATTTATACATTCGTACTTTATTTAATACTTAATGTATGTATAGGCCTAAGTAAATAATACCTCTTCTTTTTCTTAAAGAAAACCTCTGAGCACAAAGATACAAAGATACAGTTTGTGTTTGATCGTATTGTGGTATCAGAGCAGCTCAAGTTCTTATAAACCATTTGTTGTTCCTGTGTACAATGTGTTATTTGTATAAACAAATGTTACACTAAAACAAGTCAGTGTTAAAATTCAAAACAATCAAGAAGAAATCGTTGAACCTGCTGATGTCCAAGCCACAAAAGGTCATTAAAATGGCCTTTCTGTCCCTAGGGGGAAAACATCATCAAAACAATACTCTATTTATCTAAGTGTAAAAGTGACACTTTAGCACGTCAATACAGCTGGTCTAAACCAGCTGTTTTTAGAGCAAAATGTCAAGAAATGGTTGGCAATTATTGATGTTAAAACATAGCATAACATAACATAGCATGTGTTTGAATATAGTGAGTCAATATCAGAAGCACTCTAAAGCCAACGTAGTCAATCGATACAAGTTAAATGGCTTTAAACAAATATAGACCTACCTCTATGACTAACGTTTGGTAATGAATGATGTCACTGTACAATCATTGAGTTTTATTATTGTACTCGTACATATCAAATATATGGTAGGTATTAAACTATTACTATGTGTTTGATTTAAAGGAAATTGCAGTATCATTTACAAAGTTTTGTTATCATAATGGTTAGGGTTTAAAACCACGTACGCCTAGTTGAATAACCGTTCTCAAAATGGAAGAACGCCCGTGAGATTACTCGCAAATAAGAAAATAACTTTAACTACTACCTCAATAACGTTATTAAACCAAGTATTATATCAGAAAAAATACGAATGCACGCATAATTGCTATTACATTGTTGTTATAGACCTAAATAAACATAAAAGACACTGAGCAATACATGTACTTTTAAGGGCTTTTTGCGCGTTGATCAAAATTCATCCAATTAATAACTGAGGGTATTTACAAAATACATATTTGACTATGTTAGCTATTTTGCAAACCCCGGAGTAGTCATCAACACATTAGCCTTTTAGTAAATTAAGAAGAGTTCATTCAAAGTGCTGTTAAAAATATGTAAATTGAAGTAAGCCAAAATGCATTTCCGGATTAAAGAAAACCCGATCCATCAGAGTTAACTACGGAAATCGAATGAAAAGAAAATGATTTGCAAGCAATTACGTAGAAAACTACGTTACAGAGATGGAAGTGGCGGCGAATTACAACTTGGTAATCAGATTCAGCGCAGTTTAGATGTTGCTATGTCACTTTTAATACTACATTCATCAACGTCCTGAATCATTCATAACTTGTTCATTGATGCAGCCGTGATTTCCATTTGAAACATTTTAAAAATACGGATTTGTTATAAATATTATAAACTTGCTAAACGAATACCATTGAATTAACATATTTGATTGCGTGGCCACTAAGTATTACAACTTTGATGTTAACAGTGTAAAGAGTACATATTTTACTTCTTCTACAAGACGTACAACTCCGTTCTGGGTAGAATTTCAACAAACAATGTTATGTTGAAATGCGGATAAAAATTGCTTATTAAAACCAGGGAATATGGTCGAATAATGTATAATTATTGAAGAGATTGTTTTACGCTAAGTTATTTATGAAGCTTTTGTCGTATTCTGCCGTACACTCAATGAATAACTGTCAATACATTGTGGGGTACAAAAGCCTTGCGACAGCTAAGGCATTATTTGCTTTAGTCGAAGCTTTAATTAAAGTATGTATTGTGGATAAAGCACGTGGCTGCAGTTATCTAGCTCGAGGGAAGGTACCGTGCTTTCTTATCATTAGCTCACCCAATTAGTGAAATCAGCTTAGCCTTCGAGCCACTTTACGTTCAGTGTTGTCCTGACCATGTCACCGTCACGTTTTAGAAACGATAGCCAAACAATCTACGATAATAATTATTTTTTCGTCTCTGGGTTTGAGTAGTTCTGAAGAACTTTTAGTATGTCTTGAGGTTCAGGATTACTTTTAAAATGATGGGGAGAGCTACCTAAATGAGTGGGGTTGCTTTTCTGTCATAATATATTCGAAAATTAATGTAGTTAGAAGAAACAATTGCATTAATAAAAGGTAATACTGTACTAAAATACAAGGTTAGTTACTAAAATGCTTGAATATGATTATTTTAATGCAAATATTGAAACGTACATTTCCAATAAAAAGGTTAATTTATTATGACGTATAAGAGTGATAAATAAACTACACTTTATTTGCTGTATATGACCATTACAATTGATAGCATTTAAATACTATACATTTTTATTTTGGAAAACACAATTTTCGTTTGACCAAATATTCTTTTAAAACATATATACTCCATATATTGTTTTAGGTTCAAGTATCGGTCTTATTAAAACCCATAAGCATTTTTTAACCATTAGATCAATACAATTTCAAAAAAGAGAAACTTATCCTTTGAAACCTATAACCGCCCATTAATTGGCAAAACCAAATAGCAAGGTGTACCTACCGTACCGTACTTGTACGAGTGCGTTGAGAATAAAGTCACAGATGGAGTGGAGTGGTATATATGAGTATAGTGTACGAGTATATGCAGATCGACAGTTCGACAGCAGCACAGGGTTTGATTGATGTTTAATTAAGTGTGTCGCTGGAGGCTCTACTTATGATGGAATTATACAGGTATTGTGACTGATCAAAGCCGTGTGCTCGTTGCACAATGTGTAATTATACACTCGCACTACACACAGTTATTGGCTTTACAGATTACATTACATACAGTATGCAATACACTACTCTGTGTTGCTAACGTACCTCACGCACGTCACACTCATCTCACGTTGTTCATTGTTTTCTGTATCCATGAAACGGTTCAAGGGTAAATTGGCGAAAGGTGTAAATTGTAGTTTTATTCGGAATGTGAACTAGTAGGCTAGTTTTTATTAGAGCTTGAATATAGTTTCAGTAAACGTGAGATTGATTGAAACGTGGAAATCTATGTGTAATACGCGTAAAGACTTTTGAGAGAAAACTTAATTTGTAGCTGGGTATCACTTCGTTTATTATTAATATGCTGATTCAAATGTTCTCAAATCTACTGTGTGTAAACTGTCATTTCAAATGCATTATAAGTAGAAACGTATTATAATAATTGTAATTATATCGGTTGTCTCAAAACATTACACTGGTTTTGACAACCAAATAGCGATTAGTTTGATTAAAACTTATCTTTTAAAGCAATCAATCGTGTTAATTACCGATCTAATGTAACTGGTAAAGATTGTTTTTAACAATCTGCCAATGCAACAGGACAGAATACGGTTGCACAGCATTTTGTAACTACTATCGAAGTGGTTGCACTTTATAGGCCAACCAAGAGGCTATATTGATATGATGCGTAATGGAGAATGGCGCAATTCTCACTATCGATGGATAAAGATTTATTAGATGTCGTAAGCCGAGTCATACACGTCGATAAAAGCAAGATTTACAGTTCTACCATTTCCACGAACACGTGTGCTGGCAAGTGGGTTATTGAGTAGCCAATGAAACATTCATACCAGTCGACGTTGTTTCAAAGAAATTACCACATATTTAATTACTTCCAACTATGAAAACTTACGCAAATACGAAAATTGGTACAAGAAGTTTGTATACACTAAATATTACACACGTGTGACACTGTGTATAGTAATACTATTTGAATGTAAAAATGATAGAATTATTACATACATAGAAGATTTGCCTTATTTACTCTTTGGTTTTGTATTGTAAACAAACATCAGCTGTAATAGTTGTAATTTTGTTTAAATAAGAAAGTTGTTTACTTTTGATCTTAAGACAGTAACCTAGGCTTGTAAGTTATACAACAGCTAATTTGAGTGAATCGTTATTTATTAAAATATAAGTGATTTTTACGATGATTGACCATATTATGTAATTATTTCTGCCCAGTGTACTGAATGTTAAAATGAAGAAATTCTGACTAAATAATTAAACTGAAATACATTTACGACGGTTGGTTCTAGAGCAACAAAAGTTGTTGTTATGAGGGATTAAGAAAGTACAACTCTACCATACAAGGTGAACCTTGTATTCATTTATAGTATTGCTACAATTTTATAGGTAAATCACCACTTTGAATGGCCACCATTTTGAAACGGACCGTCTGATATATAAAGTATTGTCATTTGACTCAGCAGGGCATGTTGGGAAGCCAAAACTGCAAACCGCGCCTTTCTACGACGTTTCGTTCTATTTGGCAAGTGAAATGATTAGCTTTATTTACAAAGAGAATTAGTAAATAGGTAAACGCGTGAAAATTTAAATAGAAACAAATATTAAACCTTCTATTTGAAAATTAAGACAATAGAGAAAAGCTCCGTATATTAGGAACGTTGCTTGGTTTGTTTCGCAGTGTGTTGTGTAGCAAAGTACAGCAGCTCGGGCTGGACTTAGCACTAAACTACACGAAGAAGCAGAAATATGAGGCGGAAACCTCATTTCTCGGAGCCGAGACTGTTCTGTACTGTGTGTGCTACATTCCCTCCCCAGCACCCTCATACTCATACTCATAAACCCTGTCTTCTGCTTCTTTGCTTTCATTACGTTGCTTTTCTCTTATATCAACAATATTCTGCTCACAAGATTAGTCATAAATTTTTTTCACCTGATCAAAGTCAATAATAAAAAGAGTTGTGTGGGATATATAAAAACACCAGATATGAGGAACTTGTACGTACTTATAAAACAATTATTTGTTTAAAACAAACTATGCTCTATCGTTTAGTTATAAAACTATAGTAAGAGTCTAAACTCGTAATCCAAGATTCGCCTAACACGTTTTACAGATTGCACAAACAAAACTTAATTAACAAACTGGTTTAACTCTGGGTGCCGCTTATATTACTGCAATGGATGTGTTAAAGTAGTTAATGTGCACTTAAACGTAAACATTTGTTTCTGGAAATTTCGATCTCCTGCACACAAATGCCAAGACGTGAAGCTCCATCAACAAAAAATTTATTTCAAAGATTAAAACACGTTTTACTAACAAGAACATATACCTCAAAATCTTCAAACAACTACTTTATTGTGCTACTTAAGGGGTTTCTATTTTAAATGTTGCAGTAATAATAGCTCTATGCTTCCAGAAAAAATCTTATTTTAGTTCATGAACCTATTCATATTTTTGTTTGCGAATTTCCCTATGTTAAAAGCACCGTAATACCCCCGCGTGTGCCCTATAAAGCCACCTATTAACAAACGAACTAAGGCAACGGTGAATAATAATATTTGCAAAAGCTAACTGAGTGACATAGTGGTTTACTGAGGACGGAAGCAAAGCAAATATGACAACGTGGAATGGAAAGTGGCAAACAAGCTAAGAAGATTATACGAATTGGGGAGTTAATTATAAGAAAGCACGGTTGTAGATAACACTGCGGTGCTGCTTTACTGTACGTAGACCCATTCTTGCCGACTGACGTCACTACTTGGTAAACATTACGTGAACAGTAGGTTTTACATCAGGGAGTTGAAAGTCAGGTTCATAACCTACTTTAGTGCTTCACTTCTTGCTTGCAAACTAGTCGAGTCATTATAGGGTTTTATATCAAGTTTTCTTGCGAGTGGGGACGTCCCATTGTCATTTTAAGATACGTTCCCGATGGTTTTCCATAAAACGCCTAAACAGTAATTAAAAAAAGGTCAAAACAGCCATAAACCAGTTGGGTCTAGTTTTTGATACACATTTAAAATTGGCACTACGGAACTCTAACCTGAAGCTCGTCAATTCGGCTGTTAAAATCGTTTTGAAGAAAGAAAACCGTAACCGATCAAACTTTACCAAATGGTTTGACAAGTCAAAATAAACATACACATTTTCTATAACACGTAGGCTTATTTCGCTTAGTTTTCCGTCTGTCTGTCTGTGTGTGTATTTCACTCAATTATTTTTATCACCGAGTTCAATTAAATTGTAAACTTAGAACTTTGCACACTTGTTAGTATAATTCAATCCAATATTAAAAAATAAATTTAACAAATTTTTAAGTTTGGTTTTAAAATGGTGGCCATTATACATTTTCTAAGCTTAATAACTCAAAAACTTGAAACTTTACATTTACAAGGCTACAATACGTGCCAAATTTTTTTAAATAATTTTAAAGCCAAGTTTGTTGTGCTGTGATTAATAATAACGGAGATATTTAAGTTTTTCTGAACACACTCCTCTATTTAAATTTGAGAAACATATGTAAATAAATGTGTGTGTTCAGGAACACTTTAATGTCTTCATTTGGTCTTAAAAGTTTTGTAAAACCATTTTCCACGTATTGTAGTCTTGTGTGTTTACAATAAAGTTTAAGGGTTTTGAGTTATTAAGCTTAGACAAATTATTATGACCACCATTTTGAAACCAAAAGCGAAAACTAATCTAATTCATTTTTTTCATATTGGGTTTAATTATACTAACAAGTGTGCAAAGTTCTAAGTTTATAAGTTAATTGACCTGGGAGATAAAAATTATTTAGTGAAAAACACAAACAGACGGACAGATGGAAAACTAAACGAGATAGGCCTATGTGTTATCGAACGTGTTTGGTTTATTTTGACTTGTTAAACCACCTGGTGAAGTTTGATCCCCTAATAACTGGACACTCTATATACTATATGCCGTGTTGTAAAAAGAAGAGTGTGTAATATTGAGCAGTCAACGACACCTCTACAGAAATTACAGCCAGCCTACGAATGGCACATGTCTCTACAGAGTAACTCACGGCTCTAGTCTTAATTATCTCACTGTTTACAACTGTACAGTTTATAGAGCTTATTAATAAAATATTTTATTTAAAAATTATCACAGTTGAAAATATAGGTTCGGGATGAAATGAGTGGGTAGTGACTAGTGTGTGATGTGTATGGTGCGTGTGACGAGGGGCTCTGGTATTGATCATGTTGAGTTCACATGCGGGCTGGCTACCTCAGGCAATGGTCGCTTATACTCACCTCACTCTGTGCATACATAATGCAACATCCACAGCCACTTGTACTGTCACTGTCACTGCATATACGTAACAGTTTCAAATATACAGGCTGTTTCACAACTATTTTAATAAAGGTATAAACCAACACATGTAACGCTACAGCATGGATCCATAAGGCGTTGTTTATCTATGAGCCGTCATTTGGTTAGTTTTACTAAATATTTTTCAAATATATGATAACTCGGCAAATTGAGGGTAAATATGTTATAATTGTTTAAATAGAAATCACCTAATTTGAACTGAACCGTTATGAAAAAATTAATTTTGTATTCGTTGTCTGTTAAGATCTAATCGATTAAGATTTAAAATTGTAAAAAAAAGTGCATAAGAAATAAAAAGCTTGCTATACCTGTTAAATAATAAAATAAATAGTTTTTTTTAATAAAATAACTAGGTATTAGCAAATGTTTGTTATGTGGACCAATCCAACCAATGTGTTAAAAGTCGGTTCATCTAAAATGATTGAACATACAGAGGGAAACATTATTGTAGCGGCTTAAACCACAGCTTTCGCTGTATTGTCTACCGTTTCTTGTTATTTTAATCCGATTTCAACTAATTAGTAATGGTAGGACTGGTTAATACTTGTTTCAAAAGTTGTCTTTAAGATTAATTACATAACCTTTCTTTTTAACGATGTTTTGCACTTTAAGGGTCCGCATTAAAAAAATATACAGAGTGACTTAAAAGTTCTGTTAAATTTTATATTAGTAAAGATAGAAAATTGAAACTCAGGATACCTTTATAGGAAATAAGCGTTGACTGTTAATATCATCTGAATCAATTGCATATCTGAATGCTTTCCACTCTGTATCAAAGAGTTTTGTGAAAAGAAAAAAAACAATAATTCGTTACTCAGCAAAACTTCAACTTTGAGCAGCTTTGAATAACTACATTTTAACACAACTTAGATTTGTGATCGCTCTTCGAAATTAGTACAAATCAAATCACTCATGCGCGATTTGTTTGAGATGTATTATACAGTATAATTATCAACCTGTGTATTTTCTTTGATTTATATTTGCTTTTTAGTAAACATAATAAATCTAATATATCTTAGCTTATTCTGTCGAGTCGCCATATAGTAAATAATGTTTAACTTAATAGCAGCCGGTGGATAAACAAAGCACTTTTGAATAGTTGTGCCGTCTCCATGTATATATTTGTAAGTTTTAAGCCAAACAAGTCCCAAGAAAAGGCTTAATTAACAAACTTATGTTTGAAAAAGCACTCTAGTAAAACAGCGGAAACGGTAGTCAGTAGCGTAAACATACAACATTGCTTCTTAACTAAAACCTGTTACCTATAAGTATCAAATGTTGTGTTCAGTAAGTACACAGTGGGAATCTCACAGATACAGTGTAGTAGTCATGATTAATTTACGTTGCACTGACATTTGCAATAATAGGTAATAAAGTATTTATAGACTAGCACCGTGGGAAAAGAATAAAGATTACGTCTTAGTGCGGGACATAGTTGTTATGTACAACCTGCAGTTAACCTAAGCAAAACTAGCGTATATATATTTCAAACTGTTTCCATTGTGTTGTGCTGTAAGACCTATTAATTGTCACAACAAACGAAACAAAAGTGAATTAAAAACGTTTATCAAAGTGTGATAATACTAGTTCCTTGTTATATTGGGATATAACTCTAGCAGCTTAAGCAGTACAGTATGAAGCGGAGAATGGAAAAGTTAGTTCCATCGTTGCTTTATCTTGTTCTTTGTGACCAGTTTTTCACAGTTTTGTGCAGCTGCAGCAGTTTATTCTCATCTCGCTCTCCTCTCCAACTTTAGCTCTTTCATTGTTTCTTTTTCTATTCGTCTCATTTATTCGGCTTTAAAATGATAAAATATCGTTCGGAATCGTTGTACAGTATCGATCTAAGAGATTGTCCAACTTTATTTCAGAGAATTCTGGTATTCCTTTCACCTATAACGAATTCACAACATATTTTAAAGACAAATTTGGCTCGTTTTTGACACGAGTACTTGGAGGTCAAAAGTGCGTTAAACTCTGGTTTTGGATGAAAAATGTGGTCGAGGCCTGAAACCGAGGCTAATGTGCTTTTAAATGTTTTCAAGTGATATTAAAACACTCAAGTGTGTCAAAACCGTGTTTTACACCCAAATATATCGTCGTCGTTTCTCCCCTTGTTGCTAAAATATTCAAGCTCACACGTCAAATAGTTTCTTCAAGCAAAACGCAACACGGAAGAAAAGAAATCCGTACATGATTAACAAATGACTTTAGAACTTATCCAGATTATTCTTTTTTGTCAATTCTAATAGACCTAGAAACATAACGTAACATACGATGCGTGTTGTTAGATTATACACTTTCAGATAGTTAAAAAAACCCGTGTTGACCTTGTTGTATATTTTTATGTGATTCGCAATACACATCTATATAGTTAATAGTACTCATTTTGTTAAAACCATCTTTATTATTGCTTTTATAAAATTTGTATAACCATCTTTATATAACGATACCTTATTGAAAGTTATTATCTTAGGCTACTTTGGTGTTGAGTACATCTCTATCTATAACGTGAGGAATAGCTACTATGTTATTAGCACTGTTTGGAAGTACTAAATTTTAAGAGTGCTTCCTAATGACTACTAATAGGAATTAACTTTAAAACACCATGTGTAAAAAAACATTATGTATTATCTTAAAGTCAACGTGAAGCGCACCTTTATTTCTCTAAGGTAAGCGCCTATGTGTTACCTTTGCGTATGTAAGAGGGTGGTTTGGTGCAAGATACGTGAAACCTCAAGGGATGTGGGTAATATTTTGTTTCCATCATGGATTTATCGGATTTTGCAGCTGCGGGCGGTGTAAAGTCACTGAGAAGCAGATATTTAGCTCCTCTGACCCCATTTGTATCCAGTAAACTGTAACTGGAGCTATTTTCTACAATACTGCCGCCTCTTCAGCTTCAATATAGACTCGGCTGTGCATCTTGCGTGGCAAGCTTTAGGAGATCTCAACCCAGCCATATTGGCTATTATTGACAAGGTTCACTCATTAAATTGCTGTTTTTTTATCTTCAGTGTAAGTTCTGGGTGCTGCTGACTGATCTACCTTTCTAAACAAATAAACACATTTGTTAATGCACAGACATATTATATGACATGTGTCTGGATCATCGGAGCTATCTAAAGTTTTGCATTTACTCACATCTAGATCTATCTCAAACATATACGTTTCCTCATATAAGTAATTTTGAATGTTTTTTTTTTGAAATATTTTATGGGATTATTTTATAGGGTTGTGATGTTTCCCTAAGAGTATTTCAAAGACAATTTTGTTATTCGAAACAAATTAAATGGTAATGTGGCATTTTAAACCTGATTCAGTGCCATCTTTAAAATCGTATGACAAAGAAACTAGTTCTGATTAAAAATGTCTGTGCGTCGTTAAATTAGTGGTAAAATTTCCTTGCTTTTGAGGTGCCACAAGGGGTTTGTATTAAAAAGGTTTGGGGGGCCCTCCCCCCGGATTTTGGGTGGGGGTGGGTGACGCAAGGAACGTCAAAACCAACTTTAGAATCCTATAAAAACATTCCCTAAAGGGCTATAAAAATATTTCCTTTTTCAAAAGCTAAGGTGGGGGGCATTTAAAACACACTCATTGTTTCGAAATTTCCCCTTTTGTCCCCATTGTCAGTTCACGCAGTTTTCGAGACGTGTATATTAAACTCCTCAGAACGGTCAAAAGTACTAAGTTTTAGCTATATAAGAGCTTTTATTATTGAATCGAAAGCGTAATACAAACTGCAAACTGATAAAAGACACTTTTCAGACATAGCTGAACATATTACAATTGATTATTGCGTCAATGTGAACTGAAGCTGAATGCCAATCCACATTTTAAATTATTATTACAGTAAAATAAATCCACCGTTTGAAACATCACGAAAAGCTTCTTATTGAAATTTCAAACTAATGAGACGTAAAAATAAATTTGTATATACAAAAACACCCTTGGTATTTAATTATTTTTATTTTTTTACCAAGGGTGTTTTTTGTATATACAAATGTATTTAAACATCCGTTATTATCTCAAATTCCTTAATGAGATGTACATCAAGTAATCCAATCAAAATTTATTTGCGTTACGGACAAGCGTGGCAAGTAAAGCTACCGATACTAGATACTGCAATTTGTCACTACTTTAGAGAATGTAACTTTTCTAACTAACTTAAGTTAAACTATTGTTGGCAGTACGTTAGGCTAAGTTACCTTCCGCAAATTTGCATTGTAAAGAGGTAACATTGTATTGTGACAAGGTCGCTTACACGTACTGTACCATGTAGTTGTTAAACTTATGTTAACATACATGAAACCTTTAAAATCTTTTATATTACAATTGATACCTATAGTCCTTAATATAAATGTACCCTGCCAAATTCATTTTTAAACGTATTTGATAGTCATTTTATATTTGTTGAACAACCAAGCAATATTTTCAATGATAATACCTTTGTCGGTATAGGGTGGAACATATAACTAAAAAGGCATGCACTTATAAGTTCTACATGTAAAGTGTTATGAAACTATTTTACATTTTGCCCAATAATTCAGCCTATTACCGTTAGATTGCTTGTTAAAATGTCTTGCATTCAAACGTGAATTTACTTTTTGTAAGAGAATCAGTAAAGATCGAACCGAGCTGTATATTTTGAGGAAGTAATTAATCTGAAATGGGTCTGAAATGGAGAGTTGTAGCTGGTCGCAATGAGACAAGGCAAGACGGATCGTTTTCCTCCAGAAAAAGCAGAACTTGTTAAATGTGTAAAAATAATTAATCAAGTTGACACTGCGAGAACAACTAACAGAGTAACAGTAATGCTGCTGTTCACTTTCAGAAAATGAAGTAAATCTCCGCCTTTGTTTCAGTGACTCGTTTTTAATGAAGATTTCGAACAAACTAGTTTTGAAGTGTGTTATGTTTTGTTTGTAGTTGATGGCGTTTTAAAATACTTTAGTAGTGTCTATACAACTTTAAATTTAAAGTCTTTCAACAAATTTGAAAAGAAACCTGCTTTACTTCAAATAAGATACTTGCTTAAAGATGAGCTTACAAATGTATCTTATGTTTGGACTTTCTCTTTGACTGGATTGATTAGCATCTGGCCGTGGTGGAGTTGAGTTATCGGTTCGTGCTGGTCCCAGCTTTTATGTGAGTACTTAACTGTTATGGCTAGTGAGTTCTCAGACTATTGAGCGATCGACCACAGTGAGTCGTGCAATCTAAAGTCAACTCTACATAAGATGATCGCACACAACTGCTCCATAATTTCGTATGTTCTTCTGATTTCAGTCAGAAGAAATAAACTAATATTTTAAGTGGTACAGCCTTTGAAAGAAGAACTTCAAACGAGGCCAAAAAGAACATTTTCTAGTAAACAAAAGCTGCAAGGGGCCAAAAAAAACCTTTTAAGACTCAGGTGCTTTTGATTATAACTCTAGTCCTTACAATGTTTGTAGTGCTCTTTTTGGTTTGAATAAATTGTGCAGTTTCACCTTAAATAATATTGGTTTGGTTGAATACCACTAAGAGTCACTAGCAGCTGGATTCAGCACTATGACGTTGGAAACTATAACACGGTCTCTACAGCACTATGAGTGAACAACCCAGACCGGACAGACTCTAGAGCCAAGCCGTGCTGTGATCTGATCGGCTTTGCCACCAAGAAATGTCGCAGTGCTTATCACAACCACGATCATTATAGTCACCATTACACCATTGTGGAGTTATGGTTACAGCCAACATTACCGCACTTAATTTACCGCGTGAACGTCTTCGTTATCAGCCCAGTTATGGCGGTGTCGTTCCTCATGCTTGACATTATGGCAGTCATTACTACCACTGAGGTTTTCTTCCTTTTACGATCTCAGTTTTCGCATGTAACGAGAGATCGCATGTAACGTTGTTTATTGTCTGACAAGTTAAATTGATTTTGTTCTTGTCTGGTGTTTTTGGGTTTGGCATGGACTATTAGCGATTTTATTCCTGAACACTTGATTGTTATTGGTGATTGTTATTACAAAATATAATATACAATATAACAATAATAAGTTAATGAAAATATCTAAATTTGTCATTTTTTGACTTGTTGCTCGCTCTAAAGAATTAAAGAATGAAGACATTCCACGATATGATTAAACTGATTCAGAGGTTCAGTCAATTCTATGAATTCTTTTAGGTCTGATATAAATATGCCATAACATTGATGGATTGATAGATTATTAAATAAGGTATTAACATTAAAACGTAAATTTAACAAATGTAAGGATAATGTTAATACGTTGTTTCTACTTGGTAGTAGAAACAATAGTAATCGCATAACACATTACTATTTATACATATTAGTCAAGAAAATATATTTTCAACGAGCGGAAATAGTAAATCTGTTCATTATAAACTGCAACACAATATTGGCTTATAATTGATAGGCTTTGTTTAATGAGCTAATTTATCCAAAAATTCACACACACACCTTTACTATAAAGTATGTAACTTATTTACTTAACTTGCACATCATCAAGAGACCTAGCGTTGTTCCAGCTACATGTGTGTGAGTGTGTGTGTTGATTAATTACTTTCACACATTTTCCCTACCCTCACAATACACCTGCTGCCATCTGCTACAGCTGGGTAATCTGTCTTATCTCCGTGCCATCTGCACTAACCCCATGTTTCAGACCAACTCCTGATTGCGTGAAGGACCCACATTGTTTTGTAGAATGTAGCTAAGGCGACCTCGTAGAACCTGCTGAACCGTTATTGATGATTGCTTTACTCACAGTGTGCAACTTGAATTTGAATTGTTGCAGTGTGCCTCAGGGGTCAGTCCTTGGGCCTCTGTTGTTCCTGGTCCAAATCAATAACCTAGAGTCGGTTCAAAATGCCCTTCTGTTCGCAGATGACTCCACTTTTTTCACCCGAGGAAAACACCGGAACTTGCTAGGTCACAAAACCTTAACATTGTTTTCGTAACTCCAAGACGTAATTAAAACTGTTTTCGACTGAAAAACGTCCGTCTGTTAGACTTTTAAAATTCACATTATGATTTCTTCTAACTCCTTAACAGTTAAACCTTGAAACTTTAGTTAGAGGTTGCATACGGTTGTATGCAAGACTTTTCCCATACCATTTCGATGTTAAGATTATTTCGATATTAAGATGTGCACGAGCAAGGTGTTTTTGGAATGTCAGGACACTTTTGTAAAAAATGTACGACTCTACACTTATCCTACCCCTGTTTGGTAATCGTAGCTACAAGTTAAGAAAGATGAGGCGTGTTAATGTTTTGAGACATAAATTTTCCTACACTTTAGGGAAAGGGAGGACTCCTGACCACCCCTCCCCTGGGGAGCGGCCTTGGTGTCCTTTCTTTACATTATTATTAATGTAAAGGCTTTGTAATAAGGCTAAAGTCTTTACTATTGTAAAGCTCTTGACCGTAGCTAAACGATTTCATAAAGTCTACTAACTAATGAGCGTCGTAATGACGGCTGCTAACGAATTATTGAAGACCAATCCAATCAGCCAGCGTTCCATTACCAGATGATTATTTAACTACCTATAAATAAACAATTAGCTAAATCCACTTTGCACGATACGGCCAACAACCTGACTTACATGTTAATAAAACATACTGTTATTACCTTGAATAATTTGTTACAATTCCATCCTATCGTTGAAAATCACTTTTCGTGGTTTACGATTACGGTTTTATGTATTTAATTGACTTTTATCGACTCAAACAAATGCACGTTTACTATGCTTCAAATGTAACAATTTTATAAAACATACTGATGGAATAATGTATGTAACCTTTAGGCTACATTTTTCACCCAATTAAATAAAACATATCAGGTGGGCTACAATGTATAGTTAACTTTAAAAAACCAACTAGCCTAACTCAAATTCTATTGGTTTATTCTATTTTCGAGTTCGTACATTGTTTCATTTAAAATTTCCTTTACTATTACTAGTACTAGTATTTGCCAATTTTACAAATTTTCAATTACATTTATAAATTCCACACCATAAAGAAACCTTTAAGCGTTTTTCCGTGACCAGAGATTTATTTGCTTGCTTTCTCACTGCCTCTATGTGCTAAGATGTTGACTGCTTTATTTAAAATACATAAAAATTAAACAAATAATGGCTGAAAACATATCTTGATCCTTTATCCCCAAATCGTAAAAATGTAACGGCTAATTGAAATGTCTTTATGATGGACTTATGCTTTAACACATGTAATCGTATGTTAGTAGTCTCAATGTAAGAGCCAGTTGCAAAAAAAAGGTAAAGTGTGTCTTGTTTAACGAGGTGAAGGTAGGACTACAAAGTCCTCTCTACCACTCATCCTCGACCTTTACCTAGCGTCACCGTATTAGTCACATTACAAATGTAAGTGGTGACTGCGGGGATCGAACCCGCGCCACCGGAGTGATGAGCTCCGGAGTCGCGTGCGATACCAATCCGCCACGGATCCGCTCAAAAAGCAACAAAGTAGCTTCCCAAGTAAATTCCTTTTCAGGAACATACAAGCTTTACCATTTTATGTTAAACAAGGTACACTTGTTGTTTTTTTTTCTGGCAAAATTATTTATTTGAATGGTTCCATGAACTGCCTAGGGTGTCAAAGCGGTAATAATCTTAAATCTGGGCATTGATTTTATGTTGAAAATAAGTTTGCGGACCCATTCAAAGCTTCATTGTTCATTAATTCTGACTTCTTTTAAGAAGGTCTAACAAAATAATGAACTATTGTGACTGCTCAACAAATATTTATCTTCCATGAGTTGTTCAGCATACTCGACAAATCACTAACAAGCTACATATAGTTTTCCAGCAGCAGAGTTGGTGCAGCACTGACACTACAGTGGGTGGACACTGAACAGTGAGTGAACTGACGGATATAAAGCCTGGCGGAAGCAAAGCTATACACAGCTGGTTCTGCGCCAGTGAACCATGCATCGTGTCGGTGCACAGAGTAGCCATCTCCATAGTCAGCTGAGAGTACTGTCATTGTGTTTGTGTGTTTAGTTTAGACAAGTGAAGTAGCAGCCATTACAAGGTAGAACTGACTGACACATGTAACAACACATGATCTACCCACAGTCGGCAGTACAAGATAAAACACCTGTAATTCAACCGTAACGTTGAAAAAAATCAGCGTAAAAATAGTTTTTATATTGTTCTAGATGAAAACAAATTATTTAGCTTTTTACATCAGGCAAGGTGTATACTTCCTTAGCAACAACTTTCTTCCGCACCGAGTAAAAACAAATTGTACTTTGAACTGAGGTCGCGCTACAAGTTAAATCCCCCAGCCAAAGTGGGGTGAATCCTAACAAAATTGAATCCCAACCAAAACTTTAATTAAAACACTTCCAGTTAAATGTTTTTGGAACGTTTCTTTAGTTGGAAGGTATTTTATAGTATTCAAAAAAGAATATAGCTATGTCCGCTCTCGTAGGCCCCACTATGCCCCAACCATTTCAGGTATACCTAAAACAAACCTTCCTGATACAAAATGACATCATAGGTTTATATGATACTATAAAAGACAGCTCATAAAATGAGCTGGCGAAAACAGACCAATAACATAAAGGCCGGATCTTATAAGGGCGAGTTTGTCACGTTGGTAGGGCGCCGGACATCCTGGCCAGCCCAGAGGGGGTGATATATCCACCACCACCACCACCCCTGCCCACTTACTCCGTCACTGATTGGCTAGCTTATGTGTCTCTATCAATTAGTGGTCTAATTACAGATATTGTGCCTAGCAAAGCACTAACTAGACCACTATAATCACAGGATATTGTACACCAGATGAGTCAGTATCAGAGATATTTCACGCTGTACTTCCTCTAATGTTCACCCGTCAGTCGACTCGGCCCTCGCCTCGATTAAGGGATGCTTATGGTGCAGTTGTGTGATTGGTTTGGTGTTGAAACTGATATGACTTTTTAACTTACCTCGTTTATAGTTTTATCGGTGTAAAATGTGAAGTCTAGAAGGCTTTCGGAAGATTTATTTAGCGGAGGGTACAGGGGCGTCTGTAACACAAAGAAATTATATTTAAAAATACATTCAGTACTATTTACAAACATAATCGTGTTTTTGAAAAATAACTTCAGCAAAAAACTAAACAAATCTTTAAGATAATTTGGATTTTAAACTTATGGGGTTGTCATTACAATTTAAAGTAAAACCTTTGAGTGAAATAACAAAATAAAATCAGTGTTTATTTACACAAGACGTTTCGATTGTACTATAAAAGAACAATAGCCTTTGGATATTGTTTTTAAATGAGGAAAATCACCAAGTCAGTGTTATGCATCTTTTGGATATATCATATATCTTTGTATTTTGTGTTAAATGTCACAAACGTATGTCTTTCAACTAATAGTTTAATTGGTTCGAAAACATTTTAAAATATTGGTTATTTATATCACATTAACTCAAGCCATCCTCACGAACGTTATAATGTTGTTTGCTAATTCTAATACTCTATTGAAGTTGTGGACTACGGATGTCATCTGGCTTTGAACTCTTGCAATGGCTTTTATCTTTGTTTACTTTTGCTTTGATTAAAACCATCCTAATAGTCCTAATGAGAAGTCCTGATGTTCACTAGTTTCATGGAGGACCAAAACCTTACTGATCTCAATGTTTACACAAATATCAAACCAACTATCTACTTCAACTACGAGAAGAAATGTGGCATTTTCTTGTACGACTGGTGGCTTATTCACTCACTGCTAAGCTGAGATATCGAAGCACAGTTTTCTGTTTGAATTCAGGATTTGTACAGACAATCCCCATAATCTATTTGCTCAGTATTAGCGATATTGCCGGGAGGGTTTCCCTGTTTTATCTGCCGAGCACACAGAGGCAAGACGTAGGAAAGCCGTGAGTTCGGGAGCACCGGAGCAAGTTGAAATTGGGTCTTTCCCCACATCCATATGGTGTCCCTCATTTTTCTCTTTCTCAACTTTTCAGACTCCTTTCGCTCATTGTTGCAATATACTTGTGTTTCAACATATTTGGAGAAATATAGGAACACATTTAAGTTTAATTGAGACTGAAGGCACAACCAACTGGTTATTGACTTTAGAATGTATTTGGTTATGAAATTTGCTCTGATGTGTGTGAACAAGGGTAATATAAACGATATTCGGGCCAACAGCTTACAGTCTATGAGTGTAATACAATGTGGCTAAATAATAGTGCAATACAAAAGAACTGCTATATATATATATGTTATGACCTGTCAAGTTTCCCCTACCATAATTTTTGTAAGGCTGTTACGGTATCGTAAAAGTGTTGTATAAGAATTTATTTTAAATCAGATTTTTTATTTTAAATCTGTGTGGTAACATTTCATGCAAACTTAAATCCTTTGGAGCTTGTAGTTATCAGCTCTGCTTTACCTCACTTGTTAAACAACGCAAAGAACGAAAAGGAATTACAACATTTCGTTCTCAATAAATGTAATCGTGATGAAGTTAACACACATAGCCTATCATACCGATGCCGAATAGTTGATGAGAAGGATACAGGGTGGTATGGTGTTAGCCGACACAGATGCCTGGGCTCACAATTATCAGGGGTAGATAAGATAGCCACGCCACGTGCCTCACCAACTGCCCTTCCTTCCTTCTTGATCGATATCAGCTTCTTGGCTTCTAACCGACCCCATTAACTATTCATTAATCTCCTCTCCTTCTGTTACTCATATTGTTTCCGATATTGATAGTTTGGCTGGGTGATTAATTGAGTGTGGCTTTACTTTCAACTTGTTTGGAACAGCTTCAAGATTAGTTTGGGCTAGAGTTTAGAAGTCTGGCGCTATTAGGTTGAGCATGAGAAAAATGTTATTTCTGGTTTCGCCAAATACACATTTCTAGTCTATTTCTCTGACATCGTTCAAGTCTTTTGATGTATTCTATATTATGCGTCAAGAGTACCTTTCTAATAAATATTGACTCCAGGCTTCAAATTGAGTTAAAAGGCTCTTAGAGTAAATGTTGCGTATGTAACAAATCTATACGTATCCAATAATGTGTATTATTTTACCAAAAATTCAATACCTTAGCCTTTTTCTTAAAATTTAAAACGTCCATATTAAAACTAAAAACTGTCTGGTAGTCGTTATTCCATGTAAGTCCGCATTTCCGGGGAATTAAGCTGGGTTTCAATTTTTTGTTCTCCAATATTTGCCTACAGTTTCTTACAGATAATCATCGCAAAATGTTCAAAGTGAAGTTAGTTGTATGTTCTGGAAAGGCAAGTACCAGGTGTGAAGGTGTATAAATGGTTGGTCCCGTGAGAAAGAAGGCGTGTGCTTGATTTCTCACCCTCGTCATTTATCAACGGTGAATATGGAAACGTTCTTGCTTTCAAAATGTCGAGACTTGTAAAGATTTCAATTTCCCGTTAGTCTCATCAATCATGTAGGAGAATTACTTTCTATTATGAATTTACAAGTAAAACACGTGTTCTTTGTCACATAGCAATCAGTAAAACGTTTAAAATTATTACCAATCAGCTCTCGGAAAGGTGAAAAGAATACAAAGCTGCCTCTGTTCTTTTCACGAGGTTTCACGACCCCGTGACTAATTTTAGAGTTGAAAACAAAAGAAAATAACGAAGGAAACAAAGTGATTGTGGTGTTTGTTTGAGGAATGGTAGCGGTAAGTGGTGTGTGAAGCGGTGGATTTGTAATGAATTCCCGTCATGGCGGATGCGGCTATGAATATTCCACCTGTGCTTATACTGCTGATAACACAGAGATAAGACAAGCTGTGACGTCACACACGAGGCAGCTCGTGCTCGTGTACTCTGTATAGTCGTGCTAGCTGCTAGCATGTCGTACAAGCCACAATGTGCTGGTCACAGTATCTAAACTAGGTTACAGTTATTAGGCTAGTAACAATCTGAATTCCAAACACGGGGTTTTCCATAACTCGTAGTTGACATAGGCCTACTAGCGGATAAGCTAAAAAGCCCTCGTTTAGGTTAGACTACTTTTAAATACTGAAACCACAAATATAGCGGAAAACTAGTATTTTAATTCGACTTAAACCTGACATTTTTGTAAAAAAGGTAAATTCAAATTTTTACTTTAAAGATGTTATTTGCTTTTAAATCCAACTTCAGACAGTTCAGACGGGATTTGAAGTGAATTGGTGCAGCATTGTGCCGGCAATCTCGACCACGAGACAGTTTTGATGGGAATAAAGGTTATGCGATGTTATATGTTAGGCAGAAAACAAGTGCGCGCCAAGATAGATCTCATCGTGCAGAAATTAAACTAAACTATTAGACTATCAACAATTAAACTATCAAACGATGTTTAATGTTGTTGGTGATTAAAACCACAGAGTGTGTTTATTGAAGTTAAGTCATTGTTTCTTATAATAGCAAGTTGGGGCTAAAAATAGAAATATCGACCTTCGGTTAGTTAAAATTGGATAGGGTTCGCTTAAACATAATGTGACATAATTGTATGGTTTTCTAACGTGTACTCATTAAGCTTTCCTAAATTGGTTTATCAAGGGTAGATTGGAGCTAGTTACGTTCATGCTGGTCCTGTGGATGATCACGACTCACATAGCACTTTCGTCATGGAATAAAATATGTTTTACAGATAAATTACCAATCGTTTATATGGCTAAACTCATATGACAAATTTTTGTTAAGCTAGAACCTTGCAAAAAATTCAGAGTGCAACAATCCGACATCACTTGAACGTTTTTTTAAATAAACAAACAAAATCGACAGTGCTCAGATATTTGTATACAAACAACGAAATTTCCTGGAATAAACAATACAAGGGGAAGAAATCTAACGTGGATTAAAACGGACGGTATACAATCAACATTAACGTACCAAGACTGGAAAATCTGAGCAACCTAGCAACTTAATAAATGTAATCTCCCACAAGAGCGTAAGCATAAAATTAATTTAGAGAGCTCTCAGTCTTTCTGGGCGCGCTTAGCGCTCATTTGAGAACATTAGTTAGAGCTCTGATTACATTGCTTCAGTCATAACAATATTTACTTTACAATAATCATAGTTCTGTTTTATGATACTCTCACTATTAGTATTATTAATTTTAAACTTTAGATGTTTAAAGAGCATATTTGTTACTTTGTACATACATCAGACAGAATTCTCGTTAAGATAATATACATGTTCAAGGCTGCGGTATTTTAAAAAGTGTTAAAGATTTAGTTTTAAATCATTGATGTATAAGTCTTCTATCCAATGTGTTTCCCATTTCTTGAGGAGTTCGAATAAAATAAATCCATCCACACCCAAGCTGGACAGGCTGAGCAGCACATAATCTTCTTTATTGAACGACTAGGTTGTTCTAGCCTATAGTTGAGTGAACAGATAGGCCGCCATGGGTGGTATGCGTAATAAAGTCATTCAACTCCATGGAGACTGCACCGGGGTTGGGGGTGGGATATTTATGGGTGCCACAAATGCAGAGCAGGCAGGGCAGACCCACTCCCTGTGGTCGATTAACGCAATGTGTTTCACAGATTAATTCAGTATTTGTCGGCTGTGAGCGCAGGCAGCGCTGTCTCGCGGCACTTCCTGCAATCCTGTAGCCTGTAGCCTGTAGCCTGTAGCCTGTAGGCGAGTCGGATATCCAGGAGTGGGCTGTCTGTAGGCAGGACAATACTGCAATGTGGTGTTAGCATTCACGTGAATCGGTTAATTAGGAAATCCTGACAATGACGTTATGGACAGCTCACGTTGCTAGGCATGTGAGAGGTTTCAAACTAAATGTGTTTGACGAGTAATCAGCCTATTGGAGTGAAATGAAATTGCGTTTTACACACTATTGAAATTTAATTTAAAGTTTCTGTACTAAAATTTCTACTTGCCCAGAACTCACTAATGAATTTTGGAAAAGTCCCTCTTGCACCAATTAACAATCCGATAACTTGAAAATTTTGAATTTTATTTTGTACGAATAATAATTTGTTGTGGGATTGTATGTGTTTTATTTTTCTTCATTTACTCATTTTGGCTGGTCTTTATTCATTTCAAAACGAACTGTTGGGTCCAAAATAAACCCCATTACTTATAGACACGAAGTAGTTTCCGAAATCTAAAATTGCAATTTCAATCAATCCAGTTAGATGTTAATCAAGTTGAAACCTTTTAAACGCTTCAAAACCAATGCCATCGAAACATGCTCTTCAATATTAAATATTTTGAACAGAACATTCGCAAAATATACGTTTAAAATGCAAAATATTCAAAGCTTAATACACATTTTAAGATATCTTGTTATTTTTCCTGCAATCTAAGTTTTAAAACAATTTTCCTATAAACTGTACATTTTTAAATATTCACTCAAAGAAAGAGCCGAAGTTGAGAAAGTGGATAAAAGAAGCGTAATGCTCGTATTTCCAATCAAAATCCAGAATGTTCATAAATCTCACAACAAAGAAAGTGGATTGTATAGGAGCTGTCAGAAAATCGCGTTTCACTCGGTATATAAGTGAATCTCTCCGGGAATAAGAAATACGAAATATCTAATTTATTCATTGAACGGCAAGACAAGAGCCTATGCTAACTCCGAGCAACCACGCAACTATTGACTTTACCTGACTTTAATCCAAGACACAGAGGCGTTGGTTAGCTGCACTATTGTTCTATGTTTGCTGCTTGTGATGATATTTTAATAGAGAACGTGCACAGGATTTGCTAGAGATCCTTAAATACGCCTTAAATTCATGATTTCTTATTTCGATTTAAATTATTTTGTTGATTAACTTTACATGACTGAGTCGTCTTCAAACACATTCTTTTTAAAGGAATTATTGGAAAGTTTGAAGTCATGCGGTTTCGTCATAGGCGAACTAAACCTACGTAGAAACGAATGTCACAAATTTAAGTAGAAAAGGGTTCGAACTGCGATACAACACTTTTTGACAGATTGAATCGATCAATATCAGATTTGCGGCATCGTTCTTTACTAAAAGAACGAAACTATGTGAAACTCTAAAACTTCTAACCCACGCCATTTTGTTCATCACTTCTTTTCAACTGCATTAAAGTTCTGGTTCAACAAAACTTAAGCACGAGCGGCACTGCTATATGATTGAAACTGTAGCAGTACATGTTATAGTTGTAGTTGTTAAAATTTAAATGTGAATGAAAAGTTCAAATAGAAACTAAGTTTTAGAAGTTATATATTTCAAGAATAATTTGTCTACATCTATCTGTAAAGGTTGTATGAATCAGCTGGGAATACCGGATGAAGTAAGTTAAGCGCATGCGCAAGCAAGGTCAACTATCATCTCACTACTGGTTAAGTAAGCAAGAACCGTGCCATCTCGTAGCTTTTCTCCAGATAATGCAGGGTCTTTTTATATGATTAATCTTGTTTGACAGCACGTACTTGAGTTACTTGCATGAAAGTAATGCTTAAGCAATATAACTAAAAGAACAAGCTTTAGGTGTGGTTTAATATCCTTGTATTATAAGTTGTGTTATAGGTTTTGGTTCCAATTCCATAATCAAATACGGCAGACGAACCAAAAGGGGTCAGGTGTTGGGGTAAATCCTTTCCTTGGCCATATGATGTCAAACTCAGTGATCCCTTACACTTAAATTAAATAGCCACAATAAAAGTTATTGGAGAAAATTTTGTTTTGAAAACATAACAATAAAACATTACATTTTTTAACTTCTTATTCACTTTCGTATAGTTTCAGACGACGAATGCACAGGGATCGAGGCAAATAAACCCCGATAAGTTATTTAAAAATCCTCTGTATTTTAAGTAGCTTAACCTTAAAAAAAATTTATAAGACCACAAATTTCAACCTAAAAGAGGCGCATGGCCTCGAAAGTATGTGGCCAAACACACTATTGAGGCATCATTTAACTCATTTTTACTTGTGACAAATTTTGTATGATCAGAATGCCCAACTTTATAGCGCTTGATGAGAGGCCGAGGTAAGCTTGACAGGGAGGGAAGGGAGATGTGTGAGGTTAGGTTAGCAGCTGAAGTGTTGGGCATTGATTTAAACCGTGTTACAAACAAAATACGACCCTTGAGCACGTAGTCTGAAACCCCTATTACAACTTTGCTTTGTTACAGGAATTAAGGGATCAAACTTAACTAGTTACAACTCATTTTCACAGAGTAGGCAGTGCTGGCAGAACAACCATTAATTTTCACACACACGTGCCCACACTTATTTGATTAACAAGTCAAGAAAATGTTTTGTTAAAACACATCCAAACGAGAGGAGGGTTTGGTGTCGACTCAAATAAAAAAGATTCTCTCAGGTTAGTCATGGTTCATAAATATGTTCTCCAGTCTCTTATGAATCGATTAGCACGTACTCTTGAGTGTAAATAGTTCCGGATTTCCTAACAAGCGTTTTATTGAGCGTAACCGATGATTATGGCAACACCACGCAATTAACATTTCACGCGTTGGATATAATCATGATTAACGGAGTAAGCTTTATTACTTTCGGAAGCATGAAGGTATTTGAGATGCAGTGTGTTAAATGTCGCCCTTGGTGTGGAAACCATATATTTATTGCCGCATAACTGTCGTGTTTTCTAAACATACGGTTCTTGAAATTTTGCAATATTTAAAAGACAACAAACACTACATTTATATTAAGCCCGGTGGTAAATAATAATGAAGTATATGATGCAATTTATACATATAATTATATGAATTCATCGAGTAAATCCTGAATCGTGTAACGCACGTTAAAACCACTATACGATGCGTATGAACGAACGTTGAAATTCACATTTGACGAAGTTATACACATTTGAAATCAACACATACATGTTATCCGCTGTTGTTTCGCATTGCATTTAGTAAAGTATAAAACCACGAGCTCTCATTTAAGTAACAAAGCCATCAAGTTTCATAGCAATGGTGAGTACGTGCGCACAGTGCAGGCCGCCGCGAGGCCCACTTCCAGGAAACAGACAATAGTTACCAGTAATGATATGCACTATTGATCTTGTCATGCGAAAAAGGGAACGGCACAATGCAAAGGCAGCACGGGTGCCCTTGAGAGCCTAGCCTCTCTCTATAGCACGCCCGTAATCAGTTGAACCCCACGGCACTGACTTGATTCAATCATTTCGACGCAAACAATTACATCAGCTGTAGTGCATGGTTTTTATTTTAACACATATTTAAAAACAAACCACCGAACTCAGCTTATGTTTGTGATAGGACCAAAAACATTCTAGTGTCAAGTTTCAACAGTCTCGCTGTAGCCGTGGATTGGAGTGTTGTGTAACCGTGGCTGCGACAATCGCTCTATAATGTAGGAAGCACTTTTCCACGCTTTGCCAAGTTGCAAAAGTTGCGCGCCATGTTCACACAAGGCCAAGGCTAGACTTGCCTCTCCATGTGCACGTCCCAGGCAGTTGCATATAAACATGATGGCAATCCTTGTATGGCTCTTCGTTCTCAGAGGTATTGGGTGTTTTACAACACAAACATTAGTCCGCAAGAAACTCATTTCACTGAGTGAGTTGTGAGACAATTATTACTGACTTCTTTCTAATGTAAGGTATCCACTCCGTTCCAAAGTAAAAGATTTTAAGTAAAATTGTGCGTTTTTTATTCGAAATTGAGTGAAGGTTTCCTTTTAAATTTTTTATTGGTTGTGGCTTTTAGTTGCTCCCTGATGCCGTCAAAAATGAGGTAAAAAATATCATCTGAATTGTGTGAACTATATAATAGTGTAACACCAAGTGTCTGAAAGGTACGACTCCCTCCCTTAAATTTTGAATGAATGATAGTGTTTAAATGCGTATTTTATACCACAAATTATTAAAGTCCATTTAGTCATTTAAAAATGGTGGGCAAAGAAGTGATCTTTCGCTATAACAGCAGAATGAGTATTCCGATTGTAATGAAATTTGAATTGCGTTTCCCCTTTATAATATAAAATGTGCAGTAAAAGACCAGGTAGGCTAAGTCTGAGGCCGAAGACTGAACACGCCCGTTTATTAGAGTAAGAAAAGCTGAGGCCGAAGTCCGAAGCCAACCAAGAACCAAGTAGGTCCAAAAACTCTTACCACTCAACAACACCAAAATGAACTAAAAACATTCATTAATCTTAGAGTTTTCGAACTAATGTTGTTGCGGTCTTGCGGATGAGTTCTTTTGTTGTCAACACGCCTAACTCATTGTGAACTCGACTGTTACTTACTTACCACGGTCAATGAAGAATTTTCCTTAACATTTTGAATTATTTATAATTTAGTTCAATAGCACATGTTGAAGCTACGCCCAATATTTGAGAACTATAAAGTGGCAAACTATAAAACCTATTAATTTTTTAATAAATAAGTTCGTTTTTAGTTATAGAAGCGATTTGTTGTTTATTAAGGAATAGAATTTCAACAACCCTTCGCTGGTTGAATTTGGTCTTGATTTATGTAAATTTTCATTTTTTCTTATAAGAATATATATTGAGGTGCTTTATGGCTTGATCAGGAGAATCCCGAAGAATTTCTTCATTTATGACAGGTATACTTGGAGGATGAATAGGTCTTCGAACGTTAAACATTTCTGGCTCACTCTTTACAATAATTAGTTTAATTGCAATCGCCTGTCCTTTTTAGTAGATTTTATTTTGATTGATTACCATTAAAGTTATTTAAATAAATTAGTCTATTCTATAATTTCTGATAATAATGAGGAAAGATCTAAACCGATCATGAAATTAAAAATGCAATTATTACTGCATATTACATCTATTTGGTGTCCTGGGTGAGGCCTTCTTTTTTTAGCGTTCTGGGGTTTTAGCAAAGATGAAACAGACAGACTTGAAATGAAAGGCTTTACTGTATTGTCATTGGTTTTAGTTGTTATTATATGTTAGAGGTATCTTTGTATTTTCAGGGTTTACATACTATGTAGCCATATTGTTTTCCATGATTCTTAGACTATAGGTCCCAATAGGTTAAGTGTTTACTCTAATTTAATATAAGGTTAGGTTAGGCCCTTGACAACGTGTGGAGCTCGAAACGTTGGTAGTTCTTCCCCTGAAGTGGCCGAAAAAGTCCGACATAAACTATTCTATAACTACAAAATGAATGTAGGACTAACCACTAATATCACAGCCAAGAGAAAGTCTCTAAGGCTAGTTTAAAGAAAGCTTCGCCGGCTGACTACGAACGCCAAGGTCAGAGCTACAGTATCGCTGATACCATATGCGTGCCGCTGTGTATATCTGATATGACACCAAATACGGGCACACCACACGCCGCAGTGAGAAGCCAGACGCCCACCGTTCCACCGCACCTCTCCACTGAACCATCTAGTGAACCGGCATTAAGCAATAATTTCGTTCAATTAAACGTACTTTAAATAAAAAGCAAACATTTTATTTTTAAGTATTTGTTTTTCAAACCTACAGAATGTATAAGGTGCTTACTATAGGGTACATAATAGTTACTTTGTATGTACAATTGTACATTGTATTTGAAAGGCCTCAGAACAATAAAAACAATTATTATTAGATAATATGAAGTAATTTTTAAATTACATAATAGGTGACACCAGTTTTACTTTCCTTCCCTCCAGAGAGCTAGGGAAGACCACTTTTTACAAGAGTACACGAATAAAGAATTTCATGGGAAACGGTAGATCACTTACGTTCTTTAGGCGTTATAACCTTTAAATCAGTATTCCAAAAACCAGTCGAGATAAAAAAAATTTCCTTTTGAGGTGCCACAAGAGGGGGTATTGTATTTAACAAAAATTGCCACCGGTTTTAGGGGATGGGTGGGGGTGAGTGATGTAAAGTACATCAAAACAAACTTTATAATTTTATAAAAACATTCCCTACAGGGTTTTTAAAAATATTTCCTTTTTCGAAAGTTAAGGTGGTGTGGGGACATTTAAAACTCACCCCGTATGTATATGTGTACTCTCTACGGATTGCATTTTTGGTCCGATTGTCATGAAATTTGGCACAAATTAGTTAGCCAGCAAAATCGGCTACCGAAAGTACCCTTTTGAGGGGTTTTCGCCGAAAACCCGGGTCAAACAATCTTAAAACAGTACATTTCATCCGATTTTGACACGGTTTTGAAATAAATATGTAGTTTGTTGTTATAAATCAATATACTAAAGAGTAAATCTATGAAAATCCGACCAGTCGTTCCAAAATGGGGGCCTAAAAAGTGATTAGTGGAGTGAGTGGTCCAATTGAGTTGAAATTTAAAATGTGATTTCCTTTCATGATATTATGTAGTTATGTTACAAAACCCCGTAAATCTGAGGCCAAAGGGCGAACAGGAGGCCAAGCTGAGGCTGAAGCGAGGATGTCAGCGCAGCAAACAGCCTCGTAAGTCTCATCGTAACAGAACATAGAAATCTGAGGCCGAAGGCTGAAGCGAGGCTGTGAGCGGAGCGAATAGCCTCGTAGCATCCGTGTTCATAGAGGAGTCCAAGCTGAGGCCGAATGCCAAAGTGAGGTTGTGAGCGTAGAATTAGAACACATTGCAAAGGACATTTGATTTACTCATGACAGCGGCGCTAAGTTGCTTATCAGTTTGGTTATTAGTATTTTTGAATACGAACTAACATATTTTCCGTTAATATGAGTACTAAAAATGTCAGTATATTAATTTTTATAACGAATTAATCTTTAAACTACGTATATGTATAATAGCGAATACACAACTTTGCATGGCTTAAGCTTTATATTGAAACATATTCGCGCTCTTGCTGGCTCGAAGTTACATAATATCGAGGCGCGAGCTTCCCCCTTTTGACTGGAAATGATTAGAGCCTAAGCCGCTCCCTTGCTTGCAACTCCACTGGCTTACCTCTCCACTCCTCACCGCTACCAGCTGCGACTACATTTATTGAATCCTGCGCTGCATATCAACATTCAAACGTTACTCTCGCAAACTTATCAATTTAGGCGTAGGACGCGTGGGATGAATATCCTGATTACGCCAAATCAGGAGGGCTAGGAGATACAAAACCCTTTAGAAGCAAAGTTAGTGTGTTGTTGTAGCATCTTACATCTCTTGAGTTCATAGAGACCTATCGGATGTCCTAAACCTAACTCCTCCCCATTTTAAGCCTTTGGGCAGCTGCGAAATTTAAACGCGGTTTGTCACGTAGACAGGGTAGACTTTTATTTATTGAACACGTTTGAAGACACACTTTGTGCGCCAAGCGCATACTTACAGCCAGATATCTCACTTGCCGGGCAAGAGTGCTGACCATAACCATCTGTCCCACCATATTATGACTTCAAATTAAGACGTTTTGAATATCCATGTTCATTTTAAAATCTGACAATAAATACTTAATTGAACAAGCCGGAAATACATCTTGGTCATCATACTCGCTCGGCGGGTAGAGATCCAGGTTTAATTCTTGGTTCGAATGTTACCTTTAAATTTCTTTAGAAAGCCTTGAGACAAGTACACTTATTATTAACATTTTTTAAGTTCGTACACTTCAGTTCTCCTTTCTAAACATATTTAATATACTCATTATAACACTTCTAAGTACTCTCGATAAATCTTAAACTCTCAGCCAACTGTCATTAAAACTGTGTCGTCCCAATGCCTGTAGGTGCGCTACGTGTTTGTATTTACAGCTGTTCGTTTACATATATTTCCTAAATCTTTAATTCACGACAACGACAGAGCGCGGGCAAAACCTAGCTACCAATTTGAGTTGACCTTATGAAAAGTAAAGATTTAACGTCAACTCAATCACACTATGATATCGGTGTTATTTGTTTCAAGTAGAACAGAATGAGTAGATTTGTGTCCGGGCACCCCTCTGTACTTAGCCAGGTATATATTGTCGCACCCAGCTCGATACGCAGGTTACTTACCAAGCACAAGCACAAGCAGGAAGTGCGATACACTATCTCCCCTCCCAGTCCGCACCGTGTTACCGCGCCTTATCTCTCGCGGCACAGTTTACACTGCACTTCTACCCAGGATAATTACAATCATTATTACAATCAACTGTTAGCCTCGTGGTCACACAGTAGGCGTGTTTACCTCACCTGGCTTCAATGGACTTTGCACTTGAGGCTACTGCATAACTTAAAAATAACGGCTCAGTTGCGTAGTAGCCTACAACTTATTATAAGCTGTGAACCCTTGTTCAGAGCGTGAACGTTTACCAGCTGTTTTAAAGCGGGAAGTTGTATCTTTGCCTGTCTAATATGGATCGCCATAAATTTACTCGTTATATGTGATTATCGCAAATTAAAAGTACTCATTACTGTTAAGGACTGAAGCTGCAAACTTCACATCTACACTTCGGTACCAACGCCGAATTACAAATTCAAGAATTACAATGGCAACGTAAGGTTATTTTGGGTAATATAACTATTTGATCAGCTCTTATCGACATATTAGACCCAAATCGCTGACCTTTCATGATCAATTGTGATACTGAGTTCGTGTTCTCGAGGAGTCCAACTTTTTGACAAATTCTCACATTTTATACATTTACTGTTTTGTCTATGGTTAATTGTTCTTTACTCTTAGTTTTCGAATGAAACATTTTCACAATTAATTTCACTATCTATTATCATGGTAGTGTATCTATTTCTACTAGTTGTATCCAACTAAAGTATTTCTATTCATAAAAAACAATTGTTAATAAAGTACCATTTGATAGTAAAACTGTCTTACAACCAAACCAACGCTTACAAAACCTGCTATTGTACCTTCTCTACAGTACAGTATGGTAGTTGGTTGCAACCGCATTGAACCTCCGCTGAAGAACAGACCCCACCCCTCGATCGATACCCAAACCTACTGCTAGTTTTGACTTACTATAATTTACTCTAGTATTTTTTCACCATATTTTATGTATCTTCGAGTGTTTGAGAACAATTAACTTGTTGTTGTTGTACGACTACACTATTAAATGCTACCTGGCAGTGAGGGGTGTGTGAGTGTGCACGGGACGTGGCGAGGGTGCGCGCTCATGCTCTGAGCGCAGGCTCAGCCCGACTCCGCTCAGCCCCTGACAACGGCAACCCCTAGGACTATACAGTTCACCGGGTCACCAAGTCACTCCGCCACCAAACAAATTTAAAATATTAAGAGAGCGGGGGAGGATTTTAAGTATTAAAATTAGCTTGGAAACTACTAAAAACTAGTTTGCTTTTACCGTAAACCAGTGTTAAATGTATGAAACGATTTGTTTGAGCTGTTTCCATTTTTTACGGTCAGTTTAAGTTATAGAATATTTGTTTGTTTACTTTTTTACATTTTAATTTTATAACCGACAACCTGCAGAATAAATCTTTTCCCAAAAATAACTCGCGGGACTTAATTTGGTTGGCTGTATAGAAATTATTAAAAGGTAAGCTTGCAAGAGGTACTCGTACGTTACTTGTAAAAGTAAATTATATAAGTATTATAAGTTTCCCGTAAATATGTATATTATAAGTTTAGAGCAAGTTAGTGAAAGACGTCTACCAATGAAACTTGTGTACATTTGGTCTGTAAGTTGTATCACTTTGGGAACAAGTATTATTGATTTTTAACATTATTAACCAATTATGTCTCCCCTGGTGGTGCCAACTACCTTTATTATGACGCCTTTGGAACACAATTATGTACTTTCTGATTTACTATGTAGTTACCAGTCTTCATGAGGTGTTTTACTCTTCTTTTATATAGCATAAATTGCGCGACCTTTCCAGTTGAACCTCCTTTCACCCTCGTTACCAGACAGATTGATAACGATCTGAACACACAATCACAAGTCATCCTCTACGACAGCTAGCAAGCAGCCTGTACTGTACTACTCATTGAATCCCAGCTGTAGAGTGTAGAGTATAGAGGGAGATATATTCCACTGCGTATGATCACGCTGATATTATACCTGGGAGCGTGAGGCATTAAATCCTGGTATATGCAAATCCGGCTGAGAACCGAGAATTGAGAAAAGGCTCGGAAACGATCAAATGCAAATACAATCCTGGTCGGAGACGGTGCTCAACTTCGATATTTGGGCTCGAGCACTTCGACTTCATTGGAAGCAATAAAAGTAAAGAAAGACATAATATCGAGCTGGATATTCCTGAGTTGTGGTTGGCGGGGGCGGGGGTGACCTCAGGCTCCAGATAAGCTTGCTTTTAGGGTTTAAGTAATAAGTTCTGGATCAAATATTAATACAGTACGAATCTCGCCGCCCCTCCCTCCGTCATGGCCCGTTTATTGACGCTGAGGATTTATAGATAAGATTAAACTAATCTCGTTCAGTTTGATGTTCACTAACTTTTGAAACTTTAAGACTCTCGCTAACGTGTCGAAAGAACTTTTTATTGAGTACTTCAAACCTTTGAGAAAAATGTATATAGAACACAAATATGTTTTGAGTTCTCGCAGAATTTGTTCTCTAACTTAATGTTTACTGATCAAAACCAACAATGGTTTTAAAATGTGGATAAATCCCGCGAATCAAGTTATTATAAACGCTATTCGTTGTTTTAATTTTAACTCATTTCATTGTACAAACTTTGTCCGTTGTTATTAACAAGTTTAATAAATTCTTTTCCAATATAATCTTAGGGTGCATTTTATAGAGAAAGTTACTTGTTTACTGTTTTTTGTGCCTAATACTGTACCTTGAAACAGCTAGCTAGAAGCAGGTGAGCGTAAGGTGTTCACTGCTGTATAATGTTGAGATTAACACTTGTTTGTTGGCTGACGTCGTTAGCGTTATCACATCTGATTAGAACTTGCGCGGTCGCGGCCATGTGCCATCCTGTCCACAGTGATAACAGGATAGCTTGTATGGTACGTAGACTTTACACAAGAGAAATGCCTCATGCAAGCAAAGCGAAAACCAAATACTTTGTCGTCAGTTTTGCTTTGGTTAGCATTCAAGCTTAACATAACTATTCTATGAATCTATGCTACTGCTTAACTCTAAGCGTGCCACGTTATTTTTCGTTAATAAAGGTTATTTTCTATAATAATAAATAGTATTAATAATGCATGAACAATTGAAATTGACTAAATTATACTTTTATACTTACATAAAAGGAAACGATAAATGCCCGGGACATTTTAAACGTTAATCGTGTTCATTTGGATGATGTTAATTTAAACTTCTACTTTATTGCAAAATAATAGCAGCTTTAATACGTTTGGTAAGAGATAAAAGTATTTTGATAAGGAGAATATAGTACAAGTATATGCCGGCTTCATAAACGCTGCCGACAACAGCTGTAATGCATATTATGAACATATACAATCAAATTGTACATGTTATAAATCTGAAACACTCTAGAAATGTGAGAGTAAAATTATTTTCTTTTGCAGGAAACAATAAAGATCGATATTAACAATGAGCCGGTGTGCGCGCGGCTTAAACTTAACATACGGAGACTAACCATACATAAGACACAAACACAACATAGAATACTTGTGGTACGCACTTGATTGTTGTAGAGAGAGGAGCGCAGGAGAGAGAGAGAGACAGAGAGGAGCACAATATTCACTACACAAAGAACAAGGAGAGCGGTGCAGAAGAGCGGCAAGAGGTACTGTGAGTGTGATGGTCGCGCGCGGAGTGAGCGGGTAGCGGCGTGGGAGGGACAGCAGCGGGGGCGGCTCACTAGTGCATCTGCTCGCCACCGGCAGCGCTAGCAGCACACCTGCCCGCACCAGCCGCCACTCCTCACCTCGCCTTGCCTCTCCTGTCATCACGCTAAATAATACATTATACACTCACTAATCATTCGAGTTCTGTCGTATCCTTTAATGGAGGACAGTGGGATTAATGTTTGTTAATATAAATACTTAAATGCGTTTAGGCAATATAAACATTTAAAAACCAAATTGTAGTTAATTTCGGAATAACCCATTTTCAATCAAAACAGTAACATAAAATAATTAAAACAGTAAATATAAAAAAACTTAGGTGTGCCGTAAAAAATAAAAGAACAACTAGTTATTATAACTTCACACATTTTGAAATGTTGCCTTCCTCGTTCAGGTACTATCTTAAATTCAATTCCTGTGGAGCTTTTGATTTGGTTAAAATGTTGTATGCCAGCTCCAGGTTTCTCAGGTAAATATTCTTGAAACTTGTTTAAAGCTGGTGAATCAGTTTGACACTGTGAAGTGCTTCGAAACTATCCTTTATGCTCAAAACCAGGATGCTGTTTTGTAAGGACAGGCATCATATTCAACTAGTTATAATGTCAATGTAGACTGCATTCAAATGTATCGTGTAAGTTCATCATGTATAACTATTGTATTTCAACTTTGTAAAATTGTGTGTCCGGAAATAAATAAATAAGGTCTTGATGATTAAAGTGTAATCGGTGTCTTGTTATTTGTGCTCTTAGTGTGTTTGTTGTAGAGCTGAAATAAGTTGAAAATTGAAGTTTGAACAAATGAAATTTAATACACAATACAGACAAATACAACAGAAAAAGTAAGGTAATAAAAATACTAGAACTTGAGACTACGTATATTTTGATCTTGGCTGTTAGATGTACGTATGACCACTCTACAGGTTGCAATTTTGGTCCAATCTTCACGCAGCTTGGTACAAATGTTCCTTTTTCAATTCTCTAGGTTAAGTTCGTTAACCAGCTAGATCAGATCATCCGTTTCAAAATGGTGGCCATTCATTTATTTTACCTATAACATTGTAGATTTACCATCATGAATACAACGTTTACCCGATGTAAGAGATCCTTATCTTTTTAATAGATCAAAACGTCTCCCGTTGCTCAAGAACCTACCGTTTGAAAGTTATTTTAATTTATTATTTAGTCAGAATTTCTTCTTTTGACATTCAGAGCCCCGGTTAAATGACTACTGAGTATTTAATAGACAACAGTTCACATAAATCAGCTGTTCTCTAATAAACTAGCCTAGGTTTCCAAGGATACCAAAAGTAAACAACTTTCTTATTTCAAAACAGATACAGTATTAACAGCTGTTGTTTGTTTACTATATAAAACCATAGATTAAATAACACCTAAGTAATAATTGTACAAATTTACTAATAGTTATATAAAAGAGTTTCGTCTAATTTAAAATGGATAAATGAAAACGTGATTTGATTCATTGGAAAATCACTAAGATTCACCGTAGCGCTTGATGCTACGTGTCGTCTATGTTTTTTTTATTCTAATGCATCTTTCCCACCGGGCCCAAACTCTTGGATAATTATCATCACTTATAATAACTCCTCTAGGTAGACTCTCTTATATACTAGTTAGGCCTTGAGATTTATATAAATGAGTATTTCACCTTTCTTATTCGGACGTAATATGTATTGTATACGAGGATAAAATATAAAAGAAATAACTGTGTTTTACGGATGTGAAATCGTATTTCTCCCAATTTGGAAAAAACACTTCAATTGGTGAACGATTTTGATTTATTCATGGGGCATATGACTGTTTTAATATAAAGTTATTGCCTAATACAACTTTAATATCGGTCAAACAGTTAAGTTAAAATTATTTCAACCTTTATCGGTTAGAAGTAAAGTACTATGGAGTAACTTGGAGGTCACAACGTGATGAAGAAGAACTAAATAACTTTATCTTGCCTTCACGCGTCATTACGCCCCGCTTTGACCAAGGAGAGACTCACCCCTCATTCTTCAAACCAATGAGCAAAATCGGCTCTTACTGCTGCAATTATACAAGATAAATCACTGGTTTATCCTCATTTACGCTGCAACGCAAACTAGTCTTTTCAACAGTTAAATTATAGGACATTGTACCGGGTCGGCTACTCCTATAGAATAACATTAAACCTCATGTGAACGTTAGGGCAAAATTACTATTAAACACATAATCAATGGTGAACAGTATATTTATCATCAGCCAAAGAGTAAAGCTGTTTTATATGCGCTCAAGTGGAATATTCAAGAGGCCCAAATGATGTGTAGACTATAGAGTGTAGGTTGTGGTGTTTTTATTTTTAGAAAGATATGATATATCACAAGTATCTGCCTGCGCCAGTAAGGCAGTCCAAAAGTCAACTGGCGAACATGACTAAATACCAGATAATAAAATACCTGATATCCTACATCATCGGTCATGGTTATGGTTCAAGGGAAGCTTAAAAAATAAGGTTTCAAATTGAGATTGCACTTTACCATTTTAAAATAAGAACTTTTACCTACGGTACAGGTGCACTTATGGGTCTGTGAAAGCTTACAATCACGTTAATTATAAAAGGAGACCGCGAACCGTGAAAGAGTGCGAGTGTAAATACTTGTAAATAGTGATAAGAAGTGACTGTGAAGTGTATTTAAGTTTTTGTAAATAGACTTTCACTGATGATATAGCACAACCGCTACGAAATGCGCACCTGATTTAAACAAGGACAGTTAAGCATGAACAATTTGATGAATTAATAGTGGATGATTTGTACAGTGGGTCAAACCGAAACCGTGGGTTTCATTGATACCTACAGGCCAAACAGAAAGGTAAGAATCAATATAAAAGAAGATTTTTAGATTAGGAACATTTATACGGAATTTTAAGAAATTCTGACAAAAATACGTGATGCATCAAGAAAGGATCTCCATCTAAACATAACTACACATGCAAACACATTTTTAAAGAAAAAACACTCAAAACGTGTTAAGGGGGCAGGACCACTACTCACTTCTCGGTCCTTACCATGCTGGGTCTGGGTCTTACCATGCTGACGGCATGAATATCTCATTTTCAAAGGAAAATTCGCCAATACAACTGTAAAAACAGCTAATCGTTTCAATTATGTTCAGTTGTATTTAATAAACCCTGAGTTATTTTCAGAAGGCACGGATGGATTGTCACCGACCCTGCAATGTGTGATATGTAATGTGCGGGAGAGGAAGGAAGTGTGGCCGCATCACAGGTGCTGCGGTGCCCGCATCAAGCCCAGGTCGCAGCACAGCTGTGCATCATCACAGGCTAATTAGCTCACATTGTCACATTCAAACCCATTCCACACAATGCACTCTACACCGTCAGATGCTTAAAACAAACATTTTGTCACCATTTTGTTTATTATCAGGGGCAGTATACGTTGTGTTGTCCTATATTTACCTTGAAAGTATCAATAGGCACTAAAAAAGTGACACATTAATAGGTAATACCATATGTCTAATGAAAATAGAACATAAACAAATAAGATGGTGGCTACCAGAGTAACCAAGGATTTTGGAAAGGTTTTGTTATGATATTTTCACAAGTTTTTAATTTAGGAACGATCCCTTAAAATATTGGTAGAATTTGAAAGCCCTCTATATCTAAATGGTAGTAGGTGGTTTATAAACATTGGGAGAGAGGAGAAGAAGAACAAGTGACAGTGACCAATGACCATAGGTTCAAGAAGCACATTTCTCTACCAGCGTCATTATGAAAACACCTGGTTTCTCTATTCACTGTAAATGCTCCATTTACACGTTTTATAAATAAAAACAATGCAGAAAACAACGTGTTAGCTTTAAATTAAGAAAGGACAAATTAGATCATGCTGGTTTTCTTCTACAGATAGTCTTACTCATATATCAAATTACAATAATTAAGTTTCACCAAATTCTTAAAGTGATGTGGGTGATATAAAAAGTTAATAAACCCTAAATGGTGGCTAGCGGGTAAACGAATTTTTAGTTCCATGTTAATATGAACCTTTTCATTGCTTTTGCATAATTATGGAACCCATCCCTGGCGCCCTTTTCAGAATTAATCACCCAGTATAAATTAAAATTTAACATTAATTTAATTTAGTTTTTTAAACCTTTTTATCACATGTTCTATACATATTTTTCCAATAGTAAGTCAAAATGTAATCAATTACTTTTGTATTTCCTTTTGCAAGTGAGTCGTTTTTCCTCGTAGATTACTTCACTCCCTCCCAACGAGTTGTTAGCGTTTGGGCACGCGACGAGCCTCTCAAGCTAATTGTTCAATTACAAAAATGGGGTCGTATACGCACGCTATCGAAAAAAATATGAGGATTTATTGTAAACATGATATTAACAACGGTTTGTTCGGAACCTGTATTAATAAATCTGGAATTGCATTCCAGGGTAACATACAATCTTACCATGAAATTTGGTCCATGATGAGTTCTTATAAACAATTTTATGGACAAAATATTAAATGATTATTATCTTGTAGGTATTTATTGCTGTTAATCATTTTAGCGAACACATCATGGGGACTTACCTTCTTGGCAAGTACGGAGGCTTATCCCTAGATAAGATCTCAAATGTACCAGTACATGTTCCCAGATCCTAGTTCGTTATCAAAAAGTAACATGTTCTTTTTCGTGTTGAAATAAGTAGTAAATGCTTATTTCAATATTAAACACACCTTTGTTTCTGGCTGTATGCAATACGACTTTCTTTGTTATGACGAATAAAAAGCTATTCTACACAATGTTTTTGTATTAGTAAATTTACTTAATTGTCGAGGCAATTGTTCATTTTTATTATAAATAAATAATAAATAAATAAATTGTTTATTGCGTAAACATTGAACATGTTGTGCAATCGTCAATACTGTAATTTAAAAAGCTAAAATTTTCCATACATTCTAACATTGAAATCCCAATCAGACATACATTTTTGGCATTCACTCTCTCTCATTCATTCGAATTGTACCACTCTAACCCTCAATGTGATCCGCGTTTTCCCAGTCATGTGCCATAAACTCGTCAGTATTGTAAAATGCTTCTGCGGCCAAAACCTTTTTTAGACGAGTTTTAAAAGCCTTAAGCTCTGGGGCACTTTTAATTGAATTTGGCAACCTGTTGACGAGTTGAACTTCTACCTGAGAAGGTAAACGTTCATAAACTGCCGTTCTGTGTCTCCCAGTTCGGTAGTTTTCCTGCCTCTAGTTTCATAAGAGTGAATGTCACTTCCTCTTACGAGACCGCATTTTGATTTGAAAAAATACATGTTTCTTGAACATGTATTCTAGAACATTCTTTTTTTATTACAGTTTTGAGTTCACCACTTTACCCAAATTTCAAAACATCATAATTTAAAACCAGGGTTTTTTAAATTCATACAATGATTTGATACACAAAATTGTAACATACAAATATTGGCCACAAGGCAAAGCCTGTGTGTGCACGAGAGCAGTTAAAGGTCTAATCCAACGTACATAAAAAACGCAATTACGGCTTATAATCCTTATAGCCTAGACTTAACTTGACTTCCTAATCACGGGAGTGGCCAAGAGAAAGATGTTATTGCAGCGATGGGAATTATTTGGCGCGAATCACGCACAGTACCACTGATCTATGGCCACTCCCATATAAAAGAGGCGTTTATAAAAAATACGAAAATTTGCGATACCGATGTGGAGTATATCGCTTTTGTTATTGAATTTTCAACCACGGAATTTTCTTTAGAAAATAACCACACCGTTACATATTTTTCAACTGTTTTTGTACGTTGGGGTTTGTGGTTTTAATAATTTATTTAAAAAGCGAAATGCAAGTGTTTTTTATTGAACTTCGAAGTGATAATGATCCAGTAATTTATTTCTGAAAGTCTCTCAATATAACTGAACCCGTTAGGGATAGTTCACTGAATACGAATTTGAACATATTACTCGTAGAACGACTTATAATAAGACGTATTATATTATAAACGTTTGCTTGTAGTAGAGTATTGAAAGCACGTGTTTTATAGGTTCGTACGGGCGGTGGAAGGGGGTGGAAAGTAGTGGGGGAAAGCAGTTACAACAGGGCCACTTAAGCGTTCCATTTGGTGAATTGAAAACCTGTGTAAAGTACTGGAACACGGCTCTTAAGTCAGAACCACTGCTGACCAATAGAAATACGATACCACTCGCAGTCGCACTCGCTGTTGTTTGTTCTGTTACACCACACTAGTCACTTCACCCTTCCTCCAAGGTGTCTACTCGTACACATCTAAACACACACTTATACTTCACATTCAGTGTATGTAATTAACAGAACATATATCTAAGAAATACACAGTGAGTTTTAAATGTCCCCCCACCTTAACTTTTGAAAAAGGACATGTTTAACCAAATCCTTTGAGCTATGTTTTTATGGGATTCTGAAGTTTGTTTTGACGAACTTTGCGTCACCCACCCCCCACCCAAAAACCATGGGGCCAAAGTTTTTAAATACAACCCTTCCCCCTTTGTGGCAACTAAAAAGAAAATAAATTTGAATTCAAAGAAAAATCTTTTATCTCGACTCTTTTTTTGTAATACTTATTTAAATATTGCAAGAAATCAGCTTTGAAATGCCACATTTCACATACTATCATGTTTAATAACAAATTGTTCTTGAAAATCTTTTGAGAGAAGCTACAACCCTACAACATAACCCTATAGGGTATTTTAAGAAAAATCGGTCATACAAAAATTATTTTTTATATGAAATGGAGCTTTTAAACCTGATTTCTTGTAATCTTTAAATAGGTACTGTATTACGAAAAAAAGAGTCGAGATTAAAAGTTGTTCAGTGCCTCGTTGAATTTGTATTAAAATTCCCTTTCTTTTGAGGTGTCACAAAGGGGGTTTGTATTTTAAAATTTGGGGGCCCTTCCCTTTCGGTTTTTGGGTGGTGGGTGACGCAAAGTACATCAAAACAAAATTCAGATTCCTATCAAAACCTTCCCAAAGGGTTTAAAAGCTTTTCCTTTTTCATATGTTAGGGGGGACATTTAAAACTCACCCTGTATATTTGTGTGGCCAAGTTCACAAATGTACCTAGTGCATTTCTCTGTTCTGTATTAACTATTTAAGCTAACACATTATAACATTATGTTAACATCCTGGAAGTTTACACTATTCAGTCTTTGCATGTAAAAATAAGTAAACTTTTATTTTTCGTTTTTTTAAGTTAATTCAAACGAAATATTATTATTAGGCCTGCTTGCAATTACCTGCTAAAAATTAACATCAAAATATAGTCTTAAAACAAAGCGTCAGTATCTTAGGAGTAATTTTGAAATCGTGATAAAACTAACTATTTTGTAGTACGAGATAATATTTTATAGTTCTCGTATGTGTAGAAAACAATATCTATCTGTATATTCCAATCTAAAGGAGTATCTGTCTTTGTAACAAGACACATAATTTTGTTAAGATTTTGGGTATGTAGCCTCAATGTAGGTTCTTTCCTCTAAAATGCCTGGCCCCAGACACATAATATTATAAAAACACTTGACAGTTTTTACATTATTTTCTTGATGTAATAGATGAAAAAGTTGCGTAAAATGTCAAACTTTCAATTTTGTTATTTAAAACGTTTTACTTTGATACTAACTTCCCTTCTAAATCACATAACTATCCTGATTTACATTACGTTTAACACAAAACTAATATCACTTCTATAAATAATACATATGACCAATTTCACTACTGAATTAATTGAACTATGAAAATAGTGTCAAATGAAAATATTTCAATAGATTTAAGCCATTTCAAGTTTTTAGGCTAGTTAAAATACCTATTTGGAAAACATACTATTTACAGTGATTCACTAGTTTATATTTCACAAAAATATGTTGGACAAAAATCATATGTTGAGTTTGATTATGAAAGATAAACCGAGCTTTGTTTACTTTAACACTGTAACACAACGTTTACGTCACAGAAGCAATTATTTCCTCTAATCCACATATTTGTCGACGACACAGGATTGAAGTTTTCCTGTGGGATTAAGCAGCCTGATCTTATTAAGCAAGGCACTTTACGGTAGATGTTCGTCGCCGCCCGAGGCGTTCAATTTTGCAAATTGAAGGGGTAAGTGTCCCCAAGAGAACGCTCTCCCTCAAGTCTTCATGGCCTCCTTCTTAAATGCGTACTTACTCACATGTTACTGCACTGACACCACTCACTATTGGCCAGAAGATTTAGTACTAGCAAACATATCAACAAGTTTAGTTGTAAAATCTTTCGTATAAAAACAATATTGGTATGTTTAGAAACTCTATATTTGACCATATTGTTACAGGTTTCGTGTTTAATGTCAATTTTCTTGTCAAGAACTTGTACTTGCCATGATTTAACTACTTGTCTAAAATTAGTGATATATTTTCTGTCCCTGTTTTCATACCTAGTACGCATCTTAAAGATTAATGAGATACCAGTTTTTAAGGATAGTAATGCCGTGTACTAACTAAAACACGACATTGAAACAATAAGTCTAACGCATACATTTTCATTCTACAAAGAGCAATATATATTTTCTTTAAACGTGTTGGTACATACTTTTCACCCATATTAACAGGAATATTATACTACGTATACCTTGGAGCTAAAACAATCAAACATACGTTTTAGAGAAAGGAATAACAATTTACAGGCCATTACCTATAATTATTTGTACACAACCTCTTTCAGGAACTATATGATACATTGATTAATGATTAATTTAAATTTCCTTAAAACATTATTTTGAAAACACGTGACGATTTTAATATAATTAAAATATTCTCAAAGGATTTTTAGAACAAAATGGTTAGTCTTTTCAGTTAAGTTTGCATGGTGGATGATCGACCCCTACTGATACTTACAAGCTTCTAACTGTATACACTACATCCGTTGCCTTGTTGTAGAGCAACACTTAAGTAACTATACCTATGAAATATACAAACAATGTGTTCACATTGTGGAGGTCAATCGTTGTTCAATAAGTTCAGCTACAGTTGTGACTCGAGAGCCGGTGCTGGTATGGCGTGCTTAGTGGGCTGCACTTTACTCAAGTTTTCAATCCTGCAAATGGATCTGCGAAAGTGACCTAGTTGTAAGCACTGCTTTTACCCACTTAAACGGAAAACATGCTTTTCAACCTCAACAGGTACAGGAATGTGGGATAGTTTTGGACTTACTTTGACTCATATCTCGTTCAAAATCATTCCCCACACTATAATTCTACTATAATTACTAAGCCTACGGGTTTACCGTTTAAAGGTTAAAGCCTCAGTATCACGGGTAAACAATATACAACGTAGTGATTTATGAAAAGTAGTAACAGTAGTTTTTAAAATCATGAAACAGTTAAGTTTTTAAGTTTACAAACACTAATATCAGACTATATTTATAGGCTGATGGTTAAATAAACTTGAGTGTACTCGTATTCTAGTAATTTATAAACATGTTGTGTTAGTCACAAACCTGAGCAGTTTATTAAAGCTAAGTCAAATAATTAAATAGGTTTCAAATCAGATTGACGCTATAATTTATGGTTTTCATTTCATGTCACTTGATTGAGATATTTAATTTGAAATTGGATTAGCCTCTCTCAAACATATCCACGATATCAAAGCGTTGCTGGAATGTTTGAAGCAAATCAATGGACTGGAACGGGGCAAAGGTCAATACGAAGTTAATATACTACACATGTTCAATGCAAGTTCAAACTCAAACTAGCTTTTTTTAACGAAAAGGTTGAGAGTTCACATTTGATGTTCAGTCTTAGAACTATTGAATAGAAGGAAAACTGTGAAGCACCCTGATGTCTTGTGATATTTTACCAAAATAACTCGTTCAGATCATTATAAGAGATAACAGATTTAAAGGCTAAAACACGTAAACAAGCCAGCAATAACCCCAAAACCTAAAATAGTGTATGTATGTGTATATACACAACCAGGCCGACACGCAGCTAAGCACTAAAGCACCGCTTGCATGAGTGAATCGAACTTCCTTTGCAATTTGTTACTCTTCGCTACGCTCACAGCCTCACTTTGGTATTCAGTGTGACCTCGGGAGTTGTTCGCTCGCTCTCTGCCTTGCTTCGGCCTTCGGTTTCAGCTTGGCCTCCAGTGTAACCACGGGCGCTACAAAAATAAATTGTAGCATACATTTTAAAAATCATGAAGTGAGGCCCAGTGGATACTTTTTTAACAAATATTATAAATATTTCGAGAAAGATGAAATAATTTCAAAAGCAAACGTATTTAAATAAATAAAAGTGATAAATATCGTGACTAACAGATAATAACTGAGGTAGAACCAATCAAGTCGATCTTATTCTGTGTTATTGTCCTTGGAGTATTTTATTTAAGATTGTTGGCATATTAATATTTTGTTCAAACCCATCCTCCTTAGTTTGTCTACTAACAAGAAAAGTAATAATATGTAGTGATATTCAAAAAGAAAGTAGCTAAAAGTTAAACTGCTGTATGAAATCAGTGTAAATTACAGCATCACAACGTTTGGTCATTGATAAGAGTGATCCATTAGAGCTCTTATCTGTAGTCTGGTGGGTGAAGTTATGGAGGTTGTTCTAAACAACACACACAGTGTTTCACAATAACTGTCAAGCAAAACAGTACCGCTCACACCACTGTGTATGTTACATGAAAGTAGTTAGGTTAATAGCGAAAATCATATTACTCTAATTGGCTGACCTTTTCGGATTTTAAAATAAACGCCTGCTAAAACGGTCAAAGATGCTCTAACGTGGGATCATTTAGGGACATTTTCTTTATGTTGGAGATTAAAGTTTACTTAAAATTTAGCCAAAAGAAACTCTTAAAACCTTTTGACGTAACGTTTCATTATTGCCTTATTAGTGCATTTTTGGATTGACATAAATTAATAATTATTAAAACAAAAGTGTAAAAATTTAAACACTTAGGTATTTTCTCACGACCGGTTTTGAGCTGAGCTCATCTTCGGGTGATGCAAATGACCTAATTAACACGTAAAAACTCAAAATTATTAAAAATGAAACTTTTGAATAAACGGCGGTCTATAGTTCCGCAAATTAGACGACTCAACAATCATCGATATAATACTACTATTGAAAAACATAACCTTTCACAAATATCTCGATTGCTATAAACTAAGATGTAACGGTCTACGCGTTAATATATAAAACAACACAAAAATAGTTCGTCAACATAAATGATCGAGTTTCTTTGTTGCTGGCATATAGCTGACCTATGTTTTTGGCTACGGCACTGGCAAACAAACATCAGTGATGACAACGGTGTAGGGAAACAAAACAGCTGTTTGTTGATGACCAAACGTTGAATTGTGTTATTCTCATGTTGACTGCAACCACAAAACTCACCGGTGAGTTGGTCAGTGCTAGTCTCTCGAGCACAGTTCAGTGGTTACATTGGCGAAACGTAAGCAATGACTCAACGACCACTTGAATGAGGTTTCGCGGTATGACAGTGTTTATTCATACAAGGTAACCTGAAAATACACGATGATACTTTGGGGTTTTGATGTTTCAAGCAGGAGCAGTTATGTCGCCACTCTAATTGCCGTTTCTTGTAAAAAAAACTTTACCAGCTACATCACCGTTGTTACGACCTGATTTTGACAAACTTCGGCAAGGTTAAATGTCCAAAATGTTTTTGTTTCAGAGGTGACGTAAGGGAAGCTGTTTCTCTATGTATGTTTTCAATCCATTCCTTGTTTTGTTTAATTGTTTTGGTGAGAGACCTGACCCCCATAAGAAAAGGAGACTTTAGATAGTACGATTTTTATGGTTAACGAACTCGAATGATATATTTACAAAATGATCATTTGTACCACATTTTGTGAAAATCGGACAAAAACGCGACCTTTTAAGTTGACTCGTATATGTATTATTTTTGTTTGTGTTAGGATTCTCTGAAAAGTGTTGTTAGGCTATGGTTTAGCTAAAGATATAATGGAATATAAGCCTATTTTAGAAATGTAGACTTGTTCTTCGCTTTTGCTTTTTGTGTATAACAAGAATATGTAAAATTGTGCAAAAACGTGTTCTGGGGGTCAGGGACGATACTGGGGTGTCCGGGCATGGGTTTAACCATGGTGACGGAACAAATATTTCATTTTTCCAAAGGAAGTTCGATAATAAAATGAAAGGTAGGTTTAAATAAACAAATCAATGGTCAAATAGAATTTATAAATTACTCAACCGTTGCCTAGTTATTTCATTTACTTTGTATACAGATTGCTATTTAAACCTCACCCACGTTTTAAGCGTGGGCTCTGACAAAAATCAGTTTCATCGATTAGGAGAAATCATTACCCTTAGTCTCGTTTCGTCTTACCGTTCTTCCGAGAAACTCTTGCAGTACTACAGTTTCGGAACTCTTTTCCTCAATTATATCATTGCTTTAGAGCTTAAAAATAGTAGTGACAGCGATGACTATAAATAAGAAAAAGAAGATTATGTGGAAACTTTGCTGAAACAAGATATTCCAACGCGAGTGGGATTGTACTGGGTACGATTTTCGTTTAATTAAAACGCAGCGGAATTGGATTAAAACATCAGCTCCCAGTTTGTTATTTGATAACACGATTCTTCTGCCGGATTAGGGCTGACAAACGAACACTCGCCGCTTTAAAACTCACTATAATCCCCCAACACGTAAAGGCTGTATTTGATTATACTTGTATGACATTTAATACGCTTTTATTAAAAGGTTACGTAACTAATTTACCTTTTTATTTGTATTTGTTTGTGAAATAATGTTTGCACCAAACATATGGTTAGTTCTTCTATTTCACGTTATCGGTATTATTGTGGCATTTAGCTTTGGTTTGCATGCACTATATTGTTTGTACTGACAAACAGGTTTGTATAGTGTTCAGGAAAAGATCCGGAATAGACAAACCAAAAAGGTTTTTTTTCCAATATTCCAGTAGAGAACTTACTGCAGCTCTTCTCTGCCAAGGCGTTTATAAGTGTTATGCCCTGCAAGTGCCACCATGTGCAAGCACGGACAAGGATGCAACAAAAGTATTTTTGACATTTTGACATTTCACTTATAATGATATTTTCATACCTCTAAAAGTACAGTAATACGTATCCTCGCGTCAACTTTCGTCTGTTACGGGTATGCAATCAAATATCATAGATAGATAGATTGGTGAGGGGTAAGAGGACTTGCGTAGCACGTCAACCGAAGCATTTTGTTGAAGACCTAGACGGTACCTTCAATGAGGTAGTTTCTTCCAATCTACGTCTATCTCATCACCTGGCGTGTCAAGCCTTTCTCCTGACCCTGCCTATCACAGTCTAGTATGAGCGTCTCCTCAGATTCGTTGCATAGCCTGCACTCCAGAGCCTCTGTATAAATGCCAAGAGTGTGGAGATGTTTCAAATGAATGTATTATCAAATATCATGGTCTTATGTGATGACTTTGAGTACGCACTATAATTTTTACATGTGCCAAACAGATTATCGAGGAAGGACATTTTTGTCATTTCACTTATAATGATATTTTCATACCTCTAAAAAGTACAGTATTTTTACATGTTTCAAAGTAGATTCATCACAAAATAAAGTTTTGAAATTCAGCTTCCAATCCCTAAGAATATGCCTTTCATCTAAACATTTGAAATTCACACGAACTCTATTTTTTAACGGCGACGTTTATGTAGTGTCGCTTTATCCGCCAGTACTGCGCAACCTTAGTTCTACAGGGCAGTCAGTGGGAATAATGAAGTACTTTCCTATGTCAGATGCAACGTATATCGTCAATAAGAACCTATGTGTCAATTTAAACACTTGATCCCTTTAATCTACACTCATGCAAGTTTAACAGATGGGTTTTCTTTTAAGGTAGCCTTTTAAAATGACGTTAAAATTCAACGTTTTGTAAGAGCTATGACTTAAAAAAAACTGGCTTGTACAACCGATCAGCTGCTGGACTTTCGACTTCAAAGGCTAAAAGCATTTACCCTAGATTTGAAGTGAATGACTTCAGCTTTGTTTCTATAGGTATAATCATGTAACCAAAAGCGTATTTAAATTATTATTCTATTATAAATGCACACGTAGTCCGGATATACAAACATTAGTATTTGGTTATTTGTCACAAATGTAGCTGTGTAAAAACACACCGTAGAGTGACAATGCAAATTTTGACTGGTATGGACAGTTAACTGAAAGCTAAAAACCTTCTTTAGAGTGTACATACGAAAGTAAGCTATGACGTATCTGAGGCCTCAGCACATAGTTGTGTTTACTAAAAGCCTACGCAAGGAATTATCAAAAAAGCACAGGTGGCCTAGTGAAGCTGGCAGAGGCACAACACTCACCTGTGGGGTTGCTAATGACTTGGCTCAGAACTCACCGGCTCTGCCAGACTTTATCTTCCACCCTCTTCTCTACCTTAACTCGCTGTTTTGTTTGTATTCCACCACAAAAGAAACGAGTGGGATATGCATTTTTCCAGTTAAATAGTTACGAGTAAAAGTCACGATATGGCAACTGATGCTTCTAACTGTGGATATACAGCGACGAAAATGGCTTCCTTGGAGACAGATTTACATTAAGTGAAGTAAAACGAGTGTAACTTTATAAATGACCCCAAATTGCTAAAGGATTTCCAAGCTGCACTTGGGTGCACCATTATTTTTCAAGAGTATTTTCTTAAATACCTATTTATTTCAACTATAACAGCCCTTCATTTTATCATTATGTTATATAAGTTCACGTAGTGTATTAATTAATTTGAACAAATAAATGCTGGCTGTACGGGCGGAAAAAGCTAAGATGGAGACCTAAATGCCGTAATTGTGAATGGTATTATGGCGAGTTTCCAACAAGAAAAAGGACAATATATTCTTAAAGGTGGCTAAGTAGCCAATTTTCCGAGTTTTCCTTAAGACGAAACCACTTTGAAATACGTAAAAACAGTATTATAGTTTTGGACCAAAGCTAGGGTTTGAAGAACTTATTACTAAATGTTAACACATTTTTGAAAGCATGTTCATGTTGTTTTTATAGTATTTTGCAACCCTAAAACTAACTTTAATAAAAGAAATAATTAAGTATCATTGAATATGACAATTCTAAAAACCAAATAGCCCCTTTTGAGGTAGTATCAAATGAATTGTAACGTAGTTTTGAAACTCCGACAAACTATCAGAAGTAATACTTTGAACATGTTGTGGTTTGCAGTGAAATGTGTGCTGCAAGGGATATGGATGCTGTATGCAGAACATGAGCGTGTGTTTGTTGATTGTATGCAAACAACCTCCGATTTCCACCAGCCGCTGTCAACGCCGTCCTTCCTTCACTGCACCATTCAATCTGGCCATTCATTCTGGAGCAATAGTTCCGTGCTCTCTCTCTCTCCATCATCAGGACTCGGTCTTTACAAGTTGATACACGTTATAGACCTGCTGAACCCAGCACTAAGTATAATGAAGGGGATTCTGTAAAACCGGTAGGTTTTTAGTGGTTAGAAGGAGGGTTCTTTATGAAAACAATAGAATGTGTCAAATCTCATCATGGTTTTGAATAATCAAATTGTAAGTATGGACAATTTAGTCGAGACCAATCTAACAACAAAGACCATCTAAGAACAATGGATAACAAAACGATAATGCAGTGGTGGAGAGTCGTACAGTATTTAGTTAAAGTGGCATTACCTTTATTTCTGTAGAAGATAAAAATAAACAAGGAATGCTAAGAGGAAAAAAAGAAGGGCGTATAAACTCACTTTGATACGAAAGCTAATAAAGTACGGGTATATATTAATAACCTCACATTTTCACCACTAAAACAATGAGTTAGAGGTTCCTGAAATTGATAAAATAACTTTCAATAGGCGACTTTTAATCATAACAAACTTTTACTACGATAAAAACTAAAGGCTTTATCAAACATTAGGCCCTCAAACATTTTACTCCGAATTTTAACTCACTGAAAAATTATCTTGCAATCAAACCATAGATCTTTTCCTAATCCTAGGTATGAACATCAAAAAGCCACCCTATACCAATTTCTTTTTAGAAACTTTACCTAATTTTCTAATTTATTTTTATTTGTAACGTAAGGTAAATTTGAGAAACACACGCAAAAATAGCACGTAATGACCAAGGTGGGGTGTATTTTGGGCCGGGATCGGACGATGCTCCCCAGTCGACTTGTGTTGTTGTGATGGGCTCAACGCTTGTTGCCCTGTCAACAGATAACACTCATCCATCTTGTCCCTACCCTTCCCTCCCAACACCCCTGCAACAACACACACGGCAAGAGACAAACCCCCAATATACCACATAAATCACCTAATGAGATAATAATGTGTCATAGTAACACATATTTAGAATATTACTCGTTAAACATACTACGGAACTAAAATGTCTCGTTAACGCGCCCGTTGGATGATTCATAGTAAAATCTAATTAATAATTAAACATAAATCAAATACATAAAACCTAATTTATAGCTATATGTACAAGCCGTGTACTCGTGCTTTGCCACGGATAAAATATTATGTTATATTACCATGACTTGTACTGTTACTGCAGACTGGTGTGTAACAGAGTGGCTAGTCTAGTGTAACTGTTGATATATGAGACAGCTGACTGTACTGACACTGTTAGTTATGTGCTTTGTACACCACCATTACATGGCAACATCTACATGTATTCATTACATGCACTGTTACTGCAGACTGATGTGTAACATTGAACAAAGAATGGCTAGTCTAGTGTAACTGTTGATATATGAGACAGCTGACTGTACTGACACTGTTAGTTATGTGCCTTGTACACCACCATTACATAGCAACATCTACATGTATTCATTACATGCACTGTTACTGCAGACTGATGTGTAACATTGAACAAAGAATGGCTAGTCTAGTGTAACTGTTGATATATGAGACAGCTGACTGTACTGACACTGTTAGTTATGTGCCTTGTACACCACCATTACACAGCAACATCTACATGTATTCATTACATGCACTGTTACTGCAGACTGATGTGTAACATTGAACAACAGAGTGGCTAGTCTAGTGTAACTGTTGATATATGAGACAGCTGACTGTACTGACACTGTTAGTTATGTGCCTTGTACACCACCATTACATAGCAACATCTACATGTATTCATTACATGCACTGTTACTGCAGACTGATGTGTAACATTGAACACAATGGCTAGTCTAGTGTAACTGTTGATATATGAGACAGCTGTGTACAGACACTGTTAGTTATACATCACCATTACATGCATCTACATGCATTACATGCACTGCTGACTGTAACATTACAGTCTAGTGTAACTTTGTACATGCATGTATTCACACTGCAGACTGTGTAACATTGAGTCACTGTTGATATATGACAGCACTGACACTAGTTATGTGCCTTGTACATCACCATTACATAGCAACATCTACATGTACATGTATACATGCACTGTTACTGCAGACTGTTGTGTAACATTGAACACAGAGTGGCTAGTCTAGTGTATCTGTTGATATATGAGACAGCTGACTGTACTGACACTGTTAGTTATGTGCCCTGTACATCACCATTACACAGCAACATCTACATGTATTCATTACATGCACTGTTTTGCAGACTGATGTGTAACATTGAACAAGAGTGGCTAGTCTAGTGTAACTGTTGATATATGAGACAGCTGACTGTACAGACACTGTTAGTTATGTGCCTTGTACATCACCATTACATAGTAACATCTACATGTATTCATTACATGCACTGTTACAGACTGTTGTGTAACATTGAACAAGAATGGCTAGTCTAGTGTAACTGTTGATATATGAGACAGCTGACTGTACAGACACTGTTAGTTATGTGCCTTGTACATCACCATTACATAGCACATCTACTGTATTCATTACATGCACTGTTTGCAGACTGATGTGTAACATTGAACAAGAATGGCTAGTCTAGTGTAACTGTTGATATATGAGACAGCTGACTGTACAGACACTGTTAGTTATGTGCCTTGTACACCACCATTACATAGTAACATCTACATGTATTCATTACATGCACTGTTACTGCAGACTGTTGTGTAACATTGAACAGAATGGCTAGTCTAGTGTAACTGTTGATATATGAGACAGCTGACTGTACAGACACTGTTAGTTATGTGCCTTGTACATCACCATTACATAGCAACATCTACATGTATTCATTACATGCACTGCAGACTGTTGTGTAACATTGAACAAGATGGCTAGTCTAGTGTAACTGTTGATATATGAGACAGCTGACTGTACAGACACTGTTAGTTATGTGCCTTGTACATCACCATTACATAGTAACATCTACATGTATCATTACATGCATGTTTCAGCAGACTGTTGTTAACATTACATGGCTAGTCTAGTGTAACTGTTGATATGAGACAGCTACTGTACAGACACTGTTAGTTATGTGCCTGTACATCACCATTACATGCAACATCTACATGTATTCATTAACATTGAACAAAGAACACAATGGCTAGTCTAGTGTAACTGTTGATATATGAGACAGCTGACTGTACAGACACTGTTAGTTATGTGCCTTGTACATCACCATTACATAGTAACAACATCTACATGTATTCATTACATGCACTGTTTCAGCAGACTGTTGTGTAACATTGAACACAGAGTGGCTAGTCTAGTGTAACTGTTGATATATGAGACAGCTGACTGTACAGACACTGTTAGTTATGTGCCTTGTACATCACCATTACATAGTAACATCTACATGTATTCATTACATGCACTGTTACTGCAGACTGTTGTGTAACATTGAACACAGAATGGCTAGTCTAGTGTAACTGTTGATATATGAGACAGCTGACTGTACAGACACTGTTAGTTATGTGCCTTGTACATCACCATTACATAGTAACATCTACATGTATTCATTACATGCACTGTTTCAGCAGACTGTTGTGTAACATTGAACACAGAGTGGCTAGTCTAGTGTAACTGTTGATATATGAGACAGCTGACTGTACAGACACTGTTAGTTATGTGCCTTGTACACCACCATTACATAGTAACATCTACATGTATTCATTACATGCACTGTTTCAGCAGACTGTTGTGTAACATTGAACACAGAGTGGCTAGTCTAGTGTAACTGTTGATATATGAGACAGCTGACTGTACAGACACTGTTAGTTATGTGCCTTGTACATCACCATTACATAGTAACATCTACATGTATTCATTACATGCACTGTTTGCAGACTGTTGTGTAACATTGAACACAGAAGTGGCTAGTCTAGTGTAACTGTTGATATATGAGACAGCTGACTGTACAGACACTGTTAGTTATGTGCCTTGTACATCACCATTACATAGTAACATCTACATGTATTCATTACATGCACTGTTACTGCAGACTGTTGTGTAACATTGAACACAGAATGGCTAGTCTAGTGTAACTGTTGATATATGAGACAGCTGACTGTACAGACACTGTTAGTTATGTGCCTTGTACACCACCATTACATAGTAACATCTACATGTACTCATTACATGCACTGTTACTGCAGACTGTTGTGTAACATTGAACAACAGAATGGCTAGTCTAGTGTAACTGTTGATATATGAGACAGCTGACTGTACAGACACTGTTAGTTATGTGCCTTGTACACCACCATTACATAGCAACATCTACATGTATTCATTACATGCACTGTTACTGCAGACTGTTGTGTAACATTGAACACAGAGTGGCTAGTCTAGTGTAACTGTTGATATATGAGACAGCTGACTGTACAGACACTGTTAGTTATGTGCCTTGTACACCACCATTACATAGTAACATCTACATGTATTCATTACATGCACTGTTACTGCAGACTGTTGTGTAACATTGAACACAGAGTGGCTAGTCTAGTGTAACTGTTGATATATGAGACAGCTGACTGTACTGACACTGTTAGTTATGTGCCTTGTACATCACCATTACACAGCAACATCTACATGTATTCATTACATGCACTGTTACTGCAGACTGTTGTGTAACATTGAACACAGAGTGGCTAGTCTAGTGTAACTGTTGATATATGAGACAGCTGACTGTACAGACACTGTTAGTTATGTGCCTTGTACATCACCATTACATAGCAACATCTACATGTATTCATTACATGCACTGTTACTGCAGACTGATGTGTAACATTGAACAAAGAATGGCTAGTCTAGTGTAACTGTTGATATATGAGACAGCTGACTGTACAGACACTGTTAGTTATGTGCCTTGTACATCACCATTACATAGCAACATCTACATGTATTCATTACATGCACTGTTACTGCAGACTGTTGTGTAACATTGAACACAGAATGGCTAGTCTAGTGTAACTGTTGATATATGAGACAGCTGACTGTACAGACACTGTTAGTTATGTGCCCTGTACATCACCATTACATAGTAACATCTACATGTATTCATTACATGCACTGTTTCAGCAGACTGTTGTGTAACATTGAACACAGAGTGGCTAGTCTAGTGTAACTGTTGATATATGAGACAGCTGATTGTACAGACACTGTTAGTTATGTGCCCTGTACATCACCATTACATAGTAACATCTACATGTATTCATTACATGAACTGTTACCGCAGACTGTTGCAGACAATAGTTCTTCAACTTCTTCTAACACTACATATTCGTAATAAAATTATTTTAAAGGGGTTTTTATTTAAACATAAATCTTTTGTTTACGATTAGCCAAAGTTGTGGTTTTTGTTCTTTAGTGTAGTCAAAGCTCATGTGCGAATATAAGCCACACAAGACACTGTTTTGCATTGCTGGAAGTTATCTCTAATTTGTGTGTTGAGAAATTGGTTTTAAAGATTTGAAGGCAATTACTAATGTGTTTGTGATCAAGAAGGCAAAAGAAGTTTATTTTCGATTCATTCTCGAGAAATTAGCAGTCTTGCTTCTTAACTTAGTATCTTAGAACTGGCCAAAGTGAGCATAGCATCTTAAGTTCTGCATAAAATAGTGGTTAATATAGAAAACTACACTAAAATGTCAAATCTCAGGAAACTTGAGTCATTATTTATTATATTCCATCAAATATATTCCCTATTGTTTTACCTTTAGTACAGGAAGTAATTTTTTTCCTGCAAATTCTTTCCTGCAAACACTCAATATCCAACTCTATCCATTAGGATAAATAATTTAATAATTTTAATAGTTTTTAATATTTTAAATAATTTGTACTACGAAAAAAGCCGTGTACGTTGTCAACAATGATTAAACTTGGATGACTGTTCGCCAATCACGTACGTTAATCAAACAACATTGCTGTTGGAGCCGTCACAGGGTAGCTGTGAGCTTGCAAATGCGTAAATGCAAACCAAGCCAGGATGTCCGTGTGACCCATTATGCAAATTACGTCAGTTCAGACATATGCTCTCTCTACGTTATCCCTGAATTTCACGTGATTTTATCCTGCCACTGGCATACACTTCTTAAATTCTAACAACAATTCACCTGCCAGTTGGTGACTTAATTTCTTAGCTTTAAACACACAAACACATAACTATAGTTAAATGTGAACCAGCTGTGGATTGTGTATAATTGAGCTATGTATCCCCAAGATGGAGGAGGAGGAGGGAAGTGGTGAGTGAAATATGTGCAAGTTGAGAGACCACAGGAAGTGGAGTTGTAGCGTCGAGGCTTGAGGTTGAAGGGAAGACCACAACACACTGGGCTCAAGACCTTCTCCAGGCCCTATCTCATGCAATCCCGGAGAAACTTCAATTTATATCACAACTTATATTTTGATTCTGATAAAACAGGTCAAAACCAGCGTGATTGAAACAGGCGACTAGAGAAAGCTTGGACGAAGTCATTGTTCTTGTCTTATTCTGAAGGTTTTTATATAAATAGCATTTTTAGATACACATTTAACTGTTTTTTTATAAATTATAATATATTGGTTTTGAAATTATGAAAACGAATTTCAAGTCTAAAAAGAACCTGTATGGGAGACAAGGGTTGTCAAATTGTATAAAGTATTTAGTTTTTGGTTTTGTTTCTTAATTTTCACATTATAATTGTGTTTGATTAATAAACTATCATCATTTTGTTTTACAGACCGCGCTAATTAGCATGAGTCCCGGAGAGGCGAGTATAATGTAGCCCCCACCACTCACCGCTATACTTTCCCTCGCGGCTCAGTTTAGTCCGTTCCAATAGAATCCAAGATGGCGGTTTGTTTACAAACAGCAACTATTTAAATTATCTTGTTTCTTTAAGATAAATAGTTATTTATTTTGATCGTTCGAATTCAGTTTAATTAATTCTGCTTTATTATTTTTAACAGTTGTTTTGCAATACGTATTAAAGCTAAATCCAAACTTTTGTTTAAAAGCAGACGAACAACAAGATGAGGCTATGTTATTTGTATTTGTTGTGACAGCTAGAGCGAGGTTAGCTTGTCACCGACTGTACTAAAAACGGATAGGAAAAGGAAGAGTGTTCTACGCGCATGCGGAAGCTGCGCTTCATGCTAGTTGGCGCTAACTGTACAGCATTATTGATTGGGATGATTTTAATTGCCCTGACTAAGAGTTGATTGAATTCATCAATAGCCTTACACTCTTCCTACATTGCATCATAATCTACAAGAACAGGTATCACTTTTATACTAAGCATTAAGTTGTTAAAAGGTTGAATGGTAAAACTTATCTTGTTATGAACTAAACATGTTACGCGATATCATGTCAATGTATTATGATTTTGAAACTCATTTATATATTTTATTTTTAGGTAAATGATATTATTTCTAGTAAAGAATAAAAGTCTGTTTTGATAAGACTTTTTTAAGACTAAAAAACTGCAAATGATTTTTTTAAGGTCAAGCTCATGTTATTAGTTAAAACCACGACTTAAAACAATCTTCTGTGGAAATTTCTATAAGTTCGTTACTTGTTTTTTCTGGTAGGGATTATAAATATATTGTTATCCATATTTTTAACCGCCTTAAAACACTCTTATTGTTTCCATCAGAGTGCAGACAAAGATCAATGAACCATAATCCTATTTCATTTACATTCTATTATGTATGAATTCAAATCCTTATATTGTAACAGTTTATTAAAATAAACTTAAAAGTCTTTCCCACACGAACCAGTATTACAAAACACTGAAATGTACGTCTAGAGAGGTGACCAGAGTGATGAAGCCCGCGGCTGGAGGGATTCGCTTGCCGGAAATGAACAGGAAACAAAATCGATTCGTTGGTGAGAATAAACCGATAATGAGCAAATACAGTCAGTCTGGATCCGGCCACTGTTGCCCTGTTTATTTCACTGGCTATTTTATCTCAGTCGCCCACGTCCTTTCTTCGCACAACATGACGAGCAATTTATTCGACCAGAGGAAGTACATTCATTTTTATATTTGACACATTTTCTGTCATTTCGGTTTGGGAGATTTATTGCGAGGTTGGATGTTATTCGTTTAGTGTACTGTAGGTAAGACGGACTAAATGGCAAAACTGTAAGAAAACTGCGTTCTGGGAGCTTGGGTGTTGAGTAAAACTACTTGTCTAATAATTTCGTGCCATAAAAGGTGTTTTTCTTTAAAATCTACATTATATAGCACTTATATTTACTCTTAATGTAAATTGCTGAATGCAGATTTATAAATATTGCTCACATACGTACAATTCAAATTGACTGTTTTATCAACAAAGTGTTTTATTTATATTAATGATATAATTTTTTATCAGGTTTGAGTTTAACCTGTGCATAGCAAACGGAATATAAACCGTTAAAAAAAGAGTAAAGTATATTCATCCGACTTATTATTGTGTAAAAAATAATATGACAGGTACATTAATACAGTTAAAAAAACTTAAAACTATTAAAACTAAAACAATGAAATATGCATACTTGACAGACTTATCTGCTTTGGTCAACTTCCTGGACCAGATGAGATGTGAAGAGTTTAAGCCTGGGTGTGGATTGAAAGACATTTCCGAGAGGACATATGTCAGGAATAGGAGCTTGTTATCTCGCCTTGTCAATTGACATCTTGTTTGCCTTGGTAGATATCAACTTCCTTGACCGCATGAGCTGTGAAGAGTTTGAGCCTGCAGGAAGTGGATTGAAAGACATTCCGAGAGGACATATGTCAGGAATAGGAGCTTGTTATCTCGCCTTGTCAATTGACATCTTGTTTGCCTTGGTAGATATCAACTTCCTTGACCACATGAGCTGTGAAGAGTTTGAGCCTGGAAGTGGATTGAAAGACATTCCCGAGAGGACATATGTCAGGAATAGGAGCTTGTTATCTCGCCTTGTCAATTGACACCATGTTTGCCTTGGTAGATATCAACTTCTTCCACATGAGCTGTGAAGAGGTTGAGCCTGGAAGTGGATTGAAAGACATTCCCGAGAGGACATATGTCAGGAATAGGAGCTTGTTATCTCGCCTTGTCAATTGACAGCTTGTTTGCCTTGGTAGATATCAACTTCCTGGTCCACATGAGCTGTGAAGAGTTTGAGCCTGGAAGTGGATTGAAAGACATTCCCGAGAGGACATATATGTTAGGAATGGGAGCTTGTTATCTCGCCTTGTCAATTGACAGCTTGTTTGCCTTGGTAGATATCAACTTCCTGGTCCACATGAGATGTGAAGAGTTTGAGCCTGGAAGTGGATTGAAAGACATTCCCGAGAGGACATATGTCAGGAATAAGCTTGTTATCTCGGCCTTGGAGCTTGTTATCTCGCCTTGTCAATTGACAGCTTGTTTGCCTTGGTAGATATCAACTTCCTGGACCACATGAGATGTGAAGAGTTTAAGCCTGGAAGTGGATTGAAAGACATTCCCGAGAGGACATATGTCAGGAATAGGAGCTTGTTATCTCGCCTTGTCAATTGACAGCTTGTTTGCCTTGGTAGATATCAATTCCACATGAGATGACATTGAAAGACATTCATATGTCAGGAATAGGAGCTTGTTATCTCGCCTTGTCAATTGACAGCTTGTTTGCCTTGGTAGATATCAACTTCCTGGACCACATGAGATGTGAAGAGTTTGAGCCTGGAAGTGGATTGAAAGACATTCCCGAGAGGACATATGTCAGGAATGGGAGCTTGGTAAACTTGTCAATTGACAGCTTGTTTGCCTTGGTAGATATCAACTTCCTGGTCCACATGAGATGAAGAGTTTAAGCCTGGAAGTGGATTGAAAGACATTCCCGAGAGGACATATGTCAGGAATGGGAGCTTGTTATCTCGCCTTGTCAATTGACAGCTTGTTTGCCTTGGTAGATATCAACTTCCTGGTCCACATGAGATGTGAGGAGTTTAAGCCTGGAAGTGGATTGAAAGACATTCCCGAGAGGACATATGTCAGGAATAGGAGCTTGTTATCTCGCCTTGTCAATTGACAGCTTGTTTGCGTCTTGATGTGTAGCGAAAACATTTTCTACCTTACTGACATGATTACATACATCTAAATATGGATACAATCTAATAGTTTATTTAAAAATCATTTAAATTAGTTGTAAGTTGCAGACTGTTTAAGTTACGTAACATACGTGCGTAAAAAGGATTCATTTTAACAGTTCTGCTGCTTGTATGAAGAATAAAAGCAATTTAATGTTATTGGGGATTTCTTGAAATAAAAGATGAACTAATATTGGTTAATAACACATACTGTATTTTTGTTTTACTTGGACAGCTGATATAATAATGATATATTGGTAGGTGAGGTTACAGTTTAAACTAGCCGAATGCTTTCATCTTAAGAAAGTGTTTTTCCTTCCTTGATACAATAATGAACGATGCATATCAAATGTGAGGGGTTCATAGTTGTTAATTAGAAAACCAAACTTTTCCGACAACTTTAGGAAAAAAACTACTCCCTACATTTCGGGTAGTTAGGAACCTCCACCTGTTCTCAAGGGCCTAACCTTAACTTTCGCCACATTATAGATAATACTTAGCCTAACCTTAACCTAAGAGGACAAGACAAAATAAAATGTTAACAACTACATTGTAAGACACTTATTGACATAGTTGCTATTCGTGTATTTTAAATGATTAAATGATTAATGATTAAATGATTTATTTTGTCTTTAAGTTTACACAATCGACAACGTCAACATCTCCTTTTACAATAAAATAGTACATTATACAAAACAGATACAGTAACATCAATTTTCATACAACTAGTGAGATAAAAAAAGTCATTGAGCTTAAACTAAAGAAAAAATCAGTCTTCTCTGCCTCAAAAAAACTTTGTAAAGAGTAAAAGGGTGCTTAATGAGCCATCGTTTCACAACTCTTTTAAATTTTGTTGTTTTGCAAATACAGTTAATGTTATGGACAGATTTAAGAGAAAATAATATCAGTCATTAACAATTGTTGTTATATTCTTAAACGTACCATTTTAAAATTCAGCTTTAATTAAGTGTTTGTACATTGATTTGTATAATTAGAGTGATTTGATGTTAACTTTCTTATTCCAAAATATTCCATTTTCATGATTTCTTTGCTAAATGTTGTCATATCACACATCCAAGGTATTTGTATAACGTAAAATACGTCTATCTAGCGTAACGCAGTCCTTTCACCACAGGAAGTAGATACAACTGTATACATATAATTATATAACTTAGCGAGTTAGCCCATGAAAGAATTTCTTAGAAATAACTTTTTGTAAAAAATGCCATCACTTTAAAAAATTGGTTTATAGCTAAAACCACAGAACTGCTAAAACGTAGTTGATAATGTAAATTTGACAAGAAAATCTGATAACACGACAGTTGTGTAAAATAAGCTTATATAATTTTGCGCGCAACAAGCCATATTGATTACGTCTCAGTACGCACCGTTATATCTCTAACATTCTTGTCATATCTGTTGAAAACTATACTTATAAATAGCTTTTTGGACAGAAATGCATCAATTGTTATTTCTCGACAGACAACTTATTACCATTTAATGCACACATAGATGTTCGGGTCTAATATGACTGATGAATTCGATGAGGTTAGCTTGCACTCTGTCGACCGACAAAAGCTTCAACCCCAAATTTTTTTCGATAATCGGTTTGGAGGTAACATAGTCAATTCTAATGTCCAGCGTTTAGCAGTAAACAGGTGGCCCAAGTTCATATTCCGAACTACGTAGAAACTGACAGTTGGCTGAGAACAAAAATTAGCATTTAAATAAACTTCTAAACTGTATGTTCCATGTTATTACTTACTGAGACCGAGGGATGAAAAATCTTCTTTTTCTTGATTCATATAGCAAGGCAAAGGCCTAATTCAGCTTCTGGATTTCACGTTTTGTCAAGTTTTGTACTCGTAACTTAGTTTCAGCCGCATTTATTGACCAATTTGCTTATGACTTAAAGAAAGCTACAGTAGTTTTTATGAATACAAACGACGTATTGGTTTATTTTATTAGTTTTTATTTCTAGGAGGCAATAGTAGTGTATTGTGTAAGATGCTGCATCTACTAAGGTGGTTCGGAAGTCACGTTAAGCCGTTGGTCCATTCCATTGGTCATTGGGCTATTAATTAATGACCCAATCTGGGGAACAGTCGGCCCTAGTTTCTAACAAGACTACACCTCAGCATTCATCAAAAACACTCATCACACTCACCCTTCATTCCATATTCACCTTTAAACCTCTAGGAGTGGTCGGTGTCTCAAATAAAAGTATCCAAAAACCTGCAAACTTCAAGAAAGCACTTCAAATATATTAAATTTTACGTTGGATTAAAACTGTGCATTAACTATGTATATTGTGAGCTGGTTAAAAATATATCCTCGTTGTTTGATATACCGCAAGTGGTTCACGAGAGTTGCCCGGCATTCTTTTGGCTTTGAAGTATTTTGGTAGCATAAAAATCGTCCACCCATTTTGTAGTATCCAGAACTAATGTGGACTGGTCGCAAATGAAAACCTAATCTCCGACACTTTTCCAAACTATAAATTTCAGATCTTTAACTTTTAACCTTTAAAAATACTGGTATAAGTCTGTCACTTTTTGTCACACCAGGGATAAAAGCTTAACTGCATAATATTGAGATGTTTAATTAGAATTTAAGATGTCCTTTTATGTAACAAGACTTTAGGGTTTGAATAAAACTGAAGTACTGTACTTCTATTGTTAATTAGAATGCAAGTCTATCTTGAGTTAATTAGCTAATAAAAGTCAATAGTAGTTGGTAATGTTGGATGGAATAGAAAAAACTGGGTTATTCGCAACTATTCACTGGGATCAGTTTTCACCTTGTCCAACACAGTCGACATCATTAGTCTGAAATGCTATCAATGTTCAGATAATCCCTGGATTATGAATATAGCAGTGAACGCTGATGGCAATTTATATTTCACTCTTGTACGGATAAAGTGTCGGTTTCGGATGCAAACGAATATAATGAATAATTATTTTGTCCCTGAACAATTGATTGCCACTTTTTGTGAAACACTGTTCATGTTTTAGGTTGCTGCATGTTTTGTTTTTATACGAGTACGTAGTGTTTGTGAACTCTCTTAAAACAACCTTAGATGTTAAATTAATAATTTCCCATATTTTACTCTACCATTCATTTATGTCCTATCATTTTGTCTGTCTATATGAGACTTTCACCAAATAACGTCTATATCTCGAACAACGTATTTGATTAAGTTAAAATTTGGTATGCTCTTAAGGGGTTGTGTATAATTGATTTTTTAACGGCGACCTTTTATTATTCCAAATATTTAAAATTTATAATTTACAAAAATCCAACACTTGGAGAACATTTGCAACATTTAGCAAGCCTAACGATAACGATGTCGAAAGCACTTTTGAAGTAAAAACAATTATCCTTGTGTTCACCTTGTTGTTAATATCAAAATAACCCGCATTTTAAAGTCGTGTAAAAATAGCTTAAACAACAGCTGTTAGTTACTTTATTCTATACAAAGTATTTTGTAGCCCAACGATGCAAAACTTGTAAAAATGGTTGAAACCCAATCGAGATATGCCAAAAAGACCTCCTGACCTGAAAGCGCTAACAACTTACTGTAAAATGAAAAGTCGGGTGTCTGAATATTTGCTAAACCATTAATTTAACCAATTTAATAAACCATTAATTTAAATAGCTTAGGTTTCCTAGGATACAGAAAGTAAACAACTTTCTTATTTCAAAACAAATATAACTATTAGCAGCTGTTGTTTGTTTACTAAACAAAACCATAGAATAAATAAGGCAAATCTTAAAAATAAATTGTTATTGTTAAACTAATAGTGTATGAAAGAATTTCGTCTAAATCAATGTAGATACATTTAAACTTTGTTGTTTTTTTTAATTTGATAAGATTAACCGTAGTGCTTGTGGCTCTGTGTCGGCTTTGTTTATTTTGATGTTAGTGTCATCATAACCTCAGACCCAAAACATGTGACAAAAATGTCTTTATATAAAATATTTTATATAAAGGGTGTCTCATAACTATTTCTATAAACTATAACACCTCTTTAATTTTCAAACTATTTACACCCCGTTATAGAAACTTAACTCGGATTCACAGTAGCGCTTGTGACTACGCGTTGGTTACGTTTTATTTCCTAACGACCCTTCTACTTTTACACTTTAAATTTATATATAAAATACAAATAGGTCAATCCACAAAAAGTACGTACTGAAACTGAAATTAGATACACTGGGCAAATAATGCAAGTTGAGGCAAAAGATAGAGGTCGCAGCAAACTCGATTGTGTGGCCGGCTATTACCACCTGCTCTATCAACAGGGTTGCAGCCGGAAATAGAAAGGAAGTGGAATCAATTTGTTGGTGGAAATGAACTGGCAAATGATCAATAACTGTGTCTAGCTTGAATCCTGCAATCCCGCCACTGTAGGCCGATCAGCTGTTCAACTGTTATTGTGTTCATTTACCAGTAGATATTTTTAGAGAAATACTTTATTGTAAATATTGCGTAATTACATAACAATTAACACACGAGTTAAAACAAATAAATAGAAATAAAAGCTGATCTTTGTGTTTCAACTTAGTACTATGTAGAGTTACGACTCAAGAAGGCTACTATCAAAATATTCGTGAAGGTTCTACAGTTATGTGTTTTATGGTATAAAAAAGGTACGAACTTTTTAAACAAAAACACCACTATTAAAAGTGACCCATTATAACCGAGACCTGAAACTCAACACATCTTCAGCAATTGCAGATGGTCCATATAGTTTTCATAATTAATGATTCTTTTTGGTTTATTTTATTATTCTTATGTTAAATACTAAACCTAGGGCGAGTTGTTCTTTTTGGTTGGAGATATCCATGTGACCCGGAAACGTATATTCAATGGTTCAATTGTACTCGACTTTGATGGAGTTAATTGAAGATCGCGTTGTAAAGTTCACATGAAAGCGCAAGTTGGAATCTGGCTATGTGAAAACTTGAGCTATATATGTACAACAGTTGAGTAGCTTGTGGTGAAGCCTTCAGTCCTAGACTGTTGTGGTTTCTTCAAACTAAACCTCAACCCACCTTCATCTCCCACACATCGCTCCACAATCTGTGCCACGTTCAGGCAAACAGTTCTGCTAAACCTAGTTGATAGGTTTAAGTCAACTTTGTCAACAAAAGCTTTATTAGTTTCTGTGTATCTTTTGGCTTAAACCAGTTTCGGTTACGTTGTTCAAATTTGTAGAACGCAGGCTGTAATACAAACTGTACACCCTTTGCAAAAAGTTATGACTAAAGAAATGGATATCCAACTTTACACAACTGAACTTACAATGTTTTGTCTTGAACTCGGGCTTATGAAGTAACTTGACTCTTAGGAGTAATTCGTGTGCCTAGATAGTTACAGTATGTTATTTAACATGTTATTTTCCTATAACTAAAGTAACACACTTGCTGCATTGTCCATTTGTTCGGGATAAGTAGCATTTGACAGAACAATGTGTACGAGGAGATTCACGGAAAATATTACAAACAAACCAGTACAACTAGAAAGGTCTAAAAAACTTACCCCAGCAGTCAACATCTACAACAAAGGAATCGCAGCAAAAAAAGTTAAAATATAACCTAAGACATAGCTATCGGTGTAATAAAAGCAATTTTCATAAATTTACCATAAAACAAGATTTGTATGTTTTCTAACATCGTTTCTTTTGGGTGAAATATGAAACTAAAGAAAGACGAGCAGGAAAGCAACAATTTTGAGGTTCTTTGTTTCTAGCCAGTGAGCTGAACTTGGATCAGTTGATTGAAAGGAGAACCCCTTTGAAGTGAACCACGCTGAAAACGCTTTGCAGACTTTTATAACAGCAGTTTCCTTACTAAACCCTTAACGAGGAATCAGTGCTGTAGTAGAAAATATGCCCTGATTTACAAAGGTGTACGCATGCAAAACGTGGATAGTCACAATAAGGCAATATACAACATTCTGAGTAAAATATCCATAGGCCTAATTACTTATGCTGAAAAATCTGAAAAGCTTCAATTGAAACAATTGAGCAATGCATTAGCTACGACACTACCGTGAAGCTGTACGATATATCAATAACAGATTGTTTGCAATAGGGGACTGTCTGAAACTTGGCCCTGTGCCCAGAACTTTTCCAATGTACTTGTTATACACAAACATGCTGTCACCCGTCTAACTATATAATTGGCATCCTACTCCAGATAGTTATGGCCTAGGGCATTGATGCTTCTCTGTGCTATCCGTTTTGTATGTTATAGTGAACCTTGCAATTGGTTCCTAAAATGATTTCAGTTAATCAAAGTTAAAGACGAATCAGGAAGCTGCTTTTGGGTAAGACCCCAAACGAAAGTCGTAAGATTGGATTGTATAGCTTGTAAATATATCCCTCCATATTTTGCAGATCATGAAAAGCTACCTCTGGAAGTTTAGTCTCGACCATTGAAACCTAGTTACAAATTGAAGTTATCATTGGTATCCACGTATATGCCGAGTCAGACCTTGTGAAGTACGTTAAGACCATCTTAAAAAGTTGGCATTTCTCTGTACCCAGACTTGCTTCAACCTTATGGAATGAGGTGATTGAGTGGAAGAGAGGACTGTAAAGTCCTAACTTTGCCACCAATAAAGACGTTTCATTTGATTTGTTTTTCGTCAGTTCAAGTTACGTCTCTTCTTTTAGTAGCTTATGAATAAAAAATACGTGTTAAACGTTAACAGTGGTATTTACAATGAGTTTGTCATAAGCTATATTCAGTGAGCTCAGACTGTCTACTGCTACTCAGATAAAGGTCTTCCACATAAATATCAAACTACAAAAAATTGATTGTTCCTTTGCACTAAAACAGCTGTTTTAGACACATGTATTGACGTGCTAAAGTTGCACTTTTATTCCTGGGGAAATAAAGGGTTGTTTTGTTGATCTTCTACTCCCTGGGGTGAAGCAGAGAATAATTTGAAGTTGAAGGGATGTTATACTTTTGAATAAAAATGAATATGAAACAGAAAAAACATTCTTGGTAAATTGTTTTTTTCTATTGAAAATTTAAGTTACATGTTTTGGCTCTGAGGCCATGATCACACTAACATCAAAGCATACAATGATAATATTATTAAAAGGAATTAAATATATGTTAAAATAAATTTGTCTTCAAGTAGAGCTAAAAATAAGGTTCTTAACAATATAAAGTACTATATAAAATATATTCAAATATGGGGTTTGGGGCTGTGTTAATTTGGGTATTCAGTAGTTGGTTTTTATTTTCTTTACATACTTTTGAAGCAGAGGGATTTAAAGATCATTTTAGAGACCTTTTAAAATCTACGGAAACCGACAGCGCATAGAATAAAAATTGAAAATTGTCAATATTGGTTTAATGAATTTTAAATTTTTTTAAATACCCTTTATCAGCTTTAAGTTGTACAAATTTGATCGTCCTTTTTAGTACAATATTTTATTAATTAATGTACATAACATAAACATAATTTAAACATTAATTTAATTAATTAATGTACATATTTACACGGCAAGCCATTTCATTTCAAAACTGTTAGTAACAGTTCTTCTCTCTCGGAAACCGGGAAACGTAAAAGTAGATATTTTTGAGAAGTTAAAGTAATAAAACGAGGCTTCTCTTTTCTTGTTGGAAAGAGGAGAAAGGTAGAGAGACAGCAGACGGGTAAGATAAGAGTGGTGAAGGATGTCTGTTATCACTGGACTGCTCGCTAACAATGTATATTTGATAAGCGTTGATTACCTGCATTACTCCTCTATTTCTCCATTCCTCTCTTACTTTACACTCTGTCTGTGTGTATATACTCTGTGGATTTAATCTACGACAGTTAACACCTTCACTTTATACCCACCAGTTTCCATTGCCTTTTGTACTTAATGGTAGCCTAGAGCCTGAAAGATTAAATAAACATATAAACATTGGTATTTATTTCGCATGCAGTTAAAAATGTACGTACAAGGTCTGCTTATCTTATACAAAACAAAAGAATATTTATTTATTTAGCGAATTCTATCCATCGGAAACTAATATCGGTCGGAAGAATTATATCTCTTTAAAATATAACACCTGATAACGAAAGGTCTATGTACAGCTCTACATTTTTAATTTTTGTTCAAACATTGATTTTAGATATAACTGTGGGGTCCATTAAACAATTACTATACGTACAAAATACCTGATAGCTGAAAAATTCGTACAAAATCCATTACATACCTTCATTTAGTCGTGGTGTAAACTGTTATGAAATTAATAACAAATCTGATTGGAGAAACTCATTGTGGAGCAAGATTTAGACAAGTTGTTGCAGCAAATATCTGGAGGCCTCTTGTCTTTGAGTTATTGGAAGACGTTGGTACAAGTTTAATTAAGAACAAACAACTGGCAATGGAGCAACTTAACTCGTTCTAGATTAAACTTGTCTGTTATTTAGTCTAACTGAGTTTTCTTATTTATGTCATAACATTGCCTTAAACGTTACTTTACCTAATACTAGATCTAAATTACGTAACAATTACTGTATAGTCAACATATTTCTAAAGTCTGCTAATTAAATTACACCTTCATTATAGTTTTTCATGCCAGTTAGAATCAAGCTCTGATGAATTCCTAACTCTTAAATTGGTGGAACGTGGTTTAAAGTAGGGGAGGGATAGGTGGGAAAATAGATATTTTTCTTAGTGTTGTTTAGTTTTTAAAATGTTAACTCACCCTCTCTCCCTCTGCCATCCCCCTAAAACAAAGTACCACTTATTTAACCGTTAGAGACTCACTGGCATGAAGAACTAACAACCAAAGCTTCAACCTTGAACTAGTTTCCTAATTAAACGTAATTTCTTGATTTAGACTATAGGCCCATTGAGTAACGTATCATATTTTTAGAATTTATATAATGCATTTTAACGTTAGGCAAGACAAATTTACTCCCAGTACCATAATAAACAACTTATGCTTATAAAAATAAATTAAGTTAAGGGCAATTTAAATTAAATAAGACGGTAAATTAAATAAAACATTAAATGTATTGCCTTATTTAATTAAAATTACGCTTATAATTTATCAATGTTTAAATTAACATATGCAAAACGCATTCATAGTGTACTAGCTGCTGTACCCGTGATTTCGATACCGGCTAAAACCTCAGTTCGCATGAATCTTTTGTACGCTACATTTAGGTTTATGACCAAGTTCAGAGTATAATTGTACAGTTTATCACTTGTAGCACTTTTCACCTTTTTTATACTAATCCTGTTTTAAAATATGCAACTTGCACATTCTTTAATTTTGCTGTCTTTAAGGATTACAGGTGCCATTTTTTATAAGTAGTCAGCCAGGCACAAAAAGGCCGGCTAAAATGTCGATGTTTCTTACAGATGACTATCGGTGTGTTGTCAAAATGACTTACGCATGATCAGATGTTAAACTAACACCTCACTGAACCGTCAATAAAGAATGTCATTCATTCGCGGATAACGATTTGGAATGGAAATGGGTTAGCCACAAAACATTGTTTGCTGATGACCAATGTTCGATTGTGTTATTGTTTATTCTGGCTCAAACCCCAACAATGGACGACGCTTTCCACTCACCCGTAACTTACCGTTTCAGCACACATTAGTCCAGTCAGTACATTTCTAACTCTGCAATTATGTAAGTACAAATTATGTATTGTAACTACAGTGTAAGTTAAATGTGTTTACATAAACCTTTCTTCGGGTTACTCGATGGTATTTACACTACTTAATGAATCGTAGTCATATATTGATTTATTTTAAATTATTCACTGTATAGGCTAAATACATTAGTAAGCTTGTGTTATAAAACCATTTTTAACTGTAGTTTCACACAAAACCGTTTCTACTGTTAACTTCGAAAAAAAACAGATGTCGAAACGCTTGCTCTTTGAAATGTTGTTGAACCATGGGTCCTCTTAACGTGACTTTTTATTGAAAGATGAGCTCTAATACAATATAAAAAATTAACTAACCAATTTTAATTTATAAGGCCTTTTGGTCGGTGTAATATGATGAACTTTCTAGTCAAAAGTTTAATTAAGAACAGTGTTTACATGCATCATAAACATAACGTAACAATACAAATTACTTAACATATAATCATATTCTCGTTGATATGGAAAATAGTAAATAATCAAATATGGAAAACAAGTAACATTATATTATAACATTTCTCCCCTTCTTCTTGTAGCTATAACACCCATTAAGCTTTCCGAATGTGGTCAGCATGCTTTCTTTGTTCTCTTTCATTTATCATGACTCGATACGACCATCTACCAGATTTCCAAACTATTTCACCCATTTCATATCCTTTGCCTTCGGGTTGTCTCAACAACCAAACCCGTCGGTCCCACCGAAGAAAGCAAAAGTATCCCCATGATGTTGTCGTCATCGGGCACAGCATTCCTAGCCAAAGTAATTTCAAACCTCTGTATGTAAAATCACCATTCTTCTGACTCCTCTTAAAATTTGTCAAATATAAATCTTTGTAGACATGTCTGTGTCAAGTTTGCCTCAGTTTGTTGTTGCATGGGTTCGTTATTATTCCTATTTCTAGGCATCTCGTCGCCAAATGAACTTTCCTAGTCTAAGGTTTCTTCTACTATACTCAAAAGCGTGATATTTAATTAACCCCATTAAATTGATAATATACACATAGATTTAATTGTACAGAGGTATAATTGTAGAGGAAACCTGTTTTCAGTGCATTTCAAAAACTACTTTTGTAACTTTTCTTATTATTTTTGTTTACAAAACAAACAACGTAAAAGCAATATTTTCATTTAATAATAATGGATACAGCTTAGAAAAAATGGCTTTAATCCATCTCATAATTATTTGTCTTAAGACAAAATGGATTTCCGTAATTATATCGATTATTTCCTTAGAGTTGTAAAACCAGTACTCAAAGATTGTTGATCTAATTACAGCCAGAAATAAAAACTAAACTTTTGAAATCAAAAGCTAAAAAACTTTTGAAACAATAAAACTGTGATTTACAGCCATGATTGGTTGTAAAGTCGAGAATAAGTTTTCGTTCCAGATGTCTTTCTAATTAACTTCTGCGCCCACTCAGCTCAATGTCTCTACAAGGTTCCATTGTCTGCAATACTTTACTCGCGTTCTCGTGCTTCAACTGCAACCATGTTTTATGTGAACAGTGAGCTGTTGAATTTAGGTTAACTAAGCCCAAAGGACCAAAGAAATTAGTAAATTTTGAAAAACAGTTTAAATAAAGGGACGATTTTGATATAACGCTCTATATCCTAGCTGCTTGTTTAACCATTACCAGTTATGTTTTTTATAATTAAAATAATTAAAGTCAACTTTAAAATATTTAAATTAGGGGATGCATTTTCATTAGTTCTTCATTTCAAGCAATCATTCCCAAAGGTAACCCTTCAAAACCTCTCATAAATTCAGTCTCATGGAATACTTAGAATAATAGTGCTTGTAAAATGTTAGCCTACTCCTAACTACAAACTACTGCTCTGTTGAATTTCTACGATGTTTAAAGAAATTAAAGTAAAAAATGTGTTTCAGTTATTTAATCTGATTACCTTTTTTAAAGTATATCACGGAGCCTAGCTCGTCGGTACTGAAAACATCACACGAGTAGTTATGTAGTACACACAATCATGCCGAACACAGTCATAGAATGAGTCATGCATATGTGTCTAGCGTGCTTGTGTAAACTACAGTGTTCTACGTGTACTATATAGAGTAAGTATTGCTAGGAGAGTACTGATTCTGATATCATTCGAATAGTTAACCAACGCACAAATACATCACAGCTTACTGACGGAATCCTGGCTGGTACTAATATCCAGAGTATACAGTAAAGATGTAAATGAACCTAACTTGGGAAGAATTTCATATAGATGTACTGACGTCTAACGTGCAATCGATTGCTAAAAGTCAATCCAAACACCTAAGATTACGGATTAATTTATGTCATGCTAAAAATTTCGTTTGTAACAAATTACATCTAGTATTAAACAATTAAAACAAAAAATGATGAAAATTAAACAGAATTACCAAATATAAATGAGATATGTACAGCGACAGAGACTGCCAGAAACATGCCTACTGCTGTTAAAAGTTAATATTCGTCAAGTTTGTTAGTGTCACGTGCGATGTTATACATGTACGGCGTGGGCAAGTATCACATGAAGGTGTGAGTATTGATTCTCCAGCCACACGAGTAGTTAACCAGAGCATACATCCATCACAGCTGACTGCCAGAATCACGCCTGCCGTTGTTCCAGGTTAATATACGTCAAGTTTGCTGTGTGTTACGTGCGATGTTATACATGTACGGCGTGGGCAAGTATCACATGAAGGTGTGAGTATTGATTCTCCTGCCACACGAGTAGTTAACCAGAGCATACATCCATCACAGCTGACTGCCAGAATCACGCCTGCCGCTGTTCCAGGTTAATATACGTCAAGTTTGCTGGTGTTACGTGCAATGTTATACATGTACGGCGTGGGCAAGTATCACATGAAGGTGTGAGTATTGATTCTCCTGCCACACGAGTAGTTAACCAAAGAACACATCCATCACAGCTGACTGCCAGAATCACGCCTGCTGCTGTTCCAGGTTAATATACGTCAAGTTTGCTAGTGTTACGTGCAATGTTATACATGTACGGCGTGGGCAAGTATCACATGAAGGTGTGAGTATTATTGATTCTGCCACACGAGTAGTTAACCAGAGCATACATCCATCACAGCTGACTGCCAGAATCACGCCTGCCTGTTCCAGGTTAATATACGTCAAGTTTGCTAGTGTTACGTGCAATGTTATACATGTACGGCGTGGGCAAGTATCACATGAAGGTGTGAGTATTGATTCTGCTGCCACACGAGTAGTTAACCAGAGCATACATCCATCACAGCTGACTGCCAGAATCACGCCTGCCGCTGTTCCAGGTTAATATACGTCAAGTTTGCTGGTGTTACGTGCAATGTTATACATGTACGGCGTGGGCAAGTATCACATGAAGGTGTGAGTATTGATTCTCCTGCCACACGAGTAGTTAACCAGAGCATACATCCATCACAGCTGACTGCCAGAATCACGCCTGCCGCTGTTCCAGGTTAATATACGTCAAGTTTGCTGGTGTTACGTGCAATGTTATACATGTACGGCGTGGGCAAGTATCACATGAAGGTGTGAGTATTGATTCTCCTGCCACACGAGTAGTTAACCAGAGCATACATCCATCACAGCTGACTGCCAGAATCACGCCTGCCGCTGTTCCAGGTTAATATACGTCAAGTTTGCTAGTGTTACGTGCAATGTTATACATGTACGGCGTGTATCACATGAAGTGAGTATTGATTCTCTGCCACACGTAGTTAGCACATCCATCACAACTGCCAGAATCACATCCAGTTAATATTGTTTGTATACGTGCAATGTTATACATGTGTGCGTGAGTAGGCCTGCACACATCCATCACAGCTGACTGCCAGAATCACGCCTGCCGCTGTTCCAGGTTAATATACGTCAAGTTTGCTAGTGTTACGTGCAATGTTATACATGTACGGCGTGGGCAAGTATCACATGAAGGTGTGAGTATTGATTCTGCTGCCACACGAGTAGTTAACCAGAGAACACATCCATCACAGCTGACTGCCAGAATCACGCCTGCCGCTGTTCCAGGTTAATATACGTCAAGTTTGCTGGTGTTACGTGCAATGTTATACATGTACGGCGTGGGCAAGTATCACATGAAGGTGTGAGTATTGATTCTCCTGCCACACGAGTAGTTAACCAGAGCATACATCCATCACAGCTGACTGCCAGAATCACGCCTGCCGCTGTTCCAGGTTAATATACGTCAAGTTTGCTAGTGTTACGTGCAATGTTATACATGTACGGCGTGGGCAAGTATCACATGAAGGTGTGAGTATTGACACACGAGTAGTTAACCAGAGCACATCCATCACAGCTGACTGCCAGAATCACGCCTGCCGCTGTTCCAGGTTAATATACGTCAAGTTTGCTGGTGTTACGTGCAATGTTATACATGTACGGCGTGGGCAAGTATCACATGAAGGTGTGAGTATTGATTCTCCTGCCACACGAGTAGTTAACCAAAGAACACATCCATCACAGCTGACTGCCAGAATCACGCCTGCCGCTGTTCCAGGTTAATATACGTCAAGTTTGCTGGTGTCACGTGCAATGTTATACATGTACGGCGTGGGCAAGTATCACATGAAGGTGTGAGTATTGATTCTGCTGCCACACGAGTAGTTAACCAAAGAACACATCCATCACAGCTGACTGCCAGAATCACGCCTGCCGCTGTTCCAGGTTAATATACGTCAAGTTTGCTGGTGTTACGTGCAATGTTATACATGTACGGCGTGGGCAAGTATCACATGAAGGTGTGAGTATTGATTCTCTGCCACACGAGTAGTTAACCAGAGCACACATCCATCACAGTTGACTGCCAGAATCACGCCTGCCGCTGTTCCAGGTTAATATACGTCAAGTTTGCTGGTGTCACGTGCAATGTTATACATGTACGGCGTGGGCAAGTATCACATGAAGGTGTGAGTATTGATTCTCCTGCCACACGAGTAGTTAACCAGAGCATACATCCATCACAGCTGACTGCCAGAATCACGCCTGCTGCTGTTCCAGGTTAATATACGTCAAGTTTGCTGGTGTTACGTGCAATGTTATACATGTACGGCGTGGGCAAGTATCACATGAAGGTGTGAGTATTGATTCTGCTGCCACACGAGTAGTTAACCAGAGCATACATCCATCACAGCTGACTGCCAGATCATCACGCCTGCCACGCCTGCCGCTGTTCCAGGTTAATATACGTCACGTTTGCTGGTGTTACGTGCAATGTTATACATGTACGGCGTGGGCAAGTATCACATGAAGGTGTGAGTATTGATTCTGCTGCCACACGAGTAGTTAACCAGAGCACATCCATCACAGCTGACTGCCAGAATCACGCCTGCTGCTGTTCCAGGTTAATATACGTCAAGTTTGCTGTGTTACGTGCAATGTTATACATGTACGGCGTGGGCAAGTATCACATGAAGGTGTGAGTATTGATTCTGCTGCCACACGAGTAGTTAACCAGAGCATACATCCATCACAGCTGACTGCCAGAATCACGCCTGCCGCTGTTCCAGGTTAATATACGTCAAGTTTGCTGTGTTACGTGCAATGTTATACATGTACGGCGTGGGCAAGTATCACATGAAGGTGTGAGTATTGATTCTCCTGCCACACGAGTAGTTAACCAGAGCACACATCCATCACAGCTGACTGCCAGAATCACGCCTGCCGCTGTTCCAGGTTAATATACGTCAAGTTTGCTAGTGTTACGTGCAATGTTATACATGTACGGCGTGGGCAAGTATCACATGAAGGTGTGAGTATTGATTCTGCTGCCACACGAGTAGTTAACCAGAGCATACATCCATCACAGCTGACTGCCAGAATCACGCCTGCCGTTGTTCCAGGTTAATATACGTCAAGTTTGCTAGTGTTACGTGCAATGTTATACATGTACGGCGTGGGCAAGTATCACATGAAGGTGTGAGTATTGATTCTGCTGCCACACGAGTAGTTAACCAGAGCATACATCCATCACAGCTGACTGCCAGAATCACGTCTGCCGTTGTTCCAGGTTAATATACGTCAAGTTTGCTGTGTTCACGTGCAATGTTATACATGTACGGCGTGGGCAAGTATCACATGAAGGTGTGAGTATTGATTCTGCTGCCACACGAGTAGTTAACCAGAGCACATCCATCACAGCTGACTGCCAGAATCACGCCTGCCGCTGTTCCAGGTTAATATACGTCAAGTTTGCTAGTGTTACGTGCAATGTTATACATGTACGGCGTGGGCAAGTATCACATGAAGGTGTGAGTATTGATCTGCTGCCACACGAGTAGTTAACCAGAGCATCACAGCTGACTGCAGAATCATGCCACCGTTGTTCCAGGTTAATATACGTCAAGTTTGCTGGTGTTACAGAGCACATCCATCACAGTGACTGCCAGAATCACGCCTGCCGCTGTTCCAGGTTAATATACGTCAAGTTTGCTAGTGTTACGTGCAATGTTATACATGTACGGCGTGGGCAAGTATCACATGAAGGTGTGAGTATTGATTCTGCTGCCACACGAGTAGTTAACCAAAGAACACATCCATCACAGTTGACTGCCAGAATCACGCCTGCCGCTGTTCCAGGTTAATATACGTCAAGTTTGCTGAAGGTGTTACGTGCAATGTTATACATGTACGGCGTGGGCAAGTATCACATGAAGGTGTGAGTATTGATTCTGCTGCCACACGAGTAGTTAACCAGAGCATACATCCATCACAGCTGACTGCCAGAATCAGTTGTTCCATATGAGTTTTAGTGTCACGTGCAATGTTATACATGTACGGCGTGGGCAAGTATCACATGAAGGTGAGTATTACGTCATCTCGTGCTGCCACACGTGTAGTTAACCAGTAGCATACATCCATCACAGCTGACTGCCAGACTGTTCCACGAAGTTTCACAATGCCGTGCACATGTTGTTCACGAGTAGTTACATATACGTCATCAGCCTGCCGTTGCTGTTAATACGTCAAGTTTTAGTGTCGTGCAATGTTATACATGTACGGCGTGGGCAAGTATCACATGAAGGTGTGAGTATTGATTGCTGCCGGTGCCCTGTTTTACGAGTGGTAGTTAACCGTTAGCATACATCCATCACAGCTGACAAAATTGCCAGCATACCGCGCCGCATCAGACGCCTGCTGTTGTTCCAGGTTAATATACGTCAAGTTTGCTGTGTTACGTGCAATGTTATACATGTACGGCGTGGGCAAGTATCACATGAAGGTGTGAGTATTGATTCTCCTGCCACACGAGTAGTTAACCAGAGCATACATCCATCACAGCTGACTGCCAGAATCACGCCTGCCGCTGTTCCAGGTTAATATACGTCAAGTTTGCTGGTGTTACGTGCAATGTTATACATGTACGGCGTGGGCAAGTATCACATGAAGGTGTGAGTATTGATTCTGCTGCCACACGAGTAGTTAACCAGAGCATACATCCATCACAGCTGACTGCCAGAATCACGCCTGCCGTTGTTCCAGGTTAATATACGTCAAGTTTGCTAGTGTTACGTGCAATGTTATACATGTACGGCGTGGGCAAGTATCACATGAAGGTGTGAGTATTGATTCTGCTGCCACACGAGTAGTTAACCAGAGCATACATCCATCACAGCTGACTGCCAGAATCATGCCTGCCGCTGTTCCAGGTTAATATACGTCAAGTTTGCTAGTGTTACGTGCAATGTTATACATGTACGGCGTGGGCAAGTATCACATGAAGGTGTGAGTATTGATTCTGCTGCCACACGAGTAGTTAACCAGAGCATACATCCATCACAGCTGACTGCCAGAATCACGCCTGCCGTTGTTCCAGGTTAATATACGTCAAGTTGGTGTTACGTACGCGTGTATACGTAAGTATCACATGAATGTTAACCAGAGCATACATCCATCACAGCTGACTGCCAGAATCACGCCTGCCGTTGTTCCAGGTTAATATACGTCAAGTTTGCTGTGTGTGTGCAATGTTATACATGTACGGCGTGGGCAAGTATCACATGAAGGTGTGAGTATTGATTCTGCTGCACGAGTAGTTAACCAGAGCATACATCCATCACAGCTGACTGCCAGAATCATGCCTGCCGTTGTTCCAGGTTAATATACGTCAAGTTTGCTAGTGTTACGTGCAATGTTATACATGTACGGCGTGGGCAAGTATCACATGAAGGTGTGAGTATTGATTCTGCTGCCACACGAGTAGTTAACCAGAGCATACATCCATCACAGCTGACTGCCAGAATCACGCCTGCCGTTGTTCCAGGTTAATATACGTCAAGTTTGCTTGTGTCACGTGCAATGTTTCATATGCGTACAAGGTCATGTAACCGTATCAAACATGAGTACTCAAAATCCCTTAAGCAGGGCTAAGATGGCGGCGGAAAATATTTTTCTTACTTCTACCCTTCTCCAGCTCAGCTCTATGGATATTTTTGATTTTGGGTACCTATATTGGGTAAGGTGACGCACTTGTATATGTTCAATTTTATATCTGAGTTGGACAGTTAATGCTGTCTTAAATCTTCAAACCTGATTTTCGGGGTAAAGTGCCTCCTCCTCCACCTCCCTGCCATTGGTAGTGTCCTTCCGGAAAATTATCCCCTGTTATACTAGTCTTACAAGTTATACAAGTAGGACTCCCCGTAACGTCTGTGGTTAGAATTAATTCAGTTAGATTTGTCGTTTTACCTATCTTCTTTAGATTCTTTACACTAAAAAGTACTCAGATCCTTGAGTAATCTGAGTGTATGTAATTTAAAATACTTTTGGTTTGAGAATCTTCTTTGCATTATAATTTAGTCTACTGGGTTCTTACCCTTTCTGTAAACTAACCGTATTTTGACTTACTTTATAAAGCTACGAGTATAAGTTTTCAATTTGTTTTAAATGTGCTTAAGGTTTAGGCACTTTAAGCCGTTAAGTCGTATATACGTGAATAGATTTTCACAGAACCTACAATAATGTACTTGATATTTCTCTTGATATACCCTTACTTAGGTTCTCAGGGGGCAAGATGACAGTTTGCCAACTATTAGTTTCCTCGCTACGTTTTGCCCGAGCCAAGCTGACAGAAACTAATGGCTACAACAATACACAACTCCCACAATTCAGACCTTTTTATAATCTGCTGTCTCTATTCGACGCTTTCCTCAAGGCACTCAGTAGGAGTATTTGATGTACCAATAATTGAGATATTGTTACTGTTTCCGTGTTACCATATTCAGTATCCATACTAAAATAGTTAGGATATTCAATCAACCGTAATAATGGATGTTTACAAATTACCATTATAAATTTGGATTGCCTTAGAAAAATATCCAGGATATTTCTTGGGAAAATATTTTCAGGGAACGCGAAGTTTAATCTTTTTAATTTGTTTAGGTTTATACAATTTGTTTACACCAATTACAATTGTAATTGTTACCAGTTTTTTTTGTTTCTCACCACTTTGAGTGCCCATAACGAGTCAAACCGGCCCAGTTTAATCTATATAAATAAAATAAGACTTTTGTTTGTGCATTGCAATGAATCCAAGAAACTGGCGTCAAAAAAATTCTGTTTGTCGGTCTGTCCGTCTGTAACGTTTTTAAGGCATCTTGGATCACTTATAACTCAAAATTGGCTGGAGCTATGGTAGTGAAACTTTGTTTAAGGGCTTAGCCTATTACGCAGTGTGTCTTTAGCTATACTTTATACCCATACAACATCAACAAAATAAATGGCGAAGGACCAAAGTGGGCACTGAACACGTTTTTAAGGCATATTGGACCGCTTATAACTGAAAATCGGATGAAGCTATGGTAGCGGAACTTTGTTTAAAGGTTTAACCCATTACGCAGTGTGTTTTTAGCTATATATTGTATCCATATAACGCCCACAAAATAAATGGGAGGGACCAAAGTGCGCATTGAACACGATTTTACGGCATATTGGACCGCTTATAACTGAAAATCGGCTGAAGCTATGGTAGTAGAACTTTGTTTAAGGGTTTAACCCAATACGCAGTGTGCCTTTAGCTATATTTTGTATATATACAACACGAAATAAATGGCGAGAGACCTAACTGGACTCTGAAAACAATGGCGGGATTACTTTGACTCTCACAAGGTAGCCAAACACCGATAAACACTTATTTGGTTTCCGTTTGACATTGAAATGAATCCATCGGTTTTTGGTTATTACGTTTTCTTACACTTTGTGAAAATCAAAACTGACGTATAACATTGAACATAACCGTGCGAGAAACAGGTACGTCAGCTGGAAAACTTAAAGCCTACTTTCAAAATTAATAAACAGGTGTAAGGATCGGTAGCTCCATGCCAGTACCCGAGCTACAGCCTGCCTTTGTAGAAAAATACTTTAAAGTCATGATACTATATAATATTTTATCCGTCACGAAGCACGGGTACACAGCTAGTTACCAATAATAGTACTATTCATCTTAAAAACATTTAAATAACCAAAAGTCAAGGTTTATAAGACTTTAAGGCGTAGTTGCCAAACATGTCTTGTATCATTCAGCTTTACATAAATTTGTTTTCTCTTGACACAAACATTCATCGCCTGATTGCTGCATCGGACCGAAAACCTTAGTAAAGACACAACCGGCACGTGTACAAGGATGGGGCGACTTAGTGTTGCTACTCACCACTCTTCAGTCGTGTTGTCAATGATTGGCTAGACTACATTGTAATGTTATGTTTGCCATACGGAGAGACGCATTGCTGATAACTTGTTTCATGTTTATTAAGTATAATACTGAAATTAATAAGAGGGCCTATTACCCCTTGGTCCTTTTAAGCTTGTGAGATACAACAATTTGTTTCAATTCTAGTTAGCAATGCAAATGATGATGATAATGAGTTTATTCGAACAAATAAAAACAGTACAACATTATGATTACAATTTGGAATGCGAACCAACCACTCTTCCAGTATTGTGGTTGTACCTCAATCTAAGAATTAACAAAACAGGTATCTTATCAGTTAGATCAGAGTCCAGTACATTGTGACTTGCAAATCACTGAGCAGCCTACTGTAGCCGTATATACGTTGTACAGCATAATATCGTAGTTCGAACAGTCAAAATATGTTTGTTAAAGACTAGTGTTGTTAAAGAGAAGTGGACAAATTCCGTTTGATGAACGATTTAATAAATATGATCTGAGAAGAAAACCTTTTTTCCAAACACCACAACCTTTTTTAACATTCTACAAAAAATCTTTGGAATTTATTGGACCTAAAGTATTTGAGAAACTGCCTGAGGATATCAAAAGTTCCGAAAATATGAGCTTGTTCAAGCGCAATGTAAAACAATGGTTGCTTGAAGTATGTACAGTTGAAGATTTGTTGAATTAACTCCTAATTAGATCCAACAATTATATTTAAGTTATTTGTAGTTTAACATTTTCAAATTAATTATGAGCAAATTAAAAATTTGACTGTAAATTGAATCTAGCATTAAATAATTTTACAATGTGTTTAAGGTTTTACATTTAATGGTATAAGTAGAGCAGGAATAAGAGCCAATTAACAACAAGTAACGGAACCTCAAATCAGGCTTTGCCTTTGAGGCCCTATTTTATTTACCTTCAATAGTTTTGTCAAAATTGTGTTCACTGTGTAAAATAGGTTTAAGTTAAGTTTTCTTTGTAAAAATGTAATCTTAAATGTACAATGTTGAAGAAAATAAAGATTTTCTTATTCTTATTCTTAAGACTACTAATTTAGATACGGAGCTTATAGTTATTTAGATATACTGTCCAAGAAAAGGCATCTGTATCGACAATTAACATAACTTTAGAAACATCTGAATCTTATATCTACGTACTCGTACAACAGAAAAAATATCATTGTCTACCGTAATACCACAGTATGCACGCAGTTCATTCTGATTCTACACAGCAGCATTTCTTTATTACTTTAAATTTATACAACAATAAAAACAGCTTAAACTATTTTTAGGTAGTTTTTGATAATTTTGTGGATTTATGATTTGTGATTCCACACAAGCCAGCACCAGACAGTAGCACCAGACCTGTGGGGGGCTTGGCTGATAGCTGCAGGCAAGAAGCCAAATGCTTCTCAGTGGTGCAAATGTTGATCTTATGTCTGTTGAGTTGAATTTGTGTCGCTATAACAGTCACAGTTATTGTATCCAAGACTTGCTCCTGTTCTTTAGTCTTACTAGACTACATGCTTGGCTGACTTTCCTTTGTTCTTTTCATTCACACTTAAAAGCAGACCTTTTTTTAGGGTGCGCTAATATTTTATGTGAGTTATATGTACGTAAAATCTATATCAAATTGATAAAAACCATGCACATCTGAGAAAAAGTAAATATATTTATTTATGATTGTAATGGGTTGGAATCAATAATGTGACGTTCATTACAAAAATACATGAAGTCCCTTCTCCATTATATTTCAATGGAGAAGGGACTTCATGTTTTTTAGTAATGAATGACACATTATTGATTCTAGCCCGTTTCTAGGCTTATGCAGCATACATGCTACATTAAAGAAAATATTTTCCGGATTACAATAAGCACTAAAGAACTGGAATAACCTGTACCAATGCACTCTATATATTTTGACTCGGCTTCTTTAACTTGCGCTCGACTGGCAAAGCGAGCGACGGCGACTTGTTGAATGGAAGAAAGCCATGTTTGAAGACAGTAACTGTTGTTTGCCAGATTTCTGGAGACGCATGTCTGGAATCAATAATGCAAAACAAACGTCGTCTGCTCTGCGAGCCCTGTTTTCACCCTTTTATGTTGATTTATGGAGATGTTATGACGGCCCTGATAGAATCTCGTAAACGTACACATATTTTACCGTCCAGCTAGATATAGAGCACAGTTTAATAGAGACTTAACCTGTTTACAGTTCATGCAAAGTTTCAACAAAATGATCGTAAAAACTTTCAGTTTAATTTTCGAGTTTAATGTAACTTTAAAGGTAACACGTCGTCTAGGTTTGTGATTTCATCTGAATGTTCTAGTAATATTAAATTGAACCTTATCAACAAGAAAATGGTTTTAAGATACATTCTTTAACTAATAGTATACAATATTATAATACAAACTGTCGTTAGTACCTTATACAATAATAACTAAACATACGCTGTTTCTATTTTCAGATGGAAGTAAATGTATTGTTTCAGTAATTGTATTGTAGGTCTAGCAAGGGTTTAAGTGGGACTAGTATCAACAGTGTGTACGTATTGACTATCGTACTAACATCCCTGTTTGTATAGCTAATGTCAACAGTGATTAACAATAAATATGCATAACCTCAGTAGTATATGGGCTTGGACTGTTTTCCCAAAAGTGTTTTGGTGTACCCACAAATCTATTCCAGGAATTATAAAATTTATCTGACTTAGAAATAAAAAAGACTAATAAATAAAACTATCAACAACTGTGTACAATCAAACTCCGTTACAGGAGCTTAAATAATGGTTTAAGTTCTTTACGTTCATTACATTATGTGTCCATCATATGTTTATAAATTTGTATTTACTTTTTATTTAAATTTTTTAATTTATCTATACAGGACCAAATTTCAAGAATCTCGCTTTTATCTACTAATTTAAAATTGTATTTAAGCGGTGTGAAAATAATACAGTTTAATACGGTTGAAACTTATCATAGACCTATTTTCGGGAAAATTAAAAAGGTTAACTTTAGTTACCAGATCAATTCTTGCTGAGATATTTGCAAAGACTTACGTATACAACATTTTGCTTTAATCTGACACAATATTGTTCCTTCTGTTAACATACATCAATTGTAATTAGTTTTGGAAAATGCGTGTTCTGAACGTTGATAACAATGTTTTATTAGGTAAATGCGCTAGAAGTTAGTGTACTTATAAATCTTGTTTCGCTCCAACTAATGAACTGCTATATTCACTTTAATACAATTTACTTTAGTATACAAGAACTTACATCACTAACATGGATATGCTCACTTACTAATTATTAACCCCACTATTTTCAATTATTTACCTACAGCAGAGAAGAATCTATAAAGTTTGTCAAGAATCCTCAGTTCATAAAATCAAAGTGAACATTTAAAAATGATTTAACTCTTGAAACTGTACCGAAACTCTTCACCAAATTTCATTGAAATAGAGGATGGTACAAAGTTCGTGTTCCTTCCTAAACCCTTCATTTTGTATCAACAGGTTTTATTATTATACTTAAAAGGCAATTAAGAACTACGAGTAGATTAGATCACTAAAACTAGTGAAATACTTTATCTATAAAACAGCTGCTAGAGTAAACGTAGTCCAATTACATAAAAGACAAAACTAATTAATAACATGGCTTTTCAAGTTAGTATCCGTACTCTATGAGCCCTAACGTAAGGTTATAGTGTACTTTAACAACGGGACTTATAGCTCCTAGTAATATCATGAATACATCATTGCTTTTCTATAATCATAGTCGAGTTCATGTGACGTTCTTCTCGCCGTAGATTAATGTAAAAACGTTCAACGTTATAACTCTACCATCTATAATTTAAGACCGTTTGGAGTGAGTGTCTGAAAAACAAAGTTAGAGTAGTGCAAAACCAATAAGAGAAAGGAAGATAAAGTATTTCCTGGCAGAGAAGTTGGTAGGGTTCCAGGCCACCTGTTACATCTAGCCACGAAATTTACAAATAATCGCACCAACAATTGTATTCAGATTCCCGCTGAAAACCAACTTTACACCCTGAATAGATCGATCAAACAATATTAACTGGGTAGCAATGAATTATCCTCCACCTCTGTACAGAATGAATAAATTCCTAGGACAACACCACAGTCATTAAATTGGCTTAGCCTTACTTATTTGGACTTTGATCATAACCTTTAACGACATATTCATAGATACAATTAAACAACAATACTTATCGTCACTTAACAAAATAAGGGTATTATTTTAAGTTGATAATCGTAGTTTTGGCTGTCATGTTTCTAAGGTTTTCGTTCTCCCGGGTATTACTAATTTGATTAAAATGTTTGTCTTGTTTGACGAGGCGAAGTTAGGACTACAAAGTCCTCTCTAACACTCAACCTTGACCTTTACCTAGCGTTACCGTATTAGTCACATTACAAATGTAAGTGGTGACTGCGGGGATCGAACCCGCGCCACTGGAGTGATGAGCTCCGGAGACGCGTGGGATACCAATCCGCCACGTATCCGATTAAGTGGCTGCTGTAAAAGAATTTACTCTACTATACTCAATACCAAAGCTGTTGCAATTAGTAACAGTAAGTAATCTCGCACGTTAAGTTTTATAATTTTTATCTGCTTTAGGTTCAGGTTTGCCCACTATTTCAAATGAAACATACTTTATTAAGTAGACACATTACGTCGTTTCAGAATCTCTTCAGATAAAATAGTTCAACACGTACTGAAATTTTATTTTTAATACAATAAAATACATAATTATCTTTATTGTCAAAAAATATTCATTGTGTGACATAAATGAAAAAACACGAATAGCTAACAATCAAAAACTATAAAAGAAATAAGGTTAATCCACCATAAAAGCTGAACAAAATCATTTGCTGACCACCAAAGAATAGTATTAATTTAACATAGATACAATTTAGTTTAACTGAGATTTGACAAAGCTGCAAATATGGAACTAAAATAGATTATAGGTCTGATGAATTCAGTGTTCGATATTTTTCATAGAGACCTTATTAGACTACACTTAAAATTCAGAATGACTGTATACATGTACACACAACATACTTCGGGAGTGCTCGTTTATACAATGTTTACAATATTAGGCTTGTGCAAAGTTCTGAAATATACTTAATACGTTCCATAAACTGAAATACAGTATAATTTAATATATATACAGGGTGTCACAGGGTTGTCCAAAAATATTTGTTATCTAACTTATCAAATTTCAAAATGGCAACCATTTCAAATTTTCAAATTCTAATGGGATCAATTTGGGATTTGACTTTGAAATCTTTAAATGGCCGCCATTTTATAATTTGATAAGTTAGATAAAAAGCAGTTTTGGCAAATGTTATTAAGAAAACAATTAAACTATATACTAAGTTTCACAAAAATATGTCAAGGGGTTTTTAAATTATTTCTTATTTTCAAAACTTATAAAATGGTGGATTACGGCTAAACTATATAAGCCGAAATAAAAAAGGTTATTCGACATTTTCGACTTACTTTTGAAAGTAACATCCGGTTCTACATAGTGCGCTACACATTTTTGTGACACCTTTATATAGAAAATGCGAGTACATAGAAATATTAAGCAACATATAACGAAACTGCAATTATGTAGTGTAGACCCACATGTCACCATGACGCATAATTAGGAATATTTTAACTTTTTAATCTGTCCAGGAAACGGGCCGTTGAAGACAGCCTTATTCCTTTATAAGTGTATGGCGAGCAATAGCTCTTTTAAGGGACTTTGCCAGTAGAATGAATTGTATAATAGAAAGTTAGTTATGCTTAAACCTAAATCGGCTATAATTTTGTCATGGTCAATTTTTCAAACACAATTGTGGATTTGTACTCTAATGAAAAGCCCAAAAAAAGTAGTTATTACCCAACATATACTAACGATGACCCTGAAGTATAGCCACTGATATTTTATAAATTTTATAAAATATTAACAAGGAAACAAGAAGGTTAAAGTTCATATAAATGAATATAAACAAAACCAATAGGTCATCAGGTCATAGGTTCATCACTAGGTCCTAGTCTAGTGAAGACACTTTCGGGCCGAGTGATGAACGATATTTTTTGTCATGATGCAAACAATAATGAGATAAATGTTTTAATATTATAAACAATTAATTAAGTAAACATTGTTTTGAGCTCGTAGGTTTGAATTATAATGTTTTAAAGAAACAGCTGTTACACTGATTTACTATTCGTCAGTGTTAAATTTCCTAAAACAATCAAAACAAACTCGTTGAACCAGCTGATGTCCATGCCACAAAAAGATCATTAAAATGATCTTTTTCTCCCTAGGAAGAAAAGGATCATCAAAACAATACTTTATTTACCTGGGTGTAAAAGTGACACTTTAGCACTGTCAATACATGTGTCTAAAGCAGCTGTTTTCAGAGTAGAATGACAAAAATTTATTATGTCTTTGAAACTATTCCATGCACATTTTAAGCAACAGTATTGATTGAGATCATTAAGGAATTTCGCTGGAGACTCTGGATTCTGTTGCCAAACAAAGCAAATGTTGTCAATGAATTTGAATGATGCCAGGAATCGTCAAGAGGTTTTAACGCGTGAATTTAAAGATTAATCAATATATATTAAAACATACTAACATATTGACATATTAAAACATATATGGGCTCATTCAGCGGCATGTCCTTTGGACATGTCACAAAGTGCAAATACGTAGGAACACGTGTGTGTGTGTGTGTGTAGTTTAAGTGCAAAGATTTGTAGTGTATGTGTATTGGTGAAAGCTATTTTGCAACTGCAGTCCTAGGTGAGATTTTGTTATTTCTTACCACCCAAGATTTCTTTATATCCATGTATTATGTGTCATAAAATATTTGCCACGTTTCGTAGCTTGGGTTTTATGTTAGGTGTCACTATACCGTATTTTAAGATTAGGTTAGGCCCTTGACAACGGGCGAATTGTTTCCGATTGCCCAAACGTAGGGAGTAATTTTTCTCCCAAAGTGGCCGGAAGATGTAATTTCTGTAATTGATCTATGCTGCTGTTATGACTTCGATCTATTAATAGGTAATACCAAGGGTCAATTACCAATCACCAAGTATCGTACGCTAGCTATTTTTCTGGTATAATGAGACATGATCAAAAATACTTTTCTGTATAAAGAACTGTGTATTCAGATTTTTGGAGAGAAGGATTTTGAGTCAATAATGCAAAACAAACAAGAGCGTGTGTGTTTGCCTCGAGGTAGTGAGATGTGACTGCCCGAACACTTTACTCGTGCTCGCTTCTCTTTTTAACCTACAACTTTTATTATATACTTTTTATTCGATCCAATATGGCATATTTGTAGAAAGATAATGCAGAATTTAGGGTTTCAACTGTGCGCGGTAATGCGGTAATTAATAGTATCTGGTGTGCGATGAACAATCATAAAAATTGTGTTTGAAGTCAACCCTGAACAATATGGTTGAAAGTGTTAATTGTTCGGTGGTTAAGTGGATGTGAAGACTTAAAGCTTCTTCATAAAAAAACAAAACTCACTTTATCTCATTTTAAAACCACCGCATCGGCAAAGATTCTTACTTAGTAAATCAATAACAGTGTTTTGCTTAAACAACAAAGTTCAACATTCAGAACGCCGTAGAGAATCCACAAGACCCACGTTTTTATTTAATACTGAAAATGCACTTTAAATGCAAGAGTGATAGTGAGTGTAATGAAAGCAATGCAGGAGTTTGACTAAGACAAATAGTGAAGAAAAGCCATAAGAGTTTCACAGTTGTCCTGTGTTATCTGACTGTTGGTTGAATCAATCACAGGCCTGCTGCGAGCCCGTCACGCCAGCACCGCATTAGAGATGTGCGCGTTACAACAGTCTTCTACATGTTGTTGTTGACTGGTTCAGTTTGTTGGAACAAGTTACAATATGTAACATATACATATCGCTCAAGAACAAAACCTCTCTTGATATATATGGTGTATCTAACCAAATTGTAAAAATGTGTTCTCCATCCTTAGTTAAGCCTTTAGCATTAATTATTAATAAATGTTTTGAAGATGGTATTTTTCCTGAAAGACTGAAGTATGCCAAAGTGAGACCACGTCTTTTCAAAAAAGGCAATAAATTACTTTGTGAAAACTACAGACCGATATCCTTATTGCCATGTTCTCCAAAGTGTTAGAAAAATCGTCTTTAACAGGCTATACGCTTTTCTCCTAAAATGCAATATTATCTCAAAAGCAATTTGGATTTCAAAAGAATGTATCTATAACATCTGCCACCTTTGATTTCACTCATGAAATAAGAAAGGCCCTTGATATGAAACTGAAAGCCGTTGGGATATTTGCTGATTTATCCAAAGCCTTTGATCTGGTTGATCATTCGATTTTGCTAAATAAAATGGATCACTATGGCATACGGGCTCATCCTTAAATTGTTTGAGTCTTATCTATGCCCTCTGCTGAGTGGGAACAAATCAAATGTTCCCAAGGATCAATTTTGACCTCTTCTTTCTTATTTACATTAACGATCTTCCAAGCTACCTAAGTCCAATTCATTGTACCCTTTACGCGGATGATACTAATCTTCTAATAACTGAAACAAACGATGATGTTTTAGCTCTAAAATGTAACAATGCGAGCCCGTCAACAACCGCATTGAACAATTGGTTTGTTTCCAACAAATTGGTTCTCAATCCATCCAAAACTAATGTAGTTAAATTTAGAATTAGTGATTTTGACCCAGATGTAAACTTTAGAGTAAGCCTTCACAGTACTTTAGTCCCTTTAGTTAACAGTGTTAAATTTTTAGGCTTAAGTATAGATAGTAAATTGAGCTGGCAGGATCATGTGACAAATATTACACCCAAACTCAGGTCAGCTGTATTTTTGTTGAGAAACTTGCGCGTTACAAATCGTCGACAATGATGTTCTTATTTCAGTTTATTACGGCTGTGTATATCCACTCTGTTGGTTATCAACTCAATATTACTCAATGGGGAATTCTGCGAGCCCGAGAGCAAACCCATTAGAGTTGCGCGTTAAACTTCAAAATATGCCATGAAAATTATTGATAGAGCTAATTTTCAAGATTCATGTCGTCCAATTTTCAAAAGTTCAAAATACTCTCTTTACCTTCGTTGTACATATATGAAACTTTGCGTTTCGTTAGGCGAAATTTAAACCTATTCGATCAAAACAATTCTCATCAAGTATACGACACAAGACACCTTTTCCTCAGATTTCCAAAACAAAAAACCTCTTTTTCGAATACGGCCCTTTTATAGGGAATCACACTTTTCAATTGTTTAAGCGCTGACCTGAGGGAGGAAACTAACATTAAGGTTTTGATAAGACTATTAAAGATTTATGTACAAAAATTGTTTTTATTCTGTGATAGAGTTTATTTCCTTTTTTAAGTAACCTGTATTTATTATTTTTTCCGTAGAATCGAATTATTATATTATCTAATTCTTTTTCTGTTATTATTATACATTTATTACGATGTTAGGATTATGCTCAATTTCATTGTAAATATTTGTTGTACATAGCTTTGTTTTAAGTAATTGTAATAATGTTAATCTAATATTTATTGACGAAGCCTATTTCATGTAAAATGACTAATGGTGAATAAAGTTGATTTGATTTGATTTGATACAGCGTATGGACCACATTAGGTGTTACAATCCAATCATAAAACACTAAATTTTGAATAGAGAAATGAAAAATATTTCTGTTTTATTGGAAATTCGCTAAGATGCACAGTAGTGCTACTGGCTACGTGTCGGCTATGTTTATTGTCATCATCCATTCATGAAACACATGGCCAGTTGTAGAACATAACGTAAACTAGTTTAAGTATTGTTGAAAATAAAAATATTTGATTACTTTTGTTGCTAGGAAACCTGAAGTGCTTAAATGAAAAATAAACCGGACATGGTATAAGCGATTTCCTGATGTCAAGTCTATTGATGTTACGAATGTGTAAGTTTTTATTACTCACAAATTAGTTAATTCTTAGCTAGCTAGTAAAAAATACTAGTATATACAATATAACCCAAGTAATACTGGCACGCCAGTGCGGGTGTCAAAGGCCAACAGCTAAATTTAACATTGATACGATTGTTTACTATTTTTTCTTACTACGTGTATAATTTTGTTAATCTCTGTCAAACTCTGGCTCTTTTCGATGTTCCACATTGGCAATTCATGTTCTTATATTTGGCTGTTACGTTCTTATTCCATTGGCAATTTACGTTTATGCACTTGATATGTTATACATATCCGCACCTTGGGTTGTTAGAGTTTTCTTTACTTGATATTTGACCTCAGCCTAGAAGGACAGGGAACACCTGTACTGGCTAAGGATCGGCAGAAGTGTTTTGGAAATGTTCCCCAATTCTCACAGTATTCAGTAAGCTGGATTAATACTAAGGCAGTGTCTCGACTTTACTATCGAGAACTAAGTCGGGCAATTGTAACCCAACTCTGTAAACCGACTAATTTCAATACAAATTCTTAACTGTGCCTTAATTAATGTGAAAATTAGTTTATGAAAACATTAATAGAACATTGCTCTCAATCTGGCAGCTTAATTATTCGCATATTTTATTCACTTCGATATAACGTTGATGCTTCTTGGTTATCATAGTTAGTCTGCTGTTAGTCCACAAGGTAGCAGCACGAGCTTTGTCAGTTAAACAACGGAGAACGCCTACTTCGATATCTTGCTTTAAAGAAAATTTGACTTATTAGTTAATATACTGGTTCATCATTAGGTATATAAATATCACTTGGCAGACATTTTATTAGACACGTCAACTGAAAAACCTGGCGATACTTTGAACTTAGTTGATAAAGATAAACGTCACAACGAACATGGAGTTGGATTCTTGTGACCGCTAGCCGGGAAATACATTTTAAAGATTTCTATTTATGGTTTTAAGTAATATTTAGATAAAATTATAAACCCAACTTACCAATAAACTCTAAATGAGTACTTGAGTATTAAATGATATTTTAGTAATATCGGATCAAACTGTATAATAAATTACCGGAATTGGGAGAAAATATAAAATAAAATCTTTAAAGTTTTGTAGTGGTTCTTAAATGTATATTTAATTATATAATCCTTGTTACTTGTTTGTCAAGCTTTTTTGAAATCTACAAAATCATAATATTAACAATTTCTTGTAATGAAAACTAATATTTTATTTTTAATAGTACAACAATAGACTTGCCGTAAATCCATTTGACTGCAGACCTTGGCAAGTTTGTTTTAAAATCTCCCTACAACGAGACGAGCTCAGGGGATCGCATTTAAATTATATTAAATACAAAATAATTGTTTTAAAACCTCTTTTAAAAGTTTAACCAATTATTAGTACAGGATTTGAAACATAATAAATCTGATTTCTTACAAACTGGATGAGAAAAGGGTTATTTTTTCTCTGCCAAAAGCATGAAACATTTAAGAATAAATAGTGAGCTTACTTAATAGTACCAATTTACTTTAACTTAGTATTGCTATGTTATCAAATTAATCACTTAAAAATAGTTAGTCGGTGCTGCTAGGAATTATCAAAATAGACGCACCGACTCCAACAGTTTTAAGTTAATAAAGATTAAAGCAAACCCCAAATTAAAGTTTACTATATGGCAAGTAGTGAGCGCGTATTCTAATATGTATTGGCAACTTAATATTTATTATATTGGTCCCCATGTAATGAGTACAGCTGTATATCATTCTGTCTTACTGTAGTGTAATTGATAAATTATTGCCTGTACGCTTTAAAACACCAGAAACTTATTTGTTATTACGAATGATGCACGAAAGCAATACATAATTGCATTTACCCAATAATTATTTCAAACGTTTTAGACAAACATTTTACTGTAGGTTTATTTTTGAAGTCGGTTCAATTTTTCTTACAAGTTTTTTACAATTTTAATGTATGTTTTAAAGACATTTTCATTTCAATCTTTTTTTAAGTCAGTTCTTTGTTAAAGTTTCCAATCAGACAAATTTTTTTAATGGACGAAAATATTCGTTTTTATCTCAGCAACACTCAAACATGCTTTGAAGTTTTGCTCAAAATAGTGTTTCTACCTCGCAAAATACATAACAAATATTGAGATGGCTTTTTGAGATGTTTTTGACATTTGTTTTAAATTTTGTATATAGTAATATGAGTCCGGTCTAAAATACATATTTAAATGGGAACCCTATGGAGTTAAGATCTATCAATCAACGGAAACTGGGTGTACTAGAACGGTGGCCACGTTTAAAAGTTATTCGTGAATAGGTATAAAAATCACCACCGGTAAACTTGTATAACCTCCTCGTTTAACTATGAAGTCAGTTAAAAGTAGACCTAGTTTAGAGCGAAGTGTTATATCTAGTGAAGTTCTAAGTTAAATAGATTTACAATCAAGAGTTCTCGAGTTTTGATCGAACGTATTTCGATAAAGTTTGTTTTGTTATTATCAGATAAGGATTAAAAATAGCACAGTTACATTGACCCAAGCTACAACCACTGTCCAGTTGTAACAATAAATAGACTTAACGAAATCAACATTCTAAAGAAGAAATATGCCGGTGCAAAGTTTTGTAATAACTGTTCTTACCTCAAGAAAAGAAATATTGTCGCAATAGATGACATGAGCATTGTCTTGTAGTTAGAGATCTGATATGTAAGCAGGGATCTGAGGTCCAGTAAGCCGATTTAGACGCTTGGGCAGACAGAGCAAAGACTTGATTAAGTTCAGTTCGGAACGCATTTTTAATGTCGCCTTTCCTTTTGAGGTACGTTGAAATTGCATTCCTAAATAGTGCATTATGGGCCGTTTTTTCAATTCAGCCTTAACCGGCGATTAAAATTTAACCGGCAGCAAACCAATGGAAAAGTTGGATATTTTTGAGGTCGGGTTTTGATTTTGCATTTTAGCGTTAAAGTTTGTATTCAACCATTTTAGCATAACGTATAAATGTTAAATCCAATAAAGAATGCCTTTATTGCTTGATTAATCTTCAATAATTCATTTATTTTGAACGTTGTGTGAAAATGTAAACATTTCAGACTGTAAACAATTTAACCATTGGTTAGTAAACCAGCTGGATAGCAGGCAATATAAAAGAACGTCCCTATGTTAGTTTTGTGATTGTTTAAATATTAAAACGGTGATTAATCCACAAAAAGAACATGATCCTGCTAGTTGATAGGAAGGTTAACATGGCCTCGTGTTGAGGCAGTGCAGTAAACCTGTTGCGTTCTTTGTTCGGTTTGATTATTATTTGATTGAATCAAAAACAATTAATGAAAATAATATATTTTTCTTGACATTACAAAAAGTCTTCCTAGTTAAAGGTTTTATAAGCATTTAAATACTTGCTTTTGTTAGAAAGGTAAAGCCCGTTAAATTGTTTAACTAATCTTATACGAGAAAATACCTTCTTAAAAATCAATATTTATTCTAAACTGATACGTCACGGATAGTCTACCATTAAAACTTACTCGTACATCACTGGTTTGAATATTCAGCAACTCAGCTGTTGTTTCTCGCGTAGATTGTTTCTGGATTATTTTAGTTTACACTAGTTTTATTTCGGGGGACAAACCACCATTAAAAAAACATCATTGGCATCAAGCAAAATAACATGTACCTTTTTAAAACTACTATATCTCTGACCTTAAGGTATTGTCATTTCAATGGAATGTTATTAGTTTGGAATGAGCCGAGATAGAAGACGCAGTCTGAGGTAAGGTGAGCTGATTGTGGTGCTTGCCCACACAAAGCAAAGGCTTGATTATGTTCAGTTGAGAACTTACCCACAATGCACAAGTGTTCAAAGTTATAAATGCTACCTGTTTGCAGCACTTTTTAGAAGAGGGTTGATTCTGTTGTAATATTCACTTATAATACAAATTGTATATTTTGTACAACACAATTAAAAGACACTAGAGACACTTGTTTATTAAATCCGTTTTGTCTGAATTGAAAAATGCTCATCACTTTACTAATTTAAAAAACATCGATGGTTAATTTAGTAGTAGGCTACAATATACCGACCACAGATAGATAATAATAGATTGTAGTACGTAAACCAAACATAATGCCACTCGTCTCAAATGAATAAACTGATAGTTGTTTCTAATTACAATACCTAAATGTCTTTAAATTAGTTGAACCGTGCGAACCGAAAAGTATCATGTATTTTAAAGTTATATTTTTAGCTGTATATAGAACTTTTCCGTATCAAAATCATGTTAGATTTTTCATCAATGACACTTATGAAACAGGTCGTGACAAGTGTTCTAGTATTGACTACGTAAGTTATAACAGGACAATTCGAATAAGAGATTTCGACTAGTTTGGTCTGTATTCTGTCGGTATAATACAGGCAGGGCTTTGAAGATTTGGATAGTAGTTAACTAATGTATTAATTTATTTACCAGCTAGTAAAAAAAACAAATGGAGTAATAGTATAAACTCTTTAAGCTCAAAACTGTATACAAACAAGCTTTATCAATTTACCTTTAGGGAGCCTTGTTCTTAAGTTCGCTTGTTACTGATCTCGTAGTTTTAATTTCATCCGTAGGCATTTAGAAGATACTTAGTTTGATGTCCTTGATTTGTGTAAAGAAAACATTTTAATAGTTTTTTAAGTTTTAATAAGCAAACAATTTAACACAGCTTTGTCTTCTAAGGCTGAGTTGCATTGAATGCGTTGTACCGAAACTTATTTTTTACACATCGAGCCGTTGGTCCAATCCATTAGTCATTGGGCTATTAATGACCCGATCTGGGGAACAGTCGGCCCTAGTTTGTACAAGACTACATCTTATCATCCATCAAAATACTCATCATACTCACCGCCATTCCATATTCACCTTAGAATACCCTCTCAGAGTGGTCGGTGTCTCAAAGCAAAGTATCAAAGTATCGACAAGCCTACAGCGAAGACAAGGCGCCTGCAGAGTCGCAGGTAGATTGCGTCAGAGCGACCCTGAAGTTCAATGGTTCCCGCCAAATAAAACACGCGATTTGCGAAGCTCTGATTGCCTGCAAGATCGCAGGTCAGCAGCGTCGAGGCACCCTGTTTATAATTATTCGTCAGAGTTGCATCCCTGAAAAAACGCTTTTCAGTGGGGCCATAAACAAGACGAGATTGTATGGGAGCACAACTGCTGAGTGTGTTAGTGTCAGCCTGTCACCTGTCAAATACACGCCATGAACTTCCGAGTTGCTTTCCGATGTTCAGAATTTGAACTCCGGTATCGAAGTAAGTGGGGCCTAATTTATATAAAATTGAGCATATAACATGCACATTTGTCAGTTACGCATTTGTTTATAGACTCTTCAATTATTCAGAGAGGTGAGCTTGTCCATGGTCCATGGAGAGGTGACCGTCAAATCCAGGTGGTCAAATCCATTTGATTAAAATATACATCACCAATTATTGGCACGATGGTTGGTACAGTAAAACCGTGATTTAATGTAATTTCTTTAACTAAGAAGTAAAATAACTGCAATTAATATTTCATTCCCCTAAATTGAAAACCCATCATATTAAGTTAAGTTAACACAACAATCTACATATAGTCACTACATAGATAGTTGTCTTAAAATATTAAATACAATATAATAAAGTTTTTAAGATAGTAAAGTTGTGTAACAATAAAGATGTGTAATGCCGCTATCGAAAGCTACCAGTGGGAACAATAGACATTAGACAATGACGTCAAATCTTAGACATTGTTCGTGGAGACTGTAATCTGCTTAGGTTGAGCCTCTGACTTTGTGGGTAGTGGAGTGAGGGAAAGGGTGGGAGAGGGTAGGAGGATGAAAGTAGCAACCATCGTCTCAAACTTGCAAGATGATTGTAGTTTGTATCAGAATGTACAAACTCTTTTAAATCCATAACTGGTAATTTTGATTTCGAAATTTCTTTCTATAAACTCAAGACGCAGTAAACATGACCATGCATAGCTCAGCATTGCGTAAACTTGAAAAATAATGTAAGGATGTCTTCGGTCTTGAGTAGTTAATAGTTTTATTCCTAGCGAATTTTCTTAATGTGTAATTACCTTGTTCACTTATCATAACCTAATTTAAAACTTCGATATCGTTTTACGTCCACGACACTATGTAAGACACTACATAAGTACCAAGATGAGTCGGTTCTAACCTTCCAATCCAAAAGGTAGTTTCGCACATATTTTGGGACCTAGAAAAGGTTTACTTAATGCAAAATATACGATTAACTATAATCTGAAAAACGTACAGTCTAACCAAACAGTTCCCTTACTAGTAAAAATATCCATGGAAGCCCCTTCCTTAGCATATAACACTTTTGATTTTCTTCTGGACATATTGGCACTTGATGAATTGAATTTATAACAGTACGCCAAAATAACATTGTGGAACAAGCCTGGAGATGATAGCTTACTATCGAAAGCTCTTGTCCAAATAAAATGTTTTTTATTTTGGCGTACCTTTATACTTAAAGATTATAAATTCTATTCATATAACACTTTTATCCAAATAGTATTTTGTAATTTTAACTATTATGTACATGTATTAGTTGTAAAGAAGTAAAAGAAAGCCATGTCTACTATATTGTTATCTAAATAAGCTCTAACTGCATGAAAAGCCACTAGCAATCTAACCAAAGGTAACTCGTACATAGGCTAGATAACTGTCGGCCAATAGCTTAATGTTGTGTAGCTGCCGGTATTTATGAGACTGGCTACTAAGGCAAGGCTCACACTGAGCCCTGGATAATGTCCGGAGCTGTTAAGGCGACTGTCTAACCATAAATCCTACAAACATCGGCCCAATGTACTTTCATGAGGTCAAGTGTTGAGCCCAGTCAACCTATTACTCAACAGTTAACGTCTTTTATGACACAAACCTTGGGGACCTTTTTCAGGCTTTTGAAATTATTACGTTTACGATTTAATATTCTGTTAATTATATATTATGGTCAGTGTATTAGATTAGCACTCATGTCACTCGAATGAAAGCGCAAGTTCTGGTCCAAATAGAATACGAAAAAAATTAATTGGCTTCCCTAATTTTAGGGTCTCACACGGGCGTACAGATCCACGGATTTGGACCAGATATGTGGTGTCCAATCCACATATTAGAAGGTCCGTCCATGTTCACATGGTCCTTGTGTGACCTTTTCCAAACGATATTACCTTAATCCACAGAGTACCTCTACCAAGTTTTTCTCTAACCTGAGTAAAATTTCTGATGAAATCACAAAAGGCCTAGTATAAAAGTTACAATGTCTAAAGGTCACAGAGACTGGGACTCGTGGCGTGGTCCTATAATCCAGCTTCAGGAGGTCAGGTTTTGAGGATGATATAGGTCTAAAGCGGCTTAGTCTTAATCATCTGATGATACCCGCATCAACTCCCACCATCGTTTAGACGTATCAGACCATCACCTGCGTGGCGGAAGTCACGTTAAGCCATTGGTCCTTGTATTTCCATTGGTCATTGGGCTGGGCTTTTAATTAATGACCCATTCTAAGGAAGAGTTCGGCCTTAGTTTGTAAGAAGACTACACCTCATAACTCATTACTAACTCATCACACTCATCCTCCACCAATATTTGCCTTAAAATACCCTCATGAGAGTGGTCGGCATCTCAAATTGGCGATTTAGTGATCTTAAACACAGAGAATAGCCCGTGGCATTTTGCCGGTCATAATGCAAATTAAAGCATTGTCCGGTGACGTTTTGTCAATCGGATTTTGCCGACCAGTTAGTTTTAGGTTATAAGAACAAAGATGGTAAATATAGGAGAGAGGTTAAGTATCGGGCTGAAAGGATGGGGTAGGTTCTAGTATCAATGGTTCATGCAGCGCGTGACAGGGAAGAACATTATTGCTAGACAGATAGTTGAGTATGTAAGTAGAATGTAGAGGAAACAAACGCATATTTCAACTCTGTTATTGCTCAAAACTCTTTCCAATATTTTACGGGATACTTCGGTTAAATAACTTAAACGCATATATCTACGTTATTCCGTCCAAGAAACGCGGAAGTTAGATAACATTGAAATGTGATACTAAAGACATCCCGTAAGAGCGTGAAGCAACTTTATCGATAAACATATTTTTAAAGTAAGCCGACAGCACAACAATTGGAAGTTTAAATCCATCAGTTATGCTTCCAATTACCAACGTTTACTTTTATATCCATCGAGGTTCACTGAAAGTTACTCGAGTTTATCAAAGGGAATATCTAAGTTTAATTGAACCAGAGGCTTTGGGCAAGTTTCTGCAGAAATAACGAGTTGTTAACTGAGCTTTGTACAGCATCGTTGGCATTTCTTAAGCGTTACCAATGTTGTCACTAGAACAATAATGTTATATTTGCTCATTAAATAGCTTAGTTAAGAGTAGTAAAATAATTCTCTATGATAAAAAATACTAATATTGCACCAACATCTTAGTATGCCAAATCTTGTAGATTAGTATTACACGAATCTCAATGCGAGCAACTAAAGTACCAACAGCACTCTGTGGTTCCAATAGTCAATGAAAAGTAAAGCTTTCTCATAATTTAAGGGTCCTCATACAACAACTTAACCATGATAGTCGACATATTAACGCAGCCGATGATTATTTTTATTTGTTGATGCATTACGAGTGTACAGGCTTTCAGTACATGTGCAGTGCAGAGGAAGTGGTGGGAGCAGAAGCAGTAAACTGAATATGAGCAAAGATCTACAAAGAATAATATATCGTAAAATTAAAATACGTCGATGCAAGTGAAAACAGAGGAGATATCGTATATTTTAGTCACCGTCTGCCGCTTGTTTAACGAAGCGGCGTAGTTCTTTCATTACCAACTCGGAAACACATGTTTTGTCTTAAGCTCTATATTACCGTTTAAAACCATCGAAAAGTAAATACAATGGTATTGCTATACAAAGTGTATAAAATAGGTAATATTGGACAACTGATGCAACTTTACGTGAATAGTTTATGCAAAACAGTTTATAATGAACTTAGATTCTAATTAGTAGCATTATACTTAAACTTATTAGTTCTATTACATTGAGATTAAGAGAGCCATTATGATTACAACATTACTGCTAACGATAGTTATAAAACGAGTAATGTTAAAATTACACACTATGTTAGATATACATCGAGTATATGAGGTCTTCAATCGCTTCTCTCGGAGTACGAAAGAACCAATCAGCTATAAGAGCTTTTTAAAGGAGTTGATAAGGTCAGTCTGTTTTATTCTATGCTATTTAATTCAATTAAGCTTTGATGGAATTAACTTGTTTTTATTAACAACTATTTTTCTCATCCACATAAACAATCTATAGCACTATTAAACATACGTAAATAAATACATATGTTTACACAACATCCTCCCTGAAGATGGAACATCTTCTTAAGGACTGTCTCGGTATCTTAAAGGTTTCCATGTTGTGCTTGGTTGCCTTTTGGTTGATACTGCTTGATGGGATCCTAGTTAATACAGCAACTTGAGGTCACTTGTCTTTTCAATTCGTCGTGTTGACGTGTTGCCTTAACTGTATTACTTCAACTGTAACTTTACTTCAACTTTAACTCTTTAACTGTATTACTTCAAAACGCTACCACCATGTTTTATTCTATACTATTTAATTCAATTAAGCTTTGATGGAAAAGAATGAACTTGTTTTTATAAACAACTATTTTTCACATCCACATAAACAATCTATAGCAGTATTAAACATACGTAAATTATATATGCAATATGAAATGGGTTTATATTTCCAGCTCGTATATTCTTACGAAAAAGCACAATGCCAAAATTGCCTTTGCGTGTTGTCGAATATTTATTTTCTGAGGATTGGAAAAATGTGATTAAACTATTACGTTTAATTAGACTGAGACAGTTTGAATTTGACGTGAGCCTTTTACTTTGAAGTAAGACGTCTAACAGCTTAAAGTAACAAAAGATTGACCTTAGGTCTTTTTAAGTTAAGAATCCGATAGTTTCATCAGTGTTTAAGAGATGAATACATTGGAAGGGGACTACTAAACACCAAGGACCTAGACTTCAAAATAACATGTAACAAAAAAGCAGTGATGGTTCATTTTGAGCGTGGCAGCTACCAGAGATCAGCTAGGCCAATGGTAGAGTTTGTCACATACAACAGTGAAATCATTAAATACAAGTAGTTCTGAGCCGTAGAACTTCACTAGACTTAAGTTAAACTTCTCAGAATGTAATGCTTGAAGCAATTACGCAAGGAGTGGTCTGGCCAGGAAGAGCCAGGACGAAAGTTTAGTAAAATCAGTAAAATCAGGACTCAGAGAAGAAGATTATGCCAGGACGAAAGTTTAGTAAAATCAGGACCAGGGAAAGACCAGTAGTGCAAACCTATCCCTGACAGTTTATTCAGAAACTGACCTCCTGCAAAACCCTGCGTAATTATTTGAAAGCAACATGCAGACATTGTACGTACATATAGTGAGTGTATGTTAAGGAGGATATACTGCTTACTGTTGCACACAGAGTAGCTGAGGCCGTGGATCCTTGTCAGCTGTGTGACGGCGCGGGAAATCCCTGTCTCTCTCGACCCTTGTTCAGCCGCTACAAGCAGAATACAATTCACCCATTTCCCTTCATTCCTCCGTGGAATAAATGTTGGAGCAGCTGAATATCAGTACGTGTTTCCTCGGCTGTATGAGAATGTTCTTGGATTCGGTTAGAATTATTTCGTTTGTTTTCTTACCGTTCGTGCAAACCTTAAACTTAGAATTGTCAAAATACAAAAAGTCAGTACTCGGTCGCTATAAAATGATGATTTAGAAGAAAGTGTTGGCAGCAAGTAAAATCTCAGACACAAAATGTTCATTAGGAAACATAACACACCTCGTTAAACAGGCCGCAGATGGCGTTCTACACTCTAAATAATACGGCATTTCTCCAGAACTCAATGTTGGAGTTTGATGCCGTCTTATAATACGGAAAATCCAACTTTTACAGCTAAAAAATATTGGTTTAATTTTGATTATTACCACTGATGATTACCACATTTTTGTTTTACCGGGAAAGCACGTATGTTAAAAACTAATTACAAACTCAACTAAGAGCTTTTTTCGAATGGCCTAGCTAAAAGCTATATATTCCGAGTTCTCCGATCCTTTCTCTTCATTTGACCTAGCTATTTTTCGGGATTCGCAGTGAATAATTACAGTAATGATGTGACTCTCTTGGCCACGAGACTGATTTGATGTGAATTAAGGTTAGGTTTGGTGGTTGACAGCCAAGAGATATGCTATAGCAGGAATCTCAGTAATCAAGTCAAAAAAAGTTAACATATCAGCCACAGGAAGATGATATTTTTGACTTTTCAATTATTGGGGTTCCGTTTTAAACAGTTGCGCAAATTCCAGCAGACGATGGATATTTGGTAAGCTGGATTTGGATTGGATGTTCAATCTTTAATATTTAGACTTTAGAAGGCTTGCGAGTACCCAATTCGTTAGTCTCCAACATTTATCAGCATTTGCATTGATATTGGTGTTAAGTTAAATACGGGTTGATAATGGAGCGTACCACCGTTTAATGAACACACCTGCCATTCAGATAGGCATTTAACAAGAATGTAATTAACTGTTACATTCACTAACTTTTAGCTTTGTTTCAATAGAAATCATATTGTAAAAGTGTCTTGTTATGTTTAGTTCACCTCACGTCATAATACATGCATGCTCTATGTATATACGCAAAATATCATAGTTCATACATTAAACCTGTGAGACCCTCTCGAAAAGGCGAGAATCATTAACAACGATAATGTCTAAGTTAACGTTGTTGCGTGTTTATTAAAAAATATTCGTCGTGGCGTCCACATCATAATAAAAGTATTGCCATTTGAATTTTAAGTACTGTACATTTGCAGGTGATGTTCTCTGACATGAAATGGACTTGCAAAAGATGGCGAGGAGAGCGACTTACCGGGTCCGAACATAATCAAGTCTGGGCTTTGTGAGTCCAAGTACCACAATCAGCTTACTGGACCTCAGATTTCCTCTTCCATCCTAAAGCTCAAATATCTGCCATATTTAATACCATTCAAAGACCTGACCATAGACCGGGTACAATGTGTAATACTTCAATTGCAATAATGATTAATATAAATAAAGAGAGTTTTGAACCCCACAGCAATAAAATGTAAGGAGTAATATATTTACGAGTATTTTCTCACTTATGATATATGAATGTCCTGGACTCTTCTGGGATTCATTTTTGTTTTAGTTGTTCCCATTTATATGTAAATAAAGATGCATAGGCAGATCAAGACCCAAATGGGAGATATTTATTTTGTATACAGTATGTTGTTATTTGGTTAATTTTACCAAAGCAGGTTAAGTCAACTCAGATTGTGTAATTTGGTTACATTCTATACTGAAAACATCCCTCACCTTAGCAGGAAATAACTCAAATTCAATCTAAGAAATCAGCGTAGAGCCAACTTTGTGAGCCAAAACATTATTATGTTCAATAGCCTTTCAAAACCAAGTCAATAAGGGTTTGATATAATAACATAGGAGACTACAGAAAGACATCGTACCTCTAAAATAACATACGCTTTGGTAGGTATTGAATGAGAAAAATACTAGGTTGGTTGTTTTAGGAAAGGTTTTTAATGGTTTAATGGTGTTTTTAATCTGCTTATTTATAGTGTGTAGTATTGTAAATGAACTATGCTTCATGAAGCAAAAAGAATTAATAAACAACAAGTATCTCTTATACCGTATATCTGATAACCCCAATAATAACAGATGTTAGCTTAAAAAACAAAACTATATGTATAGATGTCTCCACAAGTTGTAGAAGATAAGAGTATTTGCTAAGTAACAAACCCAGCAAATCATAAGATTTACGAGCAGAACAGTGATTTATTTTCATTGATCTTTGTACATTACGCAACTCCCACCAAAAGACATTAACTTATACACTCGAGTGTAAAATTTGAATAATCATACACGTAACAAGATAGCTTAGGGAAAGGTATTTCCGCCACTGCCGCTTGGCGCGCCACTGTTCTCAAGCCATTAACTTTTACGGTTATCGCGCTCAACAGAAAGAAAACCTCTTTCTACACAGCCATTATAACCACGTTTACACCCCATCAACACAACTTTAACGGTTCCTAAGTTGGATTTTTCTTGAAAAAGCTTATTTACATCAGTGTTTAAAACCTAACACATGCTCAAGTTAGTACTGTCTTGGGCTATTGTTATTAAGTTGGAAATGTGATATGACATAAACATTGGAGCGTCATATGATAAGTCACAATATGATCTAAAGAGCACAACTTGTACGGGTGAAAAGGTGATGTTTGGTCGCGTGTGTGCTTCTTAAAGGCGTCAAAAATCGCGATGTCAAAATGACCAATGATTTTGGTATGAGGGCGTAAAAATGTTTTCGAGCGGCTAGAAATTAGAAAACCTCGCTTCAACTTTGGGCCGGCACCTTTAATTAATGGCTTTACATAAGCATAAAAACAAGAGAAACAACGCTGCTCTTGTGTGACTATTTAGGGCGGATTGGAGTCACATTTTGATATTTTACTTATTTGTACTATATTTTATTTCGATAAGTGGGGTTTAAGAGCGCTCAATAATAATGAACTTTCGCGTTTCTCAAAATAAGGTATTCTCAAAATAAAACAAAATAAATTTGGATGATGGCTTCCAATTGAATTTAAACACTTATAAAACTTACAGTAACACTAGACTTTTTGTTGTACTGCATAGTCACTTTTCTGCACGTAATGCACAGCTCTTAAAATTGTGTGCAAAAACTAACAAGCAATTTAAATAAAAAAAGAAAATACTGGAAAAAGTCACTAGGTGTCCGTTTATTGTTTATATGCCTTGTTAGTATAGTATTTATTGTATACAAAGAAAAGCCACTGGCCGAAAACCCGACAAAATGCATACAATAGTCCGTCACTCCACTTAAAATAAAATTTTCTTAACTTTATGACCTGTGCTTGAATTGCATTAACTGCAACTAAGATGGCAACTTTATGTTTTCTTTCCTGCTTTATTAATTCAGAACATTATATTATGAAGCAAAATTCCTTCTCTGAACACGCTGTGATAGGCTGATAATACGGATTTTGTGAGGATTTGCGAACAGTAAGAGTTAAAGTTGAATATGAATACAAGATGGGGGTTGAGTCGGAATACATATTTGATGAGTTGCCGTCATCCCTATCACACGGACCTCTTCACCCCTAACACATTCCTAGCTGCTGTATGAATATTGCATCCCCGCCCTCACACAATGCGATTATTAAATCTTTCATACCACAACCTGACAAGGAAACATGCAGTTGCGTTCATGCCTTAAATTCTTTGCTATAAAGTATACTGGTTGTTTCCGATTAAAACTTGTCTTGTTATAAATATTTGAAAATTTCGTGTTTGATGTTATATATTTTGAGCTGCAGTCAACTACGTTTCCTTTGTTAAAGTTTACTGTAACCGAATTTCATATTTGGACAATTGTATTTGCCTCGTCCAAAAGGCCAACACAATTACATAAACATATACATACACGGTCCCTCACAACTTGAAATTTTAAATCTTTCAATGTTTCATGCATTAATCCATTATTCTAAAAATTGAGCTATTAATGGTAAATGAAGTTTAGAGAGTGTAATTTGGAATGAGTAGACTACATATGTCTACTGAACCCTTAGGCTTTTGCCTAAACTGCTGAAAGTTTCAGCCAATCAGTGACTGAAGATGGTACTCCACAGCGAGACCGAAATATTTCAACCTAATTATGAAGTTCGGACGCGGTGTGAACCGGAAGAACTAGATTATATTTGTCTACAGATTTAATGGGTTAAAATTTCGATTCGATAGGTTAATTAAAAAAAACAAAAGGAAAAGTTAGGCTAGCGTTCAAAACGAATAACATTTAACACGAAATATAATAATATTAATTATTTGTTAATATGACTCTAATCTGTTTTCGTAAAACCATTTTACAGACGGTTGTTACATATCTATTTTCTATCTAAAACAATTATGTTAATTTAAGGTGTGGGATAAAATACTATAAAAATAGTTCAAACTAAATATCCTGCTGAGGTTTACACTGACAGAAACATGTGCTGCATTGAGTTAGAATGAAAAAGGCAACTTGTCAATTGTATCAGTCATTTATGGAAAATAGGCAAAAAATCCCTAAGCATATCTTAACCGGTATTGATAACGCCTGGACCAACTAATTGAAGACGAACAAGATCAAAGTAGAAAAATTCGATAACGTGACATAAATTTTGTGTTAAAACACACACCCACCTGAAACCGAATGATACGATGACATTACCAAAACAATGACTCAATCGATAAATCTGTGAACCAGTGATCATTTGGCTGAGGGACATGGACGAGCCATAAATATTTATTGGATAGGTATTTGCATAAGCCACCGGTAGATGTCTCTGGTGAGAGTGGACCGTACAGTGATCATCAACCGTGGTCAATCTCTACTGCGAGAACTGTGACTTCTCAAAGTTTTAAAACACTATGAATTGTTATAGTGATAAACATTTACATGTTATACAGTTTACATAATCAAACATGGAAATAAGTAGGTTATGAGTTCAAGAACTTCATGAAGTGATTGTCGTATCAAACGCTCCAGTCATCCCATTTGGATATACACTGTTAAGCTAAATTGCTATTTTACTCCAAAGATATTCAAATACGCTGTTTCAGTGTGGTGTTCAATGCACAAAACATCTTTGGAGGGATCGTTGAGTTTTACGACCCATATTCAGATATCCACCGCCATTCCCTAGCCGAGACAACGCACATTCTGATACCTGCCGACACTGCGTTCTCTGTATGTGTCGGGACTTACAAGTTTTGCGAAATGATGCTCCTTTTAGAATTGGCTTTGTTTCGTGTCTGTTACTTTGATTTATTCTCAAAACTTTTAAGCTGAATCTAATGTTTTGACAAAAAGTTATGAGATAAGCAAGCCCATAAGCTTCCAGATTATACTCGTAACACAACTTTTATAATCACAAACTCATATGCCAAGGGTGTATGCCTCACTCCTGTAACCCACCAAAAATAAACAAATAACTTCTCAGATCAAAACCATATTTACTAACCGAAATGTTTGTTTTCAAGCACCTCTTGCAATTCCATAGTTCGTTTGCCATACTTACAAGAAAACTGTATACACAACAAATTTGAAAAACAAATATAAAATAAAGTATTTTTTCTTCTCTTCCTGGCTCCCTTTTCAAAGACTATAACCAGAATAACTCTTCCTAATAATAAGCTTGAAAGAAATTTTCAAATTTGTTAAGTCTGTATTACTAAACACCCTGCACATATATGGTCATCTTATAATGTTCTTTGCAAAAAATCAGAGGTATAAATAATTAATGAATGAGAAAACTACCCAGCTGTATGGCTAATTTAGTTCATAGGTTTGCCATTTTAAGCTCCAAGATGTTCATGAATACTAATATATATTGTAGAAATATATGTAATAATGGGCTACTTACAACTATTACTACATGCACCACAAGACGTGTTCTTTGACGTACTCCAACCTTTCAATTCGATGACGAAAACCAATTGAAATTAACACAACCACAAAAATAAGAGTGTTTGAAGAACAGTCGTCTGAAGAGTAATTTTAACTTTAAAGTCGTGTTTGATTATACATCGAATTCTCGTATACTACAAAACTAAGGTTTAAACAAAGACACAAGTTCCACTCAATATATCAACTAGTTGAACTTGTATTGTGGAAAGGTTTGGGCATTAAGTAGAAGCAATGCTTTGTTTACTTTATATGCTAATATACTGGACTCGGGATTGAGGCATACACATCCAAGTCACGTCCACGAAAGAGACTTTTCTCACGATATATGGCTTTCCTCGCGACAAATGGCAAATGAAATCTACCCCTGGCCCTGTATTAAACCGGCTGGCTCCTTTATATTAAAACAAATTACTCAGTAATTTTTGTAATATTACCTAGTACTTGGTAATATCGTTTTAAACTAATGATGTCTTTTTCTTTTATTTATCATTTAAAACGGTTAAATATAGGCTGTTTATGTCTTTTTGAACATATTTCGCAACACTTGTATTTAAACGTATATGTAAAAATGGACGTTTAAATTTCTTAGTTGAATAAGAAAGGCTTGGACTGTTATCATAATAAAATACTATTCATCAATTTAATTTCTGAATAGTTAGAACACCAAACGTATAATGTTGCATCATAATTAAATGTTAAACAGCACTTGAAATTACCATTACTTTGAAATACTCAATGCAGTTTTTCAGTTATCTAAATAATATAGATGTTTCAAAATCAATATAAATTTAATTAAAAACACACAAATCAAATTTCAATTGTGCGTGTAAGACAAAATAAGTATATAGTATACTTATGATTAATAATGAATGTATCAACATTGACTAGTATAGTATAACATTTAGTACTTGCACCTTGGTAGGCTTAGCAAGTACCGCACATCAAGTATAAAGTAGTGTATACAAAATCGATAAATTAGCTAATGAATCAGATGCGTGTGGTTTTATTGGGCTCTTTGTTTAAGTGAGTGTAGGATAAAGATCGTAAAATTCCCCTTAGAAAAGTAGAATACCTACTTTAAACAATAAAATACAACTATAATGTTCAAACAACTTTTACATTTTGACTTTTGAAGTACGGTACTATAGAATACAGTTGGGTCAGGACTGAAAGTTGGGAAGTACAGCAATGAGAACGCAAGTCACGTATTTTTAAAGAGATGATTCGTAAAATATATGGTCTAGAAGCTAAGACGGAAATTAAATTCTGGAGTTTAATAGAACGAAATCTCTTAGAAGGCATAGAAGCAAGATGGTTGTATTCTATTTCTTATCATTGTTCACGTTAGCTAAGGATGCAACTCTACTTTGCTACAATTTTGCGTTTATCAGAGTAACGAAACACTATTGTCGAAAGACGTTTGAATAAAACCAAATTTAAAATTTGTAAATGCATAAAATGTTTATAAAGATCTACTTTAACTTTAACTAAAAATGAAAATTAGAGTAAATTTAAGTAATTTGGCATATACTACAAAATTAAAATAATAACTCGTGAGTTTCCTGTACTTTTACAGTTATGAAGTGATACAATGCAACAAGAGTGCAAGAATATGATAGCTGCTTCTGCGGGCCAGATCAATACAGTAAGCCTACTGTCGGGCATCTCGATACGCACGCTTTGCAACACAGACACTGTGCTGTTCATACCGTCAACTCTGATCCAAGTTGCTGTCATTAGAAACACCTCGGATTGGAGTTTAAACATTAAATATATTACCTCAAGTTTCGTTAGCGAAACTACCGAAATATCTCACAAATTAATGTTTAAACGTTTTGGCAAGGATTATGTTACGGTAAATTGCGCGTAGATGCTACATCGCTAAGGCAGGAAAACCAACATAGCCCGGCAGCCGAAGCACAGATAGCGCTGTGAGGGAATTCTTTAAGAGTCTCAAGTAGAGCTGACGCACGCGGTCTTTTCGAAATTGCACGATTGGGTCACATTTGAGCCATCGACATCGGACAAACTCGGGCATGTCGAGCCGAGGGGAAGAAACAAAGCAAGAGATGGCAGCGCTCACAGCGCTATCTGTGCTTGGCCTGCTGCAACTATGCTGATTTTTCTGCCTCAACAATGTGGCATCTATACCCAATCTACCTACCATAATATTATCTGTGGGTTTGGTCATTGTGCCTTATTTTTTCAAAACTATATGCATATCAAATAAGTACTATGGATCAAATATTACAATGTTAAGTATTTCACAAAAGAAGCATCATCACAATATAAGCAGTAAGATTTATATGTATAAAAATGACAAGTAATAACATAAAATTACAATAAATGCTTTTGCGTAGTTGCTGTTGTGCCTTGAATACAATGCACATATACTTATTTAAAATTACAGTAGAGGCGAGGCTTATGGGCGTAGTAAACAGCCTCTTGAACCACATTGCTATGAGGAATGTAAATCTGGGGCCAAATCCGCAAGCTAGGCTGTGAGCGTAGTAAAATTTAGAACTTCAGAGCGTGGTCAGAAAAAGCAAAAGTCTCAAGTGTGAGTGTAGCGAGTTACAAATAAACGCTTAGTTCTTACTCGACACCCAATAGAGCGTAACCCTAGTTATCTGTAGGTGTACAGTATGTAGCTTTTCAATGATTTCCTACTAACCAATTCGTCCAACCTTACTAAACATATTCGGTCTATCATTCTATCAATATTAAGCCACTATAATATCTCACTGTCTACCTTACGTGTTGTCATTTCATCTATTAGCCTATCTATCATAATTATTATCTATGTGAATAAGGGCTGAGTGGAGAACCGTCACTAACTCATTGAGAAGGATGAGATGCCCGGAGTGGGATATCTGAAGAATGTTGGATACTGAGGAATGTTCGCTATCGAGTGCCGCCCTGCCTTGCCCACCTCAGTGCTGAACTCATCAGCTGATCCTCATACCACTTTATCTCATCTTTAGTTTTTTTTTGTTACTCCGATTAAAAGAAAGCTTCTTTTTCAGTTTCACAAAACTATTACATTTATACTAATTGATTTACCTTCGCAATAGTATATTTCATCACTAGGTCCTACAGTTACACTTTTTGACACGAAAAGATTATCAAAACCATACTTTATTTATCTGGGTGTAAAAGTGACACTTTAGCACTGTCAATACATGTTTCTAAAGCAGATGTTTTCAGAGCAGAATGACGAAATAGTACTTAGCCTAATTACAAGTACCAAAATTGGAACTTTTGAGTTAGTGACAAAAGTAACAGATAACGTTTTTATGCTTAAATTAAATTTAAATAGTTATAATAAACAATAATCCACAGTTTAGTCGGTAGGACCACCATTCGGGAAGAGGGTTCATTCGAGACGAATGGTTATTTTGCTGTAAACCCGACAACGTCTTGATTCCAGTATTTGTTACCAGGGTGCGCTGATAGGCGTAGCTACTTGTTGGACTGTGAGGTGCAAACACCGAATGCATAGAGCGGGACTTGAACCCACGAACAGAACTTCCAGAAGGCTAGAAACCTAGCCACTAGACCACCGAGACCCAAACACAGTAAAGTAATACTACAGTATTTTTTGGTGGTCAACATAAATGTGCAATAGCTTGATTAAATTTGCAAGTTACAAAGAAAAATCGTTAGGTTGGGAGAAGGCTAATTAAATGGTGTTGCGATAGAGATATTACTGAACACCACCTATGTAGCAAGCATTCAACGGAAAGACACAAACTTCGTCACAAACATTAAAGTACCACAGTAATAAAGAATGAACTGTTTGATGAAATTCACATATAGTAAGTATCGGAATCCTTTATTTTACTAACTTTGTTCCAAGTTTGAACACAATTCTTTTGGGTTGTTTGTTTTATAAGTAACACGTATGTTTCTAGCTCATAGCTTTAACGAAACCGCTTTTTCGGCTGTTTTTCAATGTCTAATTTTATTTAAAATCAAGCCGCTTCACGTATTACTAGACTATTACTTAGTAGTTTCACAAGTATGTTGATAAGACTGCCCTAACATTCTTTGGTTGAGATATCAAGGTGTTAACAAAGACAGATAATGACCTTAAGTAGGTTATAAGTTAATACTTAAAGTGTACTTGATACTCGAGGCATTTTCAACGCTGAGTACATGAATATTTATGTTATTCAGCCTTGCTTACTTTTGTGCGTCATTGAATACAGTATTTCATTTAGGAGATCCTTTCATCGCATTTTCATTTAAATTTTGCATGATGAAGTGAAATGTTTTTCATTAGCTTAACCAAAGCAGTCTTTAAACATTATCTTGAATCTGTGAACACAACTTCAGCTATATTTTGAGATAGTTAGTTTTATACTAAAAATAACTAATAAATATTGAGAGGCAGGCCAATTAGGCTATGATGGTCCTTTCAACATCGAAAACCTATTGGAAATTCTTGTATATAGCTTTTAGTGAAAACAATTAGAACCAACGTTAGTTCAACTTAAGTAATTTGGCTGTTACAGTTTGGCGATTAAGGTTTAAATTCGCTAAATCAAACAGAAACAGTTAACGAATTTGTTTACACCCATTACACTATTTAACTACAAAAGCTAATCAATTATTGTACTAACTTAATTTAAAACTGTTTAAAATAAACAAAGGTTATCCTACTATTAGGTTATCAATCCGTTGGTTCAAGAGTGTAAAAGAAATTAGTTCAATCCTTCACACGTCATTACAACTGCTGCTGTATAAGCATGAGTGAGGCTGTTGAACAGACCTGCACAGTTTGTACTCAGTGGTTAGCTTCTGCTCTGATGTAGTGAAGGAACGTGAAACCAACTACCACAATATATCCTGACATATTGCTTAACTTTGCTTCACACGTCATCACAACTACTTGTTGTATAAAGTATGTGAAGCTGAGTGAACAGACCTGCACAGTTTGTACTCAGTGGTTAGCTTCTGCTCTGATGTAGTGAAGGAACGTGAAACCAACTACCACAATATATCCTGACATATTGCTTAACTTTGCTCACACGTCATCACAACTACTGTTGTATAAAGTATGTGTGAAGCTGTTGAACAGACCTGCACAGTTTGTACTCAGTGGTTAGCTTCTGCTCTGATGTAGTGAAGGAACGTGAAACCAACTACCACAATATATCCTGACATATTGCTTAACTTTGCTCACATCATCACAACTACTGTTGTATAAAGTATGTGTGAAGCTGTTGAACAGACCTGCACAGTTTGTACTCAGTGGTTAGCTTCTGCTCTGATGTAGTGAAGGAACGTGAAACCAACTACCACAATATATCCTGACATATTGCTTAACTTTGTTCACACGTCATCACAACTACTGTTGTATAAAGTATGTGTGAAGCTGTTGAACAGACCTGCACAGTTTGTACTCAGTGGTTAGCT